>OZ025292.1:53779842-54413414 GCA_964019185.1 Maratus speculifer | reverse complement strand
AATTATGATTTGAAAGAACTTTTAGAAGAATTTCCACAGAAATATGTAGTACAAATTTAATTTTGAATGATATTTGATTAATGCTGAAGATTAAGAAATGTGTATATCACTGTCGGACAAATAGTCGGTGGTGTCATAAAGTTTAAATTCTTCTATCAAAATGTTCCAATACGAAGTCGAAATTTCGGTATCTATATTATAAAGGCATAACGTATCTGTGCATAACGCATGCGTCATTTTGCGAATGGCAACAGTTTCCCTGCAATTTCAGTTTTGCAATTTTCGCTACTGCAAATTTTACATTTCTAAACATCGTACATTTTTAATTTTTACACCGTCGTATACAGAAAAAATGTACTTTTAAATGCAATTTATTTAAAAGCTGTATCTTAATTTATGTTTGAGATATTTTTTTAATAGTTTTTAGGAGCAATTTTGTAATTGTGGCAACAGAATCGCTCAATTTTTTTTTAATTGGAAAGAAAATAGAAATTAAAATGCACAACACTTTTCTCTGCAATTTCGGTTTTGAAACATTCGGTACTGCAAATTTTACACATATAAACATCGTACATTTTAAATTTTTACATTGACGTATAGAGAAAAAAATGCACTTTTAAATGGAATTTATTTTAAAGCTGTATCACACTTTTTGTTTTGAGATATTAATTTTTTTATAATTTTTAGTACTAATTTTGTAATTGTGGTAACAGAATCACACCACTTTCGCTTAAAATTGAAAAAAAGATAAAAATAATAATTGAAATTAAAATGCATATACTATTTTAAAATATCGTCTTTTATAAATACCGGTGGAGTTTTATAGTCTTTTGTTAATTTTAGCTTAAAAGAATATTTGTTTGAGAGTTACACGGGCCAATATAAGAATTATTTTTTTGTTATTTTGTATATTTATTATAAATCAATGAAGCAGTTCTTTCTTAAAGATTTTATTTCGCCGAATTTCGACGGGTTCCATCTCGTAATAATGGAAGCCATACTGACAAGGAAGGTCTCCATTGGGGGCATACGCAGAATCTTTTGAAAAAAATACGTATTAAACTACTCATGTAGGTAATAAAAGATCTGTGAAAATTAGCGGCGGAATTACATTATTAAATATGTAAAAAAATAAAATAGTTTGGAATAATTGGCGTGAAAAGCTGAAAGCGACGCGGGATTTGGCGAGCAATGCATTTCCTCGCCAAAAGCAGACGATTTTAACGAATCTGAAAATTGATTTTAATTGACTTCACTTTTTAAAATCTGCAGCATTTACTGCAACGTCACTCCACTACTTTTATAGAATATCTCTCTTCTGACCAATGAGAATGCTCCATAGCACGGTCAATTGACCGCGTCATACACTGCTAAAAATCTGCTGCATTTTGTTGCAACGCACTCCACCGCCTGTATATAATATCTCTATTCCAACCAATGAGAAAGCTCCATTTCACGGCCAAGTAACCGTGCTGCAACAAAATGCAGCAGATTTTTAACAGTGTATTTTTCAATTTGGAACAATTTTAATCAATTTAAATTGTGTTTTAAATGATAAAATATATTAATTTCATTTTGTTAAAAGTACATATAAACGAATATGACAAAATTACACTTAAAGTAAAGTAAAAATGCAAAACTAAAATTACTTAAACTAAACTTATTTAAATAAATTGAACATAGAAAGTTTTTTCTTTAAAAAGTATTCGAAGCGTAAAAGCGTATTTTTCAAAATTTCGTTTTTTCGCCAACCGGAGATAAATCGCCAAATAAACGAAATTTTTATTATTTTTTTACGGACGTAATAAGGAAATTCCGCCGAAATTTTTTTTATAAACATATATAACTGTATGAGAAGAACATTCTGTAATTTTTTCAGATTTTTCTGAGTATGCCCGTATGGAGACCTTCCTTGTGAGAACCCTACGAAAACTCGCTATCTGTTTCGCATTAATCGTTTTGGAAAATCACAGGCTGGCAAAGAGAACTGACTGACTGTAAGTCAAGTACTGTATTTTTAGCAAGCGTTCTAAAGTAATTAATAGTGTTAACAGCAGAGCAAATACTTCCATGACCTTTGAATATTCTCTTTTTTTATTATTTGTAGACTTGGAAGAACTTAACACACAACAGCGGAAAATAATTTCTAGATTCAGGTGGGAGGAAGATTGGCTTTCTAGCGGAACCTAATTTTTCGCTGAATACATTTCTATCTGTTTGGCTACCCGATCAATCCATTACCAGGATAGAATTCTCATTACAACTCTATCAGAAGCACTAACGCGAAAACCATACTATGGTTAAATATAATACAAAACTTCCAACCTTCGATATAGCCGTTGAAGGAAATTTATGCTGTTTTTCCCTTCTTTATTATCTCTGTTTCCGAAACAGAAAAGGATCCCTATCTCCTGAAGTATCGGATTCGGGATTATAGTTCTCATACATTTCTTGATCCTTTTGACTAGTGATGCACAATCTTTTGGCCAGAAAATTGGTTGCCACCAGAATATTAGAAAAGTGACATTTTTTTTTTTTTTATTTAACAGAAAAGTTTCTGTCATTATTATAAGGTAAATTATTCTCCATGAAAATAGTGGAATCTTTGTGGCCCGCTTACCACCAATTGTGCACCCTTACTTTTGACGATAGCTTTCGATGTGATTGAATGACACTAATTTTTACGAACAAGTTTATTTCAAAGTAAGTAAAAGCTTTTCTTTTGCATATACAACAAATGCAAAAATTTGTTTAAAAATTTTGATGTCACTGTAGAATTTCGTTAATTAAAATTAAGAGGGATGTATACACCCCAACACTTTTTAAAGAGTAAATCTAACTAGGAGCTGTTTTAAAGTGTATTATACATACCTGGTCCCAAAAAATATTATAACATAAGATAGCGTAACTCTCGTTTTCTATTTCAATACCCTTTATAATTATTTTGTTTTATAAAATTTCTGGTTTAACTTGATTTAGAATTGAAAAAAATTAAGTTAGGCAGTAATATATAACTTTTTCGCGACAAATATTTTGTGCAAAATTTAAAATATTTCATCACCGGTTTTTTAAATAAAAAGATTCTGCCTATTTGAATCAAGAAAAGTTTCGGATAATGTAAGATTAAATTTGCATTAAAAATTTAAAGTTATAATGATAAAAAATTCTGAGCAGTCGTTCGTTTCCAAGTAGTTAAGATTAAACTTTGCTCTTGAAAAATCTTTTTAAAGAGATTTAAATGTAATTATCAGCATTTAGAATGAAAAATATGAATGTAGAATTCTATTTTATATTCTGCAAAAAATTAGTTTAGTTATGTTTTTTTTATTATTAGGTTTAATTCACAACAGATCTTTCAAGTTATAAAACGTGTAAAGAAGAAAAAGAATGAATCTTTCTGAACAATATTTCTTATTGTATTTCGGCAAACTTTTAATACATGTCAATATTTTTTAAATTGAACACACATTTTAATATGGGCTATTAAATCAACAATCAGAAGTAATATTAAATATAACAGATGATGTTATTTGATCGCTTTTTGCAATAATTTGATTTTATAACAATATCTCCGATATTTGCTCGTCTGTAAAATTATTATCTGCGCTCATTTTTACTAGACCAGCAAAATGTATTAGAATAGCAGTGCCGTCACCAAAACTATTTTACCCTGACATAAAAGCAAACTTGACAAGTGACTAAAATGTTAGGAAAGTAAAAAGTAATATTATTTTTATTAACAAAAAAATTCCTCATTCCGATATGATTTCAAATGCACTTTTAAGTGGAAAATGAAATTCAGGTCAAGAAGATTAACGATGAGAACTCTGAAGCTCGCCACAATTATTTCTCAAACTCAAGATTTTAATTTTAACAATAAAGTTTCTACTTTTTCTGAACTGGGGTTAGTGTAGAATTAGTCAAATTAAAAGTGATTTGCTTTTTTGTTGAAAAAAGCTTTACGTTTGATTTATAATATTCATAAAATTCCGTGATTTAGGGAAACAAAAGATCTTCAAAGTCATATATATATTTTAAATACTGCACTTTTAATTCCATTCAAGGATACATCATATGAATTATGATAATCAAGCAGAGTTTTCGCTAGTGTTTGACCAACATTAGCGATTTGGCGAATAAGAAATAAGTATTTTGTTTTCAATATGCTTTAGAATAACATATATTTATCTATTATCTATTTATTTATTTATTTGTATTTTCTCTAAAATATCAATTCAACTATCCACTACTAACACTATTAAAGTAAGTAGCGCATTTTAAATGTCTTTTAAATGTGTAAATGTGTTAGACATATTTTTAAAAATATTTTTTATAATATTTATTAATAATATGTTTTATTTTAATAAGAAAACATTTTAATACCTGTATTTATTTTCTAAAATTTAACACATATTACATGGGCTATGAAAACCGCAGCTAGAAAAAAGTATTAAAATGATTGATGATGAAATGATTGGTTTGATCGCCTTTTGCTTTACTTTAAAATTATGTCAATATCTCAGTTATTCCCTCTTCTGGAAATTATTTATGTTTCTCTCATTTTTACACTATAAACGAAATGTATTAGAATAGTAGTGCCTCACTAAAAATATTTTACTGTGACATAAAAGCAAACTTGTCAGATGACTGAAACGTTGAAAAATAAAAAGTCCTTCCGGCAATGCCGGGAGGAAGAGGTAGCTTTCATATACTTATATATTTATTTATTTATTTTAAAGTAAGTTACATTGTTCAAAAATACTAAGCTCAAATTAGTGGAAATAATCTTATAAAGTTAGTGATTTTATAAGATTGAATACTAGTTTTTGTCAAGACTGAATATTAATAGGAATTTTTAGAAATTAGTCATCTTTTATTACCCGACTACGGCAAAGCCAAAGGAGGGTTATGATTTTGACAGGCTATGTATGTATGTATGTATGTATGTATGTATGTATGTATGTATGTATGTTCATCTGTTCCCTCGTAACTTCTAAACCACTAATCAGAATTCGACAAATGACATATCATTAGAAGCGTCTTAATTGTCCGCTGGTTATAGGCTATATAGATTTTCACCAAATTCAATGTGGCGCCCTCTAGCGGACAAAATATACAGAGTAAAAAAATAAAGTTAAGCTAGATATGCCGTGTTTGGTATCATTTTAAAGCGCTTCACTTGTACATTTCGAATATATATATATTACTAGCATTTGCTTGTGACTTTACTTGCATTTATGGGCTAATTGCATATAATTCACATCTTTTCGTTCTTAATTTCTTTGGTACTTAGTAATCAGAATAAGACCACTGCAGTGCCATTAGAAGGGTCTTGATCTTGATATTCTGTTGGTTGTGAGCTATAAAGTTTGTCACCAAATTTACTATTATGCCCTCTAGCGGACAAAAAGTATAAAATAAAAATATATGTAATGTGTTTGGTATTACTTGAAAGAGCTTCACCAGTATTTATATGCTTATACATAATTACAAGACTGCTTTGAAGATGTTTAAAAAAAATGAGCGATAAGAGTAAAGCGCGGATCACGGGAACTGTAATGTAGAGCAGCGTGAACGTTAATAGAATAATTTAATGCACTAATGTAAACGACATAAGCTGGGAGTACCTCCACGCGGTGAAGGCGGAAACAGTTTGATAACTGGCTAAAACTCCCATAAAAATGTCCTCTGCATTATATGCCTTCGGGCTTATGTTGTTATATGTGCGTGTGTATCTATTTGCCTATTCGTTGTGACGTTGTGTACCCGGTAACGCAGGGAAGCAACCACAGCCATCCTACTTCGATACACTGTTTAAATTTTGTCGGATTAAATAAATAAAAATAATTTTGCTGGTATTGCACCAAAAGTACCAGGTTTATATAGTCTACGAAATAGCAGTAAAAGTTAGTAGTATAGTATAGTTAGTAAGTATAGAAATAAGAAGTAGTATAATAAGTATAGGTCTATAAACAAAAACAATTTAGTTTGAGTTAGGTTAGTAAATCTAGTACTGGAAGCGTCATACGTCAAAAAATAAAGTTAAGATAAATATGCCGTGTTTGGTATCATTCAAAAGCGCTTTACTTGTACATTTTGAATATATCTATATATTACTAGCATTTGCTTGTGACTTTACCTGTATTCATGGGGTACTTTTATACTTTTTCAGCGTAGTTTTTTGTCGTAGTTGGGTTTTAGTTTTTTTACTTTATCTTGTTCAACCTGGTTTTATTTTAAGAGATTTACCGGTCAAGTCACGGCCAACCTTTAACTCGCGTTTCAACTCTCAGTTGAGAAACTCTAGGTTGGCAAATCTAACCGCCAGTTAATATTTCGAATTCATCAATAATTTTGGAGCCGCGATTATTCAACCTTGGGTTACTCGACCTGGGTTAAAAACTTATTAGCGGATTGGCCGTAGGAATCACATGACCTGGTAGTTGCCGCTATGAGTTCTGTCCTGGCCCAGTACCATCTTTATCTGTTTTTTTTTTTTTTTTTTTTTTTTTTTTTTTCAAGAACAAAATTAAAGGAAGTATTGAAAATGCGTACTTATCATGTTTAATTTTTATGCAAAAAATTCTTATAAATCAATTTCGAATGATGGTTTTCGTTTACAAAACAAAATTTTGCGTTGCACTGAAATTCTTAAAAGAACATTTATTTCATTAAATATATATATATGTATATATATATTTTTTTAATATAAATTTAATAGAAAGTTATCTGATCAAACTAATAAATGTATTTTTTTTATTATAAGCGAAAGTAATTATTTCAAACTTACCAAACATGTAATTAACAAATAAATACATTTAACTATTAGTAATAACTGATCACATGTACGCAATTTAGTAGTAATTTCATACTTTAAAAAAATATAAAAAGTACTGCGGTACAACAGAAATAAAACTTCGTTTTATGTTATCGTTTTTTCCTTATTATTATTATTATTATTTAAAGAGAGATAGAGAATTTTGATTCATATAATTATAATTGATGTTAACATATTTCTATTTGGATTCTTTAGAGGGCGCCACCAAACAAAATCCGTAAAATTGCAAGCTTCGTTTTCGACACACAAATTTATGTAATTTTGCGTTCGTAGAGCAAAAATATATAAGAAAAAGGGAAAAAATTAGGTGACACATTCTGTTATAATAGCAACTTTCATAATAAACGCTTCGCCTTATAAATAAATCATAAACATCATTTTTTAGAAAAAGACGCATCAACGCTATGTTTAAAATGACGGCCATCTTTCTTTCTAGTAGGCATGCGCGGTTCACTAACCTGGGATTTTAGCTTGGTTAAGTTCGTCGTCAACTACAGGTTGGGAAACGCCTCGAATCTCGGCAGGTTTATTTAACGGCGAATTGGATTTCGCTTTCAACCGAGAGTTCAGCTCGAAATGCGAGGTTGAGGTTGATGGAGAATTACCGAGTTAGAGAGTCACCAAATTCCACGATATCATGAAGTGTATGCCATTTTAAAGCAACATGGTGGATTGTTCAGATCAGACCGTTTCAAAATGTCAGCCATAAGCAAAATTAAAAGTGCTATAACTCAATCATTTTTTAAGATATAGACAAAATAAAAAGTGTTCTGGAATCGTTGTTTTAAGTTTTAACACGTTAAAGGAAAATATTTTTCAACTTTTAATTTTTTCAAATTTAATTTTAAATTTTAAATTTTTTAAAAAATTTAAAATGGCCAACATTTTGAAAAAAAATGGTGGATGATACTGGCCAACGAACTCGGTCGAGACATTTGTATGTGCTATGTACATACCAAGTTTCATTGAAATCGGTTCATAAATACGCGTGTTATCACGTGACAAATATCAGATCGTTTCAAAATGTCAGCCATAAGAAAAATTCAAAGTGCTACAACTCAATCATTTTGTAAGATATAGACAAAATAAAAAGTGTTCTGGAATTGTTGTTTTAAGTTCTAACACGTAAAAGAAAAATATTTTTCAAATTTTGATTTTTCGCATTTAATTTTAAATTTTAAATTTTTAAAAAAAATTTAAATGGCCACCATTTTGACACAAAATGGCAGATGATGCTGGCCAACGAACTCGGTCGAGACATTTGTATGTACTATGTACATACCAAGTTTCATTGAAATCGGTTCATAAATACGCGTGTTATTACGTGACAAAAATCAGATCGTTTCAAAATGTCAGCCATAAGAAAAATTCAAAGTGCTATAACTCAATCATTTTTTAAGATATAGACAAAATAAAAAGTGTTCTGGAATCTTTGTTTTAAGTTCTAACACGTAAAAGAAAAATATTTTTCAACTTTTAATTTTTTCGCATTTAATTTTAAATTTTAATTTTTTTAAAAAAATTTAAAATGGCCGCCATTTTGAAACAAAATGGCGGATGATGCTGACCAACGAACTCGGTCGAGACATTTGTATATATATATATATATATATATATATATATATATATATATATATATATGTCAACATTTGAAAGGAGGGTGGTTTTGGGGTCTGGGGGTCATGATCGGTGAAAATATACCAAAATTTTCCGGAAATGCTTTCCTCCGGACGGCTGCAATAGGTAGCTTTTTACTTTTTGTAATGAAAGCTACCTAAAAGTTATATTTTTTTACTAACAAAATGTTTCTCCATTCCGATATGATTCCACATGTACTTTTAAGTGTAAAATGAAATTCAGGTCAAGAAGATTAACAATGAAAACTCTGGAGCTCGCAACAATTATTTCTCAAACACAAGATTTTATTCTGAACATTGAAGTTCTTATTTTTCTATAAACTGTGGTTAGTGTAGAATTAATAAGAGGGATTTGTTTTTTCGGGGAAAGAAGATATTAGTTCTGATTTATAATATTCATGACTAGCTGACCCGCCCGGTGTTGCCCGAGTCCGTGATAACCATGATTCGTAAATAAACCTATAATATTGAAAAAATGAAAAAAATCGATTCTAAAATAATCAAACTCAAAAAATCGTTAAAAATTACTTCGAAAATCTCATTAAAAATCGAAGTAATTCAAAAATCCCAGCAGACAAAATCTAGTAAATTAGGCTAAAAGTTTGAAAAAATTTTCATTTTAACAATTTAAAAAAATAGTAAAAAAATTGAGAAAAAAATAGTAAAAATCGCATTAAAAAATTCGTTTAAAATTCAAAAATTGCTGCACAAATTCCTAATAGGTTTTACTGAAAAGAGATCAAAATTTACTATTTCGGGTTAAAAGAATGAAAGCGTTTTCCATTCACTCATTTGGAAAAACCGCCTCGAAACATAAAAAGGACGCTAAAAAGCGACTTAAAAATTAAATGTAAAAACTAATCCAGAAAGCGAAAATCGGGCTTCAAGGTGCAAAACTTCATATACAGAACTACCTTTCCTCCAAATTTTATAACTCCACGTCCAGCGGTCTGTTCACAACAGCGCTGACACACTCACAAATTTCTCTCTCTATTATTACAGATTTAGTGGAATAAAAGACCGTCAAACTCATTGTTTTAATATTGCAATTTAATTTCTATTCAAGGATTCACAATACGAATTATGGCATACAGGTTGATTCTTAATTCATAGTACAGACTTTACGAGTTGGTACAAGACACTGTAACAATCATCTAACCCTATCATATAGGAATGTATTTGTCAAAATGACACATTGAGGTGCAAACACCAGGGGGCCGATTTGATACTTTTTTAAATTTTCAAATTTTCTTAATCATAGCAGAAAATTTTTATTTTATTCATTTCTTTATTTGAAAAAAATGCATATCATGATTATAAATATAAAAAAATCCTTTGAAAATTTCAGATGTGTAATATGAATTTACAAATAAAGAAAAAACTCCATTTCTATATCTGCTGGGTTCGAACCCAATCGCGGCTGTCTGCCTAACCGTTCGGAGTTTTCGTGGTTTTCTTCGAACCTTGCGTAAATACGGGTTAGGTTCCCTTAGAAAGACCCCCACGAAGGGCACTCCCCCTGGTCCTATATCCCTAGCGTAGATAATCGGACGTCAAAAATAAACCAAACCAAACCATTTCTATATCTTTACAGGTATCTCCTCTGTTTGAGAAAATTGCCAGTTTTACAAGTTTCTATATTATTATTTTAATATTATTACTATGCAAAAATTTCGATTTCAGACCGGAAGTTTTCAAATAAGAGTTTTTTTAAAAGTATCTTCAAATTTTCTGTCTTAACCCTTTTCGGCCACTGTAACCGGTCTGGGAAACTTAATTTTTATTCCAAACTTGCAAACGTCACCAATAATATTTTAGTAAAATTTTGTTTTTACAATAAAACCTTAAATTAAGGACTTCAAAATATCGAAAAAATCCGTTCGTGAATTCCAGTGTCGGTCGATAATTTCTCATTTCGTTAGCAGATTTTACCCGCACCGGAAAGTGGTTAAATAAACAAAAAAGCACTATGGCAATTTTCTGGGTGAATGAGAAATCTTGAAATAAAAAAGGCCAAATTGGTCTCCTGTGTTTCTAGCTCAATGCGTCACTTGCCCTTACACATTCCTCTACGATAAATCATTGTTACAATGTCCTGTATAAACACTTAAAGTTTGAACAATGAACTTAGAATCATACTGTATATTTATCACACAATAATTTAATAATAATTGTGTTGAAATGTAAAGTATTTTGATGATATTTTATACAGTACGAAGAATTTGCAAAATGCTCCATGCGCATTCCACATCAACACTAGAACCGTGGAGCGAGTCAATTTGATCCCAGATAGAAAAAGATATTAACTAAAACACTGTATTTACTCATAATTTAAATTTCTTAACTTTTACATGACAATTTACGTATAAAGTCTGAAGAAACTACATACATTTCAGAAAATTCTGTTATTCAAAATTTCATTTTATGAAGTATCATGAATATATATTAAATATTTTAAACGAAAACTAAAAACTTTTTTTTTTTAAACTTTTAGCGCACATAGTTTATCATCAGTGACTTTATGTTATTACAAATGGCCTGGGTCAAAAAGCGTGTTTCAAAATAAATGAACTACAACAACAAAATAAATAAATAAATAGAACGTTATTTTCTTGACATTGATACATTTTCAGTAAACACAGGGTTTTTTCCCGGAATTTTTAATGAGTTTTCTATAAGAGTATTTCTTTCCTATCTTTGTTTTCAATGCATTTATAGGCTCCCGTGAATTAAGTTCATAATTTGATCTGAATCACTCTTCGGCAAATGATAAATTCGAAGCATTTCTTCATTAAAAAATATCTTGTCAACATATAAACGTTCACGAGCACTAAAGGAATAATTAGATAATTTATCAGTTGTATTGTCAAATCTGCTGAAGTTCCTTTTTAAGAAAATCCCACATTTCCCCCCAAAATTTTGAATAGTTATTTCAGGATTTTAAAAGGTGAGGCGTTTTTAATAAATAATAATAATTTTAAAAATTACTAGTATTTGTGAATCAGAAAATTTTGAGTGTTTTTCCTTATTATTCCAGAATCATATATCTGTGGCTTCCGGTAATAAGCAGGTAAGGCACATTTTGGAAAACATTGAGATAATTTGGGAAAATATAACTTTAAATGAGTACTGTCATTTGCCATAGTACTGAAAAATGAAAATCGAATACTTCCCGTCATAGGGCGACCATAAATTGTCATTTAAAAATTGAAAAAAAAATTGAATTAGTTCTCAATCAACAAAAACCTTTTTTATGTAACTATTTTGGCAAAAAAAGAGGTTCTTATAGCCTAATTGAATGTAGTGAATATTTCTATTTTATAAAAGTAATGATAAAAAAACATTTGAAAACTTTAAACGTTAATTACTCAAAATATAAAAAATGCGCCTTACCTGATTATTACCGGAAGCGACAGATATAAATTCTGTGATTAAACATTATCATCACGAATTCTGTGTTTAAAATATTATAAAAAACTTTTGTTGTGGTAATAATGGTGCCATACTCCTTGAAAATTCTAATCTAGTCCCCTAAAAGTACGTTATAATCGCTGTTTGTTTTAGTTTTGGATTACAATTTTTCCTTTGCCGTGTTTCTTTTCCATATCATCTCTCTCTCACACACATTTTCTAGTATTGAATGAAAATGAAGCAATTTTGAAAAAATCGAGAAACTTTATCACGCGAAATATTAAGTATAGGGAATTGGACTATGAATAAAGTGGAAATGACATATTCTTAACACGTTGACTGCAATTTTCAGATATCTGGTCTAAAATGATTATTTGATTTAATCACATTATATTATTAAAAATTCCCACCAGTATTTTTCTAATATAAATACTAAAGTTGATTTCTCTTGCAAATGTTATTAAAGGATGTGTCAAGTATTTTTGTTTTTATAAAAGTGGTGCTGCTTAGAAAAAGGAGTATTAACATATTGACTGCCGACCACGAGATAACGAACTAGAAAAGAACGCAACCTACGAGATAACTCGTAGTCGGCAGTCAACGTGTTAAAATAGTGAAGCTACACCTGCAACCACTTTTGTAGGTGTTTATTACAACCACGTCAAACTTCACCAGTAAAAGTAAGTAGAAAATGTATCTTTCATTTACGAATATCGTTAGTGATGAATTTCAATAAAAAATAAGTGCAAAACTTACGTTAATTTTTACTGGTGGAAGATTACTTCGGCGGTAGTAGTTCCACTACATTGTGATAACTAAGACAACCTTCAGTCAATATCAGTAAAGAGATTGTATTACCTGAACAAACAAACGCAAGTAAACATAAATAGAAAAATTTCGCCAAATTTGTGAGAAAAATTATCCATAAATAAAGCGCTAATATATAACGAATTTTTCTCGTCAAGTTTATTGGCGGAAGTTTTCACCAACGGTAATCAGAAACTTTTGATCTGTTTAAAAGAAACAGCTGCCATTTTGTAAAAACCCTTAGGTTACTTCACTCGTAAATGATACAGGATGTGAGTGGCCAGGGAAAAACTCAGTAAAAAAAGGTATTTAAATTGTTCAAATACCATCATTTTGTTAAAGAATAATTCGCCTTTTTTAACCCTTTATCTACCGCATTATGAATTCATAAAAATTTTACATTCTAAAGCATTTTACGCAAATTGTTTAAACTAAATTACAAGATTTACAACATCATTTAATAAATATTTGAAGGATTTTAGAAGGATTGAAGGATTTGGAAGGATTAATTAAATTTGAATTTACTGATATTTTGCGCAATTTTTATAACCCCACTCAAATCCTTTATTTTTTTTTCTGAGTATTTTGTAGAATTATAAAATGTACAAATATGATGTTCTTACAATATAAATACAGAAATACTCCCGCATTGAAAAATCCCCAACCCACTTCCTCAGCACCAAGAAAACTGAACAAGTTGGAAATTGCACGTGAAGCGTAGCAAATTAGGTGCGTTCGTACGATAACGAAGTTTTAAAAATATTACTTTCATGTATCAATCTCATAAAATTGTAAATAATGAATTACAATTAAAACGCTCATCAAACAATGTTCTCCCTATACCATTATGTAATGGAATACTTTTGTGTGGCCTTGTAAATCAATAACAAATGTTCTTTGCACCACAAATTATGTAAGATGTATATTATAATATGTACTTTATAGTTGCATATAAATTTTATTAAGTTCGCATGAGTGTAACACGATTAAAATGCATTTGAAACATTTTTTTCCTATTGTCCGTAATGTAACGGAATACTTTTGATTGTCCCTATAATTGATCTATGCATCCGATTTTCATAAAATTTGAAATAACTCTACAAAATTATGTAATAATTATGTATTTTAAATTTCAAACGTATAGAATATATTTGAAACTTTTTCCCCATTGACCATAATGTAATTGAATACTTTTGATTGCCCCTGTAATTGATCTATGCACACGATTATCAAAAAATTTGAAATAACTCGACAGAATTATGTAATAATTGCGTATTTTAAATTTCAAATGATTAAAATGCATTTGAAACTTTTTCCCCATTAACCGTAATGTAATGGAATACTTTTGATTGCCCCTGTAATTGATCTATGCATCCTATTTTCATAAAATTTGAAATGACTCGACAAAATTATGTAATAAATACGTATTTTAAATTTCAAACGATTCGGTTGGGTAGTTTTTGCGTTGTTATATGCGGACGGACAGACGGACGGACAGACGGACGGACTGAACGACCACTATAGGTGCTACGTATTATATAATTACGAACGCACCTAAAAAGATGCAAAGGCAAAATAAATCATCCTTTTAAAAAATATTTTTGTTTTGTTTAACCAATAATGCTTTTGGAACAAGATAAAGTAATGCATCTGTAACTCAATCTAAACAGTATTACAACTAACTGAAGTATTAAAAGAATTTTATAATATGTTATTTCAATGGTACTTTCAATTACAGTCGGTTGATAAGGGGTTAATCATTTTAACTCCTTAACTGATTTGCCCGTACCCCGTTCTGGCAAGACGAATTTGCTTAAGTCATCATTTAAAGCTTTTCCACACCACTTATTTCTTTCAAGTAGAATGACATACTATTCAATGATAGAAATGTTTAGAATAAATATTACGAATATTTTAGCTTAAAAAAAGTGGTGTTGATCCCTTTTTTAAAATTTATTGCACGTAAGAAATGGAACCGGTTAAGGGGATAAATTATCGGAAATATTTTCTATAAAAAAATACAGGTAGATTCCTGTTATTTTACTGTATTTTTATTTATTTTTTTTTACTACTGGCCACTCTGTGATTAGACAATTGCCCGTATGTCTCCTTTTTTTTATTCATAGCTATATAGTACAGGGTGTGTACGCTTCAAGTACTTAAAAAAAATTATCAGAATTTTCCTAAAGTAATATTAACCTTTCTTTTATAAACGAAAAAAAAATGCCTTCTGATGTAGCGATCAGTACTTTACGAAATTTCTGGTATTTTATTATCTAAAATATCGCAAATCCCTTGATGCATCATAATAGATATATAAATCATAATATTATGCGATCACAAATGGAATTAGTTGGAAATTATATCAATACATAAAAGGTTATATCGTCTGAATATTATTTACGATACTTTATAATCTAACCTCTTTTTCTTGACAAAATAGTAAAAGAGCGTTGATGTAATAAATTATAATAGAATACATTATATGGCCAAATGTGATCGGCCACAGTTTGAGTGCTTTTGCTACATTAGTTTTTAGAGGATTATATTCAAAAGACCTTCGCTCATTTTCAATTTGTTGACGATCCCTATGGAGTTTCGGATAAGAATCTTCACGGAAATGTATAATTACTACTATTATATTTACACGCTTAGAGTTTCAGGATAATTCCTCGCGTATTTTTCTAAATATTTAAGAAAATGTCTAAAATCGCGAGTGGCTGGTCATATTTGGCCATATAGTGTATTTACCGGTAAAAGTAAACTTGAGAAATGAGTAAAACCTAATTAAGTAAAAAGGGTTTTTTTTAAATTTTTTCTTACTTTACAATTTTTTTCTACACTGATTCTTTTTAAATCCATTTTTAAACGGAAAGTGAAGATTTAGGTTAAGAAAATTAACGATGAGAGCTGTAAAACTCACCGCAATTAATTCTTAAATTTTGTTTTTCTTGGAAAATAAAAGTAATACTTCAAATAGAAATTTTCGTTAGCATAGCATTTGTAAAAATACAGTTCGTTCCATTTTTTGAGTACAAATGTTAGCGAATAATGATCTTCTTATGTTTTAATGCTTAATTAACATTAATCTTAAATTAATTAAATAAGGTATTTCTGTTCGAAACTAATAATGTACAAATGCTGGTAGATCTGACAGTTATGTAAAAATCAATGGTTCTTTTTTTGTGAAAGAAATAATTATTTCTAATTTATGATAAGTATAATAAAAGTAAATTTCACTAAATAAATAAATTTACAAATTTTAAAATTGATAACTTTTACATTTTTAAAATTTTAATTTATAATTGTTTTGAGCGATTTTTTCTTTCGCTTTTTAAAAAAAAATAAAATTAAAAATTTGATATCTTTGCATACATTTTTACTCTCTTCTATCTTTACAAGAAGAAAATAATGGATTCGTGAAATTTTTCGAAATCGGCTTTTTAACTTAATTACACGTTTTATGGGTAAAAAAAAAACATGTTTTTAAAAAATGTTTGTTTATGAGTCTGTGGGTCTGTATGTATGTAACATAAATTTTGTGAACACTCTATCTCAAGAACTAATTCACTAATGTGAGCCTGTAACTCACTGTCGTCTGTCTGTCTGTGAATAACACAAATTTTGTAGGCTCTCAATCTCGGAATTCAATGAAAATGTATATTTATATTCTTGATAAAAATGGCGCTGACTAGTTTTTAGATTAAATTGGTTAGCAGTTGCTGCTGCCATGCAGCATTTTTTACGATTTTCGCAATAAATGTATTCAGTTAGTTCTTGACATTGAGTATTTCTACATTATTGTGTGAATCGTTCAACAGATGATGCTTTTATGCAGCAGTTTGCACGATTTCCGCAATAGCTCAACCACCCGTACTAATTTTTGGATATTTATAAAATTTCAGATTCAGTTAATCGGTGATATGAATTGACATATTCGCTACATCATGGTGTAAATCGCTCTATAAATGCTGCTGCTATGCTGCATTTTTTGCGAATTCCATAATAACTCTATCTCTAGAGTTAACGCATTGATTTTCACAAAACTTCAGATTTAATTAGTCCTTAAAATGACTTGGTGTTGTTCTTCTTTTTGCTATAAATCGCCCAAAAGTTGGCGCTGCTATGCTGCATTTTGCATCATTTACGTTATTTTAGTGATAGTCATACCTCAAGAACTAATGCACGGAATTTCATATTATTAGAAAACCGCCATCTATCGATCGAAAATAAAACTATTTTTAATTGTAAATTTCTTTTTTTTCATGGTCCATTTAATGTATTTTAGCGATATCCAATATCCGATAGCGATATGAATACATTAATGCATCGATGCCAAGTGTCATTCATGTCTGTCTATCGAAATGGCCTCGACGTAGTTCTAAACAGGATAACTTTCATTATAACCACCCTGTATTTCAGTATTAATTTCAAAACACAAATCAAAAGAAAACTGAAAAGTAATTCATAATGTTCCTTTTTCGTCTTCGTTATTATTTAAAAGATATATCAATTTCTCAAACATTCGGTCACCTGAAAATTATTTACGATAATCTCTTCCCCCTTTTACGATGAAAATCTAAAGGAGAAGTGACACAAGCAGAATAAGTTATTATTTTACAAAAGCAAACTTGACAACTACAAAAGTCTAGCGAAATAAAATGCCATGCATTATTTATTTAACAAAAGCTGGTCTTGATTTGATATTATTACAAATGTACTTTTAAAAGGAAAGCGAAAACTCAGGACAAGAATATTAATGATCGGCATTGTGCGACTGTTTTTAGTTATTTCTCAACCTTTTTACCTTATTTTGCAGAATAAATTGGTTTAAACCTTTTAAAGTTAAAATTCTTCTGTTGCAAAAATTTTGAAATAATTACCTTTTACCAGAATTAGCAAACATATTTATTTTAAAATTAGTAACAGAGTTCGCAAACATTTGCCTGCGTCATCCAATGGTGTATTCAACTTATTTAACAATTTAACTAGTTTGCTTGTAAGCCGAACAAGAAAAAAGAATTGGCACAATTCATGACTTAACCCCTACGCGACGGGAGCCTTTTACGAAATTCTTAATGTTTTGTCACCGGTTTTTAAAAACAGAATTTTGCGGCTTATTAAATCGAGAAACAAAATTGTACCGTTTAACTGTACCGTCGGACATCATCAACACTACCTACAGCTCTTAATTTTCTAAACAAGTTTTATTTAACCGTTTCCCTGATTTGTCCGTACGGGCAACATATTTTTACCACTCATGATGTATTCCTGTTAACCCCTTCGCGACGGGAAACTTTTACGAAATTTTTAATGTTTTGTCACCGGTTTTTAAATACAGAAATTTATGACTTATTAAATCGAGAAACAAAACCGTACTGTTTAACTGTACCGTTAGACATAATCAACACTACCTACACATCTCTTAATTTTCTAAACAAGTTTTATTCAACCGTTTCCCTGATTTGTCCGTACGGGCAACATATTTTTACCACTCATGATGTATTCCTGTTAACCTCTTCGCGACGGGAAACTTTTACGAAATTTTTAATGTTTTGTCACCGGTTTTTAAATACAGAAATTTATGACTTATTAAATCGAGAAACAAAACCGTACTGTTTAACTGTACCGTTAGACATAATCAACACTACCTACACAGCTCTTAATTTTCTAAACAAGTTTTATTCAACCGTTTCCCTGATTTGTCCGTACGGGCAACATATTTTTACCACTCATGATGTATTCCTGTTAACCTCTTCGCGACGGGAAACTTTTACGAAATTTTTAATGTTTTGTCACCGGTTTTTAAATACAGAAATTTATGACTTATTAAATCGAGAAACAAAACCGTACTGTTTAACTGTACCGTTAGACATAATCAACACTACCTACACAGCTCTTAATTTTCTAAACAAGTTTTATTCAACCGTTTCCCTGATTTGTCCGTACGGGCAACATATTTTTACCACTCATGATGTATTCCTGTTAACCTCTTCGCGACGGGAAACTTTTACGAAATTTTTAATGTTTTGTCACCGGTTTTTAAATACAGAAATTTATGACTTATTAAATCGAGAAACAAAACCGTACTGTTTAACTGTACCGTTAGACATAATCAACACTACCTACACAGCTCTTAATTTTCTAAACAAGTTTTATTCAACCGTTTCCCTGATTTGTCCGTACGGGCAACATATTTTTACCACTCATGATGTATTCCTGTTAACCTCTTCGCGACGGGAAACTTTTACGAAATTTTTAATGTTTTGTCACCGGTTTTTAAATACAGAAATTTATGACTTATTAAATCGAGAAACAAAACCGTACTGTTTAACTGTACCGTTAGACATAATCAACACTACCTACACAGCTCTTAATTTTCTAAACAAGTTTTATTCAACCGTTTCCCTGATTTGTCCGTACGGGCAACATATTTTTACCACTCATGATGTATTCCTGTTAACCTCTTCGCGACGGGAAACTTTTACGAAATTTTTAATGTTTTGTCACCGGTTTTTAAATACAGAAATTTATGACTTATTAAATCGAGAAACAAAACCGTACTGTTTAACTGTACCGTTAGACATAATCAACACTACCTACACATCTCTTAATTTTCTAAACAAGTTTTATTCAACCGTTTCCCTGATTTGTCCGTACGGGCAACATATTTTTACCACTCATGATGTATTCCTGTTAACCTCTTCGCGACGGGAAACTTTTACGAAATTTTTAATGTTTTGTCACCGGTTTTTAAATACAGAAATTTATGACTTATTAAATCGAGAAACAAAACCGTACTGTTTAACTGTACCGTTAGACATAATCAACACTACCTACAAATCTCTTAATTTTCTAAACAAGTTTTATTCAACCGTTTCCCTGATTTGTCCGTACGGGCAACATATTTTTACCACTCATGATGTATTCCTGTTAACCTCTTCGCGACGGGAAACTTTTACGAAATTTTTAATGTTTTGTCACCGGTTTTTAAATACAGAAATTTATGACTTATTAAATCGAGAAACAAAACCGTACTGTTTAACTGTACCGTTAGACATAATCAACACTACCTACACAGCTCTTAATTTTCTAAACAAGTTTTATTCAACCGTTTCCCTGATTTGTCCGTACGGGCAACATATTTTTACCACTCATGATGTATTCCTGTTAACCTCTTCGCGACGGGAAACTTTTACGAAATTTTTAATGTTTTGTCACCGGTTTTTAAATACAGAAATTTATGACTTATTAAATCGAGAAACAAAACCGTACTGTTTAACTGTACCGTTAGACATAATCAACACTACCTACACAGCTCTTAATTTTCTAAACAAGTTTTATTCAACCGTTTCCCTGATTTGTCCGTACGGGCAACATATTTTTACCACTCATGATGTATTCCTGTTAACCTCTTCGCGACGGGAAACTTTTACGAAATTTTTAATGTTTTGTCACCGGTTTTTAAATACAGAAATTTATGACTTATTAAATCGAGAAACAAAACCGTACTGTTTAACTGTACCGTTAGACATAATCAACACTACCTACACAGCTCTTAATTTTCTAAACAAGTTTTATTCAACCGTTTCCCTGATTTGTCCGTACGGGCAACATATTTTTACCACTCATGATGTATTCCTGTTAACCTTTTCGCGACGGGAAACTTTTACGAAATTTTTAATGTTTTGTCACCGGTTTTTAAATACAGAAATTTATGACTTATTAAATCGAGAAACAAAACCGTACTGTTTAACTGTACCGTTAGACATAATCAACACTACCTACACATCTCTTAATTTTCTAAACAAGTTTTATTCAACCGTTTCCCTGATTTGTCCGTACGGGCAACATATTTTTACCACTCATGATGTATTCCTGTTAACCTCTTCGCGACGGGAAACTTTTACGAAATTTTTAATGTTTTGTCACCGGTTTTTAAATACAGAAATTTATGACTTATTAAATCGAGAAACAAAACCGTACTGTTTAACTGTACCGTTAGACATAATCAACACTACCTACACAGCTCTTAATTTTCTAAACAAGTTTTATTCAACCGTTTCCCTGATTTGTCCGTACGGGCAACATATTTTTACCACTCATGATGTATTCCTGTTAACCTCTTCGCGACGGGAAACTTTTACGAAATTTTTAATGTTTTGTCACCGGTTTTTAAAAACAGAAATTTGTGCTTTATCGAATCGAGAAAATGCTCCGATTTAATAAGGCAAATTTTACAGAGAAATTTTACCGGTGGGAATTCTTAAGCCTTTTTTACGGCTCATATATGTGTCGCCCGTTTCGAAGGGGTTAAGGAGTTTTGTACCTTTTTAAACCAGTGACCTATTAAGTAAAAGGAACTGACATATCCTTAAAATAGTGAAGCTTCAACTGTAACCGCTTTGGCAGAATTTCATTACTCTGCGGAAAACTTCCACTAATAAACTTAAGAAATCTTCTGCTTATTTAAACGCTTCATTAATGGAAATTTTCAATCAAAAATCAATAACAAAAACTTATATTTCTTTTTTATTGGTGGAAGTTTGCATCTGCGATAGTTGTTCCACCGTGTGATAACCAAGACCTTATCCTGTCAGTGTTTCTAAAAAAGATTATTTATCTTGGCAAACTAATACCAGTAAAAATATGTAGAAAGTTTTAAGCACACATGTGACAGAAGCCCCCTCCCCCCCTCTCACCAAACAAAGTGATTTAACAAAACGAAATTTTCAGTTAAAGTTTACTGGTGAAATTGGTAATAAGAAACTATTGATCCGATTAAAAATAAACAGCCGTCATCTTATGATAAACTCCTCAGTTACTTCACTCGCACCTGCTATAGAATACACTATTATACGTAATTTCCTCTTTATTCGTAGCTCATTGAGAATGCATATATGATTTAGTATGAAATCTGATGTAGATAAAGTAGAATCCCGCTAATTCGGACCCCGTTAATCGAGATCTCCGGATAATCCGGAACGGTTTAGTCATTTTTATTCAAGTTTGAGAAGCGATTTGGCTAATTTATATAAAATTAATTTGTTTCATCGTCTTATTCTGAATTTATAAAAAAAAACTTTTTTCTGAAATCTTTTCGGAAGAATACCGTAAGCTTTCTTATTTAAATTCTTATTTAAACCACACCCAACGAACTACTCATGCGCAAGCGGATGCATGAGTAGTACGGCTCGCAAACGGTATAGAAAACTGGTACAGCATAAAATTACAAACTTTTTTATTACAAAGTAAACATTTTTACTGTTTCTAAATAATCAATAAGTTAAACATAAAGTTGATTTTCTGTAGGTATGTCTTTTTATTTAATCTTTTTCTAATTCTTCGGATAATTTGGATTTTTAATAATCCGGATTGAGTCTGGCCAAATTAATCCAAATTATCGGGATTTACTGTAATATGCAAATGTGTGCTTAAAATGATCTACTTTTAACTATTTACATTGAAAAGGTTTTTAGTTATGGCTATATTCATTCATTAAAAAATATAAAAATAAATGATTTTCTTTTACAAAAATATTTTTTCTAGATAATTAATGAAAACAGTAGATAATTTTAAAATAACATATGTACGTATTATGTATGTACAGCAATTTTAATAGCAAATCATACATGCAAAATGTCTTGTTATTACATAAAAAGTTAATGAAGATGCACTAATTCAAACTTTCATTGTTTTTCTTAATTTTCGAAGCATATAAAAGGATACAAGATTCTTTAAACTTTTCCGACACGGGCGAATTTTTTAGACATTTTAAATTCCTTATTTAAGCTTTTATTGTAAAAGCAAAATTTTATTCAAATATTATTGGTGCCGTTTGGAAGTTTGGAATTAAATTTAGGCATCCCGGGGTGGGGGGGGGACCGAGCACAGTGTGCCCGAAAGGGTTAACACTCTGGATCCCAAACAGCCCGAGAAATTTTACGATACTTTAATTCGTATACCTTTATTCCCACCAGAAAATTAAAACAGCAATATTTACTTTAACCAAAGACAGCGAATGCCGTATTTAAATAAAACAAAATTAGCTATTGATATCATTAATTTTTTTAATTACAATTTCATACTATTTAATGACAGGCTTAAATATTGGAAAAAGCAGGGCAAATATTGTGGATTAACGAGGCTATTGCAAATTTTATGTTTTAAAAATTAAGTTGGAACTTATTTATTATTAATATCATTGTCATATTCTTTGGAAATAAGGATTTTAATCCAAGTAGTATCATTTGTTTCTCATACGACGTACATGATCAACGCACAATCAATTTGGCTCATTGTTTGAGTATTGTATCATGTAAACTTTGTATCGTGTTGGTTTGGTTTCTTAATGTTTCCCTGATGATGAACAACTTTTATTGTTAGAAAGTGTAGGAAATTGATGGTTATATTTTATATTGTAAGTAGTACGTATTTTTTAATTAAAGTTTTTTAACATCTATTATACACTGATGAGCCGAATTTATTGTGCGTTGTATTATCAAACAGTGTAATAAATCCTTTTATAATAATAACAGTACATGATCAAATCAACTTACTCTTTAGTTTTATTATTAGAGAATTATGTCTTATGTTTGAACGCCTTACACTATCAAAGCAAAATACACGGCTGCAGTTTTAACCCTTTCTGGCTAAAAATATCAGATAACCAAAAAAGTTCGTACAGTCTTCATCAGACATAAGAAATGACCCACAAAACTCTCAAATACTTATTTTATCATTCGATATAATCACCGTTGGCTTTAACACCTTAACATACAATGACGGGCAGAGCCCGCGTACAATAGTACGATAAAATTCATCCTTTAAAGCTTTTTGACACCCCTATTATTTAAAAAAAAAGGTCATACAATTGAAAAACAGTTTAGACTAAATATTACGAATATTTTATTTAAATAACAGTGGTGTGAATCTGTTATTTTCAATTTAATGAATGGAAAAGAATTAATTAGTTAAGGGGCTAATTATGCTTTTTACTAATAGGATAGAAACTTATAAATAATCTTTCTCTAAAATTATTTTTCTTTTAAAGTAAAAAAAAAAAAAAAAAAAATCATGTAACAGCCTTTGTGCCAGCGACACTGTTTCGGAATTTCTCTTTCTACGGTTAGTTATATATAGCCAAAAACAGATAATTATCTGATTTGGCGATGTCCTGTACATAAGATGGATGCGGTGAAATTTCTCAGTGAGGGGTTTTAATCACGTCTCTAGTCTCGTTCGCTGTATGACGGCTGACAGCATTTTACCTTCTTTTACTTCATTAAAGACCACAAAGAATTCGTTGGTTTCCTGATTGGTTAGCTTCTCTTTCGTCTTTTCTGCTGTTTAAGATTTTTGGAAATCGGAATTTCTATGACGCTAGTATAATATACCATTATATATATATTGTTCTTTTTTATATATAAGTGAATGTGCACTTAACATTCAACATTTTTATCTAATCCAGTTGTTAACAAAGCGCTAATTAATTCACAATTCCACAAATTGTTATTACAGGGTTCGCACACGCCTTTTATTTTGTAAGGATTCTGGCATCACTATTAATGATAAGAAAATTTATATTTAATTTTTAAGAAACAGAATTCGCAACCACCTCTTCGATTCGCAATTTTCGCAGTATTTTTCTGTAGGGAAATACATTGAAAATACTGTAAAAAATTAGTGGTAGAGCTGTGCGAACCCTGTATTACATTAGAAAGCACAAATTAAATGGAACACGTTAGAAAAAATATATGTAATGGCGCCATCTGGTTTTCTTATACGAAACTTCAACTTGATTTTTGGACAACTTTTGTCTTTTGGGGCCTTTTTTTTTTTTTTTGGCGAATGACATTACTTTTGATTTTACTTATCAACTTCGAAAATGTTTAAATGTTTAAAAGTTCATATAATTTAAGAAAATATGCATTTTCATACATATAAAAAGTTTAAACTTCTAATATTTTATTTAAAAAAAAAAAAAAAAACGAAAGTATTTTTTTAATATAGATATATGTTAAACAAGCTGGACAATTTCATGACAAAAGGTATTACTGAAATTTTTATTGTGATAATAAAATAAATCAAAAGGTTAATAGTAAATGGTGAATTCATAATATTGTAAAGTTAAAACTAAACAAATATTAAATGTAAATATTAATAATGAACATATATTGACGTTTGTTTACTTTTTAACTTTACTATATATGTATTCACCAATTAATAACCTTGTGATCTATTTTATTTTCATGATTGTTATAAGTATATGTTGTTTAGAGTTTTGATAATGGCGCTAAAGCAAATCGATAAAAGAAATTAACCAATTAGGAGGCTGGAAACATCTCTATGGTCTCTAATCGAGTAAAGAAAGGTAAAATGCTGGCTGGTATGGTCGTGACGGAGGGGAACGCCCCTTTTGCGCAAGCTGCTTTTGGAACTCAGCAACTGAAATGTTTTGCAAGTGTGATAAGTAGAAGTCGGACGTGAAGGTTTCCTCTTTTTAAGAATTTACTATAAACGGTATAAGCGCCCTTCCACCAAATAAACCAGATTAGCACTTTTCGATGAATGTTCTGTTTGGAGGCCAATGGAGCGGATGAGTTATCATATGCCAATGTTTGGTTCAGCAATGAGGCTTTCTTGCGACAAGCAAATGTTCAATTGTCGGAGATTGTTTCCGTTGGACATAACATCAGGAACCCTGTTATTTAGTTCCTACGTCTTCCCAAGGTTATGCAGTTGCGATTGGATAATTTTGTTTTATACTCCAAGCCTATATGAAAGCACTTTGAAAGGCTTGGTCAAGACTCTGTTTGATTTCTTCCTGCAGTTGGACTTTGTCTAAGGGGATGAAATAGTGTCTTATTTTCGAGACTCTCGTCTACTAACGAAAATCGGCTGAACTGCATTTAGAGTGGTCCGTTCACTAAAGTAAGATTCTTGTAGAGATAAATTTCATTTAGAAGTTTTCTAAATGGGAATCTTTTTCTTCTATTGGCCTCTGCAGCTTTGTTTGCAAATCTGAGCTCTTGGAGCAAAAAAAGCTTCGAGATAATTTTTTACAACGGCATGTTATTTCACAGATTGCACTGAAAAACTACTAGAGAGGCGTGTGATGCGCTGAACAACTCTTGGCTAAATGATGCCCTCGGATGCAGAAAGGGTAGAATTAAACGGGATTTTTAAAAGTAAATAAATATATTTAAAATTTGCATGTAATTTTTCTTTTCTAAAAAATACAGTAACACATTTTAACCCTTCGGACTCCGGTGCCTCTGACGCAAATTTTATTCGATTAGCACCACTTTTTTAAAAGAACTTTCCTTGAAGTAGACAATTTGAAAAATTCTCTGATTAAGAAAGGAAAATTTTATTTTCCTTTATTACTGGTGCCAAAAACAAATTTTGGAAGGAAAGATGATATCTCCGCAGCGGAGACAATGGAGTGCCCAGGGTTAAAATGTGCCATCTAAAATGATTTCGAAGCCATTTAAAGCCATTTTCGTTACACTTAAATCATTTCCCGATGTTATTTGATCATGTTATTATTTATCACGTCGGAAATTGGACATCAAGAGTGGTAAATGAGGTTTGTTCGTACTGCTATGCGGTTTTAAAAATATTTAAATCTTCATATAATATTATGCAGTATTTCGGGTAGCATATAGTAGCCGAAATCTTATGTACGTCCTTGTAAATTTTATCTGCATTTGTTATACAGAAAGTAATTTGTAGTAATCTTCAGCAACGTATATCAATTTTGTAAAATGTGAAAATCTTTAATTTAATTAAAACTTACCCCAAACACTGTTTCCCCTATATTATTATACAATAGAATACTATTGTGTGGCCCTGTAAATTAATAACAAATATTCTTTGTACCACGCATGACACAGATTGTATATTTTAGTATATACGTCATAGATACATATCAATTTTATGCTGTTCGAAAGTGTGTGACATAATTAAAATGCGTTTGAAACTATTTTTCACATTGGCCATAATGTAACAGAATACTTTTGATTGTCCCTGTAATTAACTATACATCCAATTTATATAGCATTTGAAATGACACGACAGAATTATGCGACAATTATATATTTGAAATTTCAAACAATTCGGTTGAGTAATTTTCGCTCAGTTATATGCGGACAGACAGACTGACACACGGATGGACGGACTGAACGACGACTATAGGTGCTACGTATTTAAATAATTACGAATTCACCTGAAAATGAGATCAATGTATAATGTACATTAATCAAATATGAATCAAATATTTTCTCAATTGAAAATTATTTATGATACTAACATTTTTTCTCTTTCGAAAAAGTATTAAAAGAGAAGAAATGTAATGCAGAAAAATTCACCATTTCAAAAAGCAAAGTTGTCAGCGGGCTGAAATTTACCAAAATATTTCATGCTTCTTTTTATTTAAAAAAAGAACTTTTCATGATGTGATATTTTCAATGTAATTTTTGGGAAAAAAGGTAAAATTTTAGGTCAAAGAGATTATTGATGATTATTGTAAAGTTAGCATTTGATTTCAGGTTGAAGTGCTGCATTTTATTTATTACTTTTGGTACAGTATAAGTCAAAACCATTTGTTTTATAATTTTACTAGAGTACGAAACAGTTCATGTATCATACTTTATAGCATACAACTTTTTACTAATTTTTTTTCTGGCGCCATGTTATTTCAACTGCGATTTTTGTGTTAAAATGACGACGATTTAGATCAAGAAGATTAATGATGAGGATTCTAAGTTGAACTTTTCATTTTATTTTACAGAATAAAGTATTATTTGATCAGACTGTTATTTAAAAGTTAGATCAATTTACAATGTAGAATTATCAAATAAGTATCAAATGTTTTCTCGCCTGAAAATTATTTATGATATTCACATAATTAATATTCCGTAAAAAATATTAAAAGAATAAAGATGAATTTCAGAAAAATTCATCATTCCAAAAAGGAAAGTCGACAGCGGACTGAACTTATCTAAGAAATTCATACTTATTTTTGTTTAAAGAAAAAAAAAACTTTTCCCGATGTGATATTATTTTTAATGTAATTTTTAAGATAAAAGTGAAACTTTAGGTCAAGAAAATTAATAATGGCTATTATAAAATTATAATTTGATTTTAGGTTTAAAGTGCTGCATTTTATAATTTATTTTTGGTACAGAATAAGTCAAAATCATTTGTTTTATACTTTTACTAGAGTACAAAACATATGTTTTTTTCATGACGACCACAAATGTATCATGCTTTATATCATAAAACTTTTTATCTATAAAAAAATTGATGACGTCACATTATTTCAAATCTAATTTTTAAGTTAAAATGACGACGATCTATACCAAGAAGATTAATGATGAGGACTCTAAGTTTAACCTCTGGTTTCATTTTTCAGAATAAAGTGTTATTTGATCATGCTGTTATTTAAAAGTTATATCAATGTACAATGCACAATTATCAAATATGTATGAAATATTTTCTCGCCTTAAAATTATTTATGATATGCACATTTTTACAATTCTGAAGAAATATTAAAAATATAGAGATGTAATCCAGAAAAATTTATTATTTCAAAAAGCAAAGTTGGCAGCAAACTAAAATTTACTCAAGTATTTCATGCTTCTTTTTGTTTAAAAATAACATTTCCTGGTCTGATGTTATTTTCAATATAATTTTTAGGAAAAAAGTATAACTTTAGGTCAAGAAAATTAATGATAACTATTGCAAAGTTAGAATTTGATTTCAGGCTGAAGTGTTGTTTTTTATTAATTACTTTTGGTAAAGTATAAGATAAAATCATTTGTTTTATTATTTTACTAGTGTACGAAACAGTTGTTTTTTCAAACCGAACACAAATGTATCAGGCTTTATGTCATAAAACTTTTTATTAAAAATTTTTTTGATGACGTCATATTATTTCAAATCTAATTTTTAAGTTAAAATGACGAAGATTTAGATCAACAAGATTAATGATAAGGATTCTATGTTTAACCACAATTATCTATAACTTTTGATTTCATTTTTCATGAAATCAAAAAGTGTTCTTTTTCACACTTTCCAATAAAGTTGAATGGTGTGTATGAATTGGGTTTGAGTGTTTGTACTCGAACTTAAGAAAATTTGGTGCGAGTTCTTTGAAGTTATTATTTATTATTGTAGTTTGCTATGGTATCTTCGGTATAGAAATTGAAGTACGCGGAATATAGGATTCATTTACGCTTAAAAGTATTCCATTACATTACGGCCTATCAAAAAATTGTTTGTTAACCCTTTCCGGCACATTGTGCCCGGTCTGAGATACCTAATTTTTATTCCAAACTTTCAATCCCTTAGCAAAAAATGGCATAGGATTTTTTATGGAAACACGTGGTTTTATATGGAAAATCATAAAAAAAATCATGTCATTTATGTAAACATATTGTATTCATATGGTAAACATTCATCGCTCTATGGTATTGCAGAGCAATGTCTATGGTAAAGTTATAGGATAATGATATATACCATACATTTTATGGTATCCAGAGAAATGTGTATGGTAAAGTTATAGGATAATGATATACACCATACATGATATAGTATTCCATAACCAGGTGTATGGTAAAACTAGAAGGAAATGAAATTTACCATACATTTAATAGTGTTCCATAGCGTGATGTATAGTAAAATAATACATAATTGTTTGCACCATAAATTGTATAGTATTTCAAAGCATGGTGCATGGTAAAATCTTAATGCCTTTTGAAAGTTTATAATATATTAGATTTTATGTAACTATAATATAAAATTACTCGGTTGTGGTCATCTCAAAACTTTCTACTATCTTTATGTATGTCTTATGCACTTCTAAAAAATAGAATCATAGCAACGCCACTGGTTACATAGTTTAAACCAAAATCTATTTAGGAACAACTTATGTTAACTTATAACCAGTCTAATGAAAATCCCTTGATCTCAAATTAATACAACATAAAATAACATATTATTTTATTCTTATATAATTTATATATATGAGTGTGTAAATGCGTTAAAAATAAAAAAAAAATCTTGAGAAAAATAAATTATTCAATAAAAATATGTAATTGACATATTTCCTATAAAATTCTAACAGCGATTAAAGGAGTCAGGGACACACATGAAAAATACTGCATTAAAAATTTATCTGATTTTTTATACTTATAATGACATTTTTTTTTAAAATCATATTTAAAAAAGGAAATATTATGTGGTTTTTTTTTTCGTTTTCAGCATCTAGCTATTAAGCATTCATTGTCATGGATAAGACTTCTTGTATGCGCATTTCTTCATGATGGGTTTTCACAATTTCTCACATTTAAATTGTTATAACTCAAGAACCGTTAAACATAAACGTTTTAAAATTAGAACATGCTTTTTTTTTAATTGCTTTACTTTAATTTTGATTCAGCAAATTTGAAAAAAAAAATATTTTTTTTTCAAACTTTTACTTTAAATAAACTTTTTTATTAATATTTTTAAAAAGGCTGAATCAAAATTAAAATGTAGGTGTTTCTGTTTATTTAATTGCGAAAAAACTAAAATTCTACAATTATTACATTGAGTAACAATAATTTCCCCCCCCACTTTTTTTTAATAAAATTTAAATTAAAAAAATATAGAGAAGTTTTATCATGTGATTTTGTTTTAAAATGGTATGTTTAATATCACGAAAAATTGCGAAATTTTAATTCAATAAAAGGTTTTTTTAATGTGTCCCGGACCCCCTAAAAATAAACAAATTGTCAAAAATAGCCTATAATTATTTAAAGAAAATCTTTTTGAATTTATTTTAAAAAGGACCTACAAATATTTGAACCACCAAAAGAGTTTTTGAAATATCTTTTAAAAATATTAACAACAAAATATTAATACATATATATTAATATAAAATATTATAATATATTAATTAAATATTAATAAACTTTAGTACAAAAAAGCGTTCTTAATTAATTCACGTTATTTTATAATTTTAAAGTCATTTTATATGGAACAACAAGGATTTTTATTTTATTTAAAAGTTAAAAATTATTAAAAAGATTAAAAATTATTTTACGATCTATAAAAATATCAAAAAATCTACTAATATTTTTATCGACCTCAAATTATGATAATATATGAAATAATAGTGTTATTATTTTGTTCTTATGTATTTCATATATGTGTGCAGAGTCTATGCGTTATAAATAAAAAAATCCTATGGGAGAAATGAAATAATTTAACAAAAAATATATATTTGATGACATATTTACTATAAAATTCTAACAGCGATTAAAGAAGTTTGTAATTACAAACACATTCTTAAAAAAACTGCATTAAAATTTTCTTTATTTTTTCTAATGCTTATAATGACGTTTAAATCATGTTTTCTATCATAATTTGAAGAGACAATAGTCAGACAATAGTAGTATTTTTTAGTATTGGTTTTTATATTCATTTATATTCATTTTATATGCAACAACAAAGTTTTTATTTTATTTTATTTAATAATTATTGAAAAGATTAAAAATCATTTTACAATGTATAAAAATATTGAAAATCTATTAATCTTTTTGGTATTACAATTTAAAAGAAAGATTCAAAATTTCCGTAAAAATTTTCTAAAAAATAGTAATATGTATATTTTTTTTACTTTAAAAGAGAAAAATGCTCGTAAGTAGGGAATTAATATAATACATTAATATAATCATTAAAAATATATTATATACTAAGTTATCAAATGATTTATTATTCTTATTAAATATTATTTGTTATCGACTTTAAATTAATTTTAATAAACAGAAAATAGTTTTTACTTTAATTAATTGGATTTTATAACTAAATAATATTTGCTGAGATATTTACTCCATTCATTAAAATAATAAATTAACTTATAAATACATGTCTGTAAAACAATTTATATAAAAAAAACCCCTTTAAAACTACCTTCTTTTGTCAACCATTAACTTAGAACGACAAATAATGATGATTTACCGAAACGCTTTATTCATATAAAGTTTTATAAGCACAGCTCATTACCCCCGCATGGCCGAATGGTTAGGACGCTCGTCTCCCTTCCCTACCGTCCGTGGATCAAATCCCACTACTTCCCGAGGTCGAAGCACGTTAGTAAGCTTAGTTCCCCGTGTTCCTAAAAGATGGCGTCACCAAAGTTGATATCGTTGTTATTTTTTAATATATAGTAATTATAAAGATAAAGTATGGTAACCATAAAGAATTACCATACACTTAACGTTTATATGGTTTTTCATAATAATTACCATACACTTAACGATTATATGGTTTTCCATAGAATCACTTTTACCATAGGCAAAAATCCATATGATTGCCCTTATGGGGTTTTTTTTTTATGGTAATTGTATGCCATTTTTTGCTAAGGGAAATGGCACGAATACTATTTCAGTAAGATTTTGTTTTTAAAATAAAAGATTAAATTAAGGATTTCAAAATATCTAAAAAATTCGTTTGTGAATTCCGGTGACAATCGATAATTTCTGATTTTACTAACAGATTTTGTCCGTGCCAAGGATTTTATACTAACGCCCGTACGACGTACGGGCAAAACAAAGAAGCGATTGATAAAACATGTCTTTCACTCACAAGTAAGTTCCTTATCAGCGCACTGTCAGGAAAAAATTGCAGCAACTAATTTTCCTCGCATGAGAATATGCATGTTTACATTTTTTTCCCGGTGGAACCTCAATAGAGCGTTCGTAAAAAAAAGAGAATATTTAGCAATTTATAACTGCTTGGCATAAAATAAACAAATATATACGCTTTTATAATTTTTTAATAATAATTCTATATGTACTTTTATTAAATATATTTTTGTTAAAAAAATTCCTTCTCATCATATTAAACTATTTCAAGTGAGTTTTACTGAAATAAATATACTTTTATAACCATAAATTTTTCGTATACATTTATACGTATATGGAATAAAATGTAACAATATTTTGACAATGCAAAATTTAAATTGATTAAAATTGCTTCGAACTCTAAATTAAAGTTCGATTTTGATCGCTATCAATTGGATTGGATTTCGATATAGCTAGTGTGAGAATCAACGAGAAAAATAATACCGTTGCCATGCAAACAAACACTTATTCGATATCGAAGTTTATAAAAACGTTATAAATCGGGCTGTTGCTTTTAAGATAATCTTAAAACTTACTCAGCCAGTGAAACCGTGATTAACTTCAGCACCAGGGAAATTGTATATATTATACTTTAAAAAAATAATAAAAAGAAAAGAAAAAAAGAAAAAGAATTTAACAAATTACAACGACTATTTCGAAAACGAATTTCGAAGATTTTATTTTCGAAGACTCAAATATTAAAAACGTATAAATACATTCTATACTTAAATTAATAATAATAATAATAAACATCATTTTTAGGATGATTATAAAAAGTCATATATTACGTACGTCGTGCATTAAACATTAATATCCCTAGACCAATGATAAAAAAACAGTAGATTAAAGATAGACAACTTTGACTGTTTAAAGTGTGCATTTTTATTTGATGGAGTTAATCAGACAGCTTCATATTATGTACGGCATGGATTTAAATTAATATTCCTGGACACATCACAAACAAATTTTAAATAAAATTCCAGTTTTACAATTTTTGGAACTGCAAATTTTTCAACTTCTAATTATCGCACATTTTAAAGATTAACACAGTTGCGTAGAGAAACAAATGCACTTTTTAATGAAATTTGTTTGAAATCTCTTTCACAATTTGTTTTTAAATTATTAATTTTTTTCTAAAAAGTTTTATAACTCTTTTTGTCATTGTGGTAACAGAAGTATTCCATTTTTGGACATTAACAGAGTTCGCACACTCCTTATATGTTGTAAGGACTCTGGCACTACTATCAATAATAAGGAATTTTATATTTAATTTTTAAGAAACAGAATTTGTAAACACCTCCTCGATACGCAATTTTCGCAATATTTTTCTGCAGTGAAATACATTGAAAATACTGTAAAAGTTTAGTGGTAATGTTCTGCGAACTCTGATTAAACTTGGACCAATCAGGAAACAAATAAAATTAAATAAGTTACGGAATTCAACTAAAAAAAGATTCAGATATACTTTAGATTTCCCAATTCTCTACCGAGAACAACAACTATTTTTTTTCAAATAGTTAAAACAAAACGGACTATTTTATGGAGATTGTAGTAACAATCAGGAAGCCCGTACTTTTCACTGTTTTTTAACAGAAAAATGGCCGTAAATTCTGGAAAAATTTTCCGTTAGAAACAGAATTTTTCTTGCAATTGCGAATACAATATCCGTCGATTGTAAATATCACTCTTTGTACGGAAACAATCTGAAGCAATCTCTGTAAATTCGTTAATTTTTTTAGCAGTGTATGGCTTACAGAAACACAAAAATATAATAAACTGTTTCATTGTTAAAGTTTAAATTCATTAACTCCTGCGCATTTTTAACGTAACTTAATATGTTAGCGACGAGTTTCATTTTGAGTTCTTTTAATACTTGGAAAACCAGTTGATACCAGTTTTCCCGTAACTGCAATTTTACGTCACTTAGTCTATCAAAGTTTAAGTTTAGGAAATATGACAATTTTCATTCTAAAACATTGGTTTTCACACTTAATATTTCGTAATACTTAAATGGCAATTATTTCGCGAGGAAAATATATTGTTCGCCAAAAGGCCTGGAGCTGTCTTCTTTTCGCACCAAATAATAAAATATATTTTATTTTATACGGATTTTTTATCGGAATTCTGCTGTGAAATTTGAGGGATCCATTATTATACACGTAAGCTGTTTTATTAGCATTTTTTGTCAAGATATTCGGATTTTTGTGTGTTATTTTATCTTACTATTTAATTTTGTTAATTTTTTCAAAAAAATGCTATCAGCACATAATAGTGACAGTTTACATCCTTACATTTATTATTATGACTTCATTTATTTTTTAGCATGTAGTAGCATAATAACAATAATTTTATTTCAAATTTTAATTGCTCAAAAGGCGCAAAAAATAGAGTGAAAAAGTGTCCAAGCGGGGAATCGAATTCGGGTTACTGGCATAGCGCACCGACGTTCTACCAACTGAACTACTTGGAAAGATACCCAGCGTCTCACTTCTAATTGTCATATGCTGGTAAAGCTACAACCTGGGCTCAAGATGAAATATTATTACACGTCAGCCACCAACTCTGGGGCAGACTCGAAATTATAGAAAATACAGCATCAGAAGTGACAGGCTGAGTATTGTTCCAAGTGGTTCAGTTGATGGAACGTCGGTGTCTTGTCTCGAAAGTCTTGTGACAGAAAGTCACCATATGACTTTAATGTGTCATTATTTGGTTATTTATAATAATGCAACATTCAAATCCCATCGCATTTAAATTTTACACACCAGTGTATATAGATAAACCACTAGAGAAGCAAACAATAATGTCTCTATAATATCGGATTCTCGACAGAAAAATCGAATTTCTTTTTCTTTTCGAAAAAGAAAAGATATTTTTTTCCCCTTATTACCGCCAAAGTTAAAACTCTAAAATTAAAAATTTCTCGTGAGAATATCGTTTAAATTAGGTGGGATAGAATATATCCCACTGCCCCCTCAAGCGGTTAAATAATTGTTTCCTTTTTTTTAAAATAAAAATTTTATTTTACTTAAGAAAGGTGTTACTTAAAACTAAAAATTAAAACTAAATGACATTGACATGTTTTGAATCCGTCGAATAAGATCCATAATCATAGTTAAAATATTATTAGACTGGTCCGAAACATGTCAATGTCATTTAGTTTTAATTTTGCAACATCTTTCTTAAGTAAAATAAAATTTTTATTAAAATGTTTATATAAAAGGTGAATCTCTTAAAATCCGGTAATTTAAAAAAATCTATAGGATTTAATAAACTTTTTATCATAATTGTTTCCTTAATTATCGATAAACAGTTGAAACTAAAATAACCTGCGTTTTATTATTTTATAGAATAAGAGTATAGATAGGCAGGGGAAAGGAGCGATTAAACGAAATGCTGCATAATTAAGAAGGGGCTAGGTACAAGGCTTTTTATGGGTACCTTTAAGGAAAGGTTTTCTATCAGAAAATGCAGGCGCACAAAAAATTTCCTGCTCTTGAAATTCCAGAACGCATGCGAACCCTGGGTACAAATTTAGTCCTGGAAGCGAGCAGCTTTTGATTCAATCTTAAAATCTGTTAAGCCAAATCTGTTCACAATTATGTAATAATTGAATACACCTATAGGAGTTATTATTCTAATAAATATTAACTAAGCCATAATATAATTCAAAAATATTGAAATTATGCATAAAAAATTAATTTGGTTTAAAAAAATCGCTTTTGTTTAGATTAGTGTAAAGCAAATTATATCATGATTTATTTATTCAAATGAGAAAACATACGAAGATGTATTAACCACATAGTTTTCCAATATTAAGAGAAAACTGAAGGCAACGACGAGATATCTTATGCATAACAACTAAATTCAATTATTTCAACAAGCATTTTCAAATACAATAATAACTGGAAATATTACATATTATTAGACTACCTAACTAGATTACTTCACAGCACGACATTATAATTTAATTGTAATTGTCAGTGATTTATTTGGAACATAGCTAGTTTTATTGACACTAGAATAACATAAATATTAGTATAAGGAAATTACATTATGAGAAATGATTTGTTATAATTAGAAGAGTTTGTGAAACTTCTTCTATTTACATGCAATAATTATGGGTAATTTAGACTATTCGAAGCTGCTTCGAATTTTATTTCATTATGCTGAATTTAATAAGATGTTAAAATACTTCACATTATTTAATTTTGTTCTTTATAAAGCTACATAAGACATTTACTTGTAGCCCAGGCATTTAGTCAAAAATAAATGCAAGTTTTGGTGTAGTTTTGTTATTTGGTGCAATTATGTTTTTTGGGTCACCGAACACGAATCTCGAGTTATCCAACAAAATTTATCCCGGGAAACACGTTTTTTAGGCAACAAACGTGCAAAAAAACGTGGCTATTCTTTGTTTTTTCAAATAACTTGAAAATTATGTATTTTACATAAAAATCCTCAATACATAAGTTAAAGAAGTCAAAATTTTCCACTTTTAATGTATTATTTTTTTTTTCTTCAATCAGTGGTTTAGCCATGACAGTTCCGCAAAAATTGGTGTGAAAAGCAAAAAATTTTGAAAAATGTTAATTACGGCACTGTACGTCGATAAAACGTGAAAAGCAACTATTCTACGCAAATTTTGAACACTTAATAATACTAAATATAACATTATTGTTGCCTTCATAACTAAAGAAAAAATAATAAGAAAGAAAAATCATGAGTTAAGCATAGACTGTGAAGCACTTTCCAACACTCCATGAAATCTTTAATGAAACTTCATTATTTAGGGAAATAAGGTTACAGTATATAGCCAAATATCTATTTCAGTAGTTTTAATCAGCTTTTATAATTTTCGAAATACTTTTTGAACATACTTTCTGATTTTATTTTAATGGTCCTTTACATGCAAACTTGTCATGTGTGTTCCACAGTTAAAAGTCGCTATGCTTGTTGGCCACAGTTATTTTCGAAAAGTTTGCTTCGCTTTATTCAGCTGATGAGATATCCCCGAAAAAATGAGTCACATTTATCCGTTCTAAAATACTGGTAGCCAAAAACCATTGTATGTGAAAGACATGACAAGTTTTCATGGAAATAGCCTATAATAGCATTCTACGATGGCGAGTGGTCAGGAAAAATTACAGTAAAAAAAGTATTAAATACCAGTATTTTGTTAAAGAGAAGTTCGCCTTTTATCCCACTGCAATCGGCTTTCGTTAATTCGAAATCGGATAAATCGAATAATCGCTTAATTCGAACTAAACATGAAGTCTCGAAATTTTCAAGTGCAAAATTATGTTAAAATTTTTCATTTATTCGAATTCATTGTCTCTTGAGTTCGTTTAATTCGAACTGATGATAGTTCTATTTTTCATTTTTCCATACTTTCTCCTGGACTTCAGATCCTTGAAATAACTTTCTTTCTTGCATTTTCATCAAAATTGTTCTGAACAAGTATACATATAGTCCCATGCATATGGTATCCGCTTTTCTTGTGCCCCGTCTGTCCATCAATGACACCTCCACCCCATCCTCGTTTGTGCTTGTTCCTAATCGCTTAAGTAGTTTATGTATTTATATCTTTTAATTTAATATTAAACGATATTCTAATGATAAGCGCCAAAACATATTTAAAAATACTATAACATTAATTTCTTTGTAATCGAGCCTTTTAAAGATGTTTTCCTGAAACACTTTCCATAATTCGAACTTTGGATAATTCGATCATTTCTTGTGACCACGAAGAGTTCGAATTAGCGAAAGCCGACTGTATTTTGTTAAACAGGAAGTCACCTTTTTAAATCCTATTAACTCCTATTATAGTATTTCAAATATTTTCTATTTAAAGTGCTTTTTTTAAGTGCTTTTTTCTGACCACTCGCCACCCTGCATCCTTAAAAGCAATGTTGCCAATGAGCAACTTTGTTTTTAAATACAGATTTCTCAAATGGCACCCCCTTTTTTAAATTCTGATATTAACGACTCTCAAGCATTGTAATAATTTTCACACTAACATTTTCAAAAATTATTTCTCAGGCTTTGACGCCTGTGAGCTAAAAACACGTAAAATTACATTGGCCCAGGATTAACTAGATCAGCCTAGGACAAACTGGAATGTTGGCGCTGAGGCGGTCATTGAACTCGATAAAATCACACCAAATTGCATTGGTCTAGAATAAACTAGATCAGCCTAGGTTAAATTAGTTCAGACCAATAAACAGCAGGCTAAACTAATTTATCCTATAAGAGTTAGGCCAAACTAGTTTGGCCTATGGGACTTAGTATAGACTAGTTTGGCCTTGGAAAAACTAGTTTATCCGATGGGATTTAGGATAAACCGGTTTGGCCTGGGAAAAACTGGTTTATTCGACGGACATTAGGATAGAGCGATTTGGCCTAGGAAAAACTAGTTTATCCGATAGGCGTTAGATTAAACCAGTTTGGCCTAAAATCGGGTTTGGCCGGAAACATATCCATGTTATAGTATTCATTGATTTATTCACACATTTAGAAATAGGGCATCTAATTCATTTTTTTCACAACTTTAATTGACATTTTTTTAATCCTATTTATGCATGTGTTCACATGTGCCCCAGGCATGTTTACAACTACCCCTCCACCGGCGCATATGTGAACAAATTTAGAAATTTTTTAGAATGATATATAACTTGAAAATTCTTAATAAATGCATTGAAAAGTTTCACTAAAAAACAAATATTATGTAAATTTTGAAATAAACTAATTTTTTTCAATAGCTCATAACAATTTTGAGGAATAGTTGAAAATGTAAAAAATGTCCACGTGTGCCGTCCCTCCCCTTTACATATATTCATAGCATTATTTTCGAATACTAATCTTCACCTACAGACATAGAAATCTTCAACTGAGTCAGGTAAAAATTACTATTCGGAAACAATGTTAACATGGAAACATATCTAAATTTTTATAATGTTTTATGTTGTTCTAAACTAATATATGTAAATACTTCAGTTTTTGTTTGTAAAGGAGTGCGAGTAACCAGTTTATAATGAAAAACAGTGAAAGTTCCATTTGTATAAAATGTTTGAAACTTTTAAAACATTAATCGAAAATTTTCGAATATCCAGTTATACAATGCAAGGAAGATTAATGGCATACATTTCATAAATTATTTATTCACTTTTAAATTATTTTGTTAAAATTTTAATCAATATGCATTTAAAATCATTTTGAGCACGAATTTATAACGCTACTTGTCGAATGAGAAATGTTTCAGATATCGTTTATTAAACACTAAATGAACTAACTTAAACTTATCAAATTTGCATTCATCAATAGTTTGATGAATATTTTATGTTAAACTTTGAGCAAAATTACTACAATAAAGTTACTTACTATAAAGATTTTATATCAATGTATGGAAGATGGGGAATGAATGGCTCATTTTTAATACTTTTACTACTGCATGAGAAGAGACAAAGAAACCTGAATTAATAGCTCTAACATTAAATTATTTTTATTAAAATCATTTATAAATTCTGCTCTGCAAATGAAAATGTATATTTGAGAGTTCAGAGCATTTGAAAAACTGACATTTCGTATTGAGTAAACTGATTTATGCACGCAAGAATAATTGGAGAAAATTCTTTGCTTTATTTTTTCTTTAACTCATAAATACTAGTATTGCGTTCACTTAATGGTTATAATAAATGAGTATATTTATAGATTTAAATTCCTATAACTACTTTTCAATTAAAAAATTGGCCTTACATAAAGACTTAAAATTTTAAAACCATACAAGATCATAAGATTTGTGGTTGCAAATGACGTTCAGCTCGAAAGTTGAAAATTTCAAACTTATAGTCTTGGCGATTACTGAGTTAACGAGCGATTACAGAAAATTTTGTTTCAGAAAAGCCACTTTAGATCTTGGTTATTGGTTTCTTCGCCAGATTTTTGAAAATGAAGAAAATGTTTTCGAAATCAGGGACACCTTGGAGGAGGTTGCGCCAACTGAATAGTCGGTACACAGAGAAAATCACTATTTCGTACATCCCTAGTTTATATCTCATAATTTTTAGGTGCGGTCGTAATTATGTAAATACGTAGCACCTATAGTTGTCGTTCAGTCCGTCCGTTCGCATATAAGAACGGAAAAACTAACCAACCGAATCGTTTGAAATTTAAAATATACAATTATTACATAATTTTGTCGAGTCATTTCAAATTTTATGAAAATCGGATGGATAGAACAATTACAGGGACAACCAAAATATTCCACTATATTACGGTCAATGGGGAAAAAAGTTTCAGTTGTATTTTAATCGTTTGAAATTTAAAATACAAAATTATTACATAATTTTGTCGAGTTATTTCAAATTTTATGAAAATCGGATGCATAGATCAATTACAGGATAATCAAAATTATTCCGTTGCATTACGGTCAATGGGGAAAAATGTTTCAATGCATTTAAATGGTGTTACACTCATTCGAACATAATAAAATAATATGCATCTATAAAATACATATTATAATACACATTTTGCACAATCTGTGGTGCAATGAACACTTGTTATTGATTTACAAGGCCACACAAAAGTATTCCATTACATAATGGTATAGGGAGAACATTGTTTGGTGCGCATTTTAAATTTTATTAATTAACTATTTACAATTTTATGAGATTGATATATGAGAGAAATATTTTTAAAACCTCGTTATCGTACAAACGCATCTCATTTGCTATGATTCACATGCGATTTCCAACTTGGTTACTATTATATCAGTCACCAAAGCAGACTGGGTGCCGAAAACTAGAGAATATTGTAAGGTTATCTTCTCCTTGATTCATAGCAGAAAACTTTTTGGTTAGATAAAGCGAACAGAAATTTCAAAAAATCATCTTTATTTAGGGCAATCCGTCACCCCAATGTATATCCCCTTACTTTTCATAACTTTCAAAACGTCCCATGATTTGAACCCCATTGACTTCCAGACACTTCGATATTTCTCACGTTTTGTGTTTACCATGTATTAAGAAATGATTTACCAGCTTTGTTTCGCATTTTATCGCTAGTATAACAGGCTAATATATTCGGCTATCACAGACTACAGAATATAGGTGAAAACCATGTTATTAATTTAGACTTTCAAACATTTTTTATATTCAATATCTTATTTAGAACACGTACAAACAATACAATAAATCATACTTATAAATGAAAAATCTAGCTACTACGCATTTAAAGTTATGAAATTTGTTAGAAATAATAGTTTTGTATTTAAAGAGCTCAAAGAGCTATCAGAATAAATCGCCAAACATCACTATTTACAGTTAGCCTTTTGGATTCTGATTATTTAAGAAGTTTAATACATGGTTTAATTGCAATTCGTGTTTTGCGTATGATATTTTATTTTTTGATTGTGAATATTTTAAATTCTTTATGGAATATAAAATGAAAAAAATGTTGAACTACGAATGTTCGATTAAATACAAAACAGATTTATTTTACATGAACATCTGCAGGTGATAGAAATAGATTTAAAAAAAGAATTTTTTTTAAATTATTTTTTAATAATAGAAATTGAGTAAATATCCATACATTTTATGCTTAGAAGAAAGATTAATTTCCGCCTGGCAGGCTAGGTGGGTCGAGTCTAACGAGGGACGCCTTACCTAAAACCTCATCTTAAAAGTATCCAGGGAACTTTATTTCCTTTCTCCACCCACCACAGCATGCCTTACTGGCCACGGACCCTTTAACCCCTTGGGGACGAGCGACATATATGGGTCATTTTCAAAAAACTTGTACATTCTATGTCCCCCAACTTTAAGAATTTTTAACAACTACAATAAAGTTTAAAAAATAAAATTTAAGCATTTACATTACTTGTCTGACTGTTTAGAGTAAATGTGGGTTAAATATTATCAGAAATTAAAAATAATATTAGTGTAGTTATGGTTTCAATGTGTCAGCTATAGCTAAAATGCTATGTCCCCTCTTCCCCTTTTACTTTTTCAACTGCTATAAAAATATAAATTAATTGTCAAAAGTGTTAATTTTTTCAATTGTGACAATTGTTGTATGTCTTATCTGTAGCATAGACCATATAATATATTTTTTAAAACTTGTTTTTTTATAAAACGGGACCAACTTATTGTTGTCCCCAGATTTTTTCCCCTCTGTTACTTCCACTCTGTTACCGTATTTATTGTAATAAATTATTACTACTAAGTGTTCAACACAAGGTTCTGCAGTTCTTCGAACAGTCTATTTTTAGATGAGGCCACCATTTTTTAAATTATTAAGTTATTTTCACCGTGATATTGAAGTAAAGCATTTACAAGATAAGGATGTTTTATTCAGTTTCCCCTCTGTTACCAGCTTATTTATGCGAAATTTATTTTTTTTATACTTTTATAAAATTTTAACCATAAGATCAAATGGTGCTTCTTAAATAAATAGGCTTAGTTTGTCTTGTTTTTAATTCACTTTGTGCTGCTAAAATTATTTGTAATTTTTTCCCCCTCTGTTACCATTCCCCTCTGTTACCATGCTTATGGTAACAGAGTGGAACAAAATGTAACAGAGTAAGAAACTACTAAAAAACAAGTTTATTTGAACATTGTTCTTGAAGGCTGCACATTCTCGTTTCATGTTCTTAGAACAGAATTAAAAATATGCATTTTTTTTTTAAATATAAAATAGTAGTTTTTGTGGTGAGCTAGTTATCATAAACATTAGGCTTTAATTTTCTCAAACAAAATGCTTCTTTAACTGTAGTCATTTATATTTATGAATCAGTACTACTTATTTATGAAAAAATGATGCAGCATGAAATACCACTATTTTCGAATATTAGTTTTTATAAAAGCATTTAATTCTTCTTGGTCTGTTTAAAATTTTAGGATATCTTATAACACATGATAAAAATGTATTAAAGAAGAAAAGATCATTATTTAAGTTGAAAAGAATTTATAAAAAATATACACCGCATCAAATACTACTATTTTCAAATAGTAACTTCTGTAAAAATCATTATTTCTTGGGTTAAATCGTCATCTAATTGGCACGCAAATTTGTTAAAATTTGAAAATCTAAGGCTAGCTGTTTGAAATTGAAACACAGATTATTACATACAATAAAAATTTATAAAAACAATGCCATGTGAAATGCCAGTATTTTCGAATAGTAGTTTTTTGAAAATATCTTAAATTCTGCCTTGATCTTTTTGAAACATTGAAACTTTATGATAGATTATAATACATAATAAAAAGTTATATAAAAAAATTGCCTGGTCTAATCCCACTATTTTTGAATAGTATTTTTTGCAATCATCTTAAATTCTTGCTTTAATAATATACGATCTTGCGACTAATATACGATGAGATTTTTTTAAAAAACTAAGTACTGCGTTAGTCATAGCACATGATATAAATTTACAAAAGTGAATGCCCTGCCAAATACCACTATTTTCCAATAGTAATCTTTGTAAAAATCTTAAATTCTTAATGGATATGTTTGAAACTTTAAAATTGTATACAATACATGATATAAACTTATAAAAAAATATGCCACATCAAATATCACTCCACTATCAATCAGCGTTCCCTTCTGTTACTTTTTTTCCCTCTCTGTTACTGTCAATTTAAGCTGGTGTATTTGACTAAAAAAATTATCAATCATGATTTTGAATAATTAATTGCATAAATTTAACTAATATTTTATTTACATAATTTTTTTTATAATTTAACTGAAAAAATGTGAATGCACATTTAATTGAAACTTATGATTTTTCCAAAAAAGTAACAGAGAGGAAATCCTATGTATTTTACAAAAATAAAAATAATCATAACAAAACAACAGTTAGCATTTTCTGAAAGTAGTAATCGTGTAATTAAAGAAAATGTGATATTTACTGTTTTAGGTGTTTTATTTTTTTAAATAAAAATTTTTGACTGTTGGTAACAGAGGGGAACATTTTACTGTTGCACGTTCATACTTTATTTTTTATTTGACGTTCCAAATCAAAAAGTGAACTGCTGTTTTCAGTTTTATATACAAGAAATGTTTTAGTATCATCTAATATTTTTATAAGTTGTATTAAAAAAAAAAATTTTTTGTGAAAAAATTCCCAAATGTACAAGTTTTTTGAAAATGACCCATATACGTGCCGTAAAAAGGCTTAAGAATTTGTTAATCCCCATCAGTAAAATTTTATTGTAAAATTTGACTTCTCTTATTTAATCGGAGCAATTTTTTCCGATTTAACAACATACAAATTTGTGCTTTAAAAGCTGGTGACAAAACATTAGAAATTTCGTAAAAGGCTCCCGTAGCCAATGGGGTTAAACAATACCTTAAATTCCAGTGTTCATCATCACTACTCAGAACACTAGTAAGAAACCTAAATTACACCTCCTGTCACTATAACCTAACGGAAGCCTATCTTACCAGATATCACCCCTCTCTCCTTAACCCCTTCGCGACGGAAATCTTTTACGAAATTTTTAATGTTTTGTCATCGGTTTTTAAATACAGAAATTTATGCCTTTTTAAATCGAGGAAATGCTCCGATGAGAAAAGGCAAATTTTATAGTATAATATTACTGGTGACGATAAACAAGGTTTCGTAAGCCTTTTTTTTGCGGCACGTATACGTGTCGCTCGTCCCCAAGTTGTTAAATCTTTACTACATGGCATCTATCTGGTTAAATTTAGGACCGTTAATAATTACCTAAGGATGTTTCCATCCTAACATCTTAGAAGTCAATCAATCTGAAATGTAGCGAGATGACCATAGTGCTCTGCATATTTCTTTAATATATTTCTTGAAAATAAAGGTAAACTATTTTAACCCACAAACGCCCAGCGTCCTCTTTTGAGGACGGTTACAAAAACAGCAAGAACGCGGTTTTCCCACCAGTAAAGAGGAAGATAAATATATACTTTATTTTACGAGATAAAATCCTCGATAGATTTAGATAAACGTTAATTTGATTTTTAAAGTGGTGGGAAATGCAAAATTTAAATTTTAGCGAAGAAAATAATTCGGGCGTTAACGGGTTAAAGCCATCTTCTGTAATTTTCCTATTTCAAGTTATAAAAGTAAAAACTGTTAAAAAATTCTGGTGCAAATCATATTTAAATTTATGTGGTATATATAAAATTCCAACCTCTCTTCACAAGAAAGAGGTTAAAAATAGAATGACTATTAGTAAATTAAAAACAATCAAATTGCTTAACTGTGTTCTTTGTCACGTATATGAAATCATATTATTTTATGTATCTGTTTATTTTATCTCTTTATAAAGTATAAATGTAGCAAATAAAATATAAAGTGCATTTTTTTAACCGAAAAACTTGCAAAACTATGAAAAATTTGCCACCTTTCTTTATTAATGTTTGCTGATTTCTTTATGTTATATATAATAAATATGAATTTCAGTTGCAATTTATTTCTGAGGGCAATTTTGATAATATTTTATAGATAATGTGAGAACGGTAGAAAAAAGGAAACAAAAAATCAGCTCCATAATTTTTACGCAAGCACTCGTTACAAATAATTTAAAAGTGCAAGAAGAAACCTGTTTGATAAAAACAGTGTAGGGCTGAGTTACTAAAAAATAAAAGATAAAGATAAAAGACACTAAAAGTTATTATTATTATTATTATTTTATTTATGTATGGAAAGTTAATATACTGGCAAAAAGTTAATAATGCATCCAAGAAAATTTTTGTATAAAAAGTTATATTATTATGTTACATTTATTAAATTACGTAACTCGTTTTTCTCCTGTTTATGCTTTATATTTAGATTATTTATCATCACAAAGAAACCTCGCATATTTACTTAAAATGTTGTATTTATAATTCATCATACTTACAGTATCGCAGGTATAATAAGAATAAATATGCTTTAGGAAAACACACGTTACTATTATGTGTTTATTAATTTACCTAAAATAATCTATAATTTATTACCTTTCTTACACTTTAATTACACTTTTTAATATCTAATAAACTAATCACTGTTAATAAGAAACAAGAACGAAAAATATTACCTCCAGCATAGATTATTTATAGCTTTCCAACGCATTAAAAAAACTATGATAAAATATTACAGTTTGATAGCTGCCAACTTTCAACTAATCTTTCGTAATACTTGGATTATTTTTAGATATTTAGTTTGACATTAAGTTGAACATATTTAATTTTTTTGAAAAAATCCTTTTTTAAATTCATTAAACCAGGGTCGCATGTATTACGGAAGTTTAATGTCAGGTTGGCACCTATGTAGTTGATTATAATGCAAATTTTCTAAATAGACAATTTTGAAAATATATTTCTCTGTTGAAATCCCAATTACTGCAGTTACCATCAACAGTAAAGAAACGAACCGATTTTTTGGTGCCACCCTATATATAATCTATTATTCATGTATACTACATAGTGAAATAAAACAGAGTTGAATTATTACTTACATACATATATATCTTGAATACATGCTTATATACTTATATAGTCTCGACATATATAATGTAGCTATTGCACAAGGCGAGATTTTCTCTAAGAAATTACTGTTGCATGGCTGCCAATTACTACGCCTATTTACAGTCAAATAAACATATTAGAAACAGAAATTTTAATAAATAATTAAGAATATGTACTGTGATGGGTAACATTGAATATACTTTGCATACATTTTACTACAACATTTGTGTGGTTCCAAACATATTTATAAGATTTAAATAGGCGTAGAAGTTGGCAGCTCTGCTGTTGTTTATCTGATTTAAAATCAGGGAGATTCTCTGATCTGTAGGAACCTTGGAGTACTTGTAATGTAAGTTATGTGTTACGAGTTTTGCCTATCACTATTTCCGAACGAAATTATTGTAACTTTTTTCTTATCGAAGATATCTCATTAATTGTACAAACTTTTGAAAAACCTTTCAGAAATAACACAGGTTGTTATCAGTTATGGGACATACACTATAAAAACTCGTGGAATTAGCCATCGTGAAACACCAAATTACACCGTAATTTAATCGGTTAGAGCCCCTGTAAACTGACTGGAAAAGCGGCACATTTCACATTTAAAGAGATCCAGGACACCCAATTCTCCAAATAAAAAAAAAAAAAAAAAAAAAAAAAAAAAAAAAAAAAAAAAGAAAAAAATATTATTCTTGTAATGACTTTTAAATCATGTTTCTATCTTAATTAGAAAAAAAAAATCATTTTTTTGGCTTTAGCTAGTTTTCAAGCAATGGTTGTAAGGGAAATGCCTTCCTGTGAAAATGCTTTTTTCTTCGTGATGAGTTCTTTCACAATACCTCAGATTTAAATTCTTATAACTCAAGAACCGTTAAAAATAAATGCATTAAACTAGAATGTGTATTTTTTTTATTGTTTTACTTTAATCTTGATTTTAGGCAAATTTGAAATAAAAATTTACATTTAAGAATGTGATTTTTAAAAAATAAGTCATGTATTTTTTTTTTCAAATTTTTACTTTAAATATTTTTATTTTTTTAAAAATTAATATTTCTAAAAATTTCTGTATTAAAATTAAAATTCAGATATTTCTATTTATTTCAATGTACAATAATGAAAATTCTACAAATAATATTTTGAGTTATTATCCACATTTTTAATGAATTTTAAGTTTTAATAAAAAAATATAAGAACATTAATCATATGATTTTGTTTACAAATTATCTGGTTAACAATCACAAAAAAGTAAAAAATTTAACTCAAAAAATGAAAATTTAACTCAATAAATAAAAACTAAAGAAACACTTGTTCTTTAACTATGTTGAGACAAAAGAGCCTAACGTATAGAATATCTATAATTGATTTTCAAAGGTATAGCCATTTAAATCGAGGCTCTAATGATGTGAACACTAATTATTTAACCCTTTCTAGGATACTTAATTATAATTCCAAACTTGCGAATGGCCCAAATATTATTTTAGTAAAATTTTGCTTTTACTGTAAAAGGTTAAATTAAGGATTTCAAAATATGTAAAAAATTCGTTTGTAAATTCCGGTATCAGGCGATAATTTCTCATTTTACTAACAGATTTTTCCCGTGCTGAAAAGGGTTAAAGTAACTTTTCTCGCCTTATCTAATGGCCGAAATATCTATGATTAAAAATTGCGAAAAAATTAAAAAAAAAATTAGGGTGTCCAGAGCATTTGTAGTCTTGTTTTGCGAGGAACACTTGCATTGTTTTTAGTAGGCTACTTTCTAAAATTCCGATTACTTAAATGATGCAACTTTTTTGAAATGACAAAATTCCACTGTTATCGCTTTAACACGTTCGCTGCCGCTTACTTGAAGATGTGATGATAGTTAATGCCGCACTGTAGAAGTGGGTTTTTCCCAGAAGCCGATTTACTTTTTATAAGAAAGAATCAATGAAAGATTTTCCCGCAGCAGCCCGCACTGGACATTGGACATCACTCCACATCAATCACTGATGTGGGGTGTGAGCTCTGGCGCGTGAGTGGCCCCTTAACGTTGGCGCCATATCACGCACTGGCTCGTGATCGGCAGCGAATGTGTTAAAGAAAATCTCATTAAATAAGGCTGAAATTTATCATTTTCAAAAAAGATTGCCCAGGAACAAATCTGAATTAAAAAAACGCAGTGGTAACACTGGACACCATCAACTCTACCTGCAACTCTTAATTTTCTAAACAAGTTTCATTTAACCGACTCTTTGATTTGCCCGTACGTCATACGGGCAACATGATTTTGCCACTCATGATATATTCGTATTACGTTCGGGCGAATAATTTTAAATCATAATTTAATATTCTCACCAGTAAATTTTTATTGTAAATTTTGCATTATTTAATCCGAGCATAGATCTGAACTATTAGGACGCTTCTATTTTGAAAATCCGTTGATAAAAGGTAAAATATTCTGTAACAGACACAAATTGTAGATATTATTTGAAAGATGTTTTTAAAAATATTCATCAGTTCATGGTTCGTACGGGTATCGTCACTTTTAAGGTGCAATACCAGCATTTCTTTATTCTTTATAGAAAAATATATTTTCTTTATAGAAAAATAAATACACTTGAAAAGAGCAAAAATGCGCCGTTTTACAAAGATTTTCAATAAGAAAATACTTATCCCAAGGAAACTCCTGGTTCTAAAACTCCAGGATCCGTACGAATCATAATTTATTATTCTCACCAACAAATTTCGCAAAATTCAAATTGGGCATTTTTCTGATTCAATCAGGTAAAAATTTCTGTTTCAAAAACTGGTTTTAAAGGATTAAAAATTCTGTAAACGAAATAAAAAGATAGGCATTAATTATTTGAGGGGTTTTTCAAAAATATTGATCAGCTAAGCTGTTTCAACTTGTTTAACCAGCGAATTTGGCAGGTTAAACTCAGCGAAGATTTTTTCTTTTTGAAATTAGTGTTGCCAACACATAATGAAATGTTGTTCAATACTTTCTGGCGCAAGGTACTTCGATGATTAAAATACTGAAACGACTGAATGACAAAGAAATGTACATAGAAATTTTTTTGAAAATAAGAAAAAAAAAAGACCTTTTTTGCCATATGTAATAAGCCGAAAATATTTGTACTAGAATTCTATGGTGCTATTACGGCATTTCGTAATCAGGTTAGGAGTTGCCATCATTTTTGGTGTACGATGTCAGGTATTTATATATTTTTTAAGTGTAGATGTTACATTCATTGTAAAAAAAAATCTGATGCAATAAAGAAAATTTTTTTTCAATATAAATTTGAATAAAAAAATTAAAGTATTCTTTTTAGATGCGTTCGTAATTATGTAAATACGTAGCACCTATTGTTGTCGCTCAGTCCGTCCGTCTGTCCGTCTGTCTGTCCGTCCGCATATAACAAAGCAAAAACTATCCAACCGAATTGTTTGAAATTTAAAATATATAATTATTACATAATTTTGTCGGGTCATTTCAAATTTTATGAAAATCGGATGGATAGATGAATTACAGGGACAATCAAAAGGATTCCGTTACATTACGTCAATGGGGAAAAAAGTTTCAAATGCATTTTAATCGCTTGAAATTTAAAACGTATATGTATTACATAATTTTGTCGAGTAATTTCAAATGTTATGAAAATCGGAAGCATAGATCAGTTACAGGGACAATCAAAAGTATTCCGTTACATTACAATCAATGGGAAAAAAGTTTCAAATGCATTTTAATCGTTTGAAATTTAAAACGTTTAATTATTACATAATTTTGTCGAGTCATTTCAAATGTTATGAAAATCGGATGCATAGATCAATTACAGGGACAATCAAAAGTATTCCGTTACATTACGATCAATGGGAAAAAATGTTTCAAATGCATTTTAAGGGTGTTACACTTATTTGAACATAATATAATTGACATGAATCTATGATGTATGTACTAAAATCTACATTCTGTACAATCTGCGATGCAGAGAATATTTATTATTAAATTACAGGGCCACACAAATGTATTCCACTATATAATGCTATACGGGGAACATGGTTTGGTACGTGTTTTAATTAAATTCAACTGTATCCAAAGTACGCTCTACTATATCAGCAAGATCTGAATATTTTAAAACTTGTAGTACGAACGCACCTTATTTGCTACGTTTCATGTGCAATATCTAACTTGTTTGTATTATATTTGTTATAAAGATTCGAAAATGTAACTTGGTGTTACTATTTATGTAAAATTTTTTTAATCAGGGATTTCATGACTTTTCCATTGAGGAGTTATACAAAAACTAAAACTAAAAGAAAAAGAATTTAATGAATAGTTAATGTTTAAAAGAATTTAATGAATAGTCACAATTTATTTTTAACTGTAAAGTTTCGTCATAAATTTCATTGAACACTCACACAAATGTGTTTTTGTAGGTACGCATAAGCTTTGTTTAAAAGGCGAATAAAAGATATTTATTTTTCAACAGGAGCATATATTTAAGAATTTTACAGTATGCTTACTTTCTGCAAAGTTTTTCTTTCAGAGATTTTATTGTGAATTTATAAATTTACACTTTAGTTACTTTTTTCATCTGTAATTTACTATACATTGTTATTTTTTTCGCTCTTTTGAAATTTTTTTTCACTATTTATAACAAATTAAGCATTTCTAAATGCATGTTCGAGAACAGTATAGCCGTTCTTTATGTTACTTAGATATTTTGTTCTTAAAAAACCACCTGTAAACATAAAATAAGACAACATTATGCACCATTTCCTTATTCTTCATGAATTACATCTTCTGAATTCTGCGATGTAAAAAAAGGGACAAGGCTTATTTTTTTTTATACAAATTACTGTTTAGTAAACTATAGCGCAAGTAGTATATTATCGCGTGATGTATAAACATTTTTTTCCCTAAAACTTTGAAGATTTTCTTTTATATATTACATATTTTTTTTCTGAAACAAATTTTCTCGAGATCTGAAGTAAATCAAGTGTTACTAAATAAATGTAAGGGTAATATAATGGTTAAGAAAATTATGGCATTTTAATATGTATAACCTAATACTATAAAAAATTTGACTTGCGTAATACTACGCTGTATTATTATTCATCAATTACACATTCAGTATTCTGTTACGCTAAAAAAACATAGTTCATTTTTTACAGAAAATACTGTTTAACAAGCTAGCATAAGAATATATTATCATTTGTAAATAATCAACATTTTTCTAGACTTTCGAAGATTTTTTTTCTCTTGCATGCAAATAAAACATAAATAAAATAAAAAATAAAGATTTTTTTTTTTCGAATGAACATTGCAGGTTCCCATCTAATTATACGTGAGATTGACTATCATTTAGTTTTTCAAACATATTTCTTCATGTGCGCTTTAAAACAAAGATGAAAATATTTGTTAATTATTTCGGATTCTGACTCAAGACAAAACGTACATTTAACCGGAAAAAATATATAAAAAATGTATTCTAGTTCAGTAAGGTTGATATTACATTTGATTTTGAAACTTTTGTTTAAATAAAATTTCCGGTTGAAATAATGTTCGTCATGGTTCGGACTCCGGTATATTTGGAAAATGCTGGCATCTATGTTTTAATAACCGAAATTGTACCGGTGCAGATTTCCAAAATTTTCAAGGAGCCAGTGGCCTCTAAACCCAAATAATCCAGTTGCCACTAGGGCTTAATTTCTAACAAAACGTAAAAAGTAAACAGGAAACAACAAAAATTCTGTCAAAAGATCCCAGAAGAAAAGCTAATACCGGGTGAATCATAATGAATAGGCCAAAAAGAATAGCGCAGTGTGATTGCCGTAATAGATTTATTCAGTTGAAACAAATTTATTCTGCAACTACAATTATAGAAGTTTTATTTTGCAACAGGGAAAAATCATGGAATCACGAACTCGCTGCTAGAGGCGCTTTTAAACAAAATTTCGTCCATGCAGGAGAAAGCGTACTGCGTTTTCGAATATGCCAAAATCTCCTCGGTAACTGTTGTGCAAAGACAATTTCACTCGAAATTTGGTAAAGAACTACCGTATCACTGGATTGGCCGTGCTGGGCCACATTATTTGACGTCTTCATTGGCCGCCGAGATCACCAGATCTAACCCCCTATTATTTTTCTTTTCTGGGGTTCCGTTAAAGACAAGGTGTTTGTGCCTACACTTCCTCAGGGTTTAGAAGAACTGGAGTAACCGAAAACTGCAGTGCTGATCTCCATCACAGGGGATATGCTACCACGAGTGTGGCAGGAGCTTGATTACCGTGTAGACATTTGTCGTGTCACCGGAGGGGCATATATTAAACACCTGTAGAATCTTGAATAAATGTAGTTTTGAGGTAAATTTGAATTTTCTAAATATATTAATTACAATGTTCACAGTCATGTTTTCTTTTTGTCCCATTCATTATGAATCACCCTGCATTATCAAAAAATTGCAAACAAATATGCACCTTTCTTTGAATTCTACGTATTAATTACTTTCGCTCATCACTACCAAATAACAATTTATTAGTTTTGTAACTTTATATAACTTATGACTTCTAATCATTTGTCCAATTTATGTCTACCTTTGCCACTGTAGTTTTTTTCTTGGGCTGCTGCATATTGAAATAAGTTTTTTCTCGTGGAATTTTATTTTTTTATCACCACATAATAATACTATCATGATTTTTTTTAACTAACGGAAAAAACAACATAATACAGTGTATTTCTAATGGTCATTGATCACTTTATTATATAAAGTTAAAATTATTTTCAACGTTAGAACACCAGAATATTCGTATTCCAAGCATACCGGTTTCGGTAGCATATAGCATACCTTCCTCAGTGCTAAATATAGTGGAAATTTGCTCATATATATACAGGGAGGATGGGGATTCAAGTGATAAGTTTCTTGACCAATAGGAAAACAGAGGATCCTAGGCAACAGCCAATAGAAAAACAGGGAACAGCTAATAGGAAAATAGGGTGAAAAATGGAAAAGATATTGCGAGAATTGCATTAAAAGATTAAGAAAAATTAGTTTTAATGTAATATTTCCAACAGTCTGATAATGGTGGAATAGCAAAATCACAATTAACGAGATTAGCAAGATTTTTATAGATATGGAAAGCTTCAAGGAAGTTAAGTTCTTGTATAGAAGTAGGTTTAGTTAGTATCTTAACCGAATTGAAGTCAAAAGCATGACTCGTCTCCCAGCAATGTTTAGCGATTGAGGATTTCTTGATTTCTTGTTTTTCAATATATTGTTTATGTTCTTTAATACGAAATTTTAGACTGCGTTTGGTTTGACCAATGTAAGAAAGACCACACTGACAATTAATATTGTAAATACCCCATGAATTTGATAATTCAACAGGATCTTTAAGGTTGGAAAGGGTGAGTTTATTAGTAGGAGTAAAAATTATTTTGAAATCGAACCGACTAAGAATTTTAGCAATGGAAAATCTTGATTTTGGAAAGAAAGGTAAGACAATGCTAATATTGGAACGAGTAGAAGACTGGCTCTTTCTTTCTTTCCAAAATCAAGTTTTTCCATTGCTAAAATTCTTAGTCGGTTCGATTTCAAAATAATTTTTAATCCTACTAATAAACTCACCCTTTGCAACCTTAAAGATCCTGTTGAATTATCAAATTCATGGGGTATTTACAATATTAATTGTCAGTGTGGTCTTTCTTACATTGGTCAAACCAAATGCAGTCTAAAATTTCGTATTAAAGAACATAAACAATATATTGAAAAACAAGAAATCAAGAAATCCTCAATCGCAAAACATTGCTGGGAGACAAGTCATGCTTTTGACTTCAATTCGGTTAAGATACTAACTAAACCTACTTCTATACAAGAACTTAACTTCCTTGAAGCTTTCCATATCCATAAAAATCTTGCTAATCTCGTTAATTGTGATTTTGCTATTCCACCATTATCACACTGTTGGAAATATTACATTAAAACTAATTTTTCTTAATCTTTTTAATGCAATTCTCGAAATATCTTTTCCATTTTCCACCCAATTTTCCTATTAGCTGTTCCCTGTTTTTCTATTGGCTGTTGCCTAGGATCCTCTGTTTTCCTATTGGTCAAGAAACTTGAATTCCCATCCTCTCTGTATATATATGAGCAAATTTCCACTATCTTTAGCACTGAGGAAGGTATGCTATATGCTACCGAAACCGGTATGCTTGGAATACGAATATTCTGGTGTTCTAACGTTGAAAATAATTTTAACTTTATCATATTGCACCAAGGCAACAACCTATTACTTATTACTCACTTTATTATATATTGGAGACATAGTTTGTTTTGTTCTTCTATTTGAAACATACAGGGTGTCCAGTAAATTACTGACCCATTTTGAATGAAAAAAAAAAAAAAAAAAAACCGGTTAGCGGTAAAAATGTGCGGTTTGCTGTATTATTATCAGAAAATCGATAAATTTTTAGATATGCACTTTCTAAAAATAGTTCGAATTTCGACCAACAGATGGCGCTGGCGGCGGCAATAGGCTGTCGACATTCAGACATTACTCTAGTTTTCATACGCATTAACTTTTCGGCTCATTTCGCATAGTCGCATCTCAGTCGACTTGTTGAATCGACTTTTTACTCAACTACAGAAATAGAGTTTGTTGGAGGGAAAGAGATTTATAATAATATTTATGATTGAATAATGCCGATTATACATAATAAAAAACAAGAAAACGCTTTTTTTTTAATAAGCATTGACTTTTCACACATTTACTATAAATTATATTAAAAAATGTTTTTGTACCGGTTAACCGATTCTTTTTTTACATGCGATCAATTGAAAACAAGGGATAGACCGCCCTTTTTTAAATAAAAAAATCTTAATATTTAATCTAAACATTTCCATCATTAAATAATATTTAAAAAAATTAATGATGTCAAAAAACTTTAAGGGGTGGATCAAGCAAACTCTTCTTCCCTGTACGTGGTATAGTGAAATCAGAAGTTAAAACAGTGGTACGCAAATAGTGGTGGCAAGTGTCCTGTCTAATAAAAAAAAAGGAAAGAAAGCGGGACTGCTATTTATAAATTAGCTCATAAAAATATATTAAACCTTAGAATAAAGGCTCGTCTATATTTCCTTTATAACAAATCCTGTATTAAACATAAAAAATTATTGATCACGACGGAGAAAGTAATATACAAAACTACCTGCTAAGACGGAAACCTATCTAAAGCGAAATATTTTTCATTTTTCCCAAACCGAATTTATCCCTACGTTATATTCATATTTTGAAATTTAACATATCTGAAAATTTTATTAAGAAAGCCACGGCAGATTTTCAGATCCTCTTTTACACACAATCCTTCCCTTTTCTTTCCCTGACTGCAAACGCATTATGCTGAAATGGAAGGTTGCTTGAAAAAAAATGCGACTTACCGGTTTATATGTCCTGCGAGTCAACCCCTTTTCAAAATGTCATTACAGAAAGCACAATATATCCTGAATCCTCATAGAATCATCATTGTTGTACTTATTTTAGTTCAATTTTATAAATATAAATATTACCAAATTACTGAAACTTTAGTGTTTTTCATATAAAATTTTCAAAAAGTTTTTCAAAAAGAAAGAATCAATTTTTTTAAATAATGTTAAATGTCAAAGTGTGAATATAATGAAGGGAATTCGGTTTTCGGAAAAATGAACTATATATCGTTTTAGGTAGGTTTCCGTCTTAACAGCTGGTTTTGTATGTTACTTTCTCCGCCGAAAACAATATTTTTTACGTTTAAAACAATATTTGTTACAAATGAATTCCTCCATTCTAAGGTTTATTATATTTTTATGTGCTGACTTATAAGTCACTGCCCCGCTTTATTTTAGACAGGGAACTTTCCAACACTATTTCCGTACCACTGATTTCACTGCACTACGTGAGCAAGAAGAGTTTGATTGATCCGTCACTTAAAACTTTTCAGCACTACTAATTTTTTTAAGCACAGTTTCATACTACAGAGTAGTCATAAAAAAACTTTGCCGATATATGGAGCTCTAGCAATCAGTCCGTTCAACCGATCGAGGTGAAATTTCAGATATAGCTATTCAGAGGTATGAGCTCGAGATTCTGTGAACGGCAACAAAATGGCGCTCACGGTTACGGTTATAGTTACATAAACTCGAAATTTTCCAACAGCAACACCCATTTTTTTTCATCGCAAAATGCTCAGCGCATGCAAAAATTCTAAAGACCGTTGGAACGGTATGGTTATTGCAATAAACGGATGCGTTATGCTAGTACAAAATCAGCTCTACTAACGCCCCCCCCCCCCCCAAAAAAAAAAAAAAAAAAAAAAAAAAACACGAGCAAGGCACACGAAGAAAATTTGAATATGACAGAGACAAAATACCAATCACGGAACTTCGTTTGCCAAATAGTCAGCGTAGAAAAAGGATAAAAAGTAGGGTGGGAATGTTAGTTCTTCAGTCGGAGCTCGCAGATGCGAACAAAATGACTTCGTTCGTGGTGAGTTGTTAAAACTAATATCAAAGTGAGATGAATGCTGCGAAAACCTAGCGCGTTTACCGTCGAAACCATCGCTAAACAGTGGTCTATGCATTTCACAAGCTCTTCGTGATTTAGTATTGAAATTCGAAGAAATTGGCTGCACCTGTGATAGTCCGCGATCCGGACGACGAACTGTTCCTGAGGATACTGTTATGAAAGTGCATCACATAGTGACCAGAGGATGCATGCTAACTACAAAAAGTGCATCTCGTGTAGTTGATATACCGAAATCAATGGTCTTAAAGTTACTGAGCTCTGTAATCCGCATGTTTCCTTACCAATACCAACGCGCCCAGATGTTGGAAATGAGAGACCATCAACAACATATAGACTTTGTTAATGAGTTTCTTATTCAATATAATGGAGATAACGATCGGCCTCTTCGCCGCATATTATGAACAGACGAGGCACATATCACCTTAACTGGTAATGTCAATGACCTCCGCGATCCCCCGACATCCTTCCTATGGATTTCAGATTCTGGGGATATCTAATATCTAGAGTGTACATGTGCAAGCCTTAAACTTTGCCGGATTTGAAAGATTCTATCATACGTGAGATTGCAAATATCCCTCATGCGATGTAACGTTCGGTTGTATTGTCCACAGTCCTACCATGGAATGTATAATTGTCTGTGATGGCACCCATGTGAAAAATGTGTACTCAAAATAAAAGTTTTCTTTTCTCCGATCTGTGTTGTAATCAGAGATTAGTGTACTGACTCTGTGTGATATGCAAATTTCCTCCTTGCGCCCCAATCTTGTTTTTTTATGGGGGGGGGTGAATTCACAGAACAGTTTTTTGTGCGTGCATAACGTGTCCGTTTCTTGCAATTCACGTACGGTTCTAATGCTCTTTAGGGTTTTCGCATGCGCTGAGCATTTTGCGATGGAAAAAAATGGATGTTGCCATTGGAAAATTTCGAGTTTCTGTAACAATAAGTGCAATCCAGAGCGCCATTTTGTTGCCATTCACAGAATCTCGAGCTCATATACTTCTGAATAGCTGTATCTGAAATTACACATCGATAGGTTGAACGGACTGGCTGCTAGAGCTCCATATACTGGCAAAGTTTTTTTATGACCACCCTGTATTTAATGGAAGAAATGTTTAGATTAAATATTAAGATATTTTTAATTTAAAAAACCGGTGTTTATCCCATATTTTAAACTTATTGTAGATAAAAGAGAATCAGTTAACCGGTTGCAAAAACATTTTTTAATAGAATTTATTTATGGTAAATGTGTGAAAAGTCAATGCTTATTTAAAAAAGTATGTTTTGTTGTATTTTATTAAGTATAATAGACATTATTCAATCGTAAATATTATTATAAATCTCTTTCCATCCAACAAACTCTATTTCTGTAGTTGAGTGGAGAGTCGATTCAACATGTCCACTGAGATTCGACTCTGCGAAATGAGCCGAAAAATTAATGCGTATGAAAACTAGAATAATGTCTGAATTTTGACAGCCTGTTGCTGCCGCCAGCGCCATCTGTTAACCGAAATTTAAACTATTTTAAGAAAGTGCATTTCTAAAAATTTATTCATTTTCTGATAACAATGCAGCAAACCGCACATTTTTATCGCTAAATGTTTTTTTTTTTTTTTTTTTTTTTTTTTTTTTTTTTGTTTTTTACTTTCAAAATGGGCCAGTCATTTACTGGACATCCTGTATGTGGTGCAATCCTTCCTTTTTTGTTTTTTATTGAATTTTTCTCCTGATATCATAAACAAAGCTTTCGATGTCATTGAACCATCCAACTGCCTTGCGATTTCAGCATAGGAAATACCTCATGCTTGTAACACAATGATTTCAGTTCTAATTACACTGATAAACAAATTTTAACGAATTTTCTGTTGCTCTATACACATTGGGTATTTCTTATAGATTTAAAGCTGCTGAAAAAGAATATGTTTATAAAAAATTTCTATCACTCTCCAATTTTGAGAAATTTTATTTATACATTTTGGAGTATGTTGGCATCGTATAGGCATTATAATTACATTGCATTATTTTCTTAAATGCGTTTGATTCATACAAACATTCTTTTTTCTTATTACAACGATAGAAGATACAGCAAGAGAGCAGAAACAGATGTCCCCCTAAGAAATTTTATCTTAACGACCTTGAACAGACAGCGCTAGCTGCTTCCACAGTATTTGGCTTAAGTGCAAATCCCTTGTAGTTGAAACTTATATTTCGGGACGAGTGTACTGCTATTTCTTTGTTTTGTAAGATTTTTTACTTAAATTTTGATTGTAATTATCCCATTTTCCTCTTAAATAAGTGAAAATTGTATAGAGGGATGCGTTAATGAACCCGATTTTTATTTTGCTATGTGTGCGGGGAGCTAACTTTGAAAAAACATCGATGCGCTTTCACGCCGCTAATAAAAACTGCCTATCACAAGTACTTTGGACGTAAAGTAGGTGAACAAGATAAGAAATGGGCACCTCATTCTTGTTGTACACGATGTATTACAAACCTCCGGGCGTGGATGAAAGTTACAAAAAAGAGTAAACCCTTTGCTATACCCAACCCATGGTATGGTTCGAGCCGAAGGATCATGTAATTGGCTATTACTTTTGTATTTAAAAAATTAAAGGATTCTCTGCAAGAAGTAAACATAAAATTAAGTACTTGAATTTAAATATAGCAATATGACCAATATTAGATAATGTTATTTTTCAAATACCGAAATCTCCAGAGAATGACGATGTAGTAGTAGAAATGGAAATTGATGAAATTGAAACTTCCCCTACATCTGATATAAACTATTCTCCTGGCATAAATGAAGAACCCCACCTAAATACTTAACAAGAACTAAATGTTCTTGTGAGAGATTTAAATTTATCAAAGAAAAACTCAGAATTACTTGGATCAAGATTGCAAGGCTGGAATCTCCCAAAATACAATACAAAAATATCTATTTATCAAGATCGAGATAAAAAATATTCGACATTTTTTTCAAGAAAAAGGGATTTACTGTACTGTAATGATAAATGATTTAATGTCTGCTTTAAAACATTAAAATTTAACTCAGAACAATGGTGATTGTTCATCGATGGTTCGAAAACCAGCTTGAAGGCTATGCTTCTTCATAATGGAAATGCCCTGCCTTCTGTTCCAGTAGCATATTCTTACATAATAAAAGAGTCTTATGAAAGTATAAAGATACTGCTTCATGAAATTGATTATTCCTATCATAATTGGAATATATGTGCGCATTTTAATGTTAATTGCCATTCTTATTGGTATGCAATAAGGTTATACAAAATATTGCTGTTTTCTATGTGAGTGGGATAGCAGAGAAAAGCATGAGCTTTATATCAAAAAGAAGTAGCTAGAGCGCAAACAATATATTGCAGGGGAAAACAAATATACGAAACGTTCCTTTAATGGATAAAAAGAAAGTTATTCTTCCACTTTTACACATAAAATTGGGATTGATGAAAAATTTCGTTAAAGCTATGAATAAAGAAGATCGTGTGTCCCAATATCTGCAAGAACAATTTCCATTGCTAAGCTATGGAAAAATTATGAAGGGTATTTTTGTTGGCCCACAAATTAGACTCCTTATAAAGGACAAAAATTTTGATGATCAATAAGTGATTTAGAAAAAGCAGTATGGATCGATTTTTAAAATGTTGTGACACATTTCTTAGGAAATCATCGAAGTCCTAACTATGAAACATTAATTAAAGACATGTTAAAAAGTTAAAAAATTTAGGTTGTTCAATGTCATTGAAAAATCCCTTTTTAGCATCTCATCTAAATTTTCCCTGGAAAATATGGGAGTTGTGAGCGACAAGCATATAGAGCGTTTCCACCAGGATATTTCTGCAATGGAAACCCGATAACAAGGCAGTTGGACCCCTATATGCACGGAGATTACTAGAACAACCTTATTAGGGAAGCTAGTAATTGTGTTTAGAGCACCCACAGATTTACTTTTATTTTTATTTGCATTTACCGCTACATAAAATATGAAATTTCTTATAAATATCATTTCTTTTTGCAAAAATTCTTCTACATTTTTCTGAAACTTTATAAACAATGAATATTTTTAGTGTTTTAAATATTAATTTTAAGCTTTGTAAGTGTTTATTTAAAAGTTTGTCATTACTAAAATACCATATGATAAATTTCATAAGATATACAGGGTGATTCATCTCGTCGGTGACAAACTTTAAGGATCGATAGAGCACACCTAGACGAACATTTTTGAATAGGGAATGTAGGGTCCCTGACGCGATGGTAAGGCGCTAGGCGCTTTCGAAAATTTGGGTGCCGAAATTCGAAACGTCATAAAAACTAGGGAAATGGTTAGATTTTCTTGCTTGTTGCGTCGAAATGATTCTGTTTGTTTAGACTTTCTTCAGTACCAATTTGATAAGCGTATCTCTTAAAACATGGATAGGGGGCGCTGCAGACTTTGGAGAGCTAGACAACAACTTTAAGCCCGTTATTTTGATAATTTAACACATGCTCGCCAAAGTTTATACTCTAACTTAAAGTTTGAACCCAAAAGTAGAGCCCTGCAAAAAGCGTAAGAGCCGGAATAAAATGTCAAAGTACAGGGTGGTCGAAACTCGAAGGCTCTTAAGAGATAAACAAACAGATTTCTTGACTTATGGCATGCATTTTCATGATTCTGTTTGCTGGGGCTCTCTGAAACTCAGTTGAACGGTACAAAAAGAAACATCGATAGGGGGCGCTTTGGGCAAAAAACATAATTCGTTGACATTTCGGACGCTAACTGGAAACGGGGCGCTACGATCAGTTAGAAACAAAACAAGAGAGTAATTTACTTATCATAAGAAGCTATTAAAACTGCAGTTTTTTTTTTTTTTTAACAAACATAGCTGGTTTCAATCATGCACAATGCGCGCAATAAAATTTACATAAGGTGCTTTTTGCTGATTTATGCAAAAGATATCGTACCATATCGATATGCAAAAGATACGTAATGCGTAGACGACAACGCGAGATGACGTAGTTGTATGCGCAGACACGTCTTTTGAACGTGCGGTACCTACTTAAGCTTCGGGTTACTTGTCTGCAGATCGGTAGTAGGATGGAACGGTACACAAACTCTGAATTGGCTGACATGCATTTGGCGTATGGCGCTGCTGGTTGTAATGGACGAGCCGCTCAGCGGTTGTACGCCGAGCGTTACCCCAACAGGCAAATCCCCTGCCATGCCTTCTTCGCTCGAGTACACCAGAGGTTGTCCACAACGGGATCTTTCGACGGAGGCAGGCCTGAACGGGAGCGATCAGTGAGCACCCCCGACAACGAAGAGGCTGTGCTTAACCTGGTTGAGGACAACCCAGGTCTTAGCACGAGAGATATCGCCAGACATGTTGGCATTTCGCAAGCAACTGCGTGGCGCATCTTACGTTCCCGGAATCTGCACCCCTACCACATCCAGCGGGTGCAGTTGCTCAGAGAGCAGGATTTTGGCCCTCGAGTGGAATTCTCAAGATGGTACTTGGCGATGAGATCCAGGGATCCCCGTTTTGTAAGCAGCATTTTGTTTACGGACGAGTCCACCTTCAGCCGGGAGGGAATGTGGAACGCCCACAACAGTCATGTGTGGTGTGATGAAAATCCACATGAAACCAGAAGCCGAGCAGCCCAGGAGCGTTTCTCAGTAAATGTGTGGGCCGGCATTCTGGGGGATTGCCTCATTGGCCCTTATTTGTTACTTGAACGGCTGACAGGTGGAAATTACCTGATTTTCCTGGATCAAGTGCTGCCGCAGCTTCTGGAGGAGGCGCACGTACCCGAAGGTTCGCGTCGCCAGATGTGGTTCCAGCACGATGGAGCTCCGGCCCATTACACGAACGACGTGCGTCTCCATCTAAACGCAAGGTATGGCCAGCGGTGGATCGGGCGTGGGGGTCCAGTTCATTGGCCTGCCCGATCACCAGACCTCACCTGCTTGGATTTCTTCCTTTGGGGTTACCTGAAGGCCGAGGTATACCATACACCTGTCAGCAGTGCTGAAGAACTTGTGGCGCGCATTGTGGCAGCTGCAGGGCAGATCAGAGATACTCCTGGCATTGTTGAAAACACACACTCCTCAATGCGACGGAGGTGCGAAGCCTGCATCATGGCCCAAGGTCGAAATTTCGAGCATCTTCTGTAGTGTTATTTTTTGTAAATAAATTTCCAGTATCATTGATGTTTTTGGTCTAAATTTATTCAGAAGTGTTGAGCAGAGGTAGAAAATGTGTTTTCATTATTACTAGCTGATCGTAGCGCCCCTTTTCCAGTTAGCGTCCGAAATGTCAACGAATTATGTTTTTTGCCCAAAGCGCCCCCTATCGATGTTTCTTTTTGTACCGTTCAACTGAGTTTCAGAGAGCCCCAGCAAACAGAATCATGAAAATGCATGCCATAAGTCAAGAAATCTGTTTGTTTATCTCTTAGGAGCCTTCGAGTTTCGACCACCCTGTACTTTGACATTTTATTCCGGCTCTTACGCTTTTTGCAGGGCTCTACTTTTGGGTTCAAACTTTAAGTTAGAGTATAAACTTTGGCGAGCATGTGTTAAATTATCAAAATAACGGGCTTAAAGTTGTTGTCTAGCTCTCCAAAGTCTGCAGCGCCCCCTATCCATGTTTTAAGAGATACGCTTATCAAATTGGTACTGAAGAAAGTCTAAACAAACAGAATCATTTCGACGCAACAAGCAAGAAAATCTAACCATTTCCCTAGTTTTTATGACGTTTCGAATTTCGGCACCCAAATTTTCGAAAGCGCCTAGCGCCTTACCATCGCGTCAGGGACCCTACATTCCCTATTCAAAAATGTTCGTCTAGGTGTGCTCTATCGATCCTTAAAGTTTGTCACCGACGAGCTGAATCACCCTGTATGTGTTGAATAAATACTAAAAAAAATCAGATTTTCAACATTTTGAATTTTTTTAAAATCTGTGGGTGATGGAAACTTTTTAATGGTATATTCTTCCACAGCATCACCTAAAATATAAAAGTCACTATATAAAAGTCACAAAAACAGTGATTGGCCATGAAAGTGAGAAATCACAATCCACTTCATCACTCATATGTTTTTCCTATTACTTTTTTTTTGTATTGTAAGTATTTGAATTTTGTATTGAACTAATATTAAATTCTCTTTAAAATGATATAATAAGCGTGTGAAACGTAACATTTTCTATAAGCATACAAACTTAGAAATCATAATAATTTTGAGATGTGTCCACAATTTTGACTACAACACACCGAATATATAATATTGTCCCTGTACTACAGTGCTCAGCAAAAGTTTAGGCACTGGTGTTATTTAACCTTTAAATAAAAAATACGGACTCTTGAGTTTTACAAATGACTATATTTATTTTTAAATATATTTGTAACATTTTTGGATGAAAATAATGGTTATAATATAAGATAATATTTAATTTAACTAAAAAAAGTAAAATTTGCATATTGCAAAAGTTTAGACACTTTTTTTATTTTTTGCCAACTGTTTACAGTAAAATGCATATTTCAAAGTTATGATGTCACATGTCTGAAGGATTTAAGTATACCTTGATATAGCATCAGTTAGTGAAGATGCCGCGAGTTAGAAATATTCAATTAGATGACGTAATTGAAGTAGGGAAACTGAAATGAAAAGAAAAGACTGCTGCAGAGATTTCAGCTGCATTGAATCGATCCAAATAGGTCTGTCTATAAAGTATAGTCTAAGGGTGACTCCTTCAAAACAAAACATAAATCTGGAAGACCTTGTGCGACCAGAAAATGAGAGGACAAAAGGATCCATAAACTGGCATTTACGCAAATGATGTTTGCTAGTCACATTAAAAATAAGTCAGGACTTTCTGTGTTGACGGATATAATTCGTAGATGAATTAAAGAAAAAGGTAAATCAATTTACATGAAAATGATAAAACAAACAGCTTTGAAATCTCCCTACAAATTAGGGAGAATGCAACGGACTTGCAAACATACGTCATATGGCCCCAAATGATACACTATGATATTCAGTAACGAAAAAAAGTGGAATTTCAATGGCCCAAACGGGTGGGAATACTATTGTCACGACTTGCGGAAAGAGCTCCGGACTTCCTTAAGTCCGGACAATAACAATTAACAATAAGGAGCTGACTTTTTAAAGATTTGGACCTCACTTTCTTTTAATGCTCGAGTATCTCTGAAGATATTCAATGGTAGCCAAGCAACAAAAGCCTACATACACACGTTGAAGAACATTTTTTAGTCATTTGCGGAACTTTTAGCTGGTCCAAAGTATGGATTTTAGCAAGATAATGCATCGATTCATGTTGCATACTAAATAAAATCTTCGTTTAACTCTGAAAATACTACTGATCTCAATTGATCGGCGAGTAGCCCTGATCTTGACCTAATCGAAAACCTTTGTGACATCATATCGCGTAAGGTTTATGCAAATTTTTGCTATACTTTTCTCTTAATGAGCTTCGAACTGCTATTTAATGTGTTTGGTACAAAATAGACCCCCAAGTGACGCGGCATTTAGTTCCTTCGAGGGAAAGTAACATTCTTGCGATAATTGCAGACAATGTGGGTGGAACTAGATTTTAATTTACAATTATTTTTCTGTAACTATACAGATTGTCTATACTTTTACCCAGTGTTCTCGCTGTCGCTCGCCATTGCGCCAAATTGCGACTAAATTCTTCATTTGGCGAGTAAACAAGCGATTAGATTCGCCAAATTGCTAATGCTCAGGTTTTGTTTTTCTTACGTGTGTGTGTTTAATAATTTTAATTTATTTTTTTAATATGTTTTTATAATAACACATTTTTAATATATTTGTAGCGGATAGTTGAATTTAGATTAATAACAATCGTTGTCGCACCTATAAAATTTTAGGTTATTTTAGAACATTTTGAGAAACAGGGGGTACATTAAAGAATTAAATATAATTTTTTAATGCTATATGGCGAATCTATTTGGCCAATATTTTTTTCATTTGGCGAATCTTTTTTATTTTAAATTAGCCAAATTACTAACGTTGGTCAAATGTCAGCGAGAACACTGCTTTTACCACAATGTTAATTTCATTTTTTCTCATTATATATTATGTAAAAGCTCAAATTTAAAATTTATTGCTTGTGAATAAAGGGTAAGTTACAAGTAATGTATGACAGATGAATTACAAAAATGTGTTACATACTTCTGAATTTAGAAGCGTAATCGATCATTGTCTAAACTTTTGCTGAGCATGGTATGTTTGCACAAGTGTGGCAGACAAAGTATGTCTCTATAAGCTATATTTATACAAACTTCCAGAACTAATTGAAAACTGTTTATAAATTTGATTTGTTTTTATGTTTATCCGTACTTTTGTGGTCTCACTTCTAACTAGCTTTCGTGGTCTAAATAAAGTCATGTTTCCATGGAATTGATGTATGTTATTGAAGTTTAGTATGGTATATTCGGTAATGAAAATGAAGTGTGTAGCATTTACGGTTTGTTTACAAGGATAAGCAAAATAATTCCGATGCATTAGGCTCTATGAAGAAAAATTGTTAGTGATGTATTTTAAGGACATTACATTACATTAATCACACCAGAAATTATATATATAACTGAGGATTACTACACGTAACTGTAGAATAGAATTTACCAGAATATTATAGAATTACTATTATTTATTAGAATACTGTTTCAAGAATTTATTTTTAATTGATAAATTGCGGAACGAAATCATTTATGCAGAATAGTGGCTGTTATTATTTTTAAACTCAAGTTTTTTGATTACGATGGGTAAAAATTCTTCCTTTGGAATTTCTGATATGATTCGAATTTTATGAATAAAAAAAAATCCCTAAAATGCACGAAATTGAATGTTGATGATGAAGATCGTTTAACAAAACGCAGTGAATATCGGCATATTCCTAAGTTTTAAGATTTAATATGGAATTTATCTTTTCACTATATTTTAGTGTAGAGTTTTAAACAAAAATCTAATAAAGTATGTAGAAATGCGTTTCCTTATTATCATTTTAATTTTCTTCTAAAAAGTGATTGAGTACTTTAATCTATGAATAATGAACGAGTACTATACTTAATAATTAGCATACGTTTCAGTAGCGTAAAATTTTAAAAAATATCAATCATACTAAAAAAAAGTCTTACAGATTTTTTTATTTTTTTTTTTTTTTTGTTATTTATATTAATGCTTTAGAAAATGCCTTTAAATAAAAATTTCTGTCTTTCAGTTTCTATTTATTTTCTTTTGCTTTGTCTTCATTTCGATCACAAAATTCAATGTATTTTTTTTTTTTTTTTTTTTTTTTGTGCCCTATAATGATAAAGGTTTTTCACTAACTAAATGATTCAAAGAATTAAAAGAATACTTTTTTTTGTTTAAACTTTTCATAATTTGAAAGCAATGTTCGAAACAATTATTCCATAAATTTCTTCTCATGAATAAATTAGATAGAAAACTGAATAACTGAAAACGATAAATAGAACATCAATCACAAAGCTTTTCAATAATATCTTACCGAACATTTTTATTCAAAGGCACAAAAGAGGACCGAAAATGAAATTTTTTTAAATATTATTATCGATAATTGGCAGTGTGGAAAAGTTGCCACTGTTGGCACAAAGTTCTCTAAAAAAATTAAGATTTTTTGGACAATTCCTTTATTTGCATCGAATGGCTTAAAGACAAATGTTCAAATGCTGATTTTTCAAATTTTTTAGGAAAATTTTTAATTTGTTATTACATTTATTTTAGCTAAATTTACTTGAAATGTCCGAAATGTCAGGAAATGTTTGTACAATAGGGTATATCACGAAAAACTTTTTTTGGAAATGTAAAATATCAAGTTGATAAAAAGTTGTTACTATGATCACATATTTACCCCCTAAAATATTTTTGATATTGAAAAATATTTAGGTTTCCCGAAAAGAGGATGAAGTTTAAATTTTTTGGCCTAAAATGTAACTTTTTCGTATTTTCTAAATACATGAATATAAAGTTATTGTTTTTTTCAAAGTACTAAAACAAAGTTCCGTTACAATAGTTGATTGCCAATGAATGAGATCGATGTAGTCTTCTGCTTCATAATTAACTTAATTAACCATTAACTTAATTAATCATTTAAATGAAGCAAACAAATCACTACTTGTACTTTGTGCTTTAAATCACACTAATTCAATACAATTTATCCATTAGAGACCCCAGTACTTGTTGCCTATAACACATCGAAGAGTTTTAAGGCTTGTCACATGAATGCAGTTACATTTCATGTATTTTAGTATTAATGATACTATGTTTTTCCCAGAACCACTGTCTAGAGTTACATAACAAAAATATGTTGAACATGGTTCTTCTATATCCATCAAAATAACTTATAAAGAAAACAGACAATGAAATCGAAATTTTCTTTGAATAATAATTTTCTAATTCAGTGTTGAACGATTGTACTTGTAACACTTTCATTTAAATATTAATTTTTTTATGTTTTACTGTTATTTGTGTCTGTGCGTGTGTGATATTTAAAAAATTCCTTCTTCTGTCATGAGCCAAAACAAATTAGACTAATAAATCAATTAAAAATTAATATACATTTGGATGATAACCCCGGAAGTTTGCAGATGTAAAAATTTACGTGTAACAAATCAACAAAATAAATTGAAAGTCTTGGATATTTGGTAAAATAATGAAATTTTTAATTAGATTCAGGGAGACTTATAAAATTAATGACAGAAACGAATTTTTTTTTTTAAATGTCAAATGCCTATCTAAACATTATGTTTTTGTACTTTGAAAAAAAAACAATTACTTTATATTCATATATTTAAAAAATACGAAAAAATGACATTTTAGGCCAAAAAGTTCAAACTTCATCTTCATTCTGAAAGACCTAAATAATTTTCAATCTCAAAAATATTTTTGGGATGATTTTTGGATGTGATCATAGTAACAAATTTTTATCAACTTGAAATTTTGAATTTCGAAAAAAAGTTTTTTGTGATACGCCCTATTGTACAATGTTTAAAAAATAGTGTACGAAGTGTTTAAATAAGCACTGATTATATAGTATGTAATGATTATGTAAATTTTTAATTAGGCGATTTTCATAGGGTTTTCACGTATAAGAGAGCAAAAAATTTAAATATTGTTTGATTTGTTTGTCGTTTTCTCTCTTTTGTTTTTATTATATTTCTCGCTCTTTCGTTTATTTTTGGATGCGTTCAGAGTCACATATTTGGATGATGAGCCACAGCATGTCTTCACAAAAATTCTGAAAGGAGTATGGGGAGAAGAAAACAATGGAAACAAAATAATTCATCATGATGTTGAGGAATGAAATAGGACATGGCAGAAACTGCATGATGGAATGTTAATTATTTTCTGCACTAAAATAGAGATATTGTCAGAAGATTCAAATTGTGGGAACTTTGAAGAAGGCAGTTTGCCTGAACCACAATACCCGAGCCATCCTCAACCAGTAAAAACGAATAGAAAGTTCTACCTTTTATGTAAAAGAAATCTTGCATAAATAAGCCTCGAAAGTTATGTGAATTTTTCTAATAAAAGTTTGCTGGTGGAAGTTTGTTTCGTCTGTAATTAGAAACTGTTGATTCTATGCCAAAAATCAACCACCATCTTGATTTTCCTCTTCAACTATTTCACACCCCGGTTGCCAGTTTGGCCTGAAATTTTATTCAGAATATCCAAATTTGTGCCAGGAATTATAAATAGCATTTGGTGCTTTCTTTAATAACACAAATTTTGTGACTTAATGAAGTGTAGTTTCTTTTTCCAAAATTTTTGATATGAGTATGAAATTTAGAAATAAAAATGGAATCCAAATTATTTCATACGCAATTGTTAGATTGTGGGCTATAGGGTGTCCAAGAACTACGCGTAAAAACTTGGAGGGGTGGTAGAAAACAACGTTAGGAACCATACTTACATAGGACTGCATCGGCGGAAATCAATAGGTGGCGTTGTATGCTAGTTTCAAGATCAGCACGTGTGACTTCCTCACTTAGACGCCGATTGCGTACGATTAACATGAATCGTTTCACAAACGTCGAATTGACGGACATCCACTTCATCTATATTCTAGCATATGGAAATGACATGCTGCTTTTTGGTTGTATCGGGAAAGATATCCAAGAAGGCGCCAACCAAATCATCAAATGTTCACTCGGGTACATCAGAGTCTTGCGGAGCGTGGATCCTTTACAGCCATGATGCAACATACTGGGAGGCCTCTAACAGCGCGAACACCTATATTCGAAGAAGATCTGTTGCATACAGTGGACCAAAATCCCAGTACCAGTGTACGGGAGCTTGCCGCTGCCACGGAACTTCTCGATCAACTGTCCATTGTATTGCAGGTAGAAGTCTTACATGTCATTCATCTGCAGAGAGTTCAATTATTGCAGCCGAATGATCACCTACGTCGTATCGCATTTGCACAGTGCTTTCTACAGCAAACACGACTTTCCGACACGCCATTTTCCAGTTCAGTTACGTTCCGTGATGAAGCAACCTTTACACGTGAAGGGGTGTTCAATATGCACAATGCCCACATGTGAGCCTTAGACAACCCACACGGAACCCGACCACGAGCAACAAAACAACACTTGACTGTTAACGTATGGGCAGGTTTTGTGGGGGACATTTAGTCGGGGCATACAATTTACCACCTCGACTGGATGCTCTGAAGTATCTCGTCTTTCTTCAAGGGTACTTCCGGAACTGCTTAACAATGTCCCCATACATACTCGAGGCGGAATGTGGCTCCAACATAATAGCGCGTTATCTCATTATACAAGGTGTGACGTGACCACTTGGACTGGGCATTTGAAAGGAATTGAATTGGGCATGGCGGTCCCGTCGCTTGGCCTCCCAGATCGCCTGATTTATCTCCTCTTGATTTTTTTCTGGAGTGCCATGAAGAACATTGCTTGTGACACGCCCGTAAATTCTGAAATGAGCCTGGTGGCACGAATCGCCATCGCTGTTGCGACGATCAGAGAAATGCCAGGTATCTTCGAAAAGGTTCGTTAATCCATGTCGCGTAGGTGTCATGCATGAATTCATCACAATGGAGGAAATTTCGAACATCTTCTGTGATGCATTTAATTAATACATTCTACTCTTTTGTTTGTAATAATGCATTTTGCTCTAAATTCCGTGTTGTGGCCTTAAGGTGTCTTTGTGCCTTTTTATCACGTGAGGGTTACGTTTCCGCCCATGCTTTTCTATGTAATTATGGTTCCTAACGACGCTTTCTATGTTCTATTGTTCGTTTACTCTTTTGTTTGTAATAATGCATTTTGCTCTAAATTCCGTGTTGTGGCCTTATGGTGTCTTTGTGCCTTTTTATCACGTGAGGGTGACGTTTCCGCCTATGCTTTTCTATGTAATTATGGTTCCTAACGACGTTTTCTATGTTCTATTGTTCGTTTACTCTTTTGTTTGTAATAATGCATTTTGCTCTAAATTCCGTGTTGTGGCCTTATGGTGTCTTTGTGCCTTTTTATCACGTGAGGGTGACGTTTCCGCCCATGCGTTTCTATGTAATTATGGTTCCTAACGACGTTTTCTATCTTTCCTCCAAGTTTATACACAATGTTCTGGGACACCCTGTATATGGCTCCATATCTTTAATCGTAGTCCACTGTACGTCGGGCTACCATAAATTTCAGTTGCAGGTGAATGTGTTGGAATATTAGCCAGCACCATTTTTTTTAAATAAACTATTTTACATCAGCTTTACGAACATTTGCAAGAGAAGTATGCTATGAAATTTATTTTTTAAAATAATGGTGCAGATTGAATATAAAAATAGTTTCTGAAATTAAAACGTTATAACACCTTCTCTTATATTCATGTCATAAATAATTTTTTGTATATGGGTGATTCTCAAAATAGGGGACAATTTCAAAAGTAAAATCTTAAAAAAATTACTGTTAGAAAAATTTCTGAAAAAAATAGGCGTTGATAGGTATACTTTACATATAGTCAGCAGAGCTAAATATTTAAAAATTAACTTAAAAAAATAATTAGTATTTTTCGAGCCATGCTAATGACAAAACAAATTGCATGGAATAAATATATTAAGAAATTTTTATTTTCTTCTTGTTTAAATTTTTTTTCTATATTTATTAGCTTTGTTTTTCAGCAAATGGTTTCCATTTTTACATATATACATATAAGGAGAATAAAAACATTATCAAAGAGCAAACTTTGTTTACATGAGCAACATTCTTACACTAACAATGTAAGAAGCTGTCTTAGTGATTTTCTGACAGATTTAATGCGTATTTTAGGGATAATAAATGTTATACCTAAATTTATATGTAAAATTAAACTTTATAAAAGATACAATATAAGCAATGGTTACATTTATGCACATAGGGGTCTTTAGCATAGACAGAAAAACCATGCTAATGACACTGATATTTGTCCATGCTAATGACAAATTTTAATTTAAATGAGATTATGAGCCATAATATAATCACAATGCAATAGTCCTTTCTGGGGCTTTTTAAAACACAAAAGTCCTATGCAAATAAGTAAAATAAAAATTTTAATTATAAAATAAACATGAAAATTATTATCCATTCTAATGACATACAATTGATGTACGCCCCTAATATTCAACTTCTATTCTTAAAATACAATATATGCTTCTATTTTCAGGCTGGGATAAAATGGCTACTTGTTGCCATGGAAAAACTTTATATTTTCAAACTATTGTCATATGTGAAAATGAAATTTTGATTAATAACCAGCTGTTATAGTATGACCTTGTTTTGAAAATAGAATATGGAGGGCAAATTTTAATTCTTTTTTTATGTACTATAATTTTATTTTTAAAAAGAAATTTATTGGATAAATCCTCTCCCTGATTAATTTAAAGAAAGAATAACATTTGTTTTATTTTATAAGCATGATATTAACTCTTGAAAAAGCTAGTATATACAAGGCACAGCTGCTGTGGACATCCATGCTAATGACATTTTGAACATTTATTCTGTTATTTCAAGATGTTTTTAACTAAAAAGTGAGTAATTCTTGAGTGCAAATAATAAATAATATTAAGACAAACATATCTAAATATAAAAACATGACAGAAAACCTCTCAATTTGTTTTGTATGCCGAAAGACATAAATTGTCCCCTATTTTGAGAATCACCCATATAATCTATGTAATAACTTTCTGTTTCAAAAGAGCATCACCATTTTCAATTGTTTCTTGGCTATTCCACTTGAAACACCATCATTTAGAGTAATTCATCTAAACAAAAGAATTTTCAAGATTAATCCGACTTATATTCATTCATCTGCGCCTGAGATTAATCTAACAATAACGCTCAATGTTCGCTAATTCGGATACAGTGAAAGTAACTTTACTGGTAAAATTACAAATTACTCTCTTTCGAAATTAGTTGCCAAAGCACTGAAAGAAAATTTACCTCCTTTAAAACAGAAAGATTTATGTACTAAATGAAATGAAAAAGAGTTTACTATAGATATCCTTTATCCAATTATAATAACTCACGTAACTAGAATTAAAGATTAATTCACTATATTTAAATATAAACCCTCTCAACATATTATATGATAAGAAATAAATGAATCATATCGATGTGGCTAATTAATAATCAGTAAAAAGTAATATTTATATTTCTTTCATATTTATATGCTATGTGATAACTATATTATAGTTAATGTATTCTAAGCTTATTAGAGATTTTTATATCGATAATTTTATCCATATGAGAAACTTAGCGGAGATAAATGTATTTCCTCATTTTATTCCTGACGAGATTAATCCAATTCTTGTACAGTGATCGGTGTACGAGATTATTTAAAAAATAATACCAAGTTCAGAAAGTCGCACATGATAGGCTTGAAGTCATTAAATGGTCATTTCTTCTGAGATTAGATTAATGTATTAAGCAGTATCGAAAGAAGTTTTTATTTCTTAGAAGAGTATAATTTTTGTAACTAAAGATTACTTATATTCATTTATAGTTAGAGATTCTAGCGTTACTTAGGATGGAAATAGGATTTTTGCAGGATATATTTTTGCATTAAAGATATACTATAAAACTTGGAGCAAGTATTAAAAATATTGAATAATGAAGTTTATGAATATACAATTACAAATGTCCCCAATTTTAAGTGATTTATTTGTTCCGAGAAATCTTCGATAAACACGAATACGTATAAAGTTAATTTATTTTAACATACATAATAAAAAATGTCATTTATAATTCAAAAAAGTATTTTCAAATAAAAAAATGCAAATTAACATATTTTGCGTGGATGTGGTTAAATAGAATAATAATTAAAAAATAATTGATGAGTGTGTGTGTGTGTGGAAGGGGAAATGACGAAAAGGTGGAGCCCATTGACACCACTAAATTTAAGTAGTATATTTAGAATTATCTAAAGTTGTAATTCGCGAGTATTTATTAAGAAGATCAATACTATAATAATTAGTGGCGTCAATAGGCTGCTCATACTCAATTCATTTTGAAGCTGTGAACTCGGATTACTTTTCATCAATCATTAGATTTGCAGCACTATTATATAAATATAAGAATACAAGTAGTTTGAAAAACAGAAAAATAGTTAAAATTTAACTATTTGTATTGATATGTTGGTTTATTACTTGTAAAAGGTACGAAAAAGTTTCGTTTATTTTGACAAAAGTTGACAATACAATTTTTTTTGCACGTCCTTTTTGTTGTGTACCGAAATCACATTATAAAGTCTAAATGAAGGTTGCGTTTATAAGGAATGTTCATTTTCAATATGAAGCAATCAGATTTCAAGGGAATTAAAATTACAAAGACTTATCCTTCGTTATTTGAATGTTTAAACTTTAGGAGTTTTTTTTAGTATTTGTCGTTTTTTTATTCCTATACTTATCATCATAAATTTAAGTTTGACTTGATTTTACATGAGATTTTATCAATATAATTAACTTTATTTATTATTTTAAAAAGTGCTATTTTTCTGTGGAGAACTTTTCAATATATTTTATCTTAAATTTCAAATAATCAAAAATCTAAGATTACATAGAGAATTTATTATTCTCTGCAACTAATAAAGGATGTTGTACATATGATATTAATAATGAATATAAGATATGTAAAAATGTAATACAATTTAAAAATAAATTAACATAATAATTAACATTTTAAATATAAAATATATTTTCCAATCTTATTTTAAAATAGGCTGTTTAGTAGCTTCGGCTTATTAACCAGAAGAAGACCTTTTAATTGCCTTTAAGACGGACTTAAAGATATCGACTGGAAGCAGAGACTTAATGTCCAGTCCACACCTTCTATCGGTACAGCTTGTTAGTACTCTTGCCTAGTGGAAAGGGAACGGACGCTGATGGGCTTCCTCCAACCCGTTTGACATGGAGTAATTTCGCCACAACCCACATTATTTTACCATAAATTCGCAAAAGAAATCACGGCCATCAGTTCCCGATAGTCTGCATGTTCCTGGTTATGGCAGCTATCAGACAGACATGAAGACAGAGGGTGCTAAGAATTACCGGGCTCGGCTTAGCTGTAAGAAGTTGATGAGCTTGGCTACGTATAATGGACGATCTTCATCTTCTGAAAACCGTTTACAGGAACTTGAAGAAGATTTAAAAAGAATCAACTGGGCCAATCTGGGATTATGTGAAATGAGAATAAAATGAAAAGAAATTTTCCTAGTGGACTTTGTATTATGTTACAGAAGTATTATTATTGTATTATATCATCCGATTGTATTGCATCTAATTTTCATAAAATTTGAAATGATTCGACAAAATTATGCAATAATTAAATTTAAATTTCAAACCTTTCAGTTGGGTAATTTTTGCGTTGTTATATGCTGACAGACGGACAGACAGACAGACGGACGGATTGAGCGAGAACTATAGGTGCTACGCATTTACATAGTTATGAACGCATCTAAAAATGAAGCGTCTTACTTACAATCGCCACATTCTGTGACTACAAACTGCGTATGCTGTGCACTCTTAATAACGTCAGACTCTGCAACAAAAGCACTCAATCCAGTCCTCTTAGTCCAATAGCCGACCACACAAAACCCTAAGTCATCGATCACAAGAAATATTCCCTTATTTTATGGAAGAGTAGTGATAGGGGAATCTAATGATTCATGTCTGCCGGAAGCGGAGTGGTGCATAAGCCAAAAATGAATACCACTATGGTCGACTCGTAGGCTTAGCATTATGTTTTCCTTCACGCAGATTTCTGTGTTTTCATACTTTTGTACTTTTCATACTTTGGTACGGCAAGCTCAATGATAGACCTACGAGTGAGTCACTAGTGGTATTAATTTTTCGCTTATGCACTACTTCACTTCCGACAGACATGGATCATTAGATTACCCTATAGACCTACCTCTTCCATAAAATAAAGGATTTTTTCTTGTACTCGATGACTTAGGGTTTTGTGGGGTTGGCTCTTGGACTATCTGCATTTGGTTCTCTATTGATTTCTGATCAGCTGGGACATAGCAGCGATTACTTTCTGCATGAAATTTTGGCTTCAGGGGTTTACTTTTCTTCTGTATTTGGTAAAGGTTTTTAGTTCTTTCTTCAGACTCATCTGCAAGTTGTCTTTAGCGTGGTGAACTGCTTAACCACTTTAACTGGTTATTTCTTTTCCGTTCAATAAATTGAAAATAACGGATTGACACCACTATTTTTTAAATAAAATACTCGTAAGATTTAGTCTAAATATTTCCATCTTTGAATAGTATGAAATTACTTTTATAAGAATACTGGTGTCAAAAAGTTTTAAATGGTAAATTAAGCAAATTCGTCTTGCCCGAATGTCGTGCGGACAAATCAGTTAAGGGGTTAAAATTACCGAATTCCTGCTCCTCTTATTATAGTATCCCAATGCAGATGATTCCGGATGCAGCAGTAACTCTGTCAATTTACCGGAAAAGAAAATTGTTAACCATGTAACTGATCAGTATTTCTTTAAAAAAATCAAAAAATGCTTATTTTGTCATGTCTGTTTAAAAAAAACTACTCATGTTTGTAATAATGAATCAGTCAAACTTTGCAGCGAAATTCTAATAAAAAAAATCCGTATAAAATAAAACATATTTCATTATTTGGCGCGAAAAGGTGACAGCTTCACGCATTTTGGCGAGCTATATCTTCCCTCGGCAAATACGAGAGATTTTAATGCATATGAAAATTTCTAGTTTAGCCCTTTAACTGATCAATATTTATGAAACACACTTTGAAATAATGCCTATTTTTTGCCTCTTTAACAGAAGTTTTAATGTTTCATTGACGAATTTTCAAAACAGAAATTTTTGCCAAATCGAATCAGAAAAATGCTCGGATTAAGTAATATAAAATCTATAACTAGTCGTCGGGGGCCTCCGTAATACTTACCCATCATGTATATGCATAATATAAAGTATGAAAAAAAAGTGTAAACTATTTACAAAATGCATCGCAAATCCAAAATAAAATGTAAAGATACATTTAAATATTTTTAACTCGTAGTAATGCTGTATTAATGAATTGATGATGAACGAATTTCGACAAATTATATAACACCAAATTATTCAAGCAGTATTGAAATGTATAGAAGAAACATCCTTATAACTCCGAAAATAATAATCATATTAACTAACAATTTACTACGCCGAGCTAAGCGTCTCATTTCCAATTAAAATATATATTTGAATTGAAATTTGAATGAAATACAGAGTCGTGAGAAATCGAAGAATGTGAAAAAACAGGATTACAAATATCTCGGCAACTAATAAATCGATCGTCTTCGTTCGTTATGCAAAGTTTGTGTTATTTTATTGCCTTTTACGTCCACTCCTTAGAATAAAAAATTTTGAAAATGATTGTATATCTTTCATCAGAACGAATTTTTCGAGAGTTTAATGAAAAGTCACTATTTAAAAAAAGAGGTAATTTTCGACAGGTTGTATTACCGTTATTTTTTAGGATTCGTACGATTTGTGGAATTTTTAAACCACGAAATTCTTCAGTACCAGTATTTACTTATATTAAAATTCTTCAATACGACGAAATTTCGGCAGTACAAACTAGACTAATTTTCCTATTAAAAAACTAATATCTCACCTGGACAATAACGGTATCAGTGGCGTAACCAGGATGCGTGCCCAAAACCAGCAATATTGTACGAACTCTTTTTAACATGTTGCTTTTGCAACGATACCAGTTTTTAAAAGAAGCAGGTGAGCACTGTTGTACACTTTGGCACTGAGCACGCATGCATTATCGTTCATTAAGGCCCCTGTCCTCGCTCGAAGAAACGCTCGCGAGTTAATGCTATTCCTATGGTGAAGCATTTTTCTAATAACTCTTTCGCATTTTCACATTTTTGAATAATTTTTTTTTTTGCATTGGATAGCTGAGGTGCATGCCGACAGCGCACCTTTTTTACTTTTTCGATTTTGGTTGCAGATATTTTTTACAAAGTTAGTTTCATTTTCAAAACCGGTTTCGAAATAGAAAGTACTTTAAAAAAATATATATATCTGCAACTAAAATCGAAAAAGTAAAAAAGGTGCGCTGTCGGCATGCACCTCAGCTATCCAATGCAAAAAAAAATTATTCAAAAATGTCAAAATGCGAAAGAGTTATAAGAAAAATGCTTCCCCATAGGAATAGCATTAGCTCGCGAGCATTTCGTCGAGCGAGGAAAGGGGCCTTAGATATCTTTGAATCATCGAAAATGCGATCTTTTGACAAACAAATTCAAACCACTTAGGTGCCATAGAATTCAATAATATACTGATCCATAGAAACATAAAAAGTAATTTAGCTTTTAATCTTTCTTACGATCATGTTTTCAAAACCATAGATATTTAAATGAAAAGACTAAAATATTTTTTTTAACCTCAAATCATTAAAAAAAATGTTCTTCATAAAATTATTATGTCTTTAAATCGTTTATGTAACGAAACACTGTATGTAAATACAAAATTCTGTACTGGAGTTAGAGAGTCGCTCTGCGTTTTCTTGTGCGCTGCGATCTCTTGCACCACTTTACTCTATTCAATTAATATTCTCTGCCGCCAAATAAATAATCAAGAAAATAAAGTTCAAGGAAATCTTCTGGAAAGCAAGATAAACAACAAAAATTTAAATAAATTGAAGTAAATCCTTTTTCTTGTCAGATAAAAAATGCTAAAAAGCTTTTGCAAAAAGGATTTATTATTCTATAAATCCTCTTTTCCTAAAAGTTTTAATTTATTCCAATTGGCTTGCATGTTTTTATTATACACAGCTAATTCCAGTCGCAAAAAAGCTTTTATTTAAATAAATTACCTGTGATAAACGCTCTATTCCCAAGAATAAATTAAATTTACTGGGATTTTAATCATAGTTAAACACAAAAAGTATTTTTTGAAAGATAAACGGCGGTTCAGTTGTTTAAATATAAATAGCAGATAATGTGATTAAATAACCACTTATTTATCTTGAAAAATGCAAGAAAAAGAAAATTATAAAAAAATTAAGTTAGTTTGAGCCATTTGATTAGTGCAAGAATTTTACTCTGAGTGACTCTGTTCAGACTTTGGTGGCTTTTCTCTGTCTGTCTGTCTTATCTGCAATAAGTGTCAGAAAAAGCATGCGACATGATGGACAAGTTTGAGCATGGGTACTTTATGATATGATATAGGGTCATATAATGCTTATGAAGTACTTGGATTTAGCTGAATAGTTTTGAATTTTAAAAGATTATTTTTCATGCTGTGTTCGTTTTCCAAGAGATTACATATGATTTTAAAATTTCGTCATCTGTTGTATAGAAAATGACACATTTGAATAAGGAACTTAAACATTAAATTATGGATGCTGAATTTTCGATATGGGAGTAGGAGGTTACATTAATCCGTTTGATTCGAAATTTTTGCAATATATGTGGCAGATATTCTGAATTAGCTCTGTATATCCTTTGATGAGATTTCGTACATCAGTTTGAAATATATATACATATATATATATATATATATACAAATAAATATTAATATTATATTTTTGGTATCGTAGTTATTTTACCCGTTTTTATTTTCTTCTATTTTCAATAGAAGAAAGTATTGTAATCGAAACTTTTTTCGACTTCCGGCTTTCGTCAGATTTACAGGTTTTAGGGATCAGAGATTCCAAAAAACATATTTTTACAAAATGTCTGTCTGTCCGTGTGTCAGTGTGTCCGTATGTCGCCATTCTACCACCAAAAAGTGTATGAAGATATGCATAGAATTGAACCAATTTTTTTGTGAATATTTTTGGCCGTGGCAACCAGGATCTCCTTAAATCTAGAAATATTCTGCTGGAAGAGGGCGCTACAATCGTGATTTTTGTGCCATTTTCATTATTGTACCGACCAAAAGAGGAATGAAGTTATGCCTCAAATTGAACCAAATCTTTTGTGTTAGTGTATGGCTATGGCTAGTTGGTACCCCTTGTATTTGACAAAAATTCTCCGGAAGGGGGGTGCTGCAATAGCAATTCTTGTGCCAGTCTGAATATTGGACTACCTAAAAGTGTATTAAGTCATGCATAGAATTGAACTAAAATTTTGTGTAATGTTTGGTTATGGCTAGTTGGTCCTCCCTGAATTTGAAAAGAATTCGCAGAAGGGGAACTGCATCAGCGATTTTTTGTGCCATTTACAATATTGTACCACCTAAAAGTGCATGAAGTTATGCCTAGAACTGAACTAAATTTTTTGTGTATGAGTATTTTTTGGTATGGCAAGTAGGTCCTTCCTGAATTTGAAAAAAAAACCTATCATTCTATTGTTCATCGGCTCGTGCAGAGACAGAAACTGGTTTTTACTCCGGTTAATTGACTGAAGCAGAAATTTAAGATGAAAATCAAACTTGGTATAATATTGAATTAAAATTTTAAAGCATTAATATGAGTAACTATTTTTTTAAATATAAAATGTACGTATGAGATAGAAGAAAGCTTTGGGATTGACACATCTAACTACTTTAATTTTACAGTCACTACGGTGCCTAATTTCATATACTGACAAAATAGCGTACACTAGTATTTATTTAAATGTATCTAAAAATTCTATTTTGTTAGACGACACATAGATACTAGATCCAATAGATTCATCGTGTGAAAGCATAAATACCCTGCATTTATTGCAGCGTCTACAGATATATGGAACGAAAATTATTTGTAATATTAGGTCATTACGAACCAAGAATTCGATTAACCCATTAACGCCCAGCGTTCTCGTTTGAGGACGGTTACAAAAACAGCAAGAAAGCGATTTTCCCACCAGTAAAGAGGAAGAAAAATGTATACCTTATTTCACGAGACAGAATCCTTGATAAATTTAGATAAAAGTTAATTTGCTTTTAAAAGTGGTGGGAAATACAAAATTTAAATTTTAGCGAAGAAAATAATTCGGGCGTTAATGGGTTAAAAAAAGGTTTTTTTATTTAAAAATTCCGAGTTCACATCAGAATGTTTTAATAGTTATTTTTTCTTTACGTAATAATAGCTATTACACAAATAATTTATTAAAAGATACTATTATAAATTTTCTATTGTAATTACAGAATTCATAAATGATAAAACCACTTTCAAATCGGACGTTTTGCACATAACTTAACACATGCCTATATTTTCGTTCATGCTCAACACTAGTGCCACCATTCGGGGTCAAAATGACTTCTGCCATATTGATAATAGTCGATTCGAACCAGCATTTTCTTTATAAGATATGTTAAATATATATAGCACAAAAGTAGACGTATTAAATAAGTTAAATTGTCTAAAATTAAAATTCTGGTGGGAAATACTTTTTGTAAAACTTGATTAAATTACCCGGCGGTTCTAGTGTTAATGTATATCACATATTACAACATAAATATGTTTAATTCAGTTTTTCGTAAAATTTATCTTCAAAATTAATTTTTACATAGGTTGAATTACATCATAAATATCTAAAAACACACTGGATATCTATCAATTTGTATGAGTAGACTGGATAGCACTATGGTGAAAAAGTAATTTTTTTTATAATACAGTTTGATTTCCACAATATGTATTTCTAAAAATTGTACTGATGGCTAGTAACGGTATTTTATAAACATATCAGGGAAACATAATTTATTAAAATAGCTCATTATTAGTTACTTTCATGTTGTTACTTCACTACAGTGTTTCCTTAAACGCAGACATGCAAACAGACAAATGATTATGTTATCCTCGTAACATTATATGATCGGAAAGTATAAATTATGAAATCGTTGCTTTAAAGAATACACAAACTTACACAAACTTGCAGAGACGGTTAAATCTTGAATGCAATATTCTCCTAAAACTTTGTGGTCAGAAAATACAACTTTGTGATTCTCCGTTCTAAACAAAATCGCCAATTCAGACGTAAATGCAGACGAACAGATCATTATAACAAATCCTTTCTAACACTATGCGTTCGAAAACTACAAATATGGAAATCGTTTTCAATGTTGCCAGTGGGCTACATTTTTTTTTCAATTTAGATTTCTTAACCCTTTCCGGCACGGTCAAAATTTGTTAGTAAAATGAAAAATTATCAACTAACACCAGAAATCACAAACGAATTTTTTAGATATTTCGAAATCCTTAATTTAAGAATTTAATGTAAAAACAAAATTTTACTAAACTATTGTTGATGCTGTTTACAAGTTTGGAATCAAAATTAGGTATCCCAGGACAGGGCACAGTGTGCTGGAAAGGGTTAATTGACACTAGAAAATGAAATGATAAAATTCCTCTTGTTTTCGCCCTAATTAATGTGTCATTAATAGAGCAGGAGACGGCAGCTCACGGAATCATCGAGCTCACGGGTGAAATTCCAAAATTAGTAAAAACTCGATTCACATATTAAAATATGATAGGTGGGACAAGTCATACCTTGATATAAATGATCTAAAAACCGATTTTCGCGGTTGATTCGTAGGTTTACCATTTTGCAATCCTACACACAGTTCTCCATGTTTTCATAAATTTGGGTTTAGAAAAACACAATGGTATACGTATGAGTTAACTGCTTAAATTGGTTTTTAGGTGTTTTCTAGCAAGATACGATTTTGCAGACCGATTGCATTTTAGTGTGCTTATCAAGTTTTAACTAATTCTGAAATTTCAGCTGTGAACTCGATGATGAGATTCTGTGTGCAGCCGCCTCCTGGTCTATAATTAAGGCGAATTTTATCGATACAAAAAATTCGTGCCAATCAACAAATATGAATTTTTTAAAAATAGCACACTGTTAATGATCGTTGTTCTAGACAATATTTAAATTCATACATACATTCATACATACATACAAATTTGCACAAATTTTGATATACAATACTTTCCTAACGCAGTGTAATCTTAAAAATGCAATCTTTGGAAATAGCTATTTAACCCCTTGAAGGGCAAAGTGCCACTGTAGCTAAAATGTTAAAAAGATTACTTGACACTGGAATTTATGAACAAATTTATATGAAAGTAAGTAAAAACTGATCTTCGCGTACGTTATACACGGAAAAATTTAATTCCTAAATTTTGGGGTCAGTGCAGCATTTGGGAATTAAAATTAAGTATAATATGTAACAAACCGTTGCCCTTCTAGGGGTTAGAACGTTCGTTTAAGTGATTTACGTGCAAAATATCCTTAAATAGAAATAATCATTCGTGTCATGAAAACAGTCTTATAACCTTAGTTTAAATGAAATTGCGTCTAGATTATTAATATTTTTTCTTTTCTAATTTCAGTTTTATTCAAATTAGCCCTTTGAGATTTAAAAGTCACAAAAGTAACGTTGCAAATAATTCTTTCGTGAGCTGAGATAAATAAAACCCCAGTGGTTACAAAACATAGTTCCAGGAATTTATATTTTGTGTTGAAAAAATGATGCAAATTTATTTTTAGAAATAGGATTTCCTCTTACGTTATTGCATACACATTTTAACTTCATTCGATTAAGTATGTAAGCTGTTTTTATATCTAGCTTTGGTAGTACAACATAAACAATAAACACTTGTTTCATTTGATTAAGTAGCGTTTAGTGTATTATATATTTCATTCCGTAGAAGCAAACGTACTTACTCTGTTTAGACGCTTAATAAAAGAAAAAGGCTTTCAGGAAATAGAATATCTGTTACATTGTGTAAAAATAAATAATGTATCACATAAATTAAAGAGAATTTATTAAAGAGGACTATTATACATTAAACAGATACATGAAAGATAAGTGTGTATTAAGTTAAAATTCAGTTTCAGTTAAAAAAATCAGTTTACCATATAAAAGATTAAATAATAAAACTGCTTCTTCTTTAAGAAGAACTTATAGTAGTACAGATTTTTTTCTTCTTCCCATTTTTAACGGATCTACATGTTTCAAGTGGCAGAGATCCGGGAAAACATATTTATACAAAATGTCTGTTTCTCCATTTGTCCATGTATTCTGTTTTTGCCTTGGAAAAGTTTATGAAGATATGCATATAACTGAATTAAAATTCATGTGTTTATATTTTTGACTATCCCCACAGGATCCCACATGAATTTGAGAACAATCTGTCAAAATGGCGCGCTAAGCACCAGTTTTACTCGATTTTTCATACTTCTGCTGCACATTGGTTAATCCAGTGATAGGCAATTTGAATTCAAATAATTCGGGTATTCTCAAGAAACCAATGTACAGCAGGTTAACGGAGGCTTAAAAAAAAAATCATAGCTTTCTATTGTATGACCCCAGAAACCCCAAAATTCTTCCACCTAAAAATTTATATATATATGGATACATGTATATATAGGGTCATTGTCCCTAACTGAGACATGATTTCCCATAGTTTTGTCGCATTTAGGGAAATATGGCACTTTATTAAATTTATTTTATTAAGCAGGAAATGATATAATACTGTGCTTTTTGTCCAAACCTACCTCGTTTTGTAGAAATAAAACCTTTATCTGTATTGATATGCAGACTATTGTGGCATTTATTGCAGTTATAACCTAAATGAGACGTACGAAGGCCTAAATATGACAACGCCTTTTATACATGCAAATTCATCTAAAAATATGCATTAAAACCATTCATTACTGAGAAAAAAAATCACAGAACCACTGGTAATCATCTGCGAGGCTGCTCGATTAATAGATGATTAAATGGTGTCTAACGTTTAGACTTCTTTTTTTCAGGGCCTAATTGGACTAGTATTTTTAGGATAGAAAATGCTGCCTTTTTAAAAACGCAATACAACTAAAATACCCATAGTGGAGTTCTACTAGTTGTTATTCGGGCTCTGCGCCCTTGCTTGTAACAGAGTTCATATTGATCAGAGGATTGAGGGAGATTTAGGTGCTTTAGTACAAGAAATTTTGAAAAGTATCGTTTGCTATTATCTGTATATATATATGTATTTCTTTTTTCATTGATACCTTTCCGGCACACTGTGCCCAGTCCCCGGGATACTTAAATTTAATTCCAAACTTGCAAATGGCACCAATAATATTTTAAATAAAATTTTGCTTTAACAATGAAAGCTTAAATTAACGGATTCTTAATTTCTAAAAAAGTCGTTTGTAAATTCCGGTGACAGTCGATAATTTCTCATTTTATTAACAGAACTTTCCCTTGCCGGAAAGGGTTAATAAGACAAACATTGCTATACAAAAATACTGACAAAAGGTTCTGAATGTCATTGAAGCATACGAAACTGAAAATAAAAATTCTGTAATCGGGATTGTCTTAATTTCGACAAAACTTCGAATTCTTCAAATTATTAAGAATTAATTTGAAAAACTTCGGAATTTAACACGCCCCCATTCTTTATGTCGATTACCTTTACAAATGAAGTTATCACATACAAGGTGAAAAGATACCTCGTAGCTTCACAAACGAAGTATACGTTTAGAGTCTCACCCTCATCTTTTTGATTTAAAAGTTATATTCACTTTTTAAAAAGTTGATAAATATTAGGCTAAAAAATGTAAAAACCCAACGTGTATAACTTTATATAATTAAAATTCTATTTTTTTTACATATGGCTAATTAATGCAGTAGTATTATATAAGTGAAAATTTATTTTTTGATTTTTCATGGAATTCATTATTTGACGATATGAAATCTTGGTCTCCAGATTCTATGATACGCTGAATATTATTCAAACTATGATAGCACGTAAGAATAAAGTTTTATAAAATGAAAAAAAAAAAAAATCATTATTACATCATTTACATCTATTTCCTTTCGGTATAAAAAAGATTTTTTTTTTTGTTCAGAAACTTTTAGATTGCGAATTTGGTTTGAACGAAATCTATTAGTGTTATATATACTTCTGTGGGTGTTTTCTCTGATAAAATAGATAATGTTTTTAGTGCATAAAAGAGAAAAAAAGTAAGTACAAACTGAAGAAAGATATCAAAGAATTTGTGTTAACGAACAAAACAGATTTTTATCATTATAATGAATACATTGCAGACAAGGAATTATTTTTCTTTTCCTTTTTTCTAAGAATAAAAATAAGGGCATATTGTGCGAATGTTAGCAACAGCTGTTTCTTTCTTTCATTCAGTGTAATAACGAAAATAATATTAGATTTTAATTGCAAACTTTCAAAGTTTTACAGTAATTGATAAAGTTATTGACAATTTTTGGTGCTCTGAAAAATTTTGAGAAAATATACTATTAAAATCCACAGGAATTTCATTATAGGTAAATAATATTCCTGCGATATGTTGTTTGTGTTCCAAAGATCAAACCTAGTAAAAAAATGTTCAGTCAAAAAAAAACGCCTAACAAGAAGTGCCATTGATAGAAAAATGATAAAATTAAAACTTGAGAAAATTCTAGAAAAATCTGTGTATTTACCTTACACACACACAAGAGAGAAAATTATAGCCATCGTGTACTTTATATAAAGTATTATTATTCCCCCTGCTTTTGTATATAACTGTTTTAAAAGCTAAAGTGCTAACCGCTTCTCGCTGCTTATTTTAGGTGACCCATTTCACTGAAAGTTTTTTCCCAATAAAAATATCAGAAATGTCTTCGATCGTTAATATAAATGTCTTCGTTAGAATGATCGTTAAAAAATAATGTTGTTTAAGAAATTATCTACTCTATTCAATATACATATTAGAAAGTTGTTAAGAATGCATAGCTGCCAACTTGCCTGCTCCGAGTTTTTGGCTCGGAAAAATTTAATAGAAATTTTTGCCTTATTTAATCGGTAGATTACGACGACTTGAAATGGTAAAGGTTACTATAATTTTATTCCGGGTTAAAAAAGCGGAAGATGTTGGCAGCTATTAGAATGCCTCCCTAAGCGAAACTAAACAAATCTGACTTTTGGTTGCATGTAGCAATCCGATAATTTTTAAATCGATTTCTTTCTTGGGTCGTTCGGAAAATCGTGTCCATTTGGGAAATTAATTCATACCGGAAGATTCTGCTCATTAATTATTAAACGTTAGATATCGGAAATAATATCTAATAATAAATAACAGAATTTTACTGTATGAATTAATTTCCCAAACGGACACAATTTTCCGAACGACCCAATATCTGTAAAATTATTTTGAAACCGGAAAAAGGCGTTAATAACAATAATAATCGTATTCGAAAGCAGTTGCAGGGATTGGTGATTACTTATCATCACTTGTTGATTCAGTTACTCATGAGAAAGATTTACAAACATTTTGCTTAATTTGATCAAGTTAGTTACCCATTAGAGATCATTTTTGGCCCTTTATTTGTACACTTACCTTAGTTATAACATGAAAATAATAAATAAAATATTGGAATCACTTGCGTAGTTTCCGAGAAAAGCGTACGTCAACAGTATTTTATTGTCAAAATGATTATCATCTGTTTTTGCTACTACAATCTAGTATATTCAGATAATTGTCTCTGATACGATTTTCCGCTGATCCCGGGGGTTATAAAGTTCCCGGGAGGAAATTACACATTTTGTCGATTGAAAACACAAACTCTCAAATCTTCCGGAGGAGGGCAATCATTGATCTGGAGGAAAAAAATAATTCCCTGACACTCCCTGAATCGAACACGTCGTATCTTTTAAAACTCTGGAGAAAAATCAAGAAAAAATAATTAACCTTACAAATACAGGGCTTTCAAATGGTCTGCGAACTGAACACCATTATTTTTTAACAGAAAATTTTATAGTAGGTTTCTACAGCATTTCTGCTAAAACTAACCTCTTAAAGCGTTTTCTGCGCAATTTGCAAGAAAAGTATAAAACGATATATTTTCTAAAAAAATATTGATGTTCAGTTGGCGGATCATTTGGGTGCCTTGAAATATAACATAATGATTCTGAATAAAAATATTTAATAATTATTGAAAAAAGTTTACTTTTCTTTAACCACTTAATTGTCGCGCCCGAGTCATTCACGGGCTGCAAGCTTTACGGCTTTTATTCGGAATTGTTTGATTCCCACCAGTTTTATAAATTGTAGTTTAATTCTTGTGCCATTTTACTTGCCATTAAATATTATGAATATTTTTTTTTTCAAAAATTGGTGGCAATAATGAACTTGAATTTTTAAACCGTAATTTAATGCGACCATTAAGTAGTTACATGGACAATGGATTTCGTGGCAACCATTAATGCATTAAGTGGCTAATTTTGATTTAGGCTTTGTCTATGTTTAACTCATTTTAAAAGTTCCACGATAAAATTTAAAGTCCATGAGAACTATTTACTACACAGATACACATCCTACATATTTTTCATAAATTTAATAATATGTAATATAAAATATTCATATTATCTATTATCACCAAATGGAGTTAATCCGAGGAAACGGACGAAAAACTAATTAACCTTATGAAAACAAACATTTGCGTTCGTTTTAGGGGGAAAAAAAGATATTAATATTCATAGCAGATTTCTTCTTTTATTTAGAGTTACGCGAGGTAATTTTCTTACTGCATTAAAGAAAATGGTAAGCAAAGAATGATTTACAAGATTATCATTTTCATTTCCCATGCAATGAAGGCGTAGTTTAATAAACGCTTGATATTTTTCTGTATAAAATACTATGTATGTTTTATTTTTATTTTTTCCATCAAATGAAATTACCCCAGCGGTGATCTCGATTTTACAAAAGAGAAATTTTTATTTACAAGGTTTGAATATTAATATAAGAATCCATGTTGTAATTTTTATAACGGTGTTTGTAGTAGAAATATTAATTTAATATGCACTCAAAAAATACTGTATAACATTACACCGTTAAAACTTTTTTCTGTTAAATTACAGAAAATCTACTAGTAATCAATTTTCTCAAATTATTTTTTTTTCATTTTCTCAAATCTATGCAAAAATGTAGAGATTAGAAAACAAGTTGGAAATTGAACGTGAAGCGTAGCAAATGAGGTGCGTTCATACGATAACAAAACTTTAAATATATCACTCTCATATATCAATCTCATAAAATTGTAAATAGTTAATTACAATTAAAATGCGCGCCAAACAATGTTCTTCATATACCATTATGTAATGGAATACTTTTGTGTGGCCTTGTAAATCAATAACAAATTTTCTTTACACCACAGATTATGCAAAATGTATATTATAATATGTACTTTATAGAAGCATATCAATTTTGTTATGTTCGAATGAGTGTAACACCATTAAAAGGCATTTGAAACATTTTTCCCCGTTGACCGTAATGTAACGGAATACTTTTGATTGTTCCTAAACTTTTGTTTGTAAACTAAAACTTTTGTTTTGTTCCTAAACTTTACTTTTGTTTGTAATTAAACTAACACGACAAAATTATGTAATAATTACGTATTTTAAATTTCAAACGATTCGGTTGGATAGTTTTTGCGTTGTTATATGCGGACAGACGGATTGAGCGACAACTATAGGTGCTACGTATTTACATAATTAAGAACGCACCTAAAAAGAGAAAATAACTGTAAATTTTCATCGATAGAAATACGCAGGACTCTGTGAATTAATTTTTTTTATTAATTTTTAATGATTATAGAGTTCATACGTATAAAAACAATTTAGTGGACTTTTTTATGGTTTTAGCTCCAGAAATTTAGTAAAGTACTGATCACAATATCTGCAGATACATTTTTCTTCATAAAATAAAGGAAACATTTATTTTTTTTTACAAAAAGTTCTGGTAATAGATGCTTGAAAATCTTTGAAACATACGAACTCTAGATCATATTGGGTCTTTCGGAAAGCTGTGTCCGTTTGGGAAAATCAATTCGTACTGAAAACTTCTACCATTTAATTATTAGATATTGTTTCCTATATATAATCTTTACTATTTAAAGGGCAAAATTTGATTACGATTTGATTTTCCCAAACGGAGATGACTTTCCGAACGACCGAATAATTATTTTGCAAAAATAGTGATTTTTTTTTTTTTAACTTTAAAGAATTAGAATTTTTTGAATACTTTAATAACTATGCTATAGAGCCTGTTACGTTTGTATTCAAAAGTTGCCTTTTATGAGTCAACAGGGCAATAGTTTTTAATTTTTTTTTTTTAAGTTATCAAGCTTCATGCACATTGTAAATGAAAAAACTACTAAGTGATTGTCCATAAAAAATTTTAATATTGCTCTGTCAAGGTGAGGGACGACCTTGGAAATCACAAATTTTGATTATTTTAATGTATATTGTAGGGCTGAGACCCCTTAGTCTTAAGTTTAACGTATTTCATACAGAGCTTCTTACTTTACGTGAAACAAGGTGGTCAAATATTATAACACAACTTAAATAGTTTGAAAAGAAAGAGGGCATTTGATCGTATCTCTGTTTGTATGGCTTTCATTCGTCGCCCATGGACCCGGCTTCGATATCGAGACGCGCTGCATTTGTTTTTCTCATTTTTGGCTTTATATATGTACTTGTAATTATAATTTAACAATTTCTTTGTCAACTAAAATTTATAATAATCTGTGCCAATTCTAATTTTAATTTATTTACTTTTTTGTTTGTAACTAAATAGATGTAAATCAGCATAGATAGATTCATAACTGTTAATTTTTAATATATAATTTAAAAAATGTATTTCATATATTCTTCATCGATGCAATGATATTAAAGAATTATGTCAATTCGTGATTTTAATGAAATATAATTTTGTATTGCTTTAACATGGGAAATCAACACGATTATAAAATTACTTTATTCTTAAAGTAACAAACATAATTATATTAGAAATTAGCATAAGAAACGAAGTATAACCCATTTTTGATTATTCAATATTTTTAAATTTTGTAAAATATATGCTTACCGTTTGATATATTTTGCTTTCTCATTTATCTTCTTCCCGTTTTTTATTTTCATTTTTCTTGAATATGTTTGATTTTATGATAAGTAGAGGGCGTCATAACAGATTTTGTAATAAGTTTGGAATTTTTATTACTTAATAATACATCTAATTAAAAAAATCTGTTTAAAGGATGAAAAGTAATGATTTAAAAATCCAAAATGCTAAATTAAATGCTAATGTTGAAGTTAAGGAAGTTGAAGTTAAGGGCGTTAAGATTTTAAATTGAGATTATTAAATCATTAATACAATTATATTTATAAAACAAAAAATGAGGAAAACAGATGTAGTGCGTCCAGTGGCGTAGCTAGCGGGGGGCGGAGGGGGCGGTCCGCCCCGGGTGTCACCCTCTAAGGGGTGACACCCAATCTTTATTTGCAAATATATACACATAATATTACAAGATTTTGAAAAAAAAATTCTGGAGTAAAATGATATTTCTGGTAAACGACGCATTAGAGTTAATTGCCCTTTCTTTGAGAATGTGAAATTTTAAACAGAATGTGAAATTTTATACAGTCTTAATAAGCTATACACCAGGGAACAAAAACAAATTTATACAACGAGTGGGTAGCGAAATGCACACTCTAAAAGAAAGACTTTTCTTCTACATATAGACTACAGTAGGGATGCACAACCTATGACCCGCGGGCCAAAAGTGGCCCGCTATGGGTTAACGTGTGGCCCGCGACCTTCGCCAATTTACAGCTAGAAAATCAAATTTTTGTGCAAAAGTCGCAGAAAAATACCTTAAATTTCGTCAATTTACCGCTGGAAAATATAAACTTTCGTCAGATACTTAAGAATCGGACACGGAAAAATCCGGAATTTCATTGATCGAGGGCGAAAAGATCGCACATTTCGTTCATCAGGTGTGAAAAAATCGTGAATTTTGCTCATGAAGGTCGGAAAAAATAGCAAATTTAGCCGATCGTACACGGAAAAATCGCGAGTTTTTGTCAATCAGGCACGGAAAAATCGGGAATTTTGTCGATCGGACGCGAAAAAACGCACATTTCATTGATCGGGCAAGACAAAATTGTCAGATTTGTTGATAATGCACGAAAAAATTTCAATTTAAACTCTTTGGCTGCGAAAAAATCGGACGCTTTCTCGGTTTAACACGTGAAAAAAACGCGGATTTCCTTGATCGGCACGAAAATTTCGCGAATTTTGTCGATGGGCGACGAAAAAATCGCAAATTTTATGAATCATGCGAGGAAAAATTGCAAATTTCGTCGACCAGATTCATAGAAATCGTGAATTTCGGCGATGGGCTTTGTAAAATTCGCGAATTTTGTCGATCAGGCTCGAAAAAATCGTGAATTTTTTCAAACGGACTTGAAAATTTTTGAATTTACCAATCAACTTCGTAAAAAATACTAATTTTGCTGATCAGGTGCCAAAAATTTGTGGGTTTTCTCGCTCAGCTTGGTTAAAATCGCGATTTTTTTCAATCATTCGAAGAAAAATCACAAATTTCGCCGATCAGCTTTGTAAAGATAGCGAATTTTGTTCACGGTTTCGTAAAAATCGCGAATTTCGTTCATCGGCTTCGTAAAAGTCGCGAATTTCGCCCATTAGTTTTTTAAAAATCTCAAATTTCGTCTATCGCTTTGCTAAACATCAATAATTTCGTCGGTCATCTGCGGAAAAATCTCGAATTTTATCGCTCATATGAAGAAAAATAGCTAATTTTATTGATCATGTGAGAAAAAATTGCGAATTTCATCAACCGGCTAAATAAAAATCGCTCGATTTTGATTGATTACACGCGAAAAAAATTATGAATTTTGTGGATTATGTGTGGAAAATTTTGAATTTTCTCGATCGACTTCGTAAAAAACATGAATTGTAGTCAATCGTCCTCTTAAAAATAGCTAATTTCGTCGATCAGCCGCAGAAAAATCGCGAATTTTATCGATCATGCGCAGAAAAAGGGCGAATTTCGCCGATCAGCTTTTGTAAAAATCGTGAATTTCGTCGACCTTCCTTAGTAAAAATCGCAAATTTCGTCGATCGGCTTCATTAAAATCGATAATTTCGCCGATCAGCCGCGAAATTGTGGTGCACTACTGAAACAACGAGGGAGGTATTTTTTTTTTTTTTTACAGGAATATATTTTGATACTTTGAATGATTCTCTAATAGACACTTATGTTAGGTTACTCTAATACGTGCTTAGGTTAGATTCTAATACATACTTAGGCTAGCACTAGGGTGAAATTGCATTTATTTTGCCATTTGCTAAAATTTTAATGTATGTGCTTACCTCCAGTAATTGGTTTTGCAATTTTTTTAATTATTATTATTATACTAAATTAATGTTCATCATTTAGAGTTCAAAATAATAATTTTGGTTTTATTGGGAAAAAATTATAGCGTAAAATATGAAACGGAAATAAACTCTCTGAAACCAGGAGTGACCGTTTACCCCCTTGACTGATTTGCCTGTACACCGTACGGGCAAGACGAATTTGCTTAATTCATCATTTAAAGCTTTTTGAAACCACAATTTTTTAAAAATAATTTCACGCTACTTACAGCCGGAAATGTTTAAACTAAATGTTACGAATATTTTATTTAAAAAATTGTGGTTTGAATCCGTTATTTTTAATTTATTGAACGGAAAAGAAAGTAGCAGTTAAAGGGTTAACAAACCCCAGAAAGATAAACAATATATTTAAATGAAAAATACATAATAATATATAATATATAATACATACACAAACATATAACATCAGAAACTATTGTGAATTTTAAAGTTGTAAATTTTACATATAATTTTTTTTGTATTATATCAAAATTTTTATTTGCGTTTTTCATTGTGTACGTTTTAGAGAAACACCATTTTTAAAGAAGTTTTAACCACTTCGTGACGGGAACGTTTTACAAAATTTTTAATGCTTTGTCACCGGTTTTTAAAATCAGGAATTTGTGCCTTATTAAATCGATAAAATGCTCCATTTAAATAAGTCAAATTTTACAGTAAAATTTTACTGTTGGGGATAAACAGGGATTCTTAAGTTTTTTTGCGGCGCATATACGTGTCGTTCGTCCCCAAGGTGTTATAATACTGAAGTTAAAGTTTTATAATAAGCTTCTGTTCATCTGTTAGTATGTTATTTGGCAAAATGCAGCTTGCAAGTCGATAAATAGTTGAAGAGCTATTTTTATTGAGAAATATACCTTTTTAAAAAAAATATGTTTTGTATAAAGAATTTGGAGTTATCGCAAATCAATTGTTTATTGTTGTCAGATGTTATGCAAGATAAACTCCGAAAGAAGATTCAGTAAAATAATTCAAGCTTGTAAATTAATTTCATCCATCATCATAAATTTTTAATAGCAATTAAGAAAGAAGAAATAAATTATGAACAACTTCATTTACGATCAAAAGTGAAAGTGATGATATAAACAAATCATTACATGTTTATATACTTATAATCGACACATCATAAATATGCATCTAAATGACTTAAACGAAAAGAGAACTTTCAAAATATCTAATTTAAAGAATAATTCATGACTTAAATAACTTTATAATAAACTGTTTTTTATTATAGACACAATCAACTCAAAATTTTGTTTTTTATGTTGATAATAATGTTCTTCATGTATATTTCTCAGTTATGAAAATGTAATCGCAGGGACAAGAGCTTTTTATGCGAGCTCCATTATCAAGAACAATATATTTTTCTTTTTTAAATAGTGTAATGTGTTATTTGTGAATGTGTCTTCCTTAAACGAGAAACGTTATATGTCTGAGCAAATGCATACATATAGATACATCAAAAGATGCTATTGATGGCAAGTCCTGATATAAAAGACTTTACCTATCTACTTATATTGAATTTACATTATTAACAGTTGAGGAACATCTCACGCAATTACCTTGCTAGGACTAATATTGTCTAACATTTATGACACAGGTAAATGGTTTGCTAATGTACTTTTGAAAAAAAAAGGGAGAGAAATATTTTGAAAAGATTTTGTTGTAGAAAGTTAGGCATAAATGCAATTCTTTACTAAAAATTGACTAAATATTGGCTTAATTTCAAAAATGAATTAACTACTTAACTGATTTGTCCGTATATCGTACTGGAAATAGCAGCTTGTTTGATCTATTACTTAGCTTTTTGACACCACAAAATGTTTAAGCTACGAGTTAGTACTGTTCAATGACAAAAGTGTTTAAATTAATTATTATAAATATTTTAGGTTAAAAGAGATGGGGGGGGGTTCTCCATATTCTTAATTTATTATGCGTAAAAAAAGAATCGGTTAAGTGGTTAAAATGTCAGTAAATACAGCTCATATTCAAAATATTAGAATAATTGAGAAAAAGTAATAAGAAAAAATTATTTGTCATTTATTTATTTTTTATTCTAAGTAAATGCAATTAAATTTCTTATAAATTAAATCTGGAATGTTTAGATAAGATTTTAACATTTATAAAATATAAAATACAGCACAATAAGTTAGGTATACAGCTTCCTTAAACACACCAGAATATTAGAATAAAATTTAGATTGGTTCAAAATATTAGAATATCTTATTTTACGCAACAATATTACATTATGAATATGAAGTAAATGGTAGTTAATATTTTGTACCATCCCCTTTAGCTTTCATAACAGCGTACAATCGATCTTGCATACTATATACAAGGTGTTTACAAACATTTCTATCAATATTAGCCCAAATAGACTTTATACGTGCCACTAACTCAGTTTTACTTGAAGGAGGATTTTCTTGAAGTTTTTTCTTCATTATACACCATAAGTTTTCGATGGGATTAACATCTGGTGAATTTGGTGGCCAAGGAAGTACCTTAATGTTGCGTTGGCGGAACCAATTCTTAGTTGACACCGAGGTATGCGGGGACGCTAAATCTTGTTGAAAGATGAAATCATCTTCAAATAAATCTTCTGATGATGGAATCATGTAATATTCTAAAATTTCTTGATATATCAGAGAGTTAACCTTTTCGTAGACGATGCATAACTTTCCAGGTCCTTCTGCACTCATACAACCCCAAACCATGACACTAGCAGCAAATTTTACGGAACGTTTAAGTCATTCTTTATCAAAGGCTTCTTGCTTCATTCTCCAAACTCGAATACCTTGATTACCATATGAAACACAAAACATACTTTCATCACTATATAATATATTTTCCCAATCTTCATTGCTCCATAAACGTCTTGATTTACACCAATTCAATCTTATACGCTTTTGTCTTGCAGTCATGAGAGGTTTTGTTTTCGGTACACGAGATTCAAATTTAAATTTATGGAGACGTCTTAATGTTGTCGATGTAGAAACTTCAACTCCTTCTTCTTTCCATTTTCGGTGCAAGAATCGCACACTTTTAAAACGGTTTTTCTTAACTATACCCTTCAGTTTCCTGTCATCTCTAGCAGATGTTTTTGGTTTTCGGCCACCATTTCGGCGATTATTTTGAAATTTTCCAATTTTTGAATATTGTGTTAGTATTTTACTAACGCTCGATTGCGAACAACTGATTTTAAATAAAATAGTCTGAATTTAATCAATGATGCCACCAGTTAAGAATTGGTAATAATTAAAGGAGAATTAATGTGAAATATTCTAATATTTTGAACCACTTGAATAAATATTCTAATATTTTGACTTTTCAAAATAATTTTTTTTGCAATTAATCTTTTCAAAAATGATATTAAATTTAAGATAACAAGTAAGTTTAATCAACAATAAGTTCTTAATAAAAATATCGCTTGCATATTTTCATTAAAAGACATTAAATTACCAAACGATATTTTCAATTTCTAAAAAAAAGGTAATTATTCTAATATTTTGAATATGAGCTGTATCTATATGAATTCACAGTTTTATTTTATTCTGACTAAAAAGACATGAGTTTGATAAAGATTTTTTTTTACCCCTGTATCTACCGAATTATTTATCACGAAATTGATCCACCTCATCTATTACCTTTTTTAATATCTGAAGGTATACTAGAATTTTAGACTATACTAATGTGAAATTTAGACATGTGTTTTACATTAGAACTGATTAAGTATATTGGTAGTTGTAATTTTTTTGTGAAATATTTACAAAAAAAATCAGATTAATTAACCAAAATTACTCTTATGAAAATATCACATTTCTTAAAAAAGCAAAGAGTTTAAATTCATCATGATCCTCTCTAAATATGGAAACGCTTTTGCAGTTGAATATGTTTCATATAATTTTATTTCAAGAAAGAAAAGAAATACCTTTCAAAATGAATAATAAAACTACAATTTCTTGAAAATATTTAGCCTCGACTGTTTCTCTATTCTATCTAAATTTGATCGAGAAGAGTTTATTTATTTATTTATTTATTTATTTATTTATTTATTTTTTTGTGGAAAGAATAAAAAAAAACTTTTATTGATAGACACAATAAATAAGTTTTCCATAAAGTTTTCTCCTATGGTACTTTAATGTACCGTCGTTGAATAAAGAGTTAATAGAAAGTGCCTAGAAGGTTTGCACATACCTTAATAAGAAATAGATTAATGTGTTTATCACCTTGAGGGACGGTCGTATACGAATGAAACCACTTAATTTTAGTTTCTAAAAGCCGCATTGGAACCAAAATGTTTGTAAATATATATATATATATTAGTTGCGTGAAATATAGCGTTTTTTTTTTTTTTTTTTTTTTTTTTTTTTTTTTTTTTTTTTGTTAACAAATAAAGTTGTTTTTAAATTCTGGTGTCACTCATTAATTTCAACTCTTGAGCAATGAATGTTTTGCGCCGCAAAGGGTTAAGTGGATCATTGTTGCGTTCATTTTATTTAGCTCTTTGAAAGGCGTTGGTATGTCTATGAAGTCATCTGATTTTAATTCATAAACGACATAATTGTAATAGAATTTTGATAAAAAAAAATTCAGTTTAATACGTATATGATATACAGCTTTTTTCATTTTTACAAATTTTGTTTAAAATTACGGTGTCAATCATAATTTCAGCACTTTATCAATGGAATTGCTTTGCCCCTGTAAGGGTTAAATTATGTGAAGAAGAGTGCTCATTACCGCAAACTAGCATATTAACAATAATAATTCAGATAAATAAAAATTTCCTACTTAATATATGGGTGATTCTCAAAATAGGGGACAATTTCAAAAGTGAAATCTTAAAAAAATTACTGTTAGCAAAATTTCTGAAAAAAAAATAGGTGTTGTTAATATAGTATTAGGTATACTTTACATGTAGTCAGCAGAGCTAAATATTTAAAAATTAACTTTAAAAAAAATAATTAGTATTTTTTGAGCCATGCTAATGACAAAACAAATTGCATGGAATAAATGTATTAAGAAATTTTTATTTTCTTCCTGTTTAAATATTTTTTTCTATATTTATTAGCCTTCCTTTTCAGCAAATGGTTTCCATTTTTACATATATACATATAAGGAGAATAAAAACATTACTAAAGAGCAAACTTTGTTTACTTGAGCAACATTCTGACACTAACAATGTAAGAAGCTGTCTTGGTGATTTTGTGACAGATTTAATGCATATTTTAGGGATAATAAATGTAATACCTAAATTTATATGTAAAATTAAACTTTATAAAAGATACAATACAAGCAATGGTTACATTTATGCGCATAGGAATCTTTAGCATGGACAGAAAAACCATGCTAATGACACTGATATTTGTTAATGCTAATGACAAATTTTAATTTAAATAAGATTATGAGCCATAATATAATCACAATGCAATAGTCCTTTCTGGAGCTTTTTAAAACACAAAAGTCCTATGCAAATAGGTAAAATAAAAATTTTAATTATAAAATAAACATGAAAATTATTATCCATTCTAATGACATACAATTGATGTACACCCCTAATATTCAACTTCTATTCTTAAAATATAATACATGCTTCTATTTTCAGGCTCTGATAAAATGGCTACTTGGTGCCACGTAACAACTTTATATTTTAAAACTATTGTCATATGTGAAAATGAAATTTTGATTAATAACCAGCTGTTATAGTATGACCTTGTTTTGAAAATAGAATATGGAGGACAAATTTTAATTCTTTTTTTATGTACTATAATTTTATTTTTAAAAAGAAATTTATTGGATAAATCCTCTCCCTGATTAATTTAAAGAAAGAATAACATTTGTTTTATTTTATAAACATGATATTAACTCTTGAAAAAGCTAGTATATACAAGGCACAGCTGCTGTGGACATCCATGCTAATGACATTTTGAACATTTATTCTGTTATTTCAAGGTGTTTTTAACTAAAAAGTGAGTAATTCTTGAGTGCAAATAACACTAGTTTACAGTACATCTGTTGCCGAAAAACTTTTAGCTGTTGCTGACTACATATGATATGCTATTTTCAAAAATATAATTAGATTATTTTAATCAGCTCTAGTTTCTGAGTTATAGCTATTAAACAGAAAAGAGATGTATTTACGAAGAAAAACTTTACTAAAAAAATAATTATTCATTGAGTTCTAAAAAACTTCGTTTTAAAGCTCTTCTCCGATGTGTAGACTTTAGAAAATGACGTATCAGAGAGACCAACCATAGTCAGACATCATATTCGTATCCCAGAAACCCTGACAGAACTCTTCCATGACACGTAAGTCCTGATGCATACACTCTCCCTGCTCTTCGCTCATATCTCCTAAATTTTCCAGAAATCTGTCCAGGTGTCTACAGAGGAAGAGGAGTTTTATGCTCATTTTGTACCCCATATTTTTTAATTGTAGCAAAAAGTGTTCTACAAATTCAATATAATTTTCAGCGTTTTTATTTCCGAAAAACTTATTTTAGTATCTGAGGAAAGCAATTTTTTTTTCTTTTAGTCTTGATGCTAGCAATTCTGAAGCTTGCTTAGAAAGATTTAAATCTCTTACAAGATCATCTAACTCATTTTGAGAAAAGAATTTTGGCTCATTTGACATACTTTGAAAAACCGCAAAATTTTGTGATGAGCTTGGTCCTTCAGTATCTTGTTCTAATAGTTCAGATATATTTTTAGACTCTGAAGAGTCAGGTAAACGCTGCACTGGACGTTGAACACAACTAGTACTTGGGTACTGCCATTTATCTCAATTTTTAGTGTTTAAGCCGTTTACGTTCATGTTATAAAAATAACCGTCTTTGAGATGATTTCGTGGTTCTCGACAAATAGTCGGTGTTCCAAATTTAAAAGCACGTATCTTAAATATTCCACACACGATTTACAAACACAATTGGGAGCCCAAGACTTGTCATTTTTATCCAAGAGCATCCCAAAATATTCAAAATAGGTATTTTTCACCATCTCTGATATAACTTTTCTACAATTGTTAAACACATATTCGCCGCGTATGTAGCAAAAATGATCTGGATTGTTTAAACAACGTATCCTTGAACTACTCATGACGCAAAAACTTGAGAAACTAATCTTAAAACAATAAAATAAGCCTGTTATCGATTAATATATAGGCTTAAATGATAAAAATCAAAAACAAAGTAACTCGAGCTGCTCAAAAGATTTTTCGGTTAGATTTGACAAAAACAAGTCATAAGTGAACATTATCAACCACAGATTTCGTGACAACAGACAAAAAGTTTAATTTTGTAAACTAGTGTAATGAATAATATTAAGACAAACATATCTAAATATAAAAACATGACAGAAAGCCTCTCAATTTTTTTTGTATGCCGAAAGACATAAATTGTCCCCTATTTTGAGAATCACCCATATAAGAAGATAAAAATTAGAAATATAAGTATATTTATTTCATGTTCAAACTACAATTTAGCGAATTATTAACCAGAAGCATATGTTTAGAAAATTACACTATGTAAGAATTCGCCTTACAAATGTACAAGAGAATAAAGAAAGAGCATAACTTAACTTAGATAAATATTTCGGGGCTGCATTCTTCTTTATAAACTTTTTATTACTTGAAAAAAACGGCACTCACATATAGTAGACTAACACACACACATTATATACAAATAAAGTTTTTTACATAATTCTGGCGCACGCCACCATCACAAGATATGAACCACAGTTCACAACCAACATTCGAATATCACTATGAAAAAGAACATTTTTTTTAGAACTAGTGTTGCCAGTTTTTTTTAAACAAAAAAATATTACAACTACATTTTTTAATTTAGCAAAACTCAAGTCACGTGACGCGTGGCAGTCTTATTTTTTTTCTTTCTTTTTTCCTTTGAAATGCGCGTGTTACAACTATATAAAACAATTGAAAAAAAATTGACTATTATTATCATTATTATTATTATTATTACTATTATTATTATTTGTACGTTGATATGTTAGGATAAAACCTAATATTTATTGATATATGTAGTTGTATAATTGCCTGGTGGAAAAATATTTTGGTAAGCATATATAATATCAAATAAATAACCAAATTTGAAATTAGCACATCATATAGCATATGCTGTTCTAATTTCAAATTAAATGAAATAATAAGCTAATAACACTGATGACATTGAACATAAAGCAGCTTTGAAGAACGTATGGAAGTAATTTCACTGACTTAAATAAATCCATAAAAACCGATACATCAGATAAATACATCTTTATTTCTAATTTTGATTTCTTTATTGGAAATTTTTTTTTGTGAATTTTTACTATTCATATGCCAGTTTGCAGTCTAGTTTACATTTCTTCAATTAGTTTAAGTAAGGTGATAATCAAATTGAATATTATATAAAAATAACCTATTTGATATATAAGGAAATCAAATTTAGAAATAAAAGTATATTTATTTGATGTGACTATTGTTATTGATCGATTTAGGTCAGTGAATTGACTACCGTAGGTTCTTCAAAGCTCGTTTATGTTTTTTGCGCATTTACAAACTAACTGCGGTATGAGATTGATGAGTGGCGTAATGGTTTCTTCCTCTGCCAAATTAATCTTATGATTCTTTTTTAGATCAGTTAAATGTGTGTCTTCGAAGGGTTTTTTCTAAACTTGACTAATTGTTAATGAGAAGCATAAGTTTAGAAAGTTGTATTATATAAAATAACTGGAAAAGAATTAACTGTTATTTTTTTTACATTTTGTACTTTGAAATGTTAGAATAAAACTTAATGTTTATTAAAATATGCAGTCGTTTAATCGTCTGGAGAAAAAATATTTTGGGAAGCACATATAATATCAAATAAATAATCAAATATCAAATTAGCTTTGCATATAGCATATGCTATGCTAATATCATAGTTGGCGTCGAACATAAACGAGCTTCTGTGAATCTGTGATAGTCAATTGACTGAACTAAATATTCCAATAAAAATAAATGCATCAAATAAATATATCTTTATTTCTAATTTTGATTATCTTATATATTAAATAGAAAATTTTTATTTATTTGAATATTTACTATGAAATGCCAGTTTGCGGGAACGTGGATCTAGATTAAAAAAGGTAATTATCAAATATCATAAAAAAAATTCCCATTTTATATACAGGGTGAGTAATAAATATCGAAACAATAGGCTATCTCCTTAAATATTGCCCCTAGACCCATACTTCCAATTGCAAAGTTTCATAAAAAAGGTGAATTTTTTTATAATATAAGTTGCAACTCCATGGGGGGGGGGTCTATTTTAAAAATTACAAAAATTAAATTGTTATACGGCCCCCAGAGGATAAAACTTCCAATTAGTCAATTTTTCCTTATCCATTCCTGAATTGAACAAAAAAAAAAAATCATCTCGATAGCTATAAATCCCCGAAAGATATTAAAATCGAAATTTTTCCAAAATTCGTGACTTACACCACTTAAGCATATATCTGAGCACAGCGATATCAGTTCATTTGAAATACAATTTAGGAATCGACCATAAATTTATGCATTATTAAATGTCGATCAAAGACAACATTTTAACTTTTAGATGTAAAATAAAAGTGTATAGGTTTTTGCTTTAAACTTCTTTGAAATATGTTAGATGTTTGCAATACCTAGAGCTTGGCGCTAGCCTCGTAACTGGCACGACCCATTGGCCGGACCGTCTTATTAAACACTTATTAAAAGTGTTATTAAATTAAGTGATATTAATTAAAATCTCATTAAAAGTGTCTTAAAAACTTATTGCCGCAGGCAATAAGTGTAGTAAAAATAGTAATAGCGATAATGATACTTCTATTAATGGAATCATTGGAAATATATTTTAATAAATTACACCGAAATATTTTCAAAAATCTACTTTTTACTATCCAGCTTCAAAATTTATAATGGTTTTAAACCTATTTTTACTTTCTTCTATTCCGGTTTTCGACAAATTCACACGTTTTAGGACTCAGAGATTAAAAAAAAAAAAGCATGTTTTTACAAAATGTCTGTCTGTGAGTCACTGTTCCTGTATCTCTGTCTATGATATAAATTTTGTAAGCGTTCTATCTCAAGAACTAATCCATGTAATTTAATAAAAAATCATATTTACTTAGTCCTTGATATAAATTGGCACTGAGTAGTTTTTGGTGTGAATCGCTTAACAGGTAGCCCTACTGTACAGGCTTTTGTGCGATTTCCGCAATAGTTGTATCTCCAGAATTATACGCCTAGTGTCGCCCGTAATTAGAGGCACCTTTTGCGCATCGTGCAATAGTAATTTTAACAAGAAAAATATGAAGTTGACAGTGCCAAACAATGAAAAAAAAATGAATTCGACGTGATAAAAAAATGAGGTTTAAACCAACTGACGCATTTAAACAGTAATTAAAGAAGGTGAGAATGGCAAAATTTAAATAAAATCTAAAATCGAAACTATACAGGACGGAGTTAATCACCTAGAAACTTTTAAAATGCATTTAAATATTAGGCTTCTACCTTTGTTTTAAACTTAAATGCACTTTTCTGCATCAAATATTTTTATTTCAGTATTTTTTATTTTTAAACTGACATAAGTCAATAACCGTCAGTTATGGTAACAGTCAAGCGAGTTCAATAGTTTTTTAACCCCCCCCCCAAAAAAAAAAATGCCCAACGCGCCGAGAGAAGTTTTCACCTCAGAAAATTTACTTTTAAAAATATGATTTGTATACAAAAATTTGCATCTCTTGTATGTGGCTATTTTAAATACTTTTATTTAATAAATAAATAAATAAGTATTTTTTAAAATGCTGAATCAAAATTGAAAATTAGACATTTTCATTTAATAATAATAATAATAATAATAATAATAATAATAATAATAATAATAATAATAATAATAATAAAATTCAACGCGACAAATAATATTTTCAGTTTTAACAATTTTATTTACTCTAATTTTTTTGAAAAAAGATATTTATTAAGAAGTCTGATGTTATAATGCTTAAAAACTATATGGTTAACCATCACAAAACATTCAAAATTCTTACTGTATAAATAAATAAATAAATAAAATAAATGTTTCCTTGACATATTACAGCAACATTGTTTCTTCTATTACAGACATTCCAATTTGTGTCTGATCCCTTGAAATCTCACGATTTATTAAAATTGCCATAACTCTCTGAGTTTTGAAGACATCGAGATGAATTTTTTTTGTTCAATTCAGGAATAGATAAGGAAAAATTTTTCTAATTGGAAGTTTTTTCTTCTGGGGGCCGTATAAAAATTTAATTTTCGTAATTTTTAAAATAGACCCCCCCCCCCATGGAGTTGCAACTTATCTTATAAAAAAATTCACCTTTTTTTTAACTTTCCAGTTGGAAGTATGGGTCTAGGGGCAATATTTAAGGAGATAGCCTATTGTTTCGATATTTATGACTCACCTTGTAAAAGAAAATCAAGATTAGAAATAAAAGTATTTTATTTGATGTGTCTATTATTATTGATCGATTTAGGTCAGTGAATTGACTACCATAGGTTCTTCGGAGCTCGTTTGTGTTTTTTTCTGCACTTACAGACTAACTGTGGCATGAAAATTGATGAGTGCCGTAATAGTTTCTTCTTCTGCCCAATTAATATTATGATTCTTTTTTAGATTTGTTAAATGTGTGTCTTCGATTTTTTTTACTAAACTTGACGAATTGTTAATGAGAAGCATATGTTTAAAAAGTTATGTTATATGAAATAAATGGAAAATAATTGATCATTATTTTTTTCACATGTTTTTACGTCGATATATTAGAATAAAACTTAATGTTTATTAAAATATGTAGTCGTACAGTTGTCTGATGAAAAATATATTGGGAAGCATATATACTGTCAAATAAATAATCAAATATAGAATTAGTATAACATATGCTGCATGCCTTGCTAATATCATGGATGATTTCGAGCATAAACGAGCTGCAAAGAACCTATGATAGTCAATTCCCTGACATAAATATATAAATAAACACATCAATTAAAAATATCTTTTTTTTTTTAATTTTGATTCCCTTATATGTTAAATCGGAAAATTTATTTATGTGAATTTTTACTATTACTGTGCTGGTTTGCGGGAATGTGCACCAGTTTTCATCGAGTTCAATTAAGGTGATAATCATATAGCATAAAACATAAATTTTCCTATTTAATATACAGGGTGTACCAGAAGTAATGGGACAAACTTTAAGAAGAGGTAGGGGACATCACAAGGATTCAGAATTGCACAGCAACTCATGGTCGGAAACTTCATGGGAAGGTAGTATGGCATGTACAAGGGACGAAGAGACACAAGACTGAGATCATCTGAAATAATTTATTGGTCCACGATATTAGATTTACTCTGGTAAATGATATATGAACATGTTACAAAAGATGTTTAAAGTTTCCACCATTGCTAGCGATGCAGGCATTACACCGTCAAACCATGGATTGGCGGACTCGCTCAAATACACCGGGATATTGTTGGACATCCACAGTAGCACAGATGAGTCTTGCAACCAGATCCATTTGAGATTCCACAGACGTTGCGTACACAGAGTTTTTCAGTGCACCCAAAAGAAAGAAATCGATGCTGCTTAAATCAGGATAGATTCCCAAATCTGAGAAAGCTGTTTTTCTCCAATGCTCTTGTGAACAACACAACCAACTGACGAACAAAAACGCTTCCGAACATGGGTTGCTATGCAATTCTGTATCCTTGTGATGTCTCCTACCTCCCCTTTAAGTTTGTCCCATTACTTCTGGGAAACCCTGGATAAAAAAATCCAAAATTAGAAATAAAGATATACTTCTTTGATCTGTGTATTTCTTTTGATACATTTGTGTCGATCGGAAAGTCATGTATTGTCGTGGAAAACAATTCGTACCGTAAAATTTTTCTCGTTAATTATTACACATTAATTCATATATCTAATGAGTAATAATTAACAGGAATAATTTCCTGGTACGAATTACTATCGCCGAAAGGACACGACTTTCCGATAGATCCAAAATTTAAGTTAGTGAATTGACTACAAGCTCGTTTGTGTTTTTTTTCGTTCTCGCGAACTAACTGTGGCCGGAGAATTGACGAGTGCCGTAACTGTTCCATATTTTGCCCAGTTAAGCTTATGATTCATTTTTAGATTTATTAAGAATTAACTACTATTTTTTTTTACATTTTTTACGAAAAATATAATTTTGACGAGATAGAAGAAATGGTTTACGTAAGAGATCAAATCTTAGCCATTCGGACTCCGGTGACTCTTACACAAATTTCATTCGATTAGCATATCCTTTTTAAAAAGAATTTTCCTTGAAGTGGACAATTTCAAAAATTCTCTGATTAAATAAGGAAAATTTTATTTTCCTTCATTACTGGTGCCAAAAACAAATTTTGGAAGGAAAGATGATGTCTCCGCAGAGCAGGCAACGGAGTGCCAAGGGTTAACATGTATTTCCTAGCAACCTATTCATCTATTCAAATAATGAAGAAGTCATTTCGGTGTGTTTATATTTTATGTAGAAGTCATTTATCTGTTATTATATATAATCCGAATAATTGTTTCAATTATATGCTATCGAAAACAATTCTTATAACATACAAACATCGCTTTTTTTCATAGATTTTAATATACAGGGTGGTCATAAAAAAACTTTGCCGGTATATGAAGCTCTAGTGGCCAGTCCGTTCAACCGATCGAGGTGAAATTTCAGATATAGCTATTCAGAGGTATGAGCTCAAGATTCTCTGAACGGCTACAAAATGGCGCTCACGGTTATCGTTATAGTTGCAGAAACTAGAAATTTTCCAATGGTGACACCCATTTCTTTTTATCGCATAATGCTCAGCGCATGCTAAAACCCTAAAGTGCGTTGAAACCGTACGTGTAAAGCAAGAAACGGACACGTTATGCACGCACAAAAAACTGTTCTGCGAATCCCCCCCCCCCCGATAAAAAAAAACAATTGGGGTGCAAGGAGTAAATTTGCATATGAAATAGAGTCAGGACACTAATCTCTGATTACAACAAAGACCGGAGAAAACTTTTGATTACACATTTTCCACATGGGTGCCATCACAGGCAATTGCACATTGAATGATGGCGACTGTAGACAATACAGCTGAACGTTACATCTCATAAGGGATGTTTGCAATCTCACGTTTGATAGAATCTTTTAAATCCGGCAAAGTTTTCGGATTGCACATGTACACTCTAGATTTTAAGTATCCCCAGAACCTGAAATCCATAGGAGTGAGGTCGGGGGATCCCGGAGGCCATTGACGTTACCAGTTAAGGTGAAATGTGCATTGCCCTTTCATAATATGCGAAGAGGTCTATCGTTATCTCCATCATATTGAATAAGAAATTCATTAACAAAGTCTATACAGGGTGTTTCGCTACCAGACTGACAAACTTTGAGGGATGATAGTAGACATGAAGACAAACATTATTAAATAGGAAACCGTGGGGCGCAAACGTCTTCTGTAGGAGCTAGGGACCATTAAAGTTTATGGTCCAAAACTTCAAACGATGACAAAAAAACGGAAAAAAAGGTCGATTCGTTTGCGGTTTTCGCTAAAATCATTCTTTACATCACGATTTTTTTAGAAAAAAAATTTAAAGGCTACGTTCAAAAATTGTCGATAGAGGGCGCTTTAGACTTTAGAGTAACGAACAACTACTTTTTACCGTTATTTTGTGCATGGGGTTGAAATTATTCTAACGTTTAGACTTTAACTTAAATTTTAAGCCCAAAATCAGAAACACTGGATACGGGTAACTAGCGAAAATTGAACTGTAAACAGAGAGGGGGGGGGATTTTAAACGCTCATAAACATATGACAAACTAACTGATTTTGTTGCAGTTTGCACGTAAGTCATTACCTTGGTAATTATTTTATTCAAAATGACTTACAGCTTGGTGTCCTCATTTTTTGATAGAGAGCGCTTCCGATACATCTCCGACATTTCAATGGCATTACTCCTGGGTATTTTACTACCAGACCAACATATTTCCAGGAAATATTTGGGATGCAAAGACGACTCGGAATCACTTAGGAATGTAACGTTGGAAATGCCTTTTTTGCGAGTTACGGTTAAAGGAAGCAGAGAAAAAATCAATAGAAAAAGCAGAGAAAGAGCAACACGTTAATTTGACAGATAATAGTTTATTTAAAGTTTAATAGAAAAGGTGTTTGAAATTATGACCAGAAGAAATTCAGCAAGTTTGACAGCGACGGTAGATGGCGCTGCAGTTTCCTTGCGGTAGTCGGCGCTAAGTGGTAATGCGTGTGAACAGCGATCATTTTGAAGTAATCATTCGCGAACCGGATCGAATGGTAGCATCGAATGAAGTATTTGAATGATGAACAGCACGATAAGGATCCTCCACATTTTACTAATAATGTTTTCCGACACTTCTAAGTAACATATGGAAAGTGGTGGATTGGTCGTGGTCACCCGGTTCATTGGCCTGCCAGATCGCCGGACCTATCATGTATGGACTTCTTCTGCTGGGATCTAATGAAAAGTTGGGAGTATGAGACTCCCGCACCACCAGTTGAAGACCTCGCAACTGGTATTTCTGTTGCTGTCAGAAAGCTATCAGAGATACCAAGAATCTTTCAAAGCGTGAGGAATTCCATGCGATGCCGCGGTCAAGCATGCTGGACTACTTCTTGCTGTAATTTCGAATACCTTTTGTAGAAAAACATTTAAATAAACTGTTTTCTGTCACATTAACGTGTTGCTCCTTTTCTGCTGTTTCTGTTGCTTTTTTCTCTTCTTTCTTTAACCGTAACTCGCAAAAAAGTCATTTCCAACGTTACATTCCGACTACATTCCAACACTATGTGATTCCGAGTCGTCTTTGCATCCCAAACATTTCCTGGAAATATGTTGGTTTGGTAGTAAAACACCCAGGAGTAATGCCATTGAAATGTCGGAGATGTGTCGGAAGCGCTCTCTATCAAAAAATGAGGACACCAAGCTGTACGTCATTTTGAATAAAATAATTACCAAGGTAATGACTTACGCGCAAACTGCAACAAAATCAGTTAGTTTGATCGACATTTTTAAACATAACCTTTAAAATTTTTTTCTAAAAAAATCGTGATGTAAAGAATTATTTTAGTGAAAACCGCAAATGAATCGACCCTTTTTTCCGTTTTTTATCATCGTTTGAAGTTTTGGACCTTAAATTTTAATGGTCTCTAGCTCCTAAAGAAGAAGTTTGCGCCCCATGGTTTCCTATTTAATAATGTTTCTCTTCATGTCTACTATCATCCCTCAAAGTTTGTCGGCCTGGTAGCGAAACACCCTGTATGTTGTTAATGGTCTCTCACTTCCAACATCTGGCCGCGCTGGTATCGGTAAAGAAACATGCGGATTACACAGCGCAGTAACTTTAAGACCATTGATTTTAGTATATCAAATACACGAGATGCACCATTTGTAGTTTGCATGCGTCTTCTGGTCACTATGTGATGCACTTCCATAACAGTATCATCAGGAACAGTGAGCCGTCCGGATCGCAGACTATCACAGGTGAAGCCAATTTCTTCGAATTTCATTACTAAATCACGAATAGCTTGTGAAATGCATAGGTCATGTATTTGGCGATGGTTTCGACAATAAACGCGCCAAATTTTCGCAGCATTCATCATTTTGATAATAGTTTTACCAACTCACCACGAACGAAGTCATTTTGTTGGCATCTGCGACCTCCGACTAAAGAACTAACATTCCCACCCTACTTTTTATCCGTTTTCTACGCTGACTATCGGAAAACGATGTTCCGTGATTAGTATTTTGTCTCTGTCATATTCAAATTTTCTTCGTGCGCTTTGGCCGTATTTTTTTGGGGCCGTTCGTAGAGCTGATTTTGTGCGAGCATAACGCGTCCGTTTATTGCAATAACATACTGTTCCAACGCTCACTAGGGTTTTCGCATGCGCTAAACATTTTGCGATGAAAAAAATGGGTGTTGCCATCGGAAAATTTCGAATTTCTGTAGCTATAACCGTAACCGTGAGCGCCATTTTGTTGCCGTTCAAAGAATCTCGAGCTCATACCTCTCAATAGCTATATCTGAAATCTCACCTCGATCAGTTGAACGGACTGGCCTCTAGAACTCCATATATTGACAAAGTTTTTTATGACCACCCTGTACTTTGGCATCGAATATCCCACTTTTTTAAGTACTAATTGTTAATCTTTTTTAAAAAAATTACTCCCTCCCTCTTGCCGAAAAAAAGAAAAAAAACTGCCCTCAAATTATAGCAATAAGCAGAGTTAGTGAAATTTCCTTTCTTTTCAGTTTTTTCTAACTCTTAAAAAAAAAAAAAAATCAATATTACATCTATTTAATTATATAAATGCCTCACGAATTCTATTATAAATAAAGTGCCTGTTTAGGGTTTAACTAAGTTATCTGACTGGAAGTTCTGCTTCTGTAAGATTGCTTATCTTGTAGGTATAAATTAAGTAAATATTCTAAATAGCTTCAATACAATTGTGTCAGACTTAATTACTGATATATTTACTTTCTACAGATGCATTTACTTTCTTGTTATCCAAACTCAATTTTTCAAAGAACACTTATATCAGATATTGTCGTAAAAACCAAATTGGATATCGAAGTACTGAAATATCAAGTAATCTTAGACGTTCATTATCGGATTACATTATTTCATAGCAAAGATTTCATTCTAAGTATCAGTATTTTACATCGAAATAGTAATGTAATTTATAAACGATTTAGTTAAATGATGATGTAAGAAAAAAATATTCTCAATAAAGTATCAAAATCAGTGATTTATGCAATAATAATTTAATCTATCTATCTATATTATAAAAGACAAACATATCTGTGCGTAACATATACGTCATTTTTTGGATGGCAACACTTTCCCATGCAATTTCGGCTTTGTAAATACCACTACTGCAAATTCTTAAACTTCTAGACATCGAATGTTTTCAATCATTAACACATTTGCTGCCCATTACGTGCCAGCACGTGATATGGCGCCAACGTTAAGGGCACACTCACGCGCCGGCGAGTGATGTGATGTCCAATAGCCAGTCACGCGCTGGCATGGGAAAATCTTTCACCAATTCTTTGTTATAAAAAGTAAATCGGCTTCTGGGAAAAACCCACTTCTGCAGTGCGGAATTAACCATCATCACATCTTCACGTAAGCGGCAGCGAACGTGTTAAACAGTCGTATAGAGAAAAAAAAATCTCTGTTTAAATGCAATTTGTTAGAAATCTGTATCTCGATTTGTTTTTGAGATATTAAATTTTTTGTAGTTTCGATTCGATTTCTCTAACGGTGGCAAACTAAGAACGGAATTTCTGTGGGAAGTAAAGCGAAAACTGTTAATACCTGCTATGTTTAAAATATTGTCGACTAAAAATCCAGTTGAATGTTGGTTTTATTTCATTTTTATTTATTAATTAAATGATTTTTAGTTTATTACAAACTTACTTTACAAAAAATGCATCAATTGTTCTTTACAAAAATGTATTTTAAAGAATATTTGATGTGTCTTATTTTCTTAGCATTTTCTTAGTTAGTTTTAAATCTGAAAATATGCAATTTTATTAATATGTGTGAAATAACGTATACTAGAAAATCTTTTGAATTAGCCCGTTAGATTATGGTACAACATTTTTCAGCTGGGGCCTTGGCGAGATAGAAGAAATGATCACGGAAAAAGAAGAAATTTTCACATGTATTTTCTAACAACCTATTCACCTTTTCAAATAATAAAGGAATTATTTCATTGCGTTTGCTATTTACACAGAAGCAATTTTTCTATCATTATATACAAACTGAAATAATGCTTAAATTATATGTTAACAAAGGGCCATTGTGGTTGATTAGTTAACGCGCCACTCCAATAATCGCTTGCAAGCGTAGGGGTTTGGGTTTGTTTGAAGATGACTTATAAGGGTTTTTATGTCGAGCACACAAGTCAGAAGTTAGATATTTGTTGTTCAATAAATAAATAAATTAATGTGTTAACAATTTTGTAGAATAAAAACATCATCGTCTTATTTTGATAGCTTTTAATCTACTACTTAGCAATAAATATCCCACTTTCTTAAGCCCTAATTGTTAATCTTTTTTTTTTTCAAATTACGTATCAGGCTTTCCCCTTCTCTCTCACAAAAAATGCTCTCAAATTATTGCAATAAGCAGATTCAGTGAAATTTCCTATCTTTTCCGTTTTTTCTAACATGTAAAAAAAATTCAATATTATGTCTACTTTATTATGCAATTGCCTCACGAATTCTACGAAAAAAAAAGTGTATGTTTGCTGTTTAACTAAGTTATCTGCTTCTATAAGATTGCTTACCTTGTAGGTATAAATTAAGTAAATTATGTAATTATCTAAATAATTATCATTACCATGTGTCAGACTGAATCACTGATATATTTACTTTCTATAGATTCATTTACTTCCTTGTTATCCAAATTCAATTCATCAATGAAAACTTAGATATTGCCGTAAAAATGAAATTAGATATCGAAATAAGTATTTAGAAATACGGAAATATCAAGCAATCTAAGATGTACATTATCAGATTGCATTATTTCACAACAAATATTTCATTCTAAGTGTTAATATTATATATCGAAATACTAATTTAATTTATAAACGTTTTAAATAAATGTTGATGTAAGGAAAAAAAATATTTTCAATATATTATCATAAACAGTAATTTAATGCCTATTTTTCTATCAATCACTAATACAATGGACAAACATATCTGTTCATGACGCACATATCATTTTTTCAATAAGAACAATTTTCGATGAAATTTCGGTCTTGCAATTATCGCTAATGCAAATTTTTAAACTTGTAGACATCGCACGGTTTCAATGCTTAGATCGTCGAATAGGGAAAAAATCTATTTCTAAATACAATTTGTTAGAATTCTGTATTTTAATTTGTTTTTAATGTATTAATTATTTGTTGGTTTAAGTCGATTTCTCTAATGGTAGTAAATTGAGTACTGTATTTCTGTTCGAAGCAAAGGGAAAATAGTTAATACCTGCTATGTCCAAAATTTTGTTGCTATAAAACAAGCTGAATGTTGGCTTTATTTCATTTATATACAGGGTGTCCACTCTCAACGGTGGCCAATGGCTAATTTCTAAACCGTTAGTCATTGACATATAGTTCCAATTGCAAAAATGCTTTAAAAAAGGTAAAGAATTGTTTTTCAAGCGATTTAGGTAAAAAAAAAAAATTATTAAAAATTACGAAAATTAACTCTTTATACGGTCCCCTGTCCTATAAGTGATATTTAGTAAAAATTTTCCATCATCCTATCAAGCAATACAAAAACGGTCCCATTCATCTAGCATTTAAATTGACCGAGTTCTGAAACTTTAAATTCCATGACTTAAACCACTTTTCTGTAGCTGAAAACGAATCAGTTCAACTAAGTTTTCAGGAACGTACACTAAGTACTTAAATTATTATAAAGAGTGTCCATTTCTAAAGCTGTCCATTAGGCAATTCCTAAACCATTCGTCACAGACATATAGTTCCAATTACAAAAATGTTTTAAATGAGATAAAGAAATTTTTTAAGGCAATTAAAGTGAAGGTTCTACAACCATATAAGTTTTACGGTAGTATTAATTTTATTAACTTCTAGATTGGTTAAAATAGTTGAAGACGTGAATTTTAAAATTCTCTTTATCGAGGAAATCAAATTTTGGGAAATCACGATTTTATTTAAAAAGGTATGTTGTTTTGATAAGCTTTTAGTTTGCTTAAAACGTTCGTATGCATGTTTCCCAAGTTCAAAATTTCTATTCAAATTTTAACTCACTTCCAAATATGCGATCGAGGTTCAATTTAAACACTTATTTATATCCAATGACAATGTAATACCAATACAATTTTAGATGCGCATCATTTATTTATTTTATAGGACAACACCAAACTCTGTTAAGTAATCTAATGGAATTTTAAATATATGTCATTTTGTAACGAATTGGGAGTGCTGCTTTTCATAATATAAATTAAAAAACTTTCTGTTATTTTTTTGCTTTTATTTTTAGTACTAATTTTGCTTTAAATTGTATTCATCAAAATAAATTTAAAAATAATATTGTAAAAATTATTTTACACTCAATATTTAATGCTAAATTTTATATCTTGCGTTTATTTTTATTTCCAGTAAATTTGTGACCGATCCTTAATTTTCAGCAAAACACATCCTTCAGCTTTAAACAGCTATTACTGTTAGTTTTAATCTCAGATGAATGGGACTTTTTTTGCATTACTTGTTATAGTAGTGGTGGAAATTTACTAAATATCACTTATAGGACCGGGGGAGCGTATAAAAATTTAATTTTCATAATTTTTTAATAATTATTTTGACCTAAATCGCTAGAAAAAACAATTCTTTACCTTTTTTAAAGCATTTTTGCAATTGGAACAATATTGTCTATAATTAACGGTTTAGAAATTAGCCATTGGCCACCGTTGAGAGTGGACACCCTGTATATCAATTTAATGACTTTTTAACCGACTTCAAAGAGGAGGTTATGATTTCGACCTGTATGTATTTGTTGTTCACGCATAACTTTTGCAAATATGAACCGATTTTGATAATTCTTTTTTTGTTTGAAAGCGTATGAGGCCCATGTGGTCCCATTCGAATTTCATAAAAATCTGATAATTAGAACTTTTAAAAAAAATAAAAACTTTAAATTTCAAATTCATTTTGAAGCAATCGACCAATTAGAAGTGTTCCTTATGCATGCTTTTATGTTACACTTACATAGACATACGATCTTTTCACTGTTAAAAGTTTGAAGTTTTTGCTGCATCGTCAGTCCACCGCTTTTATGGAATATCTCTATTTTGACCAATGAGAATTCACCATAATACAATGAAGTAATCATTTTCTATAAAAGCGATGGATAGACGATAAAGTAAAAGTTTCAAATTTTTAACAGTGTTCAAAGTGCAAAATCCTAACTGGACTAGGGCCAGGATTCACATAAATTTTGCGTTGTTTGCGAAACGAGATTTATTAACAAGAAAATTTATTTAAAACATTGAAAAATTTACTAAAATTCAGGCTTTTGATTCGTTAATCTGGTTCGTTAACAGCGCAAATTCTACCTGGATTCCGGACAAGTTCTCTTATGCAATAATCCGGAAATATAGCATCTAGGGGATATAGTGTGGAAATCTGCTATCTCAGGGCGTGTTCAGAGCAACTTACAAAAGTAACCAATTTTACCGACCAATTGTAGGGCAGTACGAAAGCAAATTGTGGCATCAATGAAAACTATTCTGTTGAATTGTAGCTGACGTCACACTTCGCTTTGATTTTCATTTCGTACTTGTCTACAATCGGTAAGTCGTCGATAAGTAACCGGTAAGTTGTGCTGGACACGCCCTCTGTAACACCTAAAAAAAGCGCTAAAATGCTCTATTCTTTAAATGTACAACAATGCTAATGAAATTTAAAGATAGAAGCGACATCATCAGGAAATTTTCTAAAAATGCAAGAATTATTGCTAGTCTAGATATTGTATCACGAAAATGCCGCAGATGTCGCTGTGATCGACACTTTGGAATTCAGTAGCATCGTTGCGCATTTAAAGGATACAAATTTTTAGCACTGCTTGCATTGTAAAAAATTGAACCCTTTTGCTGCATCGTCACTCCATCGCTTTTATAGGAAACGATTACTTCGCTCTATTATGGAGCATTCTCATTGGTCAAAACAAAGAAATTCTATAAAAGCGATGGAGTAACTATGCAGCAAAAGGGTCAAATTTTTTACAGTGTCGATAGCAGATTTTCACTCCATGTATTCCAGATTCTCTCCTTCGAACAATGAAAAGTTCTCAAAAATGAAGGTTTATGATTGGTAAATCTTGTTTTGCTTAACAGCGAATAATCCTTCTGGATCCTAGCCACTGTTGCAGAGATGCTAGTTTTTTTTTCAAAGTACGAAATCTTAGCTGAAAAATTCTCGTATCCACCAAAGTGAAAGATCCACATCGATCCAGACATGAGAATTCGATATCGAAAAGCTGAAAATTCATCTCTAAAGAGCTGAACAGACACATTGCCTTGACACACAGACACTTTGAAGCAAGAGTGTCTGTGTGTCAGGGTGCTTGTTATGCCGGATGCACAAAGTGATTAAAGTACATTGCTATGTGCTAGATTTACATTTGGACAAACATAAATAACGAAAAATTTTGATAAGCTTACCATTAAAGTTACGCTAGTTAACTTCTTTCACCCATAAAACAAACTCGTTCAAGCGACTACCGCCAAATTCTGGAATAAAAATTCTTAAATTTTCTGTACTTTGGAAAACCGCGTTTATCAAAGAACATTCTTAACTTCAAATATTGCTACTTTCACATAGACGCATGTTGAATCATGGTGTGATTTTGATAATATCTTCCTTTTTAGGTTTTATGACTGAAAAAGGTATTTTAATTCATACGAACATTTAGAATTACTTTTCTATGCATTGAATCATAGAAGCAATTTGACGCGCTCTGATTGTGTACGCGTACTTTAAACTGTAAAAAATCTGACCCTTTTGTTGCATCGTCACAACCCCGCTTTTATAGAATATCGCACTTTTGATCCATGAGAATGCTCCATAATAGGCTGAAGTAATCGTTTTCTATATTAGCGGTGGAGGGACGATGCAGCAAAAGGGTCAAATTTTTAACAATGTACCCTGTTTAAAATATCTAGAAAAATTACCTCTGTTTTTAAATACTATCTATTTTCTGACTAATGAAAACGATCGAACGACTAATGAAACGATTTTTAGATCGCTCTCATTAGTCAGAAAATAGATAGTCTTTAAAAACAAAGGTAATTTTTCACAATAATTTTAACGTATACTGATGGATTGTCAGCTTTTCAATGCCCATTTACGAAGTCTGTAGATTTCAATGTGGACTTTAAGGCACTACATTAGTCTCAGAAAAAGACCTGGATGTTAGTGTAAAGACTATGGGTGTGTTCTTTTCAAATATCTCTTTTAAATTTTAATATATTTACATGATTTCTTTTTGCATAGGATAGCCGAGGATGATCTACAACCGGCCTAGTTTTACTTCTTCTATTTTGCTTATGTATGCTTTATATAATGATACTTTCAATTTCAGAATTGTTTAAACCGGTTTTGAAATTTAAAATCGTTTTTTTTTATAAATCTGAAACCAAAATTGAAAAAGTAAAAACTAGGTCGGTTGTGGAATATCCTCAACTATCCTATGCAAAAAAAAAAAAAAAAAAAAAAAAAAAAAAAAAAAAAAATCACGTAAAAATTTTAAAATTTGAGCGAGATATTTGAAAAGAATGCCTCTATAGACTTCACATTATCATCTGGGTCTTTTTCTGTGCCTAGTGTGCGGTCTTAAAGTTTGCTGGATATGATAAATTTTCGAAATGTTAAAGCTTAAATGGACAAGTTCTCGCATCCATTAAAGCGGAAATAGACATCGATACCAATCGACATCCTTAAGTTGTAAAAAGATGAAAATCCTTTAGTATATATTTTGCTCCGGAGGAAAAAATTATCTCTACATATCAATGCAAAATTAAGTGCATAGATATGTTTAGCAAAATTATCTTTAGATTTGGATTTGGTTACCGGATTAGACACCAGAATGATTTCAGATTTTGTTCATGTAGGATTCCTCGATGTGAATATGGCGACACATGGAGCACAGTATACGATTGATTGAAAAAAATCTGGACAAAAATGAGTCATCAAGGCGTTCCTTGTGGCCGAGTGGTTAAGACACCACGCTGCTAATCTCTTGCAAAATATATACTAAAGATGAAAATCCTTTAGTATATATTTTGCTCCGGAGGAATAAATTATCCGGAGGAGATTGTGGGTTCGAATCCCACTGGCTCCGTTGCACACACTCTTTATGCGTAGCTCCCGGTTGTACTTTTCTTGTGTCGTAGTATTTCCTTGTGCTATCTTGTCCTTGTATGTCCACGAATTTGCAAAATAATATGGATTAAGTATTTATGTCTGTGTAGAAATAAAGGATAATTCGGCGTACAATCGAATTCTACCAGGAAATCACCATCAAATTTCATAATAGAAAATGCCTAGCATTGCGATACATTGTTAAAAATTTAACTATTGCTGCATCATCACTCGATCCCTTTATGGAATATCTCATACATACACTGTAAAAAAATGTGACCCTTTTGCTGCATCGTCACTCCCCCGCTTTTATAAAATATTTGTCTTTTGACCCATGAGAATGCTCCATAATAGGCTGAAATAATCGTTTTCCATAAAAGCGGTGAAGTGAGTTTTAAATTTTTAGTTGGGACAAAAGCGTCCGTGAAAAAAGTATTTGGGCATCGAATGCTGTCACTCTCTTATTGATGCAGCCAAGTACAGGTTATGATTTTCGGATTCTTCGTCGAATCATTTCCGATGCCTTTACTGCATTTATAGGAATTAGATTGTTGTTGTTTATCTATTGAATCATAGAGCGATTTTTGTTAAAATCTTTCTTTTTGCCTTTTCTGACTGAAGGGGGAGTACTTTTGACTACACTAGAAAAGCATTTTACTATTCATTGATACATGGAGTCATTTTGCTGTTTACTCATACATGGAAGCGCTTTGCCGCCCGCTTATGTGTAAGGACACTTTACTTGAGGCATTGTCACCTTTCGATAACCACTTCCGATGTCCGTACGATTAGATGTTGACTTTAAGACTTCATGAATGTGGTAGCTTTTGGTCGTGTCAGATCTGAAGAAGTTACCACATCCAGAAAACCTAAAGATTCACAACGGTATTAACCGATATTGTAAGTGTCTTTTGAAAAGTTGACAATCAAACAGTGACAAGTAAAGCGAATACATCAGAACTCAGCAAAGTGCGTTGCAAAGAGCCATCATATGTCAGTACACATAATTATGTATTACGGTATAAATAACTAAAAAGTAGGAAATAAATTTAACTTTTTCAAAAAAATGTATAACCGACTCCAAAAAAAAAGCGCTAAAAAGAATTAAATAATTCTATAAAATTCTCTAATGACAAATCGTTATCCAATAACCACACATTGACTATCATGTACCGATATAAAAAGGTTAAATTTAATATATAGAATTTAATATCCACCAAACATAGGTTTTCCAGAGAATATTTTTTACAAGAGATTAATTTACATATTTTTGATTTAATTTTTGAATATATATATATAAAAAATAAGGAATTACTTTTTGTAGTTGGTGCCAAACTATCTTAAGTATAGTAAGAATTGTGGATATATTATGTCTAGTACTATAAATAAAATGGGGAAATCATTATCGATTATGATTGTTTGGCACCAACTTCAAAAATTAATTCCTTACTTTTTATATGTATATATTCAAAAATTAAATCAAAAATATGTAAATTAATCTCTTGTAAAAAATATTCTCTGGAAAACCTATGTTTGGTGGATATTAAATTCTATATATTAAATTTAACCGTTTTATATCGGTACATGATAGTCAATGTGTGGTTATTGGATAACGATTTGTCATTAGAGAATTTTATAGAATTATTTAATTCTTTTTAGCGCTTTTTTTGGAGTCGGTTATACATTTTCTTGAAAAAGTTAAATTTATATTTTATTACAAACTTACTTTAATAAAGATACATGAATTGTCTTTACGCAAATGTATTTTAAAGAACATTTGTGTATCTTATTTTCTTAGTACAGTAAACACCCGATAATTCAGATTAATTGGGACCAGACACAATCCGGTTTTCGAAAATCCGGATTATCAGGAGAATGAAAAAAAAAGTTAAACAAAACATATTTACAGAATATCACCTTTATATTAAACATACTGAATATTTACAGAGAGTAAAAATGTTTATTTTGTAATTATAAAATCTTCTGCTATGCCAGTTTATGTTCCACGCCATGTTAATGTTCTACCTGTTGTTCAAATTAAACCATTAATTGTTGTAAATGATTTGTTGCTTCGTTATGGCTAATAACGTTTGGTTGATTACGTTTTGAGCACAGATGAAAAGACCATTTACCATTTTCACATAGAAAACTGATAGGAAATTTAACAAGTGGACAAATTCACATGAAGCGTAGCAAATGAGGTGCGTTCGTACGATAGCGAAGTTTTAAAAATAATCAGATCTTACTGTTATAGTAGACAATACTTCGAACATAGTGTAGTGGTCGAAATCCTTTTTGTGTTACTGTAAATATACATGAAGTAAGTTTTATTACACATCAGTGACGTATATCAATCTCATAAATTACTAAATAGTTAATGACAATTTAAACGCGCATCAAACAATGTTCTCCCTATACCATTATGTAATGGAATATTTTTAAGTGGCCTTGTAAATCAATAACAAATATTCTTTGCACCACAGACTGTGCAATATGTATATTATAATAGGTACTTTATAGATGCATATACATTTTATTATGTTCTAATGAGTGTAACACCATTAAAATGCATTTGAAACTTTTCCCCCATTGACCATAATGTAATAGAATACTTTTGATTGTCCCTGTAATTGATCTATGCATCCAATTTTCATAAAATTTGAAGTGACTCGACAAATTTATGTGATAATTATATATTTTAAATGTTAAACGATTAAACTGCATTTGAAACTTTTTTCCCCATTGACCGTAATGTAACGGAATTCTTTTAATTGTCCCTGTAATTGATCTATGCATCCGATTTTCATAAAATTTGAAATTACTCGACAAAATTATGTAATAATTGTATATTTTAAAATTCAAACGTTTAGGTTGGGCAGTTTTTGCGTTGTTATATGCGGACGGGTGGTTAGACCGACAGACGGATAGACGGACGGACGGATTGAACGAAAACTATAGGTACTACGTATTTACATAATTACGAACGCACCTAAGAAGAAAAATAGAAGTAACAAAATGATAATTCATTATTTAGAGAATTCAGCAATATCTATGGTCTGAAATATAATTTAAAATTTAGTTTGGCATGACACATAAAAATCAAGGCGCGTGTGTTACACGGGAAATACTCTTTTCTTTGCAAGTATAAATCCCATCAGACAAAATTTGTGCATTTAAACTTTAATAATGAATTTAAATTTACTATGGAGTTAACGGAAAAAAATCTTTTGTCGAAAGAATGCACATGCTGCCGTTTTTAACACTTTCTAACAAAGCTGAAAAGAGTTTGTGCATTCGGTTTGTCTGACCTTCTGTCCGGATGCCCGTCTTTCCGCACCCTAACTCCCGTAAATATTCTCGGATTGTTATGAAATTTGTATATGTTATTGATGTTTACCCTAGCACGAACCCTATTGAAAATTAAGTTTTTATTATGATTAGTTTATTTACAAGGATAGTCAAAAGTTTTCCGATACAGTACGTTCTATGGGAAAAATCGTTGCAAGTGATTTTTAAAGTCTTACACTATGTCAAAAATATTTAACTTTGCAGGGATTCTCAAAATGCTCTACAATATGCATTCTGTAAATTGTGCTGTGAAAATAATAGCTACTATTCATTTACAGAGTGAATCAAACGAATTCCATTATACAATAATAAAGGTGGGAGTTGTTTGTGACATATTTTAATTCTGTTAAACGATTTCAAGTATCATAAAATTGATATACACCGCTGAGACTTATATTTAACGCATAATATGAAGTGCATAGCATTTGCAGTAGCCACACAAAATATTTCAAATCTTATATTCTTATCCGAAGTACTGTATGTTATCGATGATAGCTAATCGATTTATGAAATACATTTTCAATTGTTATATGCGTTCTTAAGTTTTACTAAATGTTTGTAAATTATATGGGTTGTATAAATGTTATAGTTGATATACAGGGTTACACAAAAGAGCACATGATGGTTAGTAAATGTGAGGGTAATAAGCTTAAAAAATTTTTTGAATACGTTATGGATTTTTACGTTTAACGCCTTTCAGTTTACTAAGAAATGCTTGTAGACTATAGATAAAATGATACACAAAATTGCGCAAAGAATTAGTTACATGGTCATACATAAATGGTAATTTCTGGAAATGTGATTTAAGTAGTTTTAAGAGTGTTTTTGTTTGAACTAAATTTTAACGAAATACTGACTTGTAATAAAGATACCAGGTAAATTACAGGGATGAACAAAGATATTTAAGTACTTTCCATTTATTAGAATAAAAAGCTGAAAGAGAATTTTCAACCAGTTAGGCATTTTCTTGCTAAACTAAATTTTCTTATTATATAGTATACATATATATATGTGTGTCAACCGACGGATCAAATACAGGGCTGTTCAAAAGTATTGGAAAACATATTGGGCTATACACAGTAGCATCTTATTTCCCTAAATAACAAAGTTTTGTGAAATATTTCAGGAAGAGTTTGAAAGTGTTTCAGAATCTATGCTTAACGCATGCTTTTTCTTACTTGTTTACTTTTGCATTTTTTATGAGCAATATATCGCCAATGGCAAAATTGACATTCACGAAGGCAGTCACGTTGAAATTTCAGTTTTACAGCATTTACTTTACTGCATTTTTTAATATCCTTTATATTTTTTAATTATAGTTTTACTGCATTTTTTTAATATCCTAAACATCACACATTTTCAAATTTTATACGATCATATAGGAAACGAAATCTAGTTTCAAATGCAATTTGATTGAAAACATTATATTATTTGACTCACTTATTACGGCTATATAATTTTCAACCTTTTTTAAATCTCGATCACGTATTTGCATTGGGAAATAATAATGAACAATTTGAACATAAATGGGCATTTCCATGCGAACTTGTTTGTCTGTTACATACTACGATTTTTTAAATACCAGTATTTTAAAACGAGAAAATGCGACTTAGTTTATCGAAGATATATCGTCAATTGAATAAGGCGAAGCAAACTTTTTGAAAATAATGGTGGCCAACAAGCATTAGCGATTTTCAGTTGTGTAACAGACAAACAAGTTCGTATGAAAATACCCAAATGTATAAATATTGTTCCTGATAATTTTTCATAACGAAATTAAAGCTGCATTTATATGTAAATAAAAGAATGATATTCAAGAATTATAAATTTGAGTGTAATCAAACAATTTTAATTTTAAAACTATTAAAAAAAATTTGAAATATAATTTGTTTGAAAGCCGTATTCCAGTTTACTGACTGCTGTGGTTTTAAAAAGATTTCAAGTGTGAATTTTTTGTTTTTTATCTGTGTAGTGTATGATTCGATTGCGAAATATTAATCCGTTTGCTATTAAACAATGTAAAGAGTTCCGAATTTGTTTATCGCTAATACACCACAGCAAAATTAAAATTTCCCTAATAAGTAACTAAATGAAGTAATATAAATAAATACATATTTAACAGACATGTAACTGAACTATGCACTCAATGCGCTGAAATGATTAGAAACAAAAATACTGTCATATGTTGCACAATTTTCGCATTATACCTCCTGGCTTGCGTCTATTACGAAAATGCTACATTTGATAATTTTCAAAGCTTTATATGTTTACATGCCTGTTTTACATATGTTTACATAGTATGTTTCTTATAAAATTTGTTGTTTGGAGTTAGTTGGCAATTAGAAAAACATATTACATATGAAAAATGTATTAGACTTTCCAATTTTATATATAAAAAAGGTTTCCACCTTTACTCTGTGACCCGGAAACCTTTAATGTACAGATGCATGTAAAAGTAGAATTTTTCTGTTTAGAATTAAAAATATCAAATGTTCAATTAACCTAGCAATTTGGGCTTTTTCTGTATTAACTAAGCAATAATGGATTTTGCTGTCTTTCATTTCATAAACGTTCGTCAATGCGCCTTGTGACATTCAATTATAATTAATGATCAGCTGTTTGATGATTCAAAAATAGAGAAAATCGCCATTCTAAATAATAGCTATCGTCGCATTCATTTATTTATTCTCAAATTCTGCAATCGAAAACTTATACACACAATTATCATACCGAGAAGCTTAAAACACTAATAGAAAAACCTAGCGATTATTCTTGCATGAAATTTCGATTATGTTTATTAACCCTTTCATGGGCAATGTATATCAATTCATAAAATGGCAAAAGTAGTAAGTGACAGTGGGATGTAAAAACAAAATTATGTTAAAAGAAGAAAAAAAATTGATTCAATTCTCAATAAAAGAAAAATTTTCGCTCCAATATTTTGGCGTCAATGTAGCAGTTGGGATTTAAAATTAGGTGGTCCAAAAATGAACCACTCTCTTTGAAGGGATTTTAAGGAAATAATAAGTTTTCCTTTTTTTTCATTCTTATGATTTTGCAAAAGAAAAAAAAAGTGTTTAAACTGCCAGATTGAGATTTCTAAATTGTTTATCAATGAATCAGAATTCATACTTTACAGGGGATTTTCCAGGGGTATTATCAAAAAATATTTTTTATAGAAATATAAATCTAGATTAAACGCACAAAATTTCGTCTTATTTAATCAGAAACCTTTTATACAAAAATACTGATACAGAAAGATTTCCAGATCGAATTGCATATAACCCTTTCCGGTACGCTGTACCCAGTTTGGGATGCCTAATTTTAATTCCAAACTTGCAAATGGCAACTATAATATTTTAATAAAATTTTGCTTTTACTATGAAAGCTGGAATTAAGGAGTTCTTAATTTATAAAAAAGTCTTATGTAAATTCTGGTGTCAGCCGATAATTTCTCATTTTACTAACAGAATTTCTCCGTGCCGGAAAGGAATAAATGCAAGTCCATCACGTTTCCTTTTTAAACTCTTTATCGAGAAATGGTAACATACTTATCACTTTATTTTTATTAAAAACTAACATATTCACACCGGAAGTCTTAGTAAGATAATTTGTATGAAAATTTTCTGGACTGATCCTAAACTTATTTTGAAATAAATTTTTAGACAAATTCTGCGGGCAGTAAAGATTTTCAAATTTAAGCGAAATAATTGATTTTCCCGATAAGAGTTAAGTTATGAGAAATGTGTTTTTTCGAAAGATACATATTTCAAGCTATTGAAAAACATATGGACATTTTATTTTACTTTTTATGCGTTAACAAGAAAAGCCATTTATTTATTATTTTATATTTAACACTTTATCCTATTATATTGCTGTCTAATGGAAATATATTTTGAGAAATAAACATTGTATAAAACTATTGAAAAATTTTCGACTAGAATTTTTTATTCATTTTTGTATAGCTGAATTGAACATAGATTGATAAAGTTTTTATATTATGATACAATATTTACATCATGCTTTTTTATATTTTTAGCTATTTTATAGTTGTTTAGTACAAATTTTGTAGATTTGTTATTTTTTTAAACAAATATCTTGAAATATAATTATAACAATTTTCAAATAAGGATCTTTCTTTCGTTCTTAGACCACGAAAACACTAAATACTTCTACATTTCAATGTATCATACCTCGGCAAGTTTTGATCGTAAAAGAATAGTAGTATTAAAAATATCTTTATCAGGACCTAATAAAAGACGTGGAATACTTACACCAGTTATTTATAAAAATATTTTAGCTCTTATTTAGTGCAAACGTGTTGCGCTTATATAAAGTGAATTCTAAAATATCGGTAGATTTATTTAAAAAATTAACACCATAAAATGCAAAAGATATTTTCAAATTTGTTTAATCAGATATTTCTGCAAAGAGTTCTAATCTGGAGTCGAAATTTCAGATTAACACTTTCCATTCCAAGAAAATTCTGTTTGCAAAATGATGATATGATTCACCGACAGTAAGATATACAAACGATTTATTTACAAATTAAAAACAGGTTATTTTAAGCTTTCATTGTAAAATTGAAGTTTTTTTTTACATTATTTCTGCCAATTGTAAGTTTGAAATTAAAATTAGTTAGTCTGGGCATGGGACCTTTGTGTCGGAAAGAGTTAAAAGGTTGGTTGGTTGATATTTTTGACGTCCGATTATCCACGCTAGGGATATAGGACCAGGGGGGAGTGCCGTTCGTGGGGGTCTTTCTAAGGGAATCTAACCCGTATTTACTCAAGGTTCGAAGAAAACCACGAAAACTCCAAACGGTTAGGTCGACAGCCGCGATTGGGTTCGAACCCAGTACTTGCCGTCTACCAGTGTTAAAAGGAGTTCCAAACTGGCAATTCTGCTGTATCATCTGTAGAAAACTAACAACAGTCGTTATTGGACACATAGTTTAATATGTACGTAAACATAGCATGTCATATCAATATATAATACAGTGGCATATATGTAATAATAAGCATCAAATCACAGCTATCAACGAAGGGTCGGATTTCTTTAGTAAAGCATTATCATTCAATACACGATGAGGGCCACTTGAATTAACACCTTTTGATCACAGATCAAGTCATTATTACAAGCAATATGGCCTGAGATCGACGGCAAAAATAAGATGTAAAATTGAGGTTTCTCCAGATATGAAAACTTATAGAGATTTAAGAGTTAATTAAATGTATATTCCAAAGCTACTCCATATTATTATGACTAGTTAATCATAAGTTCGCCACTGGTAAAAGGTTGAATGACGAAAGTAACTCCGAAACTCAGCATCTTGGAATCAAATGGCGAATCAAAACATTCGAATTAGTTTCTGCACTTGACGGGAGGTTTTTGACAGTGGAGAGAGCAGATCTATTCTGACTTGTGAGCTCGCGTCAGTGCGTTTTACGCGGCAAAATTCGGGAAATAATACCGCCTCAATTTTATTTATTTATTGTAATAACATACATCGGGGTTGTGTGCTCGTCATGAAGCCAGCTTATAAGTCATCGTCATTTTTTACAGGGACGAGACAGCACAAGGAAATTTTACATCACAAAAGAAGTACAACCGGGAGCTCCACACAAAGAGTGTGTGCAATGGAGCCAGTGGGATTCACCCACAATCTCCTACGTTCGTAAGCGATTAGCAGCGTGATGTCTTAACCACTCGGCTACGGAGACCCTACCGTCTTAATGCCAAGTGGCAATGAACGGCATCTGGAGATGAAGAAGAGGGCGGAACCAATTATGTTATTGGCTAGAAATTAGGACGTCACGCCATAACTATTTTCAAGTCGTGAAGCTTCTCTAATTGAAAAGAAAGTGCATGGAAAGTGCAGATTGCAAAGGATTATTGGATGACAGACGATATTTAATCAAATATGAAAAATAAAACTTCCGAAAGAATATTTTTTATTCTAAAAAGGAGAAATCTCTATAAATAAAAGGAATTCCGAGGATAATTAATTGAGGCACAGGAAAATCGTCTGCTAAGAAAATCTTTTTTCATTTTGAACTCTATAAATAAAAGGAATAAAGCAGAAGAAATATAAAACAGATAATGTATTTATCACAAAAAATCGTCTGCTAAGAAAATCTTTTTTCATTTTGAATAAAATTAAATAAAATATTGAAAACATTTGATTTAAACTAAAAATTGTATTACTAAAAGTTTTCTTTTTTTTTCAGAACCTTTTAATACTTTATAACGATGAAAATGACGTATTTCAGACAATGCATTTCTGCATGCTTCCAGTTATTGATAAAATCATACAAATTTCAAGTTCGTTTAATATTGCTAATACGGACCCGGGCAACGCCGGGCGGGTCAGCTAGTGAAATAATAAAATAAATTAATAGTTCTAGATAAAAGATTGAAATTTTAATAATACAATTGAGTTCTTTTCAGGAAAATAAGTACCAGATTACGCCGAATTAAGGAACAAGGGAATTTAGATGGTAAATTTAGAATATTACTGACATATAAGTAAAAGTAGATTTTTATAGGAATTTGGAACAAAATCGAAACATTAAAATGGCGAAATTTTTTTATTATTACATATATATAAGCCATTATCAGATGTTAGGGCTAATAAAAATATTTTTTTATTTTGACATAAATAAACATTTCGTAAAAGAAATCATGCTTTTTGAGGAAACAACATTCAGAGCTACCAAGTTTAAAGATTTTTGGATACCTGTAATTAAAAAATTGCTTATAATTAGTTTGCTTTGATAGTTGTTATTAATGTTGCTTTACTTTTAATTTAGAAAACTAATTTGCCATTTTGTACTTACATAGTCTAAAGAAGCTTTTGTGTAACTGAATATCAAAATTTATCAAAAGTATACTTACGAAATAAAACGGAAGTAAATAAAAATTAAATACGGTTGATTTCCCTTATCGGAAAGGAGAGAAGTTGGCGAGGAAGTAAATATAGAGGACAAAATGTATCCCAAAAATAAAATGGCCACCCCATTCCAATGAGTTATTTGCTTGAACATTTGTCTGCATTAAAGAAAATAACTCCGCAAAATGTCTACGGAATGCTATTAATGAAGGGCATCCTTAGATGAGGACTTTAAAGATAATTAGATTAATTTTAAATTGATTTTTACCGATTAATTTTTACCGATTTTTCAATCGGTAAATTAAAAAAAATCGGTAAAAAAAAAAATTCCATTTGTGCGAAATAAAATAACCTGCTTTTCTCTAAGATAATAATGGTGTGCAAAAAAGCCGGAAACTTGGCAACTGTGAACATTTCATTTTAAATATTTTTGTCATTGAAAGTTCCTTTCTACAGAGTGATTCAAAACTTATCGTTCAAATTTCACGGAGAGGTACTCGTAGACGACTTGGAATCACATAGGAATGCCGGGATTGAAAACGACTTCCTGACCCAGAAAGGGCATTGACAGAGTTATCTGTTGGTTACATTTTCAAAATTCCGATTTCTTGATTGGCATTACTTTTTTGAAATGGTAAAATTCCCTTTGTTTTTAACATTATTTAATATGTGTCATTAAAGACGGAAAATTTTATGATTTTAAAATAGTGCTGCCAATCAAGAAAATGAAATGATAAAATGGTAGCTCACTGGCAACCCAGCCAGGGCCAAAGATCAGCTTTGTGTAATTCACAATTTTAAATGCCCAGTGTGGCCAGTGGGCTGCTTTTTTAAAAATTCAGATTTTTTTGATTGGCAACAGTTTTTTTGAAATTGTAAAATTCGCCTTATTCAATGACATATTAAGGCGAAAAGAAGAAAAACATCACCATTTCGGAAAAGTGGTGGAAATCAAGAAATTTTAATTAAAAAAAGTAGCTCACTGGCAATATTGTTATTGCCTCTACTGGATCAGATAGGTGCTTCTGACCCAGCATTCCTATGCGGTTCCGAGTCGTCTAGATGTATCCTATCTACTCGTGAAATTTGAACGATAAGTTTTGAAACACTCAGTACAGTAAGCAGTTGATGAGCGCATTTAGCTATATTTTTAATCTTTCATTACCAACAGGGTTACCAGATTTGGCTTCTTTTTAAATCTGAAATTTTACGTTCGCAAAAGAAAATTTTATGGTATTGGTTTCTTTATCTAATGACATACGTTTCGAAAAGATCTAAAATAAAAATTCTCTTTTAAGAATTCCTGATGTGAATTCGAAGTTTTTAAAATGAAAGTAGATGCCAAACTGCAACACAGATTACCAACATAACAAATAGGAAATTTGTTCCACTATAATAATATTTGCTTTATTTTTTAACTAATTTATATATTCAATGATTTTTAATTTGCAAGATTGCATGTCTTGTCTGTTCAAATTCAGCAATTTATCTAGTTAACTGCATTACAATGTGTCAGACGAAAAATATAACAGTTCTCAAAGATAAACTTATTTCCTCGATATCCAATTTCAATATCATAATGAACAGAACAGATAATATCGTTGTAACGACTCAATTAGCTTACGAAGATAAGAATTTTGGAACACAAAAATAGCTAGAAATCATTGGCGTTATTCTATTATCAAATTAGATTATTTCACAACGAAGATTTCACTCGAAGTGTCGCAGATATTTTACAAAACACCAATTCAATTTATATGATATTTAAGTAAATTTTGTTCAAAAAAATATTTATAAAGATTTATTCTAATAAGCAGAGTTAATAAAATCACCATTTTTGCTCTATGGATAAAATTCTCACCGTTTGTACTGAAACTATCATCATATTCTTTCAAGCAACACACAGAAAACTAATTTACCATTTTGTACTTACATAGTCTAAAGAAGTTTTTGTGTAACTGAATATCAAAAATTATCAAAAGTATACTTATGAAATAAAATGAAAGTAAATAAGAATTGAATACGGTTGGTTTCCCTTATCGGAAAGGAGAGAAGTTGGCGAGGAAGTAAATATAGAGGACAAAATGTATCCCAAAAATAAAATGGCCACTCCATTCCAATGAGTTATTTGCTTGAACATTTGTCTGTATTAAAGAAAATAACTCAGCAAAATGTCTACGGAATGCTATAAACGAAGGGCATCGTTAGATGAGGACTTTAAAGATAATTAGATTAATTTTAAATCGATTTTTACCGATTAGTTTTTACCGATTTTTCAATAGATTAATTAATTCTGTGATCGTTGAGGTCATTTGGGTGAATAAATCCTCCAGTATTCGTCCGAGATCGCTCAGAAGGAAGACCATTGTCGGCTTCTGTCAATACATCCCTGGTTCGAACCCTCGACCGGACTTTTTTCGCCCACTTGGAATATTTACTCGTTTTAAGATAATGTTCGAAACGTTTGATATTTTAAATATATGTCCTGTGTTTTAATATCTGTTGCATATGTATATACAGAATGTGTCATAATTATCTAAACAGTAGAAATATTGCCCCTAGACACATACTTTTAATTGCAAAGTTTCATTAAAAAAAATGCAAAATGCGATGATATAAACTGTGATTTCATCGGGGTTCAATGCAAAAATAAAATTTTTATACGGCCACCGTAGGGCAAAATTCCCAATTAGGAAATTATTCCTTATCGATTCCTGAATTAACCTCTTAATTGATATCTCCGCACGCCGCGTTCGGTTAAAACGAATTTGCTTAACACATCATTTAAAGCTTTTTGACACCACTGTTTTATTAAAAAATAATTTTATATTATTTAAAGCCGGAAATGTTTAGACTAGATGTTACAAATATTTTATTTAAAAATTGTGGTGTGAATCCATTATTTTCAATTTATTGAACGAAAAAAAAAATAGTTAAGGGGTTAAACAAATAAAAAAGAAAAAAAAATCTGCTCCATATCTAAAAATCTCACAAAGATACTAAAATCCAAAGTTCTCCAAAATTCGTGACCTACACTACTTAATTATGCCTCTAAGTGAAGAGTTTTGACTCATTTTAAACCCAAAATAGAAATCATCCATAAATTGTCCGTTATTATATTCAATTTATGACAATGTCTCTTATTTGAACATAAAAAAACAGCTTACAGGATTTTTTTGCTAAACGTGCTATTAACCCTTTCCGGCACACTGTGCCCGGTGTTTGATACCTAACTTTAATTCCTAACTTGCAAACGGCATCAGTAATAGTTTACTAAAATTTTGCTTTTACAATAAATGCATAAATTAAGGATTTCAAAATATCTAAAAATTTCGTTTGTGAATTCTGGTGTCAGTCGATAATTTCTCATTTTATTACTGATTTTGTCTGTGCCGGAAAGGGTTAAAATATGCTGGTAGTCTGCACGTATAGGTCTGCTGAGTCAAAATATCTAGGTTCGCTCCCACATTGACTTATAGAAAAAAGTTCGGCTGGGCCTGAAAAAAAGTTAAAATAATAGCCCAACTTGATCTAACTGAATTTCTACTTACTTTTTTTCATATCGATATGGGTAAAAAATGTTTCGTATGGTTATGACCAAAAATACTTATTATAGCTTTTCTTTTTTCATATTTATAACACTTACTTTTTAAAAAGAGCAAAAAGCTGCCATATATTCGTTTTGTTACTAAATCTTACTTTTCCTTTAATATCGTATGCCATACAGTAAAATCTTTTAAGATGGAATCTGAAGCGAAAGAAAAAAATGCGTGATAGGCAAGTTTCTTTCTTAGGAGGTGCAAATGCAATCTATTATTCTTTCTCATATTTTATATATTCACTTTGCAGGGACCTTTTCCGTTCAAGACAGGATTGCGTCATAGACAAATTCATTTTCATTGATTTTACAGTATTTTAATTTTCTCTTTTCTTTAAATCCTTTAAAAAATAATTTTAATATTTTTATTGCAAAATAATGTCAATTTTAAAATATTTGCACTTTTTGTAAAATTTTTTTTGCTGAGCAAATTTTACTCATTTTCGCACGGTTTAGATAGACCATTCAAAGACATTGATTTCAATACAGGTTGTGTCGAGATTGAAATTGAAAATTTGGAACCACGTTGATCTAGGAAAGTTGGAAGCAGTCCCGGTTCGGTGTGAAAAAACATATAAGGCCTGACCGAGTCTCCGGAAAAAGTAAGGTCGCAGGCTTCGTCCGTCCCGGCTGCAGAATACAAATTTTTTTAACCGCCTCGTACGGACGGTAAAAATCCGGAAATTGTGAGGGCTAAAATTATGAAATAACTCTTAATCGGCCTATTATGAAAAAAACATTGTTTTAAATAACTGACGGATATTTAAGTAGCACAGAAAGGAGGTGAAAACGGCAAAAGTAAAACTATCGTAATTTTAAGCCACAGAAACAAGTTATTTTTTCACATGTAATTTTTTAAAAAGCACTTAAACATTTTATTAAGAGTAAATTTTAGTTTAAAACTTTAAATATCTTTTCTGCATGATTTTTTTCACCATTTCTCGTCTTTAAATTATAACTCAAGAATAATAAAAAAAATCGGTAAATTAAAAAAAGATATATTTACTTTTGAACATACGATTTTTGAAAAAATAACCTGCATCATTTTTAAAATACATACTGTTAATATTTTCAAAATTAATAATTCTAAAATTAAAAAATTCTAACACAAAAATAAAGATATATTTTCTTTTTTCATTAAAAGAAGATAAAAACGGAAATCCGATAGATATTATTTCGAGTTATAACGATTTAAAATTTCAGCATTTTCTCAATTTAATAAGGCAGAAATTTCTGTTTTAAAAAACCGGTGACAAAGCAATAAAAATTTCGTTAAATACGAAATGGTTAACGTAACAATTTTCTTGAATTGCATGCATTGAATTTGCATAGCTGCTAATTTTTACACATTTTTGCTACCACTAAAATTGTACAGACATTTTCCATTAGTTTAAACATGAGATTTCGACGATTAAATAAGACAATATTTACAATAAAATTTTTGTGGTAGGAAAAATGCGTAAGAGTTGGCAGCTACGGAATTTGTGTCTAATCCGTTAAAACTTGACGAATTATTTAAACGGCCACCACTCTTTGAGTTTTGCAGATATGAAAATGCATTTTTTTGTGTTTAATTCAGGAACAGACAAGAAAAGTTATCCTAATTAGAATTTTTACCCTAAGGGGGCTATATAAAAATTTAATTTTAGTATGTTTTCAAATAGCCCCCCCCCCATGGAGTTGCAACTTATGCCATCATGTTTTGCAACTTTTTAAATGAATTTTTGTAGTTGCAATCATGAGTCTATGCTCAATATTTAAGGACATAGCCTATTGTTTCGATAATTATGGTTGGTTGGTTGTTTGTATAGGTTTTAATGGCACAAAATCCCTTGAGGGACATGCTGCGCCAAACCAAAGACAAAATTGTAAAAATGAGGAAAAAAAGACAACGTCAAAATATCCGGATGGGGGCTTCCCATCCGGATATGGTCAGGTAAATATAAGAAGGCAAAAACAGTAAAATGCTAAATCATTAGATTATGGTAAGAATAAGACAAGATTAAATTTCAAAACAAAATGTAAAAAGTGAAATTTGCATTAAAAATCCATTGTATATATGAGTTAAGTTGGTAAAGGCAATGCGGTAATACATGAAATTAAAAATCAATTAAAACCAGACAAACATATTTAAAATTGTAAAAAAGATAAAATTCTAAAACTAGTTAAAAATTCTAAAACAGTAAGATAGTGACACGATAACCAAATTGGAAAAGTACTACAGAAAACACAAAATACAACTAAAACAAAGACCAATAAAAAAAAATTAATTTAACCAGGCACATACTCTTCAAACATAGTATTTTCCTCGGAATCCGAGCCACTGCCGTAAGACTCGGATTCCATAGCTTCTTGGACATAATGCTGCAGTTACCTGGGATCTTTAAAATTTCTTTTGCATGGACTGAGCGATGAATTCTGCAATCTTTTAACGACAGTCTTTCGCCGTCGGGTTGCTGGAGTTGGGATTTTTATGGTTTCAGTTTGTTTTTTAAGCATATGTGATTTCTGTAATGTTTTTGATTTTGTAGCAGTTTGGATCCCAGCCTTGGTCCCTTCTTTCTGAACACCAGTTTTCACTATTTGACTAGAGTTGGGTTTTTTAGAGTTTAATGCAGATGAGTTCGGGTCATTTTTTTGTGAGGTAACGGCCTTAGTTTCATTTAGAGATTTGGATAATCCCTTAGATTGAGCTTGAGATTTCTGACTTTTAAATTGAGCAGAAGATTTTCGTGTCTGAGTAGGTGTGTGTAAAATAGTAACAGGTTCTGACAAAGGTAAACAAATATCACGGGATTCTTTGATTGGGGTGTTTATTGATTGTGTTTTGGCTGACTTTTTTGATGACATAGACACGTCAGTCTGGGTGCTAATATGTCTTACAGATTTAGACTGCTGTTTCAATAGGCTTGAATAAGATACACCGACAGACGGGGTTCTGGCTTCTACAATTTTACGAGCTTCTGGGTAGGAAAGATTTTGCATTATTTTTACAGTTAGAATTTCTTTTTCACGGATCCAGTTTGCGCAAGAGCGAGAGAAAGCTGTATGATTACCCTTGCAATTAATGCAGCGTTCTGATTTTTCACATGAATTGCTGTCGTGGTCAATTTCTACACAGCGTGCACAGGTAAGGGAACCGCGACAGTTAGTTTTAGTGTGGCCGTATCGCTGACATTTAAAACAACGGAGAGGGTTAGGAATGTACGGTCTGACAGGACAATTCAGATAAGCAGCTTTAATTCTTGTTGGTAAAGTAGGGCTATTGAAAGTGAGAATGACATGCTTTGTAGGAAGGACTTGGCCATTCCGACGGATCGTGATACGACGTGCATCTATAATATTTTGGTCTTTTAGGTTTTCTAAGAGTTCATCTTTCGTAGAGAATAAAAGATCTGGTTCAGAAATAATGCCTCGGCTTGTATTTAGAGTTTTATGCACCTGAACAGAAACAGAAAAAGGGCCTATTGTAGAGCTATTTGAAAGAATCTGTGATTGTTTAGTTGTAGAAACCTCCACTAGTAAATCCCCAGATTTTAATTTTTTGAGAGTATGACCATCCCCTAAGGCAGACTGGAAAGTTTTTGCTATGACAAATGGTGACGTTTTGCCAAAGGAACTATCGGAGTGGCTATCAGTGCGTTTAACAATAAAAAAGCGTGTGAAGGAAGAAGTCGGAACAGTTTGGTGCTCTCCACTGGGGAGAGACATAGAAAGAAATGAAGTTTTCCCATCCATGTTAAAAATAATAAATTTCAGACCCCGACCGCACCACCCACTACCGAGCCCAACAAGGGGATGCACATTCGTGCACCAGTGCTAACCAGGGCCCATACGGTCACAAGACAAACCTATGTCAGTCTCCACCCTTAACGAGATGACTAGTATTTGCTCGCTCACTTGATCCCTAAAGCCAGTGACAAAAGCCAGCTGACCAGCCGATTGATGCATACGGGACCAATATGCACCTCCCGTCTACCTGAAGCAGAGGCCAAAGCAGTGTGTTGGTTTCCCTCAACTGCCAGGATCCCCCTTTCCAGGGACACGGGTCGCCACGCACGGCCAACACGTGGGTGGTTTACAATTCTCCATGAGTCGATATACAGGATGACATCGGCCCATACAGAATTGCCCTCACCTCCGGAGAGGAAACCACAATGAGAGTGAAACAAAGATGAAAGGAAGACAAGAGGAGTAAGAGGAAAAGGAAAGGAGAAAGATCACTCAGGTGCCCCGGGATTGTGAAGCCCGTGAATACCTAAAGAAGGTATCCCCCTGGGGGGTTCGATAATTATGACTCGTTTTGTTTTCGGATTGGTATCAAACGTTTAATTCAATATTCAGTTTGACACTGTAAATCCAGTTTTTTAATAATCTAATAAGATTTTAAAATGTGTATAATGTTTTTTTATAAAGACTTTCAAATCTTTTGCTTTTTATCGAAAATTTATACGACATATTTGCCTGTGCACAATACGTAACAAAGGAAAGACCAAAATTATTTAATTTTAAGTGACATATTTATTCTAAATACATACATAGTCTTGGATTGGAACTTTTTGATAATTGATAATGTAGCTTTTGAGATTTCAATTGAATTTTTTCTTCTTTCTGAATATATATAGAATGCTATTTTAATAATGACCTTACAAGTAAGATTTCATTTTGTTAAACAGAAAATAGTCTGCTAGAGCAAAACCTGGTAAATATTTGTGATAACTCTACTTTTATTGTTTGCTATTCATAGATGAGAATTTAAAAGAGAAGAAAACGATTCACCGAAGGCATAACTGCAGATTTTGACTGAATAATATCAAATTTCTAAATGCATATGAGCATTTTTCTTTACGCAAGCGGAGAATATATCCGGAGAATCAATTTGAATGTGCTACGTAAGAATCTGCAGTTATCATTGGACAGGTTTACTTCTCTCGATTCTAGTACATATGTGTTACTATCGCTGACGCAAATTTATGTCGTTTATTTTTTGTATAACCTAAACTAAGGATAAAGTTTTTTACTTTTATATGTTAATTTTTTTTTTAAATTATGCGCTATATTCGTGTTTATATGATAAATCCATTTTGCATATAATTACTTCGATTAAAAACATATCATACTTCTAATAATCATATAGAAATAAAGAATATTCTGTAAAAAATCTAAAAATAAAGAGTGAAGGCAGATATGATTCTGGGATGAATAAAATTAGCCGTCTTGAATTAGTGAAAATTTTTTAGCTGCAATGTATGTACAGCTTTACATTTTTGTAATCGTTGCAGACATAATCATATTAACAGCTTCCCTGATTTGCCCGTATGTCATACGGGCAACTTGTTTTTTACATGATTTGCCCGTAACACGTACGGCCATCCATATTCCAATTATGATTTATAATTCTCACCAATAAATTTTTCTTGTAAATTTTGCATTAGTTCTGTAATCGTATTAAATAATTCTGTTTTGTAGAAGCTTCACATACCGTAATTTTCGGCGTATATTCCGCGGATCAAACAATTCTTTTTGGACCCTGAAATTTTATTTAGTGATTGAAGACAACCTGAGAATAATCCCATTCGTCACCTGGGAATAATAAAGTTCTATGTGTGTGTTTTTTTTTTTTTTTTAAATTAGTTATCGGTATAGAAATATTCCACTTGTATCAATAAAGACTTTTCTGGATTAAAATATTCTCATAATTTAATTGTAATGTTATATGTAAATTATTTAGAAGATCATTTACATGCAAAAATTCCTTCATAGATACAAATATAATCTTTCTGTATCTATAAGTAAATTTTTTTAAACACAGATAGAACCTTATTATTCTCAGATGACGAAATATTTATTGCGATCTAAGAAAATACATTTCCTTTAAAAAAATTTCCAGGTCAAAAAATGGTTGTTTGATCCGCGGATTACACGCCGAAAATTACGGTACTTATCCTCAGTAATTATCTCACAGTAAATCCTTTATTTGGAAATAATATGATATTTATAATATGCGTGGTTTTTAGCTCACAGGCTATCATAGCCTGAGAGCTTATGTGCCCGTCCGTTCTGTATGTACGTGCGTTCGTGCGTAACGCGATAACTCATGATAAAAATATCGGATCCACTTGAAATTTTGTAAATAGGTATATCCTGATAAGACGCTTCCCTGATTAGTTTTTGGAGTTCATTCGATATGTATAAGAGGGGGGACGGGGGGCTCATGCCCCTCCCCTTAATGCGTATAAATGGGTTTTTCATGCAGAATTAACAATTTTTGTCCAAAATTTAGATATAGGATCATTCGGATGAGGCGATTCCGTGACTGTTATTATGTGTTCATTGAATAAGTATAAACAGGGGAAACGGGGGGCTCATGCCACCCCCCTTAATTGATATAAACGGGATTTTCATGCAGAATTAACAGTTTTCGTTCAAAATTTAGATATAGGATCATTCGGATGAGGCGATACCGTGGCTGTTATTAGGTGTTCATTGAATAAGTATAAACAGGGGGAACGGGGGGCTCATGCCCCTCCCCTTAATTGATATAAACGGGTTTTTCATGCCGAATTAACAGTTTTTGTCCAAAATTTAGATATAGGATCATTCTGATGAGGCGATTCCGTGACTGTTATTATGTGTTCATTGAATAAGTATAAACAGGGGGAACGGGGGGCTCATGCCTCCCCCCTTAATTGATATAAACGGGATTTTCATGCAGAATTAACAGTTTTCGTTCAAAATTTAGATATAGGATCATTCTGATGAGGCGATTCCGTGACTGTTATTATGTGTTCATTGAATAAGTATAAACAGGGGGAACGGGGGGCTCATGCCCCCCCCTTAATTGATATAAACGGGATTTTCATGCAGAATTAACAGTTTTCGTTCAAAATTTAGATATAGGATCATTCGGATGAGGCGATACCGTGGCTGTTATTAGGTGTTCATTGAATAAGTATAAACAGGGGGAACGGGGGGGCTCATGCCCATCCCCTTAATTGATATAAACGGGATTTTCATGCAGAATTAACAGTTTTCGTTCAAAATTTAGATATAGGATCATTCTGATGAGGCGAGTCCGTGGCTGTTATCAGGTGTTCATTGAATAAGTATAAACAGGGTGAACGGGGATTCTAATGCCCCTCCCCTTAACTTGCATAAATGGATTTTTCAATCAGAATTGTCTGATCTCGTTCAAATCTCTGAATAGTTTTGGAAGTTTAACGGTTAAGTATAAAAGAGGGGAATAACTCCTCTTAAATTATATAAATGCTAAATGGGTTTTTATTAAGAATTATCCGATTTGCTCTGAATTTTGGATATAGATTTTTTAATATGATAAAGCATGTACTTGATAGTTTAGGAAGTTCAATGATTAAGTATAAAAAAGGAGAAAGGGGAGAGCTGTTTCCCCTTCTTAATTTTTTTTTTCGAACGGAATTAACGAAAATACAAGGCTGTTATGTACAATTAGTATGCGTAGCCTGTGAGCTCAATGCCATCAGTTTAACTGGGCAATATTATTTTTATTAAAAATATTAATTCAATTTTATTCTATGTATTTTGAAATTATATGAATTTATAATGAAATTTAGTTTTATTAAATTTTCTTAGCTCAATAAGTTTAAAGATATGTCTCTTTTAATCCAAAGCATTATCAAAACTAACAAAGCTATTTTTATTTTGCACTAACGTTTATTCAGGTACCTCTCTTTTAATAACAAATGCTTTTGGGGTATTAAGCACATGAGTTTGCACAAAGGGATTTACTTTTTAATTTACTTTTTACAAAATAAATATTATTCCGCGCGTTCCACATAACAAATCCTTTATTAGTATTAAGGGGCTGTGTGTTGCATTAAGAGATTTATTTCATTTCTTTATTTTGATTTGAAAAAAGAGGCATTGTTCTTTTAAAAATATTTACATTACTAGTTTGTGTTTACATTTCATTTGCGTGAGTGACGTCTAAAATATCTAATACGGAGGTTTTTTTTTTTTTTTTTTTTTTTTTTTTTTTTTATATATATATATATATATATAATACTAATTATGATTTAGAAAATTCAGTCATACAGTCATCTGTTATTTTATATGCATTTTAAAAATTAAATGCGTAACATTTATTTTCCTGTTTAACCAACCCGAGCTCAATATTGATATTTTAAGAATTGTAGAAACGTCACAATTTTTTGTTTATGGGCTTTGTGTATCCACATTTTATCAACTATTTGATAAGAATAAAAGAATCTAAATAGTTTGTGACTTTTAAAAATATATAGATAATATATCTCACTAATTTTTTGTAGGTATAGTCGATAATAAAATAGTCCATGCGACTATATATTTATTTATTTGTTTGATATTAAATAGGTCTCTTTCCATTATTACATACTAAGTACACACCAAATTTCAAGTTTCTGTCTCAATTTGTTCGGGAGATAGAGCGTTTACAGACAGACAGACAGAGACGGCAATTTAGTTTTCTTCTAAAAATATTTTTTTTGGAATCTCCAGTGTCTGAAACGTGCAAATCCGTTAATTTTTTTTTTCGATTTTTAAAACTATTGCAAGACTTACCCTATACTGCGTATAATGGATAAGTAAAAATCATATATCCATAGCAGAATTTAAATACAGTAAAACCCTGATAATTCGGATTAATTGGGACCAGATCCGGATTATCCAGAGAATTAGACAAAAAATGAAATAAAATAAAACATACTTACAGAAAATAACCTTTATGTTCTTTGAAAGATAACATCAAAAAGTTTAAATAAGAAAGCCTAAGGTATTCTTCTGCGAAGATTTCAGAAAAAGTTTTTTTTTCTTTTTTTTATTCAGAATACGACGATGAAACAAGTTAATGTTACGGAAATTAGCCAATCGCTTCTCAAACTTGAAAATAAAATGACCAAAACGATCCGGATTAATGAGGTCCGAATTAACGGGGTTCTACTGTATAATAAATATTATTAGTCAAATGAAATCACATAAAATGAAACACAGTTAAACTTCTTATTAACGAAGTCCGGATCAACTTCACAAAACGAAAATCTTCTTGATAAATATCTATAAACGAATTTCATCAGGAAGATTTTGATATTTAAGGGGGTCCGGGACACAAAAATCTTCAAAATTCCTGAAAATGCTTTATTGCATTAAAAAAATTCTCTGTTTTTCATCTTTATAAAGACGTTTGTATCATGTTTCTAATCTTAATTAGAAGAGGAAATATTAATTTTTTCGTTTTGATATCTTTTCATAATCTAACTTTCAAGCAATGGTTGTCATGATGTGACTTCTTGCGAAAATGCGTTTTTCTTCAGGATGGATTTTTTCACAATTTCTCGGGTTTAAACTGTTATACCTCAGGGTCCGTTGAACGTAAATGCTTCAAACTAGAAACATGTATTATTTGACTATTTTACTTTAACTTTGATTCAGGAAATTTTATAAAAATATTTACTTTTGATACTATGATATTTTAAATAAAAGTTACGTCATTTTTTTTGTTCAAATTATTATTTTAAATATTTTTATTTTTATTTTTTATTAATATTTTTTAAAATGCTGAATTGAAATTAAAATTTGCATATTTCTGTTTATTTAAAAGTAAAAGAAATGAAACTCAACAAATAATATTTTGAGTTATAACAATTTTAAATTACCCCACTTTTTAAATAAATTATAAATTTTAAAAAAAATTTAGACAAATTAAGAGAAGTTTTATCATGTGATTTTGTTTACAAATGACATAGTTAGCCATCACAAAAAAATTCAAAATTTTAATTCAATAAATAAAAATTATTTTAAAATGAGTCCCGGATTTCCTTAAAAGTATGTTATTGTATAAAAACACGTGCGCACTTAGAATAATAAGTCGGAATTCGCACGTCAAGCTTAATAAATAAGGTGCATTCGTTCTATTACCATTGATGCAATAGCGGTGCGCCAGAAATGATCGATTGGTACCACAAAATTTTTAAAATATTTCTGGCCTTATTTAATGGCAATATTTCTACGATTTAATAAAGCAAAGAATATCATTAAACTTTAGTCGTTATTTCTAGCGCAGCGCTTGCATCTCTGTATAACGAAGTCTTAAAAATATCCAGATATTGGTGTAATGGTATACAGTACTTCGGATACTGTATAGTTCCCGAAAACTTTTAAGTGTGTATTTACATGCATGTAAATACTGGCTAGGTTTTATTATACAGGACGTAACTTGTATGTAACCTTTAGCAATATACATCAATTTCATAAAAGGTTAAATAGTTTAATACATTTAAAACTTACCACCAACAATGTTTCCCCCTATACCATTATGTAACGTAGTTCAAGTGTGTTGCCCTGTAAATCGGTAAGAAACAGTCTTTGCAGCTCAAATTGCAAATAATATATATTTTCGTATATACTTCATACATGCATAACAATTTTATTATGTTCGAAATCGTGTAACATCATTAAAATTAATTTTAAGCATTTTCTCCCCATTGATTCTAATATAACGAAATACTTTTGATTGTCCCTGTAACTTAACTATGCATTCGTTTTTCATAAAATTTGAAATCACTCAACAAAATTTTTTAATAATTATATATTTTAAATTTCAAACTATTCGGTTTGGTAGTTGTTGTGTTGTTATATGCGTACAGACAGATAGACAGGCTGACGAACGGACTGAACGTCGACTATAGGTGCTTTGTATTTGCATAATTACAAACGAATATCCAAATAAACAAGTTGAAAATTGCATATCAAATGTGGCAAATGTGATGCGTTTTTACTATAATTAATTTTATAGATATTTAGGTTTTGGTACAACAGTTGCTAAAATCTTATGCAGAAATGCATGAATACAAAATTTAAAACGGTTATATATCTTTTATTCAGTAATACGTAAATAATAATATTTCGTCTTAAATAGTACTTAATTAATATGGAAAACATAGAAATATTACTTATTATGGGATATGGTAGATTTAATTACTTATTATATGATTTAGGAGAACGAAGAAATCGTTTGTTATTATCTTTTTAAGTCCTAATCGATCTTCATGAAATTTAAAATGACTCGACAAAATTCTCCAACGTTTGCATAAAATTAAATTTCAAGCTATTTATTTAGTAGATAATTGTTTTTTTATGCCGACAGACGAACAGACCAGGTGACGATTATAAGTGCAACATATTTACATAAGCACGACGTTTCTCTATAGACCATAATGAAACGGAATATTTCTGAGTAGCTCTGTAAATAGACTATCAACTTTATGTAATTTATTTTCAATACCAAGAATGTCATATTAAATCTCAATAACATATATCAATTACAGGACAATTTAACAACATTTATGCAAGTTAGAGTACGGACAGATAAAGAGTTACACTTTCAGTTATGTTGTAAATTGTTAAAACGCCTTACAGCTTAAAATCTGACTTCCAAAAATTTATACCCAGTAAGACGGCATCATATTTCAATTCTTTTGTACAGTCTTGTATTTTGCTTAAATATATTTACATACGTTTATGTTACTTTTTAACTATAATTTAATTAAGACTAAAATACGCTTAAATCCAATGAAATTATACTTCCAAAGATTATCGTTCATAGACAACCATATGTCTAATACTTTGCGTGACGCTATATAGCATTTTTCTATATTCTATAAACAAGTCTTTGTTTACTAAGTAATATTTAGAGTAAAAATGCATAACACATTTAAAAACAACCTTTAAGCTACTATCGTTCATGTTCTGTAACTCTTATAGATTTTGTTGTATTATCCTGTATATGATCTAGAGAATACATACACACTAAGCAATATGCAAAAATTTAGTTAAGCTTATAAAATCATATTAAAACTAAAAGTACACTTCTACCAATCATCTCTAATATACAGTACTTCGGATGCAGTGTAATACCCGAAATCCTATGTATGTCTCTGTAAATACTACGTCCTTTCGATTATATAGGAAATAACTCGTAGTAAATCTTAGCAACATTTGTCAATTTCATTGCAGGTGAAATGATTTAGCGTGATGAACCCTCTAAGTGTTTGGAACGTAATATTCCGTACACTAAGCCCCAGGTTTCACTGCAACATAAGCAATAATTAAAATAATATAATTCTATAGATTTAATGAATTTTCAATCCATTGAAGAATGATTAATACCTTTAAGGGTTACATTCATATTTGTAATTAAGTTTTTTATATAATATTGGAAGCGTGATATTTTATTAGCATTTAAAACAAAATGGAAAGAAAACAACATTACAATTTTACCCATTTGCAAGACGCTCGGAGGGTGAAAGTACGCCGAATTTTTTTTCACCCTATACTATTATGTAACGGAATTATTTTGTGTGGCACTGTAATGAATAACAAACATTTTTGCACCGCAAATTCTGCAGAATGTACATTTTAGTACACTTCAGTAGATGCATATCAATTTCATTCTGTTTGAAAGGATATAATAACATTAAATTGCACGTGTAACGTTTTCGTACATTGATTGTAATATAACAAAAAAGTTTTGACTGCCCCTAAAATTAAACTATACATCTGATTTTCATTAAATTTAACATGACTAGACAAAATTTTGCAATAATTATACATTTAAAATTTCAAAGCATTCAGTTGGATAGTTTTCGCTCTGTATATATCTGGACAGACAGGCGGACGGATGGACTGAACGACGGTTATAGGTGGTACGTATTTATATAGGGTGTCCCAAAAGGTCGTTTACAAACTTAACATGCTGGTCTGCCATATCATGATAAACAATATAAAACAGGAAACTAAGGGTCTTCCAAAGGAGATATGCGCCATTAAATTTTAGGGTCCAAAAATACAAATGATTATAAAAAAACAGAAAAATTGGTCGATTCGTTTGCGGTTTTCACTAAAACTATTCTTTATGTCAGTATTTTCTTAAAAATAAATTATAAAGATAAATTTCAAAAAATTTCGATAGAGGGCGCTTTAGACTTTGGAGTAACGATAAATTAGTTTTTACCATTATTTTTTGCATCTCATTAAATTTTTTTTGAAGCTTAGACATAAATTTAAATTTTGAGCTCAAAATGTAAATCGTTGGAAGTGGTTAAGTAGCACAAACTGAATTGCGGGGGGAGGTTCAAATTTCAAATGGTTATAAAAAACGGAAAAATTGGTCAATTGATTTGCGATTTTCACTAAAATTGTTCTTTATGTCAGTATTATCTTGAAAATAATTTATAAAGATAAAATTCAAAAAATGCCGATAGAGGGCGCTTTAGACTTTGGAGTAACGTACAACTATTTTTTTCCGTTATTTTTTGCATCTGATAAATTTTTTTAGAAGCTTAGACATAAACTTAAATTTTGAGATGAAAATCTGAATCGTTGGGAGTGGTAAAGTCGCGCAAACTGAAGTGTGTTCAATGGGGGTGGAAAGTTTCAAATTTCAAATGATTATAAAAAATGAAAAAATTGGTCTGTTTTCGCTAAAGTTATTCTTTATTATATTTCCTTGAAAATAAACGATAAAGATAAATTTAAAAAAATCTGTTAGAGGGCGCCTTAAACTTTAGAATAACCAAAAATTATTTTTAACCGTTTTTTTTTAAATCTAATTAAATGCTTGCAAAATTTTAGACTTAAATTTTGTGCTCAAAATCTAAATCGATAGGAGGGGTTAAGAAGCGAAAACTGAACTGTGTTCAGGAGTTGAAATGTTACCTTCCCCTCCCCTCGAACGCAGTTCAATTTTTGGCCGCTTAATTACTCACAACGATGCAGATTTTGAGCACAAAATTTAAGTTTGAACTTTTACAAGCATTTTATTGCATACAAAAAATAACGGTTAAAAATAGTTGTTGGTTACTATAAAGTTTAAGGCGCCCTCTGGCGGAATTCTTTGAAAGATAATTGTAAAATTTATTTTCAAGAAATTATTGATATAAAGAACAGTTTTAGCGAAAACCGACCAATTTTTCTGTTTTTTATAATCATTTGAAATTTGAACCTCCCCACCCCCATTGAACACAGTTCAGTTTGCGCTACTTAACCACTCCCAACGATTTAGATTTTTATCTCAAAATTTAAGTTTATTCCTAAGCTTCTAAAAAAATTTTATGAGATGCAAGAAATAACGGGAAAAAATAGTTGTACGTTACTCCAAAGTCTAAAGCGCCCTCTATCGGCATTTTTTGAATTTTATCTTTATAAATTATTTTCAAGACAATGCTGACATAAAGAATAATTTTAGTGAAAATCGCAAATCAATTGACCAATTTTTCCGTTTTTTTATAATCATTTGAAATTTGAGCCTCCCCTCGCAATTCAGTTTGCGCTACTTAACCACTTCCAGCGATTTAGATTTTGAGCCCAAAATTTAAGTTTATGTCTTAGCTTCTAAAAAAATTTAATGAGATGCAAAAAATAATGGTAAAAACTAGTTAGTAGCGCCCTCTATCGACATTTTTTGAAATTTATAATTTATTTTCAAGAAAATACTGATATAAAGAATAGTTTTAGTGAAAACCGCAAACGAATCGACCAATTTTTCTGTTTTTTTTAATCATTTGAATTTTTGGACCCTAAACTCTAATGGCGCATATCTCCTTTGGAAGACGTTTGGGATCCTTAGTTTCCTTTTTAATATTGTTCATCATGATATGACAGACCAGCATGTTAAGTTTGTAAACGACCTTTTGGGACACCCTGTATAAATACGAACGTATCTAAAAAACAATCCTCTGTATTAATCTTTCTACGGGGGTCTTCTCCTGATAGGTAATTGCGAACGGACTTGATAATCCACTGAAATCGCGGGATAATACGCACATTTGTCATAGAATTTAAATGAATGTTTTTTAATAGCTAAATATTTCACTGTTTTATTGCTTGGAATAGTCATCATTCCAAAAGAAAAAGCTATTTCGGAATACATTAAACAAGTAAGAAGAATAAATAAGTAACACTAAAAAATCTCTTCAAAATGGTGAATATAATTTAAACCAATGCATTAATTAAGTTTTTACTTAGAATAATAAAGACAAATTCACCCTTTCGGATCTGGTATACTATTAACACTACACTTTTTTTAATGGAGTATTATTTTGTTTTAAGAAATACCTTTCCTGCTATTTATTTGTAGTAATGTTAGTATACAGTGTCTCACATAAGTGATGGGACACTTGTGCTTTACAAAAGGAAACTGATCAAATAAATTAAAAAAACATGCACACATTTTTTTGTGGGTGTGTTTCATACTTAAATTTAGTAAAGATTATTACATAACATACATTTTGTCAAAATATTAAAATATTAATTTAATAAAAATACAAATGTTTAGAACGGAGCAAAAAATAGCTCACATAAGTGATGGGACACCATTATATATGCAACAAAAATCGTCTGAAATAAGCAATAAAAATATTTTTGGGGTTTTTATTTTTACTTAAAAGCAATTGGCAATAATTTATAAAATCGTCTGCAGTATTTCTCTCCAGTTTGTATTGGAATTTTTGTGTTTTTTAGCTCTGTGTAGCCAGAATGCTAAACGAAAAGAAACTTCGCCTGAAATTCGAAAATTAGTTATTAATTTGCATATTGAACGCGGAAAATCTATTAGAAAAACTGGTGCAACAGTTAACTTGAGTCGTTCAACAGTTTTCAATATCTTTAAACGATATAAAAAGAATCATATGATACAGGATAAAAGAAGACCTAGCCAACCATCAAAGTTATCCAATGGAATAAAGCGAATTATCGTTGGAAATATTAAAAAAAAATCCAAGAAATAGTGCTTCAAAAGTTGCTGCTGATTCACAAGCATTATATGGAATAATTGTTAATCCTGAGACTATTAGAAGGGTAATTCGATCTGCTGGATATCGCGGTAGAGTAGCTAGGAAAAAATTCTTCGTAAGTGAAAAGAATAGAAAACTCAGACTAGCTTTCGCAAAATCCAACATAAATAAGAATTCTGATTACTGGAATAAAGTTATATTTGCTGATGAGAGTAAATTTAATATATTTGGTTCTGACGGTAGAATCTTGGTGTGGAGAAAACCCAGGGAAGAATTTCGCAAACAGAACTTGGTAACAACAGTAAAACATGGTGGAGGAGGAGTTATGGTATGGGGGTGTCTGTCGTCCGTTGAAGTTGGTAATCTTGTTTTTATTGACAGTATAATGGATCAGTACAAATATATTGATATTTTAAAGTAAAATTTGAAATCTTCATCACGAAAATTGAACCTTCATAACGATTTTAAATTCCACCAGGACAATGACCCCAAGCACACTGCTCTGAACGTTAGACTCTGGCTGCTATATAACTGTCCTGAAATAATAAAAACACCACCACAATCTCCAGACTTAAATCCCATATAGAATATTTGGCAAGAATTGGAATCAAGAATTCGCAAACACACCATTTCTTCAAAACAACAACTAAAATCGGTGCTTCAAGAAGAATGGGGTAAAATCACTCCAGAAATCACAAAAAAATTAGTCGAATCCATCCCAAAAAGATTAAACCATGTTTTAAAAGTAAAAGGAAATCCAACAAAATATTAAAACCTTTTAAAAAGTAAAATTTTTGGATAAATATTTGATGGAAAAGTAAGTGTCCCATCACTTATGTGAGCCATTTTTTGCTCCGTTCTGAACAATTGTATTTTTATTAAATTAATATTTTAATATTTTGACAAAATGTATGTTATGTAATAATTGTTACTAACTTTAAATATGAAACACACCCACAAATTTTTTGCACATGTTTGTTTATTTATTTTATTGCAGTTTCTTTTTATAAAGCATAAGTGTCCCATCACTTTTGTGAGACACTGTATGTCTGTGCATTTACTATAGGACTTTATTTATGCTTAGACATTTAGTAATAATAATAACTATTATTATTTGCTTTATTCTCTTTGCGATGTTTGCGATTCTTCTATTTTAAGCATATATTTCACCCTTTATATTTATAATAAAAGTTATTTTCCTGATTGGATCATGTATAATAAAGCGCAAAAAAGTAGAAACTTGTAATATAAGTTAAATCTTATTGCAATATAGTATTTTCCAAAATTCTCCAAAAAATATTCCGTAGTTTATTGTCATATGAATATTAATTTGAGAGTACGCAAAACAGCAACATTTGTTATGTTTCAGACAATGAAATATTCGTTAAATACTAATTAATCTATACAATAAGCTCGTGTTATTAACGTAAAAGTATTTTTTTTTTCTACAAACTGTAAAAAAAAAAAAATAAAGAAAGAAAGAAATCGGATCCGAAAGGATTAAATATGTGTATGTATTAATAGAATGGGGTTTGCAGTGTTCTCGCTGTCAAATGACCAACGTTAGTAATTTGGCTAATTAAAAATAAAAAACATTCGCCAAATAAAAAAAGTATTAGCAAAATAGATTCGCCATGTAGCACACAAAAAAATCTTTAATTTTTTAATGTACCCACTGTTTTAATATGTTTTAAAATAACCTAAGTTTTTAGCACTTTCCAACAAAGTTGTAAAGTGCTTATGCATTCGGTTTGTCTGGCAGTCTGTCCGTCTGACTGGATGGCATTTTCAGAAAGAATCACGTTTTGCGCACCAGCCTTGGCGAGTTGGCGAAAACGAGAACGTTCAGCTATCTGCATCGCCAAACGACAATCGTCGTTTTGTTTTGATTTTCAAATCCGAAATGGCGGATGTTCTGTGAAATTTAAAGCATTTTAATCTGAAAAAAGCTGTTTGTTTTAAACTGTGCTTTAATTGTAAACAACGGTGAATAACATTTCCTCATATTATATCCTCGGAAAAACAGATGAACAATGAGCACGATCTCTTTACGGGGAAGGGTTGCTATTCGCTAGGCGTTTGATGTCACAAACAAGAAATGGTGCGTAGCATTGACTTCATCTCCGCGCCAACAGTTGTTCTGGCGATAAGTTACTCAAAGCGTGATTCTTTCTAAAAATGCGACCGGATGGTCGCCTATCCGCGCTCTAACTCCCGTAAATATACTTGGATTGCTATGAAATTTTTATACGTTATTGAGGTTTACCCTAGCACGAACCCTATTGAAAATCAAGTATATACCATCATTAGTTACATCAAGTATATACCATCATTAGTTACATCAAGTATATACCATCATTAGTTCATCTACAGAGAGAATCAAAAGTTTCTCATTACATTACGACCTATGGGGGGGAAATCGTTAATATACTCGGATTGCCATGAAATTTTAGGACGTTATTCACGTTTACCCTAGCACAATTATTGAAAATGAAGTTTCTACCATGATTAGTTTATCTACAGGGCGAATCAAAGGTTTCCCATTACATTACGGCCTATGGGGGAAAAATCGTTAATATACTCGGATTGCCATGAAATTTTTGGACATTATTGAAGCTTACCCTAGCAGGAACCCTACTGAAAATGAAGTATCTACCATGATTAGTTTATCTACAGGGCGAATCAAAAGTTTTACATTACATTACGGCACATGGGGAAAAATCGTTAATATACTCGGATTGCCATGAAATTTTAGGACGTTATTGACATTCAACTTAGCACAAGTCCTATCGAAAATGAAGTTTCTACCATGATTAGTTTATCTACAGGGTGAATCAAAAGTTTTCTATTACATTACGGCCTATGGGTAAAAATCGTTTCAAAGGAATTTTAAAGATGTTATACCCCGTCAAACATATTAAAATATGCATTCTATAAAATATAAGATTAAAATGTAGCTATTATTCATTTACAAGGCCACACAAAAGAATTCCATTAGATAATGGTAAAAGGGGGAATTGTGTGTGACATATTTTAAATATATTAAGCTTTTTCATGAATAATAAAATTGATATATGTCACTGAAGCTTAATATAAATTATACGCTACTGTCTTGCATAATATGAAGTACATAGCATATATGTGTCCGATGATGGCTGATGGAAGGATGAAATGCATTTTAATTATGATATTTGCGTTTATATTTCGCTAAATGTATGCACATTATATGGCGTGTATAAATGTTATAGTTGATATACAGGGCTACCCAAAAGAGCTCACCAACGTTACTGAATATGAGTATAAATTATTTAAACGTGGTTCTTAAATAAGCTATGCATTTTTACGCTGAGGTGCATTCAATTTACTGAGAAATGTTTGCAGAATATAGATAAAGGGATATACAGGGCCATGAAAAGAATTCGGTACATGGACGCCTATGAATGATAATTTATGAGAATGTGATTTCAGTTGTTTTAAAAGTGTTTTAGTTTACAATAAATTTTAGCCTAATACTGACGTGTAATAAAGGTACAATGTAAACTACAGGGCTAAACAAAAGTATTCAAGTATGTTTCCATCTAATAGTATTTGCTGAAAAAGAAATTTCAAGCTACTGGGTATTTTGTTGCTAAGCTAAATTTTCCCATTATTTGAACAGACATATGAAATACAGGCCTGTTCTAATGTACTGGAACACATATTTGGGTATTTTTGGCTATACACTATTATTTCCCTAAATAACAAAGTTTTGTTAAAGATTTCATTAAGTGTTGGAAAGTGCTTCATAATCTATGCTTAACGCATGATTTTTCTTACTTGTTATAACTTTGACAGCGATTGTTGTTAATGTAATTTCAACTATCCGCTACAAATAAAATAATATGTGTATATTAAATATATACCGCGTGTCCCAAAAATGACTGATGGATTTTAAACTTCAATAACTTGCAAACAATGACAGCTATTTAAAAAAATTTTGCAGGAGGGTTATGTATAATGTCAGGAGTTTTTTTACCGTAATTTTTTATTTTAGTTCGCATCTCAAACAATAGGTGGAGCTGACGGCAATTGAAGGCCAGGTTGACGCTTCACTCAGCACTGATCACCTGGCCTTCAATCGCCGTCAGCGCCACCTATTGTTTGAGATGCGAACTAAAATAAAAAATTACGGTAAAAAAAACTCCTGACATTATACATAACCCTCCTGCAATTTTTTGTAAATAGCTGTCATCGTTTGCAAGTATCTATTTAAAAAATTTGTGCAGGAGGGTTATGTATAATGTCAGGAGTTTTCTTTACCCTAATTTTTTATTTTAGTTCGCATCTCAAACAATAGGTGGAGCTGACGGCAATTGAAGGCCAGGTTGACGCTTCACTCAGCACTGATCACCTGGCCTTCAATCGCCGTCAGCGCCACCTATTGTTTGAGATGCGAACTAAAAAAAAAAATTACGGTAAAAAAAACTCCTGACATTATACATAACCCTCCTGCAATTTTTTGTAAATAGCTGTCATCGTTTGCAAATATCTATTTAAAAAATTTGTGCAGGAGGGTTATGTATAATGTCAGGAGTTTTCTTTACCCTAATTTTTTATTTTAGTTCGCATCTCAAACAATAGGTGGAGCTGACGGCAATTGAAGGCCAGGTTGACGCTTCACTCAGCACTGATCACCTGGCCTTTAATCGCCGTCAGCGCCACCTATTGTTTCAGATGCGAACTAAAATAAAAAATTACGGTAAAAAAACTCCTGACATTATACATAACCCTCCTGCAAAAAATTTTTAAATAGCTGTCACCGTTTGCAAGTTATTGAATTTTAAAATCCATCAGTTATTTTTGGGACACCCGGTATATATATACATATATATGCATATATATATGCATATGTATGAAAAACGAAAAAGAAAAAATTGAGCACTAGCAATTTGGCGAATCTAATCGTTTGTTTACTCGCTAAATGAAGAATTTAGTCGCAATTTAGCGCATTGGCGAGCGACAGCGAGAACACTGGGGTTATAAATAAAGATGAGGAGATGTTGTACTATGTTGTACTTTAGGTGAGTATAGTCTAATATAATACTATTTTTTAAATATAACATAATCTGTGATTTAGAAAACTGAAGCATGTGTTCATCACATATTTTATATGCATTTTTTATATTAAATTTCTAATGTTTTTTTTTTAACTATTCCTAGAAATATTTTGACATTTTACGAATTTTGAATACACGGCAATTATATCAAGAGAAATATGTTCATACAGGGTGATTCATAAAAGGTGGGCAGAACTTTAAGGGGTTATAGTACACTTAAAGACAATTAATATTAAATAGGAGACTAAGGGTCCCAGACGTATTCCCAAGGAGATAGGGGGCATTAAAGTTTAGGGTCTGAAATTTCAAATGATTATAAAAAATGGAAAAATTGGTCGATTCGTTTGCGGTTTTTGCAAAAAATTTTCTTTATGCCAGTATTTTCTTGAAATAAAATTTTAAAGTTCAATTTTAAAAAATGCCGATAGGGGGCGCTTTAGACTTTGGAGTAACAAACAACTATTTTTTAACGTTATTTTTTGTATTTCTTTAAATGATTTCGAAAGCTTAGACTTAAATTTTGATCTAAAAATCTGAGTCCTAACGAGTAGTTAAGTAGCGTAAACTGAAATTTGAAATTTGAAACCCTTCTCCCCCCAGAACAAAAATCAGTTATTCCCGATCTTTGTGTCGTAGCTTAGGCTCTAACTACTGCCGCGTTTTGCTAAAATTATTCTTTATGTCTGTATTTTCTTGAAAATAAATTTTAAAGAAAAGTTTCAAAAAATTCCGATAGAGGGCGCTTTAGACTTTGGAGTAACGAACAACTATTTTATACCGTTATTTTTTGTGTCTCATTAAATGCTTTCTAAAGCTTAGACTTAAACTTAAATTTTCAGCTCAAAATCTGAATCGCTGAGCGTGGTTCAGTAGCGAGGGGAGGGGGTTCAAATTTCAACTTCTGAACATAGTTCAATTTGCACTACTTAACCATGCCCAACGATTCTGTGCTGTGATACGAGGCAAAAATACAACTTTCGTCAAGGACTGCATAGTCGGAATTCACTCATAAAGGCACTGGCACAGTTGGAAACGTCGCTCATGCAAACGTTAAAGTTCCATTCCTGACGCTAGTCACCGGGTGAAGAAGGAGACAGAAAGTATGCAAATGTCAAATGGGGAAGAAGAAGAACACGTATGCAAAATTTCGACACGATTCAGGCATAAAAACCACTGAACGGTGAGTCAAGTGTAAGTCGCTGTAGTAATGAATCGGAAGATGGTGCCCTTCACGAATAAGGAAAAGGCTGAGATGCATTTAATTTACGGAGCGGCAGATGGAAATGGTGCAGAGGCACAACGAATGTACGGAGAGCGATTTCCCAACAGGCGGTTGCCTAACCGCAAAACTTTCGAGCGCTTGCACAGACAGTTGTGTGAGACGGGATCATTTCTCGCTTCCCGGTCGAATGCAGGTCGTGCAAAAAAGGACGAATCAGTAGTTGTTGCAGAAGCCATTCTGGATGTAGTAGCGGCGCAGCCAAGTACAAGTACACAAACAGTGGCTAGGCAGGTGGATACCTCACAGTCCATGACTTGGAGGGTACTGAAGGATGAACATTTGCTCCCGTTTCATGTGCAACGAGTCCAGAAACTGTCTCCAGGGGATTATCCAAATCGTATTGAATTCGCCCGCTGGATTCTGCAGCAGAACGCGATAAATCCACATTTTGGACGAACTGTGCTTTTCACCGATGAATGTACCTTCACACGTGAAGGTACATTTAACACACACAATGCACATGTATGGGCGGATGTCAATCTACATGCTACGTATCCACATGCTCATAAGAGACGCTTTTCCATCAATGTTTGGGCAGGAATCCTCGGAGACCACCTAATCGGACCGTACCTTCTTCCTGAACGCCTCAACGGTAAAACATACCTCACATTTCTGCAACATGTGCTGCCAGACCTGTTAAACGTTGTTCCTCCACGCATCCGGCGGGTCATGTGGTTCCAGCACGATGGAGCGCCAGCCCATTACGTACGAGACGTCCGCAACTATCTGGACATCACATTTCCGAACAGATGGATTGGTCGAGGTGGTCCTGTTGCTTGGCCTGCTCGCTCGCCAGATCTTTCACCCCTCGGTTTCTTTTTTTGGGGACAATTGAAGGCTCTTATGTATGAGACACCCATTGAATCCCCCGAGGAACTGGTCGCCAGACTTTCCGCCGCTGTAGGGGAAGTGCTCGAAAAGCCTGATGTTTTCGCGAATGTTTGCCGTTCCATTCTTCGCCGTTGTTCTGCGTGCATAACCTCTGGTGGTCACAATTTTGAACATTTATTGTAATTACATGTTAATAAATATGCTTTGGTAACATAATCCTAATTTGTGTCTTTTTACCTCGTATCACAGCACACAATGTGTGGACATGGTAAACTGAACTGTGCTCAGGAGTAAAAATTTCAAACCCCTCTCCCCAGAAACTTAACCACGTCTAACGATTCAGATTTTGGGCTGAAAATTTAAGTCTAAGCTTTAGAAAGCATTTAATGAGACACAAAAAATAACGGTATAAAATAGTTGTTCGTTACTCCAAAGTCTAAAGCGCCCTCTATCGGAATTTTTTGAAACTTTTCTTTAAAATTTATTTTCAAGAAAATACTGACATAAAGAATAATTTTAGCAAAACGCGGCAGTAGTTAGAGCCTAATCTACGACACAAAGATCGGGAATAACTGATTTTTGTTCTGGGAGGAGAAGGGTTTCAAATTTCAAATTTCAGTTTACGCTACTTAACTACTCGTTAGGACTCAGATTTTTAAATCAAAATTTAAGTCTAAGCTTTCGAAATCATTTAAAGAAATACAAAAAATAACGTTAAAAAATAGTTGTTTGTTACTCCAAAGTCTAAAGCGCCCCCTATCGGCATTTTTTTAAATTGAACTTTAAAATTTTATTTCAAGAAAATACTGGCATAAAGAAAATTTTTTGCAAAAACCGCAAACGAATCGACCAATTTTTCCATTTTTTATAATCATTTGAAATTTCGGACCCTAAACTTTAATGCCCCCTATCTCCTTGGGAATACGTCTGGGACCCTTAGTCTCCTATTTAATATTATTTACCTTTAAGTGTACTATAACCCCTTAAAGTTCTGCCCATCTTTTATGAATCACCCTGTATATAAAATAGGATAGGATAAATATGTTCCAATTAAATTACGTCAAATTAGTATAAGCATAGTAATTGAACTTTCATCAACAAAATTCATATCTTAAATTGAACTGACAATGAAAAAATTAGGTGTCATTAATGTGTCAAAACGTCTCAAATGTAATGTGTATATAGCTTTACAGCGAAACCTCCAAATAAGGGACACTCCGAATAAGGGACACCTCTATTTAGGGGACAAAACTCACGGGCCCAGTCCCTTGGTATAGGACGTGTAATGTATTTACCTCTGAATAAGGGACACTCGATTTAAGGGACACTTGAAATAGAGATTAAAGACGCTGGCTTTTGAATTTCAGATAAAGAAGTAGTCTGCGATGAAAATGAAAATACAGATTTTTGTGAACTTACGAAACTGACAGACAATTATGTTGATACAGTGGGATACAACACATTTTACAAGCATTTATTTAACCACAATTCTGATTCGACTTCAGTGCGTTTATCCCCATTGAAAGTATTGCTGAAAATTATGAGAATGATTCTGAAAGTTTAGAATAAAAGAAAATTTTGAAATAAATAACCTTACAGATACTTTAACGCTCAAATTCAAAAGGGCAAATTTTATGACAAAAGTTTTAATTTATTTTTATTCAGAAATGCTTGAAACTAGCAGGAGTTGTTTAAAAATGTCGATCGTTAATCTATCTGTTTTTTTTCTTTTCAAACGCAATAGATCTTTCAGAAAATAGTATCAATGCGGCCGTTTTGAACCAAATTTATGCTCGAAAGTAGAATAAGTTCTCAAGAAAAGATGAAAAACGTCTCTCACGTGATCAAAATCACTTATAACTCAATAGATAATTTATTCAAAACTTGAAAACACAGTTCGATTCCAAATCGTTTCCATAGTCAGGCGTTCAAGTTTTATACCTTTTCGTTAAAAAATGAACTTGTAAATGTGTCAAAACATTTTCCGCTTGCTGCGTAGAGCGGTTGAGAGATTTCTTGCCTTAAAATATGCAAAGCAGTTAAATATATTTTTTTGTATTTACTAATGATAATGAAGATAATGATAATGAAGAATTAAAATTTATAAGTATGGTAAATGAATACTTGAAAAATTTATAGTGAAAAATTGAAACTTGCAAAGCAATCACCTTTGATTGATTACTTCAAATATAACTCTTTTAAATGTTTTCATACTTTTTGCATGAACACAGTTTGTGTAAAAAATACAAATCAATAATTCTACAAATGATTTAATGATTTAGTAATCAATTAAAATTTTTAATTACTTCTCTATTCCTTTTCTGTCTGATTATCGTTAATTATACACTTCGAATACATTTCAACTTTACCTTTTAATGTTTTGTTATTTTTATATATTTATTTTATTTTTGGACGTAAATAAAAAACTCTGAATAAGGGACACCTCTATTTAAGAGACAAAAGTTCCGGTCCCATAGGTGTCCCTTATTCGGAGGTTTCACTGTATTAACCTTCCTACCCTGTTCAAATTTTACTCAATCTTGATAAAAATATTTCACACCAGAATTGTTATTTAAAATATTTTAATAGATTTAATTGACTTATTTCTTAGAATCTGTTTTTTAACATTCTTTATGAAAAAAGTTCTGGTTCAAATCGTATAAAAAGAATTATAGTTATGGGTCGATTAGACCCATTCAGGGTAGGAAGGTTAAAAAGAAATATTATTTTTTTTGTTTCCTCAAAATAACTTACTTAAAAATAAAAATCATATAAGCTCTGCGGGTATAACACAATAATATACTCATTTTATAATAATTCAAACTTCATTCTACGTATTTCAGAATTCTACAACTTTCTGAAAAAAGTTAGTTTTGTTAAATTCTTAAATCTCACGAAATTTAAGCATTTGTTTCTCTTAATCCAAAGCATTATGAAAACAAACCAAACAATTTTTTTTACTAACATTTATTCAGGCGACTCTCTTTTCATAACAAATGCTTTTGTGGTTTTGAGAAAATGTGTTTGCATTAAAGGATTTACTTTTGATTTTACTTTTTTACAAAATAAATTATATTACATTTCACATTTTACAATCCTTTACTGGTATTAAAGGATGTGCGTTGCATAATAGATATTTGTTTCATTTGTTTATTTTACTAAAGAAAAAGACGTATTGTTCTTTTGAAAATATTTATACATCAGGTTTGTATTTTTATGTTGTACTTTAAGTTAGTGTAGTTTAGTATAATACCATTTTTTAAATTTAATAAATACTGTGATTTAAAATACTGAAGCATGTGTTCATCACTTATTTTGTATGGATTATTAAAATTAAATTCATTATTTTTTAATTAAATTGTTATTTACTTTTCCATGTATGGCAGCTGTAAGATTCAGTTGATTAATTATATTACATATAATAAAGTACTTGCTACATTATAATTATTTCAATGTTATTTTACAATTTGAATTGTATAAAAAATACAAAATAAACCAATTTAAGAAATTATTAACTTATATCTTAAAATTCTAAACATTTCAATCTTGGAAAGAAGGCATAAGCCTTTACGAAATTGGCGCAAAGCATTATTTCCAGTTAGGCATTTTTATTTCAAATATCTACATTTTTTAAATAGTAATATTTCCCTATTTAATGACAGATTAAGTAAAGTGTACCTTATTATTTAAAAAGTAGTCAAGGAGATTTGAATTAAAGGAATATTGTCAGTGACGTTCAGTGGATTACTCTAAAAGAAGAAAACTTAATTTAAACTAATCTGCTGTGAATTTATTATTCCAGAAATGAAAATAAGTTAGCTTTTCACATGCAATGTAATATAACACTGATATTAGTTTACCCTTAATATGTATTTATTTAAACGCGAATATTCTGAACTGTTTATCCACATAAACATGCGGTTTCTAGTGTTTCAATATTTTATTAAATCTCATTCAACATTGATGAGCTTGTTATGCATAATAAGCAATCTGCTATAGTTTATTAGAAAAGTTAATTTCGTTGCTAGTATCCACTGCACTTTAAATTCATATAAACTATTTCTAAATTGAAAAGTTAACTTACATTTAGATATACATTCTGTGTTACAGTAATTTTATAATTATGAAAACAATGACTGTTAAACTTGCGAGTAACAAGTGCATTAATGTTGAATTTGATTTTTAAAAAGAGAAATTTACTAAGAAAATATTTGAAATTAATTTTTTTTTCATAAATGAATATCAACAGGGAAGATATTGGATAGATAGTCAGAAAACTTTTTCCTTATTCAATATTAAAATTAATTAGTTGACCTGATAGCAGCTTTTATGTTCTATATTTATTTATTTTTCATTTATGGAATAAAAACACATTTGAAATTCTTAACCATTTGAAGGGCGATGGGATAAAATATGTCCCCCTTAATTTCTATTGAGAAATGCCTAATTGGCACCAGAAATTTGAAAGGAAAATCTAAATTTTATCAACTGTGTGAAGAAAAGCATTTATCTGTTTTGAAATAAATTTGATGTTAAATTCTGGTATCATTTAATCATTTCCGCATTTTAGGAATGGAAATGGAATTTTGCCCCATAAATTCTTAAAGGATGTCATTTTTTGTCGGCGTATAGATTCGGTTTTTAAAATGTCAGAGATTGCATGGAAGTTCTTTTGTTTCATTTCATAGAGAAAGTCATCATAAAGCAACATATCTACATTTATAAAACTGAATGAAAACATTTTTCGACACAAATTTTGCAAAGAAACAAAAAACGTATAAAATCATATTTTCCTGGAGTGTACAATTGAGGTAGAAATCTGACACGTAGTTTGATTTTTAGAAGGACCAAGTAAGATGTTTAATTCGGATTTTAAGTATATTAAGTTTAATTTAATTAATGATTTATATGTATTATACACTTATATATCATCCAATGAGTTAACAATTGTCAAAACTCCGCCCTCATTTTAATTTTAAAAACAAATAGATTTAGTTCTGGCATTTTTGTTCCCAACTATTTTTTCTTCCATTTGAAGTGCTAATATAGTATTTTTTCTTTTTTTAATTAAAAAAAATATCATATACCGTATTTACTCGTGTATAAGGCGCACTTTTTTTCCAAAAAATAGGGCAAAACCGCTAGGTGCGGATTATACACGGAATAATTTTTTACTGTTGGATGCAGTCGAACGATATACATATGAAACAAGAAATTATTCAAAGAAGATATTAAAACTCGGAAAATGTTACTTAATTGAAGTATTACTGCATATTTATTTCATTCCTTGGAGTTTTTAATACAACAGAGCTAATGACATTATCTAAACGCTAATTAGCAATTTTCTTTACCGTCACTCATTCCTATTTCCCGTCATTCTCTTACAACCCGAAGTCTAAAAATGCATTTTCGTCTTGATTTCTGGTCTGGTGTAATGTTTGTTTCGACTTTTTTTTTTTAACTGAAACTCATTTGGTCATTTTTCATTAGTGTATCAAATTTATGGTGCGCGTTATATACGAGATTTTAAGAAATTGCCATTTTTACTTGTAAAGTAGGGGTGCGCCTTATACACGCGTGCGCTCTTTACACCAGTAAATACGGTAAATATTTTTAGACTTTAAATGTTAAGAAGTCTTCGGATATTTTTAATACCACTTTATATTAGTAGATGTATTTGAATTCCTTAATTGCAGACGTTCTACATTAAATATAACGGATAAATCAGTTAATACTTAGTGGTATTTAAAAATTCGCATATTTGACATCTTGAAACTTTCTTATGGGTTTTGTTCTAATTTCTAAATAAATCATACAAAAAGTATAGAAATTAGTGTATTGTCATAAAAGTCTGAAGATCACAATAGATCATAACTTGAAAAATCATGGTCTCCTCTTTCTAGAATCGTCTTTTTATCTTAGTATTACTACAACATACGATATTCAATTTTCAGTATTTTATTACTTTCAATAACTGATTGTTTTATCTTTTATTCAAAGAGAAATAATATAGATATAGAGTAAACACTGGCAAATCTTCCTATTCGCATTAGCCAATATTTTTCTATCAGTATTTTCTAATAATTATTTCCAATAAGTTATTATAGTCCAAAAGCCGACAGCAGAAAAACCTATGTCATTGAGCACAAGGGAAAAAACCCTTTATTTTATGGATGAGTAGAAATAGAATAATCTAATTATCCATGTCTACCAGAAGTGAAGTGGCACATAAGCCAAAAATTCATACTATTAGTAGTTCACTGGTAGGTTCATCATTGTGCTTGTCCTACAAACAAAAGTGTGAAAACAGTTAAAACTGGGAACAGGAAAACACAATGTTAAACCTACGAATGAACCACAGTGGTATTAATTTTTGGTTTATGTACCACTTCACTTCTGACAGACATGGATCATTAAATTCCCCTATCACTACTCTTCCAGAAAATAAAGGGTTTTTTTTCTTGTGCTCGATGACATGGGTTTTTGTGCTGTCGGTTCTTGGACTATTATGAAACTCTTAAGATTAAATATGGGTAATAAAACAAAAAAAAGGTGGTAGAAAGCATGCAAGTATTAGATATTCGAATCCGATACTGTCGATCTATGTTTTTATACTGGGAATACATCCATTTTCAAGTAGTCAAAATATTACACGCGCAAACAAAAAGGCTATATAATATGCGATATTAGGACTTGACGAAAGTGATCCTAATTAAATCACTTTAAGAGTTAAAATTTAGTATTTACCCCTAAAAAACTGAGATTCATTAATACAATTTGATTATAGTTTGTATAGCAAGACGAAACTCTTATGGAAACAAGAAGATTAACATCGTAACAAGAACATGATTTTAACAAAATTGCTCTAGTCGAATGTCTAAAAGTGTTTCGAAAATGTATCAGTCTATAGATCAAATGTAGGACACCACAGAAAAATTATATTTCGCTATGGGCGGTATTTGCTGAAATCAGTTTTTCAAACAAATTATGCGTTTTCAAAAATAGTTACTTTCAAGGAAGGTGTTCTTACTGGGAATACTCTAAATATGTTGAGAAAAATAATAGTGTACTTACGTTAATATAGTAGTACTTACGTTTGCAATAAAGTATCAGTTAAAATTAGCGGCGGAATTCCAGTAGAAAATCTGTAAAAAATAAAATAAAAATTTCGAATATTTTGCGAGATAATATGAAAGCAACACACGATTTGGCGAGCAGTTTGTTTTTTCTCTCCAAAAACAAACGATTATAATGCATATAAAAATTGCTTGTTAATTGTCGCTCAAAACCCTTCAATATTCCCACCGGTTATTTTTTTATTGTAACATTTACCTTTTTTAATCAGAGCATTTTCGTGATTAAATTAGAGAAATTTTTCTGTTTTTAAAAATCGGTGATAAAAGATTAAATATTTAGCAAATATCTCTTGTCGCGATGAGGTTAAAGAGTATTCGACATAAAAGCTTGATTTTTGAAAATTTGTTTCACCGCCAACTGGAGATATATCGCCAAATAAACGAAAATTTCATTATTTTTTTACGGATGTTCTATCGAGGTTCCGCCGAATTTTTTTATAAACATATATGTCCGTAAGAGAAAAACATTTTGTAATTTTTGAAATTTTTTTGATTATGCCCGCATAGGAGCCTTCCTTGTTAGGTATCTGATTTACTTTTTATACCTAAATAGCGACGTTTATTGCAACGCTCTTGGAGTGTGGGAAAGTTTTTCATAATATACGCTTAACGCATGTATTTTCTTTCTGACTTAATTTAAATTAATGTGTATATAAAACAATTATATAACTTTCCGGCAAATATTTCATAATGTTAAAAAACATTTAAAGTTTATATCAGAATAAATACTATTTCCCAAGACTTACTTTAGTAACATTTGTCAACTTGATAAATCATCAAAATGTTTTTCTTTGTGTGATTTCATAGTTAAAGATAATGCTAAACTTTAAATACAAAGCGAAACAAAGTTTATTCCGATGTACGCAATGACTTTAGTGTCAAATGATATCTTGACAGTTAGACGGATTTCTTTCAGACACCTGTGTTAGAAATCTGATTAATGTTCATTTATAAGTGCTCCGCTTAACTTTCATTTGACATTATGAAGTAGTTCTTAAACTGAAAATAAAATATTTATAAAGAGTTTCGTTTTCCCATGATTATTTTCTGTAATATGTCATTTTGTGGACATTTCTGAAAATTGAAAAAAAATATTGTTAGTATATTACTGTATGTATTTCTTGGTATTTAATTTTTTTTTCTTTTCTACCGTGGATAGGTGACGATGGTGGTTGAATAAATATAAAAAAGGTTTTTAACTACTTAACTGCTTCTTTTTTTTACGTTCAGTAAATTGAAAATATGGTTTAGCAGGAAAAAATTGGTACTATTCGGTTACCCGTCGACTAATTTTACCAAGTTATATAAATCGCTAAATTACTCACTAAATTATACAAATTGACATAATTTTTAACTTAAATAATAAAAGAACAAATAAACTAGTACAGTAAAACCCCGATAATTCGGATTAATTGGACCAGACCCAATCCGAGTTATCAGAAATCCGGATTATTAGGAGAATGAAAACAAATGAAATAAACATACAACATACTTAAACAATACATACAATATACTTAAACATACTTAAACGTACAACATACTTAAAGAAAATCACCTTTATATTAAACATATTTAATATTTACAAATAGTAAAAATGTTTACTTTGCAACTATAAAATTTTTAATCTTCTGCTGTGACAGTTTTGCGGGACGCGTGGTCACAAATCCGCTTGAGCATAAGTAGTTCGTCGGGTGTAATTTCTACATGATGTTTAAAATAAACTATTAATTGCGTTGAATGGGACATTGCTTCATTATGACTAATAACTTTTGGTTGATCCTCATTGGTAATGATATTTTCGTCTGTATCATCTTCACTTTCATTTTCTTCAGATGCGCACAAAGCTATTATTTCGTCATCTGTAAGTGAGGCATAAACTTTATTTTCAGCTTCCAACCAATTTCTAATGTCACTGCTATCAACATCTGAGCAACAATCAATTTTTTTGAACATGCTAACAAAATATTCAGGTGTAATTTCTTTTGCATTCTCGTTTATTCCTCCTATTTCAATTTTCTGAAAGAGATTTATAGAATCGTTTTATCACAAAGACAAGGAAACAGTCTCGAGAGAACTACCGACTGGCTGACAAAATTCGCAAAGCGATTCTTATTAGTCAGTGTGTTTATATGGATTATTTTATCTTGCTTCCTTGCAATGATGTGAGTAAAACTTTATTGTGCAATGAGCTTTTGATGGCATTTCTAAATGAATGAACAAGAAAACTGTACAAATTGGAATATTCAAACTTAAATGATACATAGCTGTTCCTTTGGTAGATAACATCAAAGAGTTTAAAAAAGAAAGCTTAAAGTAATTTTCGGAAAAGATTTCAGAAAAGAATTTTTTTTCAGACTATGAGAATGAAATAAATTTATGCTATGAAAATTTGCCGATTGCTTCTCAAACTTAAAGTGAAAAAAAAATTAAATAAATCGACCAGACCGATCCGGATTAACTTGGTCCGAATATCGGGGTTCTACTGTATGATATTAATAAGAAATACAAATAAAACATCGAAATAAAGATCATTTGATGACATAACAAACACGCCTAACGTGTTTTCTCATGTGAATGTGACATTTACGATCAACCATTTTTATCATTTAATCTAATACTTTGGCGATAGTTTGACGATAACCAAGTAGTACCAATAAGTTAGTGGTGCCAAATAGCTTTGAGTGATGAATTAAGCAGACTTTTCATGCCCATACGCCATGAAACATACGCCGGGCATCCGTTATGTGGTTAAGGTCTCTGTAGCAGAAATATTATTAGGTTATTATTAGGTTAATTTATGTATTGAGAATGTGAATTTGGAGAACAATTCTGAGACTGAAAAATATTATTGATATAATAGTTTTTAGATACTGGGTATAGGGTTTGTACGGGAACAGGAATTTCTAGACCAGAAAAACCACCAGTACCAGCATTTGTTCCCTTTAAATAAGGAGAATTAACCTTAGATAGGTAAGATTAAATAAGAAGAGGCTTAGATAGGTAACTAACCAAACTAAGCCCATCACCTTTTTCGGAGTAGAATCGTGCGCGTAAATTGTAAAGGCCAGTCGTAAAGTAACTCTGAGCGATTATATAGCGAAAATATGACACTTACTTTATTTCGCCCATTTGAAATTCTGCAGTTGTAAAAATATCTGTTCTTGAAGATGAGAAAAGGAGGTACTCTGCGTTTACAAAAGTTTGTTACTCTGTTGCTTAGTCAGAAGATGCAGTCATTGTTGAATTCATGGTGTGGCCCCGGGGTGGGGGTATCTCCCTCAAAGAATGAGACTATCTTTTCTAAAAACTTGAGATTTTGTTTTTCAATGGATAAAAAGTGCAATTTCCCCCCGCTACGAATGTCTATAATGTTTCCCCCAACAGCTGCAGAAATTTACTTCGGAGAAAAGTGTCTGAATTCAGAACTGGATCAGTGGCATTTAAATGTTGTGGCACTCAGCAGTACGGTTTGCCAAATCTCGGAAATTGGATTGTATATTTATAGAACAGAGACGTGTACAGCAGGGGAGGAAAGAGTACACTACCGGGATTGAAACTTGTGTGAGCTCAAGCTAATTAAAAAAATATGGCAGCCAAAATATTTATCTACTATCGTAATTCGGAAAAGGGCACTTGCATATCAAAAGAATTAATGTGAAAGTAAAAAGAAACGTCTTAAAATAGGGCCAGGAAACTGACATCGATTTAAGAAAAGTACATATTGAACAAGGGTCGGATAATCGAGGCTCACTCTATTGTTTTCTGTACATGCTCGTCAGGTCCCTGTTAAAAAGGGGAATATTCTCTTTTGATAAAACCGCTGCAACAGCAAGTCTTGTGCGATTTTCTGTTATTACTTTACATTAAATGGAAAATTATTAATATTTTTTGACTTACTTTTATATTGAGATGTAATATAATAATCTAAGTTGTGTGTAAAAGTTTTGATAAAATCGACCTGAAAGTGGAGGTGTGACAGCGAATATTTGGTTCTTTTTTTCCGGAAGACTGTTGTAGCTCTTGGAAAAAAATCATACTTTATCATATAACTGACAAATCTAGGTCTAACTTGTATTTATTATCAGCAACGTTTTCACGTGTTTCGCGTAAAGCTCATTTTTTTCCGGGTTATAAACCGGAAGATAGGAAATTGCAATTATGTTTGTTTTATTCCCGTCGCTTCCAAAATCAACTTCCAATGAAACAATATGTGAGAATTTTACATCTGCGTGCTAAGTTATATATATTTTCCTTGTTGTAAAAAATACATCATTGCTGTTTATTTGCAACTGAAAAAATTTAAATAATATTATTTTCTTGTATTTGAAACTTGTTTTGCCATTTTATATTCAAGTATACTTTATGTTTGACATTAGTTAGTGTAATGCAATTATTTTTCTTTCTTTAACATCATCAGAACGACAGAGGTTTACGGCATTTTTAGTGATTTATCGAAATTTTGTTTAGGCTGTATTTTTTTTCCTATTTGAGTCGCGAAATAGCCCAGATTAAATAAACCAAAATTTACAATGAAAAATTTCAAGTGAGAATAGTCGAGGATTCTATGCTCCTTTCGATGCACGTATACCGGTCGCTCGTTCCCAAGGCTTATAGGTAATAAGTTTTATACTAGTATAAATTTAAATTATAACTAACCCTTCGGACTCCGGTGCCTCTTACACAAATTTTATTCAATTAGCACCATTTTTTTAAAATGATCTTTTCTTGAAGTAGACAATTTCAAAAATTCTCTAAATTAAATAGGGAAAATTTTATTTTCCTTCATTACTGGTGCCAAAAACAAATTTTGTAAGGAAAGATGATGTCTCCGCAGCGGAGACAACGGAGTGCCAAGGGTTAAATCAGATGTTTATAACTTTTAGTATAAGCATAATTTTAGAGTTTTTTATTACAGCGATAAAATATAAAAATATTTGATATGATTATCTTTCTTAACATAATAAATTTCACAATTCTAAATGTTTTAAATGAAACATTTTATTTTTATATGTGTACAGACTTGATGTCAAATATTATCTAGGTAGACAAAGATTTTTTAAATTGCTGTTATTTCAAACCGATAATCCATTATCTGTTTACTTTTCCGGTTAATTTAGTATTTAATCCGTGTAATTGAAGAAAAAATCTCTGATAAAATTGAGTCTAAATATTCTTGACCCATACAAAAACAATTTATTTTCATCCTGGATGAGTTATAACCGTGGTTCGGGAAATATGAAGTTCTCCGTTTTCTTAAAAGTGGATGTATAAAACATTCAATTTATAAAATCTAAAAAGAAAGTTTGTGTTTGGTAAAATTTCATACGCCTAACAGGACTAAAATGCATTTTTTCAATAAACGAAAGTTAAAATTCTAGCGATAAATGAAATAACTTGAGTAAATAAATCAAATTCTTTTTATACAACGCCAATAACTGTACTCAAATTACTCGCCGGCGCATACACCTAATATAAATAATCTAAAATGTATTAGAAACATCTTAAAAATACATTACAAAAACATTAAAATTTTAAATTAATTAATTAAATTTCTGCTTATTTATCAATAATTTATAGTTCCTTTTCAATGGTAAATACACCTCAATTACATAAGAAACTTATCTCAAATAATGTATAATAATGTTACGTTTCTCACAGTATTACTTACTACATTCTTTATAGCAACTAAAAGAATTCATTAAGATTTCAGAAATATGGAATTTCTTTTCATTTCAGATGCTTGATTAAAAGAAGCAAGAGTGGTGATTAGTGAAACATCTAATTGTTACATCCGTTCCAAAATGGTTCTATTTCAGTTCCTTCAACGCAAATGCTTTGATCTAATTAAGAAGCAGCGGAAGTAATTCGTTTACGAATAATTTTGCCAACGATATGCGTTGTTATGCGGAACAAGAACTATAACTGGAAAAATAAGGTAAAATATTTGTTGCACTGTTATCAGAAAATTAGACATATGCTTTTGTTAAGAAGCATAAATTGACTGATTGCAATGATATATACTTTCGTGTTATAATTAAGCTTAACAAGAATTATTGAAATTAAATTAATTTTTCTGGTTCATAAATATGACGTAGTTTCTATTCTTTTTAACAGTAACTTTCCATAATATGTTTATGGAAAATAATGTTATAACTTTTCAGTTATAACGTTCCAGAGTAATTTTCAAGACCCCCACGAAATTCATTACCCCCCTGGGTCTATATCTCTACTGTAGATAATCAGCCGACAAAAATAAACCAAATCAAACCAAACCAGAATAATTTTATTTCAGTTCCTTTAACGCAAATGCTTTGATCTAATTAAGAAGTTGCGGAAATAATTCATCTACGAACAATATTGCCCAACGATATGCTTTGTTATGCTGAACAAGAACTATAACTGGAAAAATAAGATGATACATTTGTTGCATCTCTTGTCAGAAAATTAGACATATACTTTTGTTAAGAAGTATAAACTGACTGATTGCATTGATATATATACTTTTGTGATGCAGTTAAGAATAACAAGACAATGTAATTAAATGAATTTTTCTGGCTCATGATAGTTGATGCATATAATTTGACTTAACAGTAACTTGTTTTTAACAGTAACTTCCAATAATATATCTTTAGGGAAAGTAATATTATAACTTTTATTTCAAGATTCAACCTAAATAAGTAGCTCATTAATGATTTCTTCTAACTATGAATTTTTGTGCATTTATGATTCTTTTATAAATTAAAACGACGAAAATACAGAGGCTAAAGAAAAACAAATTCATAAGAAAGACTATTTTAATTAAACATTATGGTATTAACAAAACATGTAAAATATGATCAAAACTAATTAATCAGATGTAAAAGATCTGTGACAGAATGCTGACATTATGACCAATGGGAGATAGCTGCATCCAGAACATAACCCTTTTAGTTCGCGATATGAGGCTTTTTTGTGCTACACGCCCTTCGTATCCCAAAAACCCGAAAATAGCTGCTGTATCGGATATATAGCTGCTCATATACCAAGCACAATAACCCACTACACGGGTTCCTATTTTAATCTAATTGTATCAAGAATTAATCGGCGGAAAATAAGAATCGTTGTATTGAATTCATGCTTTACCTATCTTTGAAGACATTAGTCCCGTTTGCAGCTGAACATGAATAATATCATTTCGTTCTTTAAAAATGAATAAGATAATTAAAATCCTGAATCACGTCGGTGTTTTTCAATATACGATCTTCTTTCTTTATTTCACGTTCGAAATTATAAGTTCGTAAGTATAATACTAAGTACTTAAGTTCGAAATTATGACATTCGTTTGTGCTTCCATTCTCTCCAAATTAATTGTCTCATCAATTTCAGACTTTTTATTTATCAATAATTTATATTTCCTTTTACATAGATAAGTATATATGAAATTTATCTCAAATAATGGATTATATTCTTACCTTTACCACAGAATTATTTGCTGCATTGTTTGTGTTGATCAAGCAACTAAAGGAATTCATTAGGATTTTAGGACTATGGAATTTCTTTGCTGTTTGATTAAAAAAAGGAAGAGTGGTGATTAGTGAAACATCCAATTGTTACTTCTGTCCCAACATTATTCAATTTCAGTTCATTATTCAACACAAATGCTTCGATCCAATTTAGAAGTAGCGGAAGTAATTCATTTAAGAACAATTTTGCCAATGATATCCCTTCTTACGTGAAACAAGAATTATAACTGGAAAAATAAGATTAAATATCTGTTGCATCTGTTATCAGGAAATTATATATATATTTTCGTTAAGAAGCATAAACTGACAGATTATATGATATATACTTTCGTGTTGTAATTATTCTTAACAAGACTTATTGCAATTAATTTTTTTCTGGCTCATAAATATGGCATAATTTCTATTGTTTTTATCAATAACTTTCCATAATATATTTATAGAAAATACTGTTATAACTTTTAAGAATCCAACCTCAATAAGTAGCTCATTAACCTGTTTTGCTCCTACGTCTTACCGGCATTGAGTTTTTGCGAATCATGATTTGCCCGTAATACCATCCCTTACTTTAATCATAATTTATTCTTCTGACCAGAAAAGTTTTATTGAAAATTTTATAATATTTAATCTAAGCATTTTTCTGATTAAATACAAGAAAATTTCTGTTTAAAAAAAAGATGATAAAATATTAAAAATTCTGTAAAAAAAACATGAAAAAAAAATTAGACATTATTTGGAATTTTTATTTTCAAAAATATTGATCAGTTAAGTTGTTAATGGTTTTTTTGTAATTATTAATTTTTGTACAGTTATGACTCATATGTAAGTAAACACACACGGAAACACAGAGTCAAGGAAAATAAATTCACAAGAAAGACTATTTTAATTAAACATTATGGTATTATCAAAACATGTAAAATTTGATCAAAACTAATTAATGAGACTCATCTCTGACGTAATGTTCGCTTTCTGACCAATGGAAGATAGCTGCATTCAGAACATAATCCTTGTGTTCAGCGGTATTAATCTTTACTCCTACCTCATGTATTTCGTATCTCCAATACCAGAAAATAGCTGCCGTATCACATATATAGCTGCTAATTAATGAATGTGCACAACAACCTACTGTACGGTCTTCTACTTTAACCCTTTCCGGCACGGGCAAAATCTGTTAGTAAAATGAAAAATTATCGACTGACACCGGAATTCGCAAACGAACTTTTTAGATATTTTGAATTCCTTAATTTAAGCTTTTATTGTAAAAGCAAAATTTTACTAAAATATTACTGGTGCCAAAGCAAGTTTGGACTTAAAACTAGGTATCCCAGACCAGGCACAGTGTGCCAGAAAGGGTTAAACTGACAATATCAAAGTTTAAAATCGAAACTTGTATCTTGTTACGTATACTCTTAGATTGAAATTTAATTGTATTCCTTTTTAAGTTGTTGTTTCGGTTACAATATGATTAGAATAATGAAAAAATAAAAACAAATGTGAATTCTAACGTGCCTTTATCGTCGATTAATACATAATAGTCAAAAATAAAACAACAAAAATAGTTTCACTGCTAGACTATTTTTTAAACAGAAAGAAAAAAAAATAACAACTCATTTTTAAAATCATATTTAGTACTCCAAATAATAAGTTTAATTATAATCTATTCTTCTTTTCAAGACAGAAAAATTATCTTTATTAATCTTTGCATAGAAATCATAGTAAAAAGTTAAAGAAACAGAAAACATACTAGTATTAGGAATTCGTATTTGTTTAGTCTTTAGTGGTATTAGTTTAATGATTATGAGGTCCATATTTTGTTGCCGTATAATATGCATCAGAAAACATAGTAGTGATATCATTTTTGCTTAAAAACTCACTAATCACATACATGATCATCTCTAATATTAATAATTTTTATGACATATTTCAATAACTTGAATTCGTCTATATAGACTGTCTTTTGCAATAAAAACATACATACACTAGGCGTTGGGGACCACCATAATACTTATCTATCATGGATATGAATTATATAATATATGAAAATAAAACATGTCTAAACTATTTATAAAATGCATTGCAATTCCAAAACATAATTTAAACGCACATTTAAATAATTTTAATATACATAGTATTGTTCTACTAGGACTTCCCTCAGAGGGATTAGTCTGAGCGATATTGCTGAGAATACACATTTAATAACTTGCGATAAATAAAGAAAATCAGATGTTACCTTTAATTGGTCATTCATTGTGATAAAATATAATGATGAAAATAAGCATATCGAATCGTAGAACTACAAAATCTTGTTGCATATACTATTTTTATAAAATAAAAGCAAACCATGCATGGATATAAAATTGGAAATATGCAAAATGTTAAAAGTAATGCAGAAAATAAAACACCAAATTTTCCTATATTAGAAATATAGCTCTTTGAAATGATGTCATGAACATAAACAGAAGCTTCGCACCGATTTGAGAAACTATAAATAACATAAACTATTATGTTTGAAGAGAAATGGAGTGTATTTTATATGGTGTGAAATCCGTCCGAATAGTTTATAATGTTGAATATCTGTTTTCCACGGATTCAATGAGGTTGTCGATAAGAGTTAAGGAATCCTTTTTTTAAAAATTTGTCCTAAACGAGCACTTACATCTTATAAGTTACTGTGATGCCAAAGTTATAGTTTCTGACCCCAACACTATCCTAGAAATTGCAATATTCTCAATAAATTGGGTTCAAAACTTTTTCTAAAAAAAAAAAAAAAATGTTTAATATGTGAAATTAAATTGTCGAATGTTTTAGAAATCGTTCATAACGAGAATATTATATCTTAAAAGTTGCCACCAAAAAAAAAAAAAAAAAAAAAAGATTTTAAATTTTTAGTCATATCAACATCAAAGAATTCTCAATTTTAGAACTTTTTTTGCTCGTGCATTGATGATGATTATTGTTCCTACGCAAAATATAGTATATTTTGCAGCAAAGATGGTTACCAACATTTTTTGACCACATTATTTTTTAAATCGGCTAGGTACTCCCAATGCTAACAAAAAATACACAAACGTTAATGCTTTATAGCATAGAAATACAGAATCAAAAGCTATTTATCTCCTATTATATACACATAAAACATAAATTATCTAATTAGTGCTAACAGATGAATTTTTAAATATACATAGATCAATATAATGTTTCATTTTTCTTTTATTAGTATTTCTTAGTATTCATTTTTCATTTATTTGTATTATTCAGTAAAAAACTCACTTTCTTAAGCCCGAATTACGTCAAACTTTTTATAAAAGCACCTAAGTCCATATAACAGCGAAGTATTGTGAAGAGTATTAAATACAAGGTAGTAAGACACTTAGCCAAACGCAGGTATTAAATCGCCAAATATTGTTCTTTTCGCCCTCTCTCGAAATGCATTTTTTTCGTATATTTAAAAAACACGATTTTGAGTCATCTTATTTAAAATTCAAATAAATAAATGAGAGGAAGCAATAATAGCATAAGTCAAAACATTCATAAGTCAACATCAAGGAATTGTATCGTAGTTACACATGTGGAAAAAAGCTGCTTTCGGCCAAAAAACATTGTATTCACTAAATTTGAATCCGATTAAAAAAAAGTACCGTGATTAATTAAAATGTTATAGGCAGTGCTGCCATGTCTCCGGCATTTTGGGTACCGGTATTTTAATACAGAAAATGTTTTATTAAATTGGAACATTCTGCGGATTTAAAAAATAACTTTTCCTATAAGAAAATTCTGCTATGCAATAAGCGAGGGTTTGGCATCTCTATATAGGAATATTTTGTAATCTACTTTTTAACCTTAAAAAAAGCAACGACCATTTGTCGGGTACAAAAAGTATTGCTAATTGTTCCATTTTGCATACAAGGTACTGATTGTAATATTGATACATCTATGGTGATAAATTTCCAATAATTTTTCAAATCCCATTTATTTCATTAAAAATATAAATCTTTTATTCATTTAATTTAAAATAAATGGTTTTTAACTAATTTCATAATACTTTTGAAATATCACTTTTCATTGAAATATTCATACTTAATCCATAACGTACATAATATGACTCTGTTATTACATAAGTCACCTTTTTATTATCATAAAAATTATGTTTTTACTGATTTTTATGAACTCAATAAGAAAAATTTTGTGTTTTGAGCAATAGATGTCCGCATTTCCTATTATTTATTTATTTTAACAAAATTCTTTGTATTTAGAAGAATTTTTATTTAAATAGGAAATCCAGATTTCGCTGTTAATAAAGAAGAAAGTTACAAAAAAGGGTACAAAACGAGTAGACATATACTATCAAATATGGAAAAACGACGAATCCGAAAAAGACGTCGTATGAAATATCATATTTTAAAGCAAAAAAACGAGGTCTGATTATCGAGCCTACTGATTACAAAATGTGCATTACATTAAAAAAAATCTGCAAATATTGATTATTTTTTCTTTTGTGCAGTTTTGGCTTCGAAAGGTGTGCTATGTTGGAAAAAAGATATAAGCGCCTATGAAAACACACCTGGTAAACTTTCATGCTCAGTTTTACAAATAAATATGGCACATATATGACCTATATGCACCGAGGTACCTAATTGGTGCTAAAATGGCTATTAGTTGCCTAACATGCTGGTTATCATATAAATGTTATAATAAATTGTTTGTTCTAAAAATATTATAATTTATTGATTGTTATATCTTTTTTAATAACAGGAAATGTTTCATTTATTCTTTTTTTTTTTTCATTCTGAAATAAATAAATAACGTGTTGTTATAGCATGCTATATGCATCTGGTAATCAAAACGATGTTTTCGCCTAATTGGCATAAAAAATCTCGCCAAACCCGGTGCTTATATCTTTAGTATATTGTCTCAAGTATTTTATTTATGTATACTATAATTGTTTTTACATACCACTTACTTCTTCTGGTATATAGAAATAGGTAAGTGAGATGCAGTATAAATTGTATAAAACTTTAAAAAATAGCCCCGTTGCCCCTTTTTGGATCGAATTAAAAAAAATCAATGTCTAATTCCAGTATTGCTCCCAGGTATGCATACATACTCCATATTTCAAAGTTGTATGCCAACAGGAAACGGATGAAAAATGGGAAAAAATGTCACATATGCACCAGGGTACATAATTGGCATCAAAATGGCATTATTTTACCTGAGATGGTAACCCGGCTTTATTTATTTATTATTTGTTTATTTACTCATAAAATGTTTATTTACTTTCACTTCCTTCTTTTAATTATATAAAATATTTCTTTTTATAGTTATTAATTATTATTATTATTTTATTTACTGTAAGTTCTTTTTGAAAATAGAAAATAATTTAAAAATGTGTATGTAAGCGTTATTTGAAAAGGGAGTTTTCGCCAAATGGGCTTTGAAAAAAATTGCGCCAAATCTGATGCGCTTGTGGTATCCGTGCCGAAAAATTAGTGACCAGAATTGACTTCCATACACAAACAAAATATAAGTTAAAAGAAAACATGCAATGAAAATAAATATAAAGGGAAAATGATGTCATAAAAGAAACTTCTTATTTAAAAACGTAATTGTTTCTAATTTTCACACGCGAAATATGTAAAACATTCTTTTAGCGATCAAAAAGTTCTGTTAAGAGATTATCACAAAATCTCAAAATCAAAGTTTTTATGACATTTTTTAATATAAAAAATAACAGTTTTATTTTCCTACATGATTACATTTTAAAATGTTTCATTGCATTCAATATTTCTGAGAGCGAAAATGATTACTATTTACTCCATGTACTGATTCAGTTATCTACGAAAATGTCCAGCCGGTGAAAATCACGCTCACCAAATTTCTGTGACGTATGCACATAAATTGTGCTTTTTTATCAGTTTTTTTAATATAACTTTTAAACTATTTGGAATTAATTTTTAAAAGTAGGTGCATTCACCAGATTACCTTCATAGGTACCTATTGGTACAAACAGAATCAAAATCCGACAAGTACTTTTTGAGATTTGCTTGACGAAAGAATTTTTTTGAATTTTAATATCGTTACGAATCTCTGAGTATAAAGACTTCGCTTCGCTCAGACAATTAATGAATTGCTGAAGGAGCAATTTCAACAAATTATATAAATGCCAAACTACACAAGTAGTACCAAATTGCGTAAAGAAACATCCTTATAAATACAAAAATAATAATCATATTAACTAACAATTTACTGCGTCGGATTAAGCGTTTCATTTCCGATTAAAATGTATATTTGAATTAAAATGTAAAGGAAATACAAGGCCATGAAAAATCGAAAAATGTGGAAAACAGGATTACAAATATCTCGGCAACTAATAATCCGATCGACTTCGTTCTTTATACAATATTTGTGTTATTTTGTTACCTTTTACGTTCAATCCTTAAAATAAAAAATTCAAAATATTTTATATACCTTTCATCAGAACTAATTTTTCGAGAGTCCGAAAAAAATAGCTCCAAATAATCGAGGTTACTGCTATTAAATAGGTTTTGTCCCATTCTTATTTACTAGTACATTCAAAATTTGTCAAAGTCTCTATCTTAATTTTTTAAGGGAAATAGAGTGTTTACAGACACACAGACACACACACTCACACAGACAAGACAGAAAGACAAACAAACGGACGGCAATTTTTTTCTAAAAATATGTTTTTCGTAACCTCCAGTATCTGAAACGTGTGAATCCATCAATTTATTTTTATTTACAAACCGATTGCAAGATTTAGCCTATAATACGTGTCATGGGTAAGTAAAAAGGACCAATTTTGCCCTCATGTATTTGCACCTGAACGTGTCAGTTCTCCCCATATAGGGGAGAGTGGGGATACTTGAGCATAGGGGATACTTGAGCCACCCCTATTATCTCAACAGCTGGTTAATTTTTCTTTCTAAAACTGCCAATATGGTAACATATTTATAGTTCTGAACATGTAAAAAAGAAATCTCACATCTTGGTACCATTTTGAAAGTATAGTGATTAATAGTTGCTTTTTCCCTACCTGAAGTAAATATTTGGGTGCATAGTTTTTTTGTTTTTTTGTAATTAAAGTTTTGGTTAAAGTTGCAACTATATACATAAATTTAATAAGCATAATTTCAATTGTATTTTGAATCTAAAATAGTTCTAATAGCTGCATGCTTTATTTAGTAAAACTCTAGGAAACAAAAATTGTGGTAGTGGGGATACTTGAGCCAGTGAGAGTGGGGATGCTTGAGCCATGTCTCAACCACCCCTACTAGAAATTAAACATGGGTGAAACAAACAAAAAATAAAATTCCATCCTTATATTCACTAATAGATTTTTTTCTGGATAAAAGGGAGAATAATTTTTCATTTTATTTTTTTTCTTAAAAAAATAACGACCTAAAAATGTTTCAAAATGTATATTTTTTAAATGAAAATATCCATTTTATTTTTCATTTTGACTAACAAAATAGCCTGTCTAGATAAATGTAAACATAGTTTTCAATTTAATTTTTATTAAATTAAAATAACTTTTAAAAACTGTTTTACAGGCTATAAGCTCTAATACTTTAATTAGTTAAGTCCAACATATTAAAATATTTATTTTTTAATATAGCATATTAAGATTAATATTTTATATTGAAATCGTAACTTCTGTTGCTGTAACTTTTTTTTTATTTAAATAAGAAAATTGAAGAAAAATTGGTAAAAAAAGCGCACAAAAAACAAGACAAGCAACAAAAATCCCAGTTCAAACTTACCTGCATGGAGCCAAAGAGGAAGACAAATCTTTTCCTGTGAAATCAAAAAAGTGTTTGAAATAGTAGAATGATACCTCTGGCTTAAATTCCGACAGCTACTAAATTAAAAGCATGAGTTCTACACTATCACCAAAGGAAAATTCTGTCAATGATGGTGATGATGTGAAAAGAAAATCTTCTACTGATGGTTGGTTACAAATAAAATATGCCAGAAAGAAAGCTGTAAAAATATTTGTTGGATAAGTGCTTAATATTTTGAAAATGAATTTTGCCCGATGAATTGCAGATTCCAAATTTAAATGGCTCTGAACTGAGGAGGCTTCTACCGTCGTTATAAGTCAAGTTAAAGTTATCCTTCGACAGCCAGTTCTAACGACAAAAAATGATCTTATTACTAGCTTTGTTTTCTCAATTGGTTTTGAAGGACTTTATGTTTCATAATTTATCATTCTGTAAAATGTTTGTGCAAAAATAAAGCGAAAAAAATTACTTTTGTAGGTATTTTTCCGTCGTGGCTCAAGTATCCCTTCACCATGGCTCAAGTATCCCCCCCATGGGGATACTTGAGCCACGATGTAAAACAAAAAATAAACACTTATTATACATAGAAAAATAGTTCAAAATTAATTGAAAGTGGTTTTCAGTTGAAGAAAAAATATCAAATTTTCATTTTCAATATTTTATTTTATTCTAAGAAATTATAAAAAAATTAAAAAAATTAAAATTCAAAAAATGGCTCAAGTATTCCCATCTTCCCCTATTCCGAAATAATAGATGATCGTTACTCTATTTCATACCAAACCTTAAAGTTCTAACCATCTTTTTAAAATTCTCCTGCATGTATATATGCATGTATGCATGCATTTCTACTAGAATTAACCCTTTAATTACGGGACAGGCCTGGCGACAATTTTAATATTAAATCTACACCACAATTTACAGAAATATTTTTTGTGGCACATTTCTTTTGAATCGTTCCTAAGATTAGACGGAGCTGATTTAACAAGTCTCTGACTTTTTTTTACATCACTGTTATCTTAGGAAAAATGCTGTTCACCCTTCGGTATGATGGGTATATAAAAGAGGCACAAACAATGTTGCCAGTGGGCTCCTTTTTAAAAAATCTGAACGAAAAGTTAATTTATACTTATTTAAATGAAAACTCTGGTACGAATGCTTTTGTAAAAATTTCCGGCCTTTTTCGAGCTAAGCAGAAATTTTTACTGCATCGAATCGTGAGATTCTTGGTTTGAACATGTCAAAATTTACAATAAATTTTACTTGTGTGAATAATCAAAGTTTCGATAGCCTTATGCGGCAAGCATACCGACTGTTTGTCCGCAAGGGGTTAACTAAACCACTGTAAATTTATGCTCATCACTTTTCTTCTACACTTGCTAATATCTGAGCTTTCCATATGCAATGTAATTTAATATTGATACAAGTTTAATCTCGTTATGAATTTAATTAAGCATGACTATATCAAACTGTTTTATCATTTAAGTACACGACTTCTAGTGTTTCGATATTTTATTAAACCTGAATGATGAAATATGAAATTTTAATAAGCCTGTAAATCATAACAAGCTCCCAATCATAATTTGTTAATTTTAATTTAGTTTCTACAGTATACACTTTATTTTAATTTAATATAATAATTTCTAAACTGAAAAGTTTCCTTTAAAACCACTTATGAGTATGCTTTGGGTAATAGACTTTGTAAGTTTATTTACTGAATATAATAGTTAAATTTGAAAACAAGAATTATTATTGTGATTATTTGTTGGAATGAGAAATTTATTCTGAAAATCTATTATTTGAAAATATTAGAAGGGCTTTTATGCATAACGAATTCCATAGTACTAGGTATCAGATGAAGGATCAGAGGTTTTTATTATATTTCTATAATAAAAAGAATTAGAAGACTTGTTTGCAGATATATTATCCCATGAATGTTTTACCTTTCAGTATTAAAATTACCTAATAAGCCTTTTAGGAGATTTTATATTTCAAATTTATTTATTTTTTATTTTATTTCTCTTTTATGGAAAGGAAATGCATGTCAAAATTTTAAATGATATCAATTATTTCGAAGGAAGAACTGTTTTCTTGAAATTACAGAGAATATACCGATATGTTTTTTTTTTCTTATAGAAACATATTAACAAAATGCAACTGATTTTCATTTATCAAGCTAAGTGAAATCATTTTCCGATTGTTTTCTGTTCTTATATTTATTAACTCACTTTTATAGTAAACTGAGTAATATATTTTCAAAAAATATTAGAAAGATTCCATTAGTTTTTGCAATTACCATTCCTTCTTTAAATAAGTAAAATTTTTTATATATATACTTTTAATAAAAAAATGCATTGAAGCCAGGCCACAAATTTTAATGATAAGATTTTGGAATCATACATTAAAAAAACATTTAAAGAAATGGCTTCATTATATAAGGTACCCTGGGGTAATAACGCCAGGCGGGGTAATAACGCCAAGTACTTATATTTTGCATAATTATGAAATAATCAGGTAAATGACACCCATGTGCTCTGCGCAGAAGGGTTTTGAGTCATATAAATCGCAAAAAACAGCTTCAAGTTAATTTATTTCATTTTTAGGTCTTATTGTTTTTACAAACAACTAAAATTAACGCTTGATCTAAAATTTTCGAGATACGTATTGTGATGTGAAGACTATCTTTTTATTCGGAAATACTTTGTTAATTACATAAATTTGTAGTGCATTTCATGTACTTTTAAAATGTTGTTGAAGATTTTGGATATCTTCTCGAGATAATTTGTAATTTAAAATGCACTGCGCAATAACTATACCGGGGTAATAACGCCAATCCTTGGCATTAATATCCTGGTTGCTTCCCTACAGTGGTCGAGCTACATCCTAAATACTGATTCAAATAAACACAGTTAAAACTGTTCAATGTTTCTCATATTTCTATTTAAGCGGTCCTTTTTAAGCAAAAAGAAGCTCACGGTTCTGATATTCTTTTGCCTCATCCCCCCCTCCCACACCACACCTTTATTTTTCTTACACTTTCACAAAAAATTGAACGTTTTCAATAGCTTAGAATGCAATTTGTCAATTTCTAAGTTTGTAGAGTTTGTATTTTTAGAATTGGGCTACCTACATGCAATTATTCCATCTTATTTCATAGTTTTGTTTGCATGGCGTTATTACCCATATAGGTGGGTAATAACGCCAAATAGCATTGGTCAAGAAAAAACGCCATTACATTTTATGAATACATATCTGTTAAATTATTTTATTTTATATAGATAGTCAATGAGTTGCTGTATCAGATCCTATATTTGTTTGAAAAATACAATCTAAAACTAAGCCGTGAAAATTAGTAGAACCTTAACGTGGCGTTATTACCCCAGGGTACCTTACAAGATTTACTGGAACGTTAAACACTACGGGATTTTATTTAATAAGATATTACTTTAGTTAGATATATTCTACATTTTATCGTCCAGTTATTTCATAAAAAATTACATTCAAAAATTATTGTTTTCACAGACATTAAAAACATACAGGAGCAAGAAAAAATGTCTTAAAAATTAAACATTGAACAATGAAAAGTATTATAAATTCAATGCTGAATGGAAAAAACATTTTTATGACTAAAAATATACTTATTGTAAAGCATCGTTTATACGACGTTTTAGTGTGGTCCCGATTCATTCCTATTCGTTTTTATGTAAAATTATATCCTTTATACGGTACACAAAATCGTTTATGCGGCGTTTTTTGATTTTGTATACATTTATCTATGTTTATTTTTCTTCTATATTTTAAAAACGAGTGGAATTTGCCAGCTATGAATGAACACCAATGCATTTTTAGAAATTTATCTAAATCAACATACTGTAGCGTATATTGGGTTCTTTTGATCTTATGGTTAGACAACTTCAAACTCTTGCTTATAGAAAAGTAGAAAATAATTTATTTACAGAACTTCAGAACAACAGAGTCTTCGAAACTCACAAATATTACAAGATATTCCAAAATAACTGTTTAAATCTATCGAACAAGTACAAATATAGGTCGCAGAGACTCTTTATACAATGTCTCAACACTATATCACATTCAAAACAACGTAGATAAAACTCAATACATCAAGCAAACTTGCTTAAACCTAGAAGTTCACTCTATGACTGACTGGTAAATAATAACAACAGCTCGCATCGCTTCTCTTCTTATATAGGTTCGGAGCATGTGCTAGAAATTTCTAGAACCTACTCGAAAAAATCCACGGAACAACAAACAATGTATCAGTATATCTAAGGGGGGTTACCAGAGAGGAAAGGGTTACCATCGCCAACAATCGCCAAGTTTGTCGCCAACTTGGCGATATATCGCCAAATTTGGCGACCAAAATTAGTCGCCAAAAGTGACGCCAACTTGGCGATATCTTCATTATTTCGCCAATCTGCCGTAGACAAACACTGAAAATAATGGACAAGTTTGCTTGATAACAGAGACAATGTAACAAAAACTAATATAAGTAAAGGAATGGAGCTTAATAAGATTATTTACATTATTTTACAGTACAAACACTAACTATTTACAAAATTCGTAACACTACCCCCTCCTCAAAGACTGCACGTCCCGGGCAGTGCAATCCTTGAGTTAGAGGAGAACACTTAAAATAAATAAACAAATAAATAAATAAATAAATAATAACAATAATAATAAAATTTACATAAATAAGAACTAATTACTATTTACATATTTACAAAAAGTGACTTTCATGACCATGGTCTAAAATTCTAGTTTTGAATTTCTAATCACTTTGGCCAAAATAAGGGGCTAGCCGGTTATAGTGTACGACCTTGGGTTTGGCGTGTGGCGATTTTCGTATGCGTACGACGACGTCATTCAGCCTGTTGACGACTATGTAAGGACCGTCCCAGTTTCTTTGTAATTTTGGCGACAGTCCCTTACGACGGATCGGATTCCACAACCAAACTTTGTCACCTTCGTTGAACTCATGTCCTGTTGCCTTTGTGTCGTACCGTGTCTTCATCTTTTCCGTTGCCAGTCCGATTCGGTTCCTCGCTAGACGATGAATCTCCTCAATCCGCGCCTGGAGTTTATCGACATATTCCTCAGGCGATGAAGGAGCATCAGGAGGACGGCCAAACAAAAGATCAGCAGGCAGACGAAGATCACGACCAAAGAGCATTTGAGAAGGGGAATAACTAGTGGCCTCATGAGTGGCACTCCTGTAGGCAAGCAGGAAAAGAGGCAATTTCTTGTCCCAGTCCTGTTGGTCTCTAGACACCAGGAGAGAGAGGCTATTTAGGATGGTACGATTGAAACGCTCCACCATGCCGTCCGATTGAGGATGTAGGGGTGTAGTTCGAGTTTTGTCCATGCCGAGTAGTCCACACATTTCCTTAAACACAGTCGAATCGAAGTTTCTTCCTTGATCGGAATGGATTTGAAGAGGAACACCATATCTGGAAACCCAGTGTTGAACTAGTATGTCTGCTACTGTTACCGCCTCTTGATTAGGAATGGCGTAGGCTTCAGGCCACTTAGTGAAGTAGTCCATGACAACGAGGATGTACTTATTGCCATCAGATGTTCTAGGGAGAGGACCCAGGATGTCTAGTGCAATTCGTTCGAAAGGAGCTCCTACATTATAACGCTGCAGTCGCCCACGGGTGCGCCTCTTTGGACCTTTACGTGCTACACAGGTGTCACAAGTTCGACACCATTTCTCTACATCACTGCGAACATTATTCCAGAAGAAACTCTCTCGAACCTTTTGCAGGGTCTTCATTACACCAAAATGACCTCCTGTGGGACTACCATGCAGTTCTTGAAGGACTATAGCAATTCTCGACTTAGGGAGTAGTAGTTGCCATCTACATGTCTTTCCATCGTCAGACTCCCATTTTCGGTACAAGATGCCGTTCTTCAAATGTAAGGAATCCCAGAGAGCCCAATAACGTTTAGTCGTAGGATGGTAATGGGCCATGTCTTGCCAGCTGGGCTTCCTGTTGGACTCCTCTTTCAGCTCTAGAATGGGCTTAATTTCAGGATCAGCAAGTTGATCTTTACGCAGGCTCTCGTCACTCCACGGATCTTGCGATGATGTAGACCCAGTTGTAAATTGTCTTACTATAGGACCTTTGACGTTAAATTTCTTCTCAGCCCGGTTGCAGTATCTACAATTCTCTGAGCAGGGTCTTCTTGAGAGAGCATCTGCATTTCCATGTGATGAGCCTTTTCGATGGCGTATCTCCATATCGTACTCTTGAAGCTTTTGTATCCACCTGGCTATCTGGCCTTCAGGGTTCTTAAAATTCAATAACCAAGTTAGAGAAGCATGATCAGTTCGGATCAGGAACTTTCGACCGTAAAGATAGTGATGAAATTGGTCTATGGCTTTCACTGCAGCAAGAAGCTCTTTTCTTGTTACGCAGTAGTTTCGCTCGGCCTTTGACAAGCACTTGCTGAAATAGGCGATAACACGCTCCTGGCCGTCGATTTCCTGGGACAGTACAGCGCCGATGCTTTCGTTGCTTGCATCCGTATCAAGTATAAACTGTTTATCGATTTGAGGATACGACAGAATTGGAGTGGATGTCAAGGCCTCCTTAAGCTTTTCGAAAGCAGCGTCACATTCCTGTGTCCACATAAATTTTTGATTGGCTTCTGTTAATTTATGAAGTGGTCTTGCAATCATCGAGAAGCCTTTGACGAATTTTCTGTAATAGGTGCATAATCCTAGAAAACTTCGAAGCTGGTGAACATCTGCTGGACGACTCCAATTTTTCACGGCCGATATCTTCTCCGGATCAGTCCTAACTCCTTCCGCCGAAATGATGTGTCCAAGGTAGGCGACTTCATTGCGAAACAAACTGCACTTCGAAGGGCTTAACTTCAAATTAGCGTCCTTTAATTTTTGTAGCACCCGCCTGAGGTTGTTCAGATGTTCATCAAAAGATTTTCCTATGATTATGATGTCATCTAAATAAACAAGACATGCTTCATACGACAGCCCCCGGAGAACCGTTTCCATAAGCCGTTCGAAAGTTGCAGGTGCGTTACATAGACCAAAAGGCATTACCTTCAATTGCCATAATCCTTGTCCCGTTGTGAAGGCAGTCTTCTCGCGGTCGTCGGGATGGATCTCTACCTGCCAGTAACCACTCTTCAGATCCAGAGTCGAGAACCAAGTGTTGCCCGCAAGTGTGTCGAGAGTGTCGTCGATCCTTGGTAGAGGGTAACTATCCTTTTTAGTGACGTCATTCAGTCGGCGGTAGTCTACACAAAATCTTGTTGAACCATCCTTCTTTCTTACTAATACAATGGGAGACGCCCATGGACTTGTCGATGGTTCGATGACGTCATTTTCTTCCATATCTTTAATTAAATTCTGCACCTCTTCTTGCTTGGCAAAAGGTAATTGTCTAGGGTGCTGTTTAATAGGAGAGTGATCTCCCGTGTCAATTCGGTGTTGTGCCATTTTAGTTCGTCCAAAGTCTTCAGATGTTTGGGAAAATAAACTTTGGAATTCTCTAATTAAACTTTCAGCAGCATCTCTCTGGTTTGGATCTAAGTCCGTATTTTGTAACAAATCCTTGACTAAATTATCTGAAGATTTCTGAGAGTGATTGGAATTTTGACTTACGCACGTCACAGGAGCACATGATGCTATCACCTCTCCTTTCTTGATAGTCCTCGTCTTATCACTGATGTTAGCAATTCTGACTGGAATGGTCTTTTTCGAGAGGTCTACTACAGAAGAAGCCACCAATACTCCTGCTTGTGTACTATTGTCTACTGGATAATCTATATGGCCAAATCGGTAATTAGTTTCATTTTTAATTTCAGCTGGAACTAAAAATTCTGTTCTTGGATCTAGATTAATGTCTTCTTTGGCTATTACTATTTGTTTACATTCAATTTCGTTATTTAATCCAAAAAGACTTATTTCTTCAAATTTTGAGATCATTTTGTTATTTTTGAAATCAAGTCTGAAGTCAAACTTCTTCAGAAAATCTAGTCCGATTAAGCAAGGATCTGTTATGTCAGCCACATATGCCGTATGGTAATATTTCGTTCCTCCAAAGTTGATAGTTAAATTGACCTTTCCATATATGCCAATCTTGTCGCCCGTCACAGTTTGCAGGGTAACGCATGGTGGAGTCCAGATGAGTTTACATTTCAATTTTCGAGCCAAATCTTCTCTTATTATTGTCACATTGGCTCCTGTATCGACAATCATACGGCACTGAATTCCGTTAATAAAGCCTATCACATATAATTCGTTATCACCGCCGCTCATTTTTGATATCTGGAGGATCTTCAGGTGGGGCTTTTCATTCTCTGGCAACCTCCGCCCCGCGAGATGGCCAAAATTTAGTTTCCCTGCTGACTGTTTGAATTTATCTCACGTTCGTGGATTTTGGGGCAATTTCTTCGGAGATGTCCTGTATCACCGCATCCCCAGCACGTGAGATTCTGTCTTCTTGAGCTTGTTCTTCCGTATTTCAAAGCTTCAAGCTCTTGATTTATTTTCCTAATTTCTTTCAAGATGTCGATTTCATTGTCTGAGCTTTTGTTCACCGTTGCCCCTCGGACTGAATGACGATCTCTTCGGCTGGCTTGTGTAGCTGCTTCCAACTTTAAGGCATATAGTAGTGCAGCCTTTAAATCCTGTACATCTGCCATTCGTACCGCTCTTTGCACTTCTGGATCTTTTATTCCGTCTACAAAATATTGCAGTGAGAGCATTTCCCGTACATTTGTTGGACAGTCACTGAATGCTAAATTTGCAAGTCGTTCAATTTCCGAGGCAAACTCTTGAAGGGTTTCACTCGATTTTTGATGGCGGCTCTTCATTTGTATTCTCGTATAATCCTTGAAGAATTTTTCGCCGAATCTCATTTCAAGTGCACAACTTAAAGTCTCAAAATTGAGTTGCGTCATATCGGGCAATGTTTGCAGCACGTCGGCGGCTTCTCCTCTTAAAGATGCTGCCAGTTGACAAGCTTTCACCTCGTCACTCCATTTGTTCGCTTCGGCTACAATGGTGAATTGGGTCTTGTAAACTTGCCAGGAACTCTTTCCGTCATATGTCGACAGCTTGATGTGCACGGGAGAAGCAGGCGGATTCCTAAATTCTTCATAATTACCACTGGACGCTGAAAGCTTCTTCTCGAGATCTTGTACTCTTTTATTTAGCTTTTCATCTATTTCAACTATTTTTCCTTCCATTTTCTCTTCAACATTTTTAACATCATTCTGAATTTTCTCTTCTACTTCCTCTATTTTCCTTTCCATTTTCTCTTCTACATTACTAACTTCTTTCTGAATTTTCTCTTTTACTTCCTCTATTCGTCTCTCTACCGACGAGAACTTTTCTTCTAAAGTTTTCTTCATTTCTTCTTGGCCTATATTAATCTTTTCGGTCACTTCTTCTTGGCATTTGTCAATTTTGTTTGTCAACTGTTCCATTCTTTCTTCGTTTTTATTCATTTTATCCGCCAACTCTTCTTGGCCTTTATTCATTTTATCCGCCAACTCTTCTTGGCCTTTATTCATCTTTTCCGCCAACTCTTCTTGGCCTTTATCAATTTTATTTGTCAACTGTTCCATTCTTTCTTCGTTTTTATTCATTTTGTCCGCCAACTCTTCTTGGCCTTTATTCATTTTATCCGCCAACTCTTCTTGGCCTTTATCAATTTTATTGGTCAGCTCTGTTCTTAATCCGTTAATAGCTTCTAACAGTTCTTTCAGTTGTACGTCCATTGTTCGTGTTTTCGCCATAAGATCCCGACTCCCGACACCAAAAATTGTAGCGTATATTGGGTTCTTTTGATCTTATGGTTAGACAACTTCAAACTCTTGCTTATAGAAAAGTAGAAAATAATTTATTTACAGAACTTCAGAACAACAGAGTCTTCGAAACTCACAAATATTACAAGATATTCCAAAATAACTGTTTAAATCTATCGAACAAGTACAAATATAGGTCGCAGAGACTCTTTATACAATGTCTCAACACTATATCACATTCAAAACAACGTAGATAAAACTCAATACATCAAGCAAACTTGCTTAAACCTAGAAGTTCACTCTATGACTGACTGGTAAATAATAACAACAGCTCGCATCGCTTCTCTTCTTATATAGGTTCGGAGCATGTGCTAGAAATTTCTAGAACCTACTCGAAAAAATCCACGGAACAACAAACAATGTATCAGTATATCTAAGGGGGGTTACCAGAGAGGAAAGGGTTACCATCGCCAACAATCGCCAAGTTTGTCGCCAACTTGGCGATATATCGCCAAATTTGGCGACCAAAATTAGTCGCCAAAAGTGACGCCAACTTGGCGATATCTTCATTATTTCGCCAATCTGCCGTAGACATACACTGAAAATAATGGACAAGTTTGCTTGATAACAGAGACAATGTAACAAAAACTAATATAAGTAAAGGAATGGAGCTTAATAAGATTATTTACATTATTTTACAGTACAAACACTAACTATTTACAAAATTCGTAACAATATTAAATATTAAAATCAAGTAAAAACAAAATCATTTCTAATTTTAGAAGTGAAAATCGATTATACGACGTTATCGTTTATACGATGTTTTTCGGTAGTCCCTTATCGGTATTTCGGTATCTGTATTTCGATAGCCCCCCGTATAAACGATGCTCCACTGTAAGTTATAAATACACCTTCAGATGTGATTTTTTGAAATTTTCTCTTGTTATCCATTTTTTATAATGACATTTCCCTTAAAACTTTGAAAAAATATAAAAATTTGAGTCATTGCCCATAAATAATTTTTAAAAGAGAAAAATAGTCAGAATTATGTCAAAAATTGGGATTCGCAAAACATGATAACTCAAAATTAAAACAATGTATTGAAAATTTGTAAATTGCATAATAAACAGAATAAATTTCTCAAGAACTTAGGCTATACACATTATAATTGCATCACTATCTCAGATGATATGCCACTCAAAATACTAATGAGAATAGAAATGCACAAAATCTGTCCCAAGTTTGTCAATTACACCAGAGTAAATATAAAACTATTGAATATATTGCCATGAATGTAGTGTATTCGCTCAAAAGGCATTTGTAAAAGAAGTACAGAAAATTTCGTAGAATTTCATGCTTTTTTTTTAGGATGTTTTGCTTATAGTACAGATCTGAAAAACTTCATTTTGTGAAAAAGTTAAAAATAACTTTTAAACACAATTCAAAAACTGTAATAGAAGGCAATTTAAATGGCTGTAATTTTGGTTATAATTAAGATACAGTCACAATTTAAGAAGTATTCGACAGATAAAATAATCGATTTTAATATTATTGCAAAAATAAAAAATCGATATTTTGATTGAAAATTACGTTTTAAAGGTGTTCGGATACCTTAAGAAAAGTAAAAGAAACAATCAAAATTGTAATTGTACGCATTTGTTTAAAACGCAAGAGAAAAATATCAATTACAGTGAATCTAATCAATACAAATAGTTGAGGTGCAGCGTAGCAATTAATTATCAAACCATTCAGTGATGAAGTATTAGGAAATTCGGTGATGATGCATCGGGAAATTCGGTGATGAAGCATCTGGAAATTCGGCGAAAAAGGATCAAGACAATCGGTGACGAATGATAAAAAAGATCAAGACATTTTATAGTTTTAAGATTGTTACAATCATTTGGAGAATCTGAAAAAGAAAAACTAGAAATTCTTACATGTTTAATTTTCTTGTAGAAAATCCCATTCCATTTTTCTTTACAATCCATTCTTTTATTTTTTCATTTCTTTCATCCATTTGTTAAAACTGTAAAAATATGGAGAAAAATCATTCAACTTTTTACAGCTTATACTTATGCTGTTATCAGTATAGAGAAACAGGGTGCGTAGTCTGGAAGCACCTTGTAAGCACCTTTTACCAGAATTTTTATAATGTAAAATCTGTTTTGTTTAACGAAAAAGGAATCCTTTTTCAGATGTAACAACCAGTACTTTAAAGAATTTCTGATACTAAAAGAATTAAAATCCTCTGAGTTTCTTGATGACTACGCACCCTGGAGAAAAATTGTAATCACAGTACCATAACTCCAAATAATATGCATGAGAAAGAATAATTATAAATAGAATACATACTTCTGAAGTACACATACATTAAAAATGTCATTTATACAAGATGCTTCAAAACTGCATGTTCGAAACGTAAATGCCAGCAGAGGAGATCTAAATAAAGACATTTCATAGAGGAATGTGGGTACGAAAATGCAATGTTGAAGCAGTAGAGAGCGCTGTTGAGTTCAAGAAATGAAGGGGCTTCGCTCTTTTGAATCGCCATTCTCTCACGAATTTCAAGCAATGTGTATTATTGCACTAATGCGGAGCTTACAGACAGGATATGGAAAGAGTTTTGCAAGGAAATGAAGTGCCTGCTCAAAGGATATACTTGGAATAATTCTCGTGTAAAAATCTTCGGGTTCGTGGAATATTTGAATGTCTTCATAGCGAGTTGTGCATGAGTGGGTCATTTTATAATTCCAGACGTAGAACTTTTTGCTGTAGCTTATAAAAAGCCCCATGTTTTTAATTTATTATGCATATAAAAGAAAGAGAATCGAAAATTAAGTGGTTAACACTAGAACGCCGGGAAATTTTACGCAAGTTTATTTAAAAATGTTACAAACCGGAAAATGTATTAAGAACTATTTAATTTAATTATTTAACATAATTTAGCATAAAACATTTATAACTTATTTTATGAAAGGATTTCTGGTTCGAATCGAAAAATGGTCCATAGTTCGGTGTCGACACTTACCCGGCGTTCTAGCGTTAATGATTTTTTGTGATATTTTTCAACTGTAACTTTAAAAAACCTCAAGAGTGGCCATATTTCAATATTATGTATTATTTTTTTCTGCAATTATAAACGGGTTACCTCTTTTATAAAAACAGAATTCTCCAAATGATAACCCATTATGCTTTAAAAACTTATACTATTGGATATATTAGTGTAAATATGTGAATATGAAAATTTTAAATATTTGTGCAATGGAAAAAAAATCCTCTATTGAAGACTGCTTGTTTGGCCTTCACTAACTCCTAGATAAAGTTTCTGATTTCACTAATTTTTTGGATGTTATTGTCGTCTATTGTAGTGGCTAAATTTTCCTTGTGATAAATAAATTGTTATTCTTATTTATTCTAAAATTAATTTGAGTAATTGAATGTCATCTTACCGTATTTTTGATTGTTTTATCATTTTATATTCAATAATTCTTAATATACTAGATTATGTTGCGTTACTGCGCTTTAATACATTGTTAATACTTATTCGCCTTACAGATTTTCTTTCCCACATAGTGAAAAATGCCTAAGACATCGTTAGTTTGGCCTTCACTACTCCCAGAAAAAGTTTCTGATTTCACTAATTTTTGGATGTTATTGACCTCTATTGTAGAACGATCACCATTGAAAATGACGTGTAACTTTTATAATTTATTTACAGGCACATGCAAAAATACACCGATAAATTATGGTCAATGAGGAAAAATATGTTAATATGAAAAACTTAAATATTTGTGCAATGAAAAAAAAAATCCTCTATTGAAAACCGTTTGTTTGGTCTTTACTAACTCCCAGAAAAAGTTTCTCATTTCACTAATTTTTTGTATGTTATTGTTCTCTATTTTAGTAGCTAAATTTTCCTTGCGATAAATAAATTGTTATTCTTATTTATTCTAAAATTAACTTGAATAATTGAATGTTATCTTACCGTATTTATGATTGTTTTATCATTTTATATTCAATAATTCTTAATATACTAGATTATGTTGCGTTAGTGCGTGTTAATACATTGTGAATACTTATTCGCTTTTCAGATTTTCTTTCCAACTTAATTAAAAATGTCTATGGCATCGTTTGTTTGACCTACTTTAACTCCCAGAAAAAGTTTGTGATTTCACTATTTTTTTGTATGTTGTTGGCCTCTACTGTAGAACGATCCCCATTGAAAATGACGTGTAGCATTTATAATTTATTTACAGGACATTCAAAAATACACCGATAAATTATGGTCAATGAGGAAAAATATGTTCAAGAACATTTTGATGATGTTGAATCATTTCAAACATAATGAAATTGATATGCACTTATAGAATTTTAATTGATGCATTCTGTAGAATGTGAGGGGGGAAGAACTTATTATTCATTTATAGGGGTTCATAAAAGAATCTTGTTGTATAACAATATAGTGAAACAAACTATTTGCAGAGTATTTTTATTTTCCTAAGCTAATTCATATACATTGCTGAAATACACTATAAGTTACTTTCTGTAGAATATGAAGTGCATAGGATTTATCGTTCAATTGCAGAGAACTACAAAAATGTTTTGAATACAATACGGAAACCATAGCGTATATAAGCGATAATTGCTCGAATCACATTTTCAGTTATGGTATGCGTTTTGAACTAAAGTTTTGCATGCTATTTGATGTGTATAAACACTGTAAACCATATACAGTACAGATAACGAAAAGGAATAACAGAAATGAATTAAAAAAGATTATATAGTATGAGCTAAATTGCTTAAAAGGGGATTTTATTTGTGATATGCAATTTTAGATTGACCTATATTTAGTATATTAAAAGATGTTCGTCGAATATTGATAAAGTTACATAAAGACCGCGTAATAAACTGAATATAATAATAATTAATATTTGGCGGATAATAATTTCAGGATAATAATTTATGTATGGATAATAATTTCAGGCAATGTGATTTTAGTAGATTTCATAGAGTTCGTACGCATTAAATGATTCAGCAGATTTTAAGAGCTTTAGCACCAGAAATTTCGTAGGGTACGGGTTGCTATATCTAAAGATAGAAATTTTCTCCATCTAATGAATCAAATGCAGTCAGCTCTCGTTAATTCGAACTCTTCGGTACTACAAAAAACCACCTTAACACTAAAACAGGCGGGTATTTTACTAAAGTTTTATAAAAAGTGTTTTGCACCAGAATTTTAATTTAAAAATATTTAACTTATTTAATTAGTCTATTTTTGTGTTGCATATATATAACATATCTTATGAAGAAAATTCTGGTTTGAATCGACTACTGTCATTCTGGCAGGGGTCATTTTGACCCATAATGGCGGTTCTAGTGTTAAAATATTTGTACCTTAAGTAGCTACTTGGATAGTTGATTTATTTTTTCCTAAATAGCAACGTTTTAGCACCGTATTCTCGGAAAGAGTTTCTGAGTAAACGCTTGATGCATGATTTTCCTTTCTCATTTAAATATTATGGATGTATATATAAGACAAATACATAATTTTCCTGTTAAAATTTCATAATGTTGAAAGCTTTTTAAAGCTTACTTAGAACAAACTCTGTCAAATGATTTACCGCAGAAACATTTGTCAACTTGAAGAATTAGCAAAATGTTTTCCTTTATTTGGTTTTATAGTTAAAGATAATGCGAAACTTTAACAATGTGAAATAAAGTTTAATCCAATGTATGTAACTTCTTTAATGTCAAATGATATTTTGAGAGGTAAACGAATTTCATTGAGACACCTGTGTTAGAAATGTGATTAATGTTCATTCATCAGAATTCCGCGTAACTTTGGAAACAATTCGAAACTGACAACCAAATATTTGTTAAGACTTCAGTTTCTTAGAAATGTTGAGGCTTAATTCCCTTAATATGAATTTAATGAATTTGTTTAAAATAGAAAAATCATGTTTGTATGATAGTTTATCCACACATTTATAGTTAAAACAATTTTTTCTTTTCTGCCGTGGATAGGTGACGATGCTGTTGTTTAAGTATGACTAAGTTTTTTAAGCTATTTGTATATATTTTTTATTTTTTTCTTTATATTTGAGCTTAATTCAGTTATTGAGAATCTGAATTTAGAAAATAATTGTTAAATCGCAAAATATCATTCATATAATAGTTTTTCTAAAGATTGTGCACATGGTACGGGTCTTGTAATTTACAGATCAGGAAATTATTCAACAAAAGTATTATCTGTCCTAAAATAAGGAGGAATTTTGCGCATTTGAACTAGATTTATTTTTTATAAAAGAAAAATATGGTATGTTACTAGGAAAATAACGAGATCCGTACAAAACTTGAGGTTGTCTCAACTGATAAAGAAACCCTTTTTTGTTTTTGGTGGATATAACATTTGAATTAGTGAAGCATGAGAATGAGAAAAGGAAAAGAAAATGTTACATAAATTTATTTTAATTCATTTGTATTTCGGCTTCAGTATGCACTTTTAAGAGAAGAAAGTTCGTCTAAAATTACATATGAGTTTTTTAAGCCAAATATGTGTGAAATAAGCGATGAAATGTGGAAAAAAAGGTGACCAATTAACTAGAGAATTCTATTTTAAAGAAAAAATAGACATTGTGCGTTCTTCTCTCGTATTTCCTTAAATGTTTGCTTGTCCGTTTGACCATTTTCCTGTGTGTCCCCTTTGTATTATATAAAAGTTAATAAATTACTCGTAGAATTAAACCAAAACATATATTTATGTTTTGGGGAACGACTTGCAGGTCCCAGTTGAAATTGGGAATATTGCGACGAAAAGGGACTCTGTGGTTTAGATTTTTGTATTATTTTTTATTGAATGAATAAAAGAAATTACAACCTTATGCATACAACTAAACAAAAATTCAATACAGTAAAACATCGTTTATCCGATGAAATTTATGTCAAACTCTCTTTAGATAATCGAGAATTTATTAATAATAATCTAGTTTAAGCCTTTCCGGTCTGCATTTTTTTTTTTTACGTTTCAAATTTTTTTTAAATTTAAACGTGAAAAAGTATTGCTCTGAAAGGTAAAAATTAAGTTTTGTAAAAATACTATGATTATTTAAAAATGACATTATGTACTATTAATAGTACAGTGGTCTTTCGAGGAACAAGTTGTAATTTACGGGTATTCTACTATTAGTACGATACGCTCAAAAAAAAATAAATGTAGTACAATTACAAATCGAAATTTTGAAAGATATATAAAAAATGTAAAAGATCTATTTTAACATGTATTACTGATTCATCAAGATCTGCCTTGGACTACCCGCTACCTGAATTTTCAAATAAGTAAGCGTGGCAGATTTTCCTGTAATTAAAGACAGATACTCAAGCACAGAAATACTTTTCACTAAATACTATAAATTTATGCAACGAAAATAAAAGAAATTTTGTAACTTTTTGTTGTTGTTTAATGCTGGTTAATTTGTGTTTTATGGAATGCCAGTAGAGATATTTGTAATAGCATACCACAATCACATTGCTACATTTATAATTGACAGCCGCTCAATGAATACAACCGCACTCATAGTTCTTTTTATAATAAACTTAAATGAAAACTCTGCGCTCTTAAACGACTTAGACCTTTATAATACTAAATCTTCGTGGAGTGTCCGAAACGTTCATTTGCTGTGCTTTTTTTTTAAAAGTAATTAAATATGTTAAAAGCTGCTACATTTGTTTTATTATTGATGAAATCACAGTGATTGATACAACAGGTGCTTAACATTAGATAGGTTCTTCAGTAAGGGTTTCAAAATTGAAAATTATGTTTTATAGCTTAAGTCAGATAGCAGCAGATATACGAACATCCTCTCAACTTCATTCAAACCCCAATTTTTAGAGAAGGTCAATACTTTGAAAAAGTTAATGGTATAAAAAGTGTAGATTGAGCTAATATGATGATAGGCCAGCATCATCGACTGGCAACTAATGTGAATGAGCTTGTCATTGTAAAATATATCTCTTATTCTTGTGGATTAGCTGTGAATATACATGCAAAATTCTGTTGAGTTTAAATGTTTATTTATTTATTTATTTATTTTGTAAATGGGGAATTTTTTCAAAAAAATGCTTGATTTCTGGAAAAATTGAATTTAAATTTGTTAAAAAATTCATATATTTGTTTTGAGTAGAATTTGTGTTGGGGATTTTTTCCAAAAAAAGCCCTGATTTGGGGAAATTTTCAGAAATGTTGGGGAAATTGGCTTTCGACAATCTGGCAACACTGCCTAATAATAAATTTTTTCTTTGAAAAATTTTGGAATGAAATGGAAACTTTTTGAATTGAAATTAGAATTAGAAACAGAAATTTTTTGAAATAGAAATGGAGTTTTTGATTGATTCCATTGGAGGAAGAGAACAGTAAGTGATTTCTCGCCGTTCAATGCCATGCATTCAAGTAGAAGTAACCTCCATTTTTAATTGTGCTAATTTTCGTCACGAAAGACTCTACATATGCCGAAAATGTCAACATGCATTTCATGTATGGTTGTGCAAATGGAAACGCATGAGCTGTCCTACGAATGTATCAGGAGCCGTTTCCTCGCAGAAGAATGCCATTTCATAGAATGTTTTAGCGCTTACACCGTCAACTTTCTGAAACAGGTTCTTTCTACATCACCAGACTGGAAACTAGGCGAGAAAGTTTTGCACGAAGTGTAAGCCTGGAAGAAATTATTATGAATTTTGTGAGTGAAAGGCCGAATCAAGTACAAGAGCTGTTGCACAGAATTTAGGTATGAGTCATCCGACCCTTTGGAGAGTGTTAAATGAAAATCGATTTCATCCCTTCAATTTTTAATGTGTACAAACTTTGAATCCGGAAGAACTTTGAATCTTCTGATTGAACTTTTCCCAGTGGGTTTTGAAGCAACATGCATTGCAGCCAAACTTTACTGCTCATTATCTATTTACAGATGAGGCATTATTTACAAGCGAGCGCGTATTTAATGCGCACAATTTCCATTTTTGGGCAACTAATAATCCGCATGCAACGTGGCCACATACTTATCAACAACGATTTTATGTGACTTTGTGTGCGGGTATTGTTAATAATTATTTATTGGCCCATATCTGATAACAAAGAGGCTGGATGGTCGCTGTTACCTTATTTTTTTGCTACAGGTAACAGGTGCAGAAGAACTGCTGAAAAATGCTCCTATCGCCATTCGTAACCGGATGTGGTTCCAAGATGATGGGGCGCATACGCACTTCACCACTAATGTGCGCACTTACCTGAATGCCACATTTGGGACGCGATGGATTAGGTGTAGTGAACCAGTTCCTTAGCCACCGCGATCTCCCGATTTATCGAGCCTTCATTTCTTTTTATGGGAATATCTGAAGAGTCTTCTTTATGAGACTCCAGTTGACTTAGGCGAAAATCTAGTATCTCGCATATCCGAAGTTGCTGCATGTGTGCGAGAAATACCTGACACCTCTGGAAGTGTACGTCAATCGTTCCACCGATGCTGCGAAGCATGTATCACATTTGGTGGGCGCAATTTTGAACGCTTACTGTACTATAATTGCATGCATAATTAATTACTTGTAAACTACATTATAAAAACATTTTATCTTTTTTATTCATGTATTTCATTTGATAAGTTTGCCAGTTTTGCGCTTTTTTTAATTCAAAAATTTCGATTTCATACCAAAAACTTTCAAAGAAGAATTTTATTATTAAATTATTATGAAATGTCCAGAAAAGAATAGCATAAAAATTTTCTTGTATGAATGAAAAATTTTGAATAAAAAAAGGGGCCTAATTGCCCCATGGTGTTTTTACCTTAATGTGTCACTTTGCTCCATACACTCCTATGCAATAAATAATTGTTACTGTTTGGTTTAGCTTCCCTTAGAGTTTGTACCACGCGTTTATAAACATCCTGTATAACATTATTTCTATATAACTTTATAAAAAAGACTCTGTGGTTGAGATTTTTGTGCTATTTTTTATTGAATGAACAAAAAAATTAATGCATAAAAGTAAACAGAAATTCAATACGGTAGAACATGATGTTAATATATGATAATATAACATCATGTAAATTATATATAACATCATTATGATGCAAAAATGCCTTCATATATACCAAGAACCTATCTATATCGATAAGTCAATTTTTTTCAAAAGCACAGATAGAATTTTATTATTTTCATGTGACGATATGTAACAGAGATATACTATACTATACAGAGTATACTATAGTATACAGAGATATACTATAGAAATACATAATATACATACGTATAACTAACTATTATATACTTATAAATACATATTTTTTAATTTATATGTTTTATGTATTTATTATATAGCTCGAATTATAAATTTCTCCAGAAAAAAAAATGCTAATTGCAAAATATTACACAATTTCAAGTTCAAGTTCAACTAGGTGGAAAAGCGTACCATATGGCTTGAGCTGAACAAGCTCCACCTAACATTTATTTAAAAAAAAAGAAAGAAAGAAAATACAATTTTTTTATAAATGGATACCCAGTTTGTTCTAGACAAACCTAAAGTTAATACAACATTAAAGGATATATAATTTAAGGTTTTAAGTAGAAAATTCACATATTTCCCCCCCCCCCAAAAAAAAAGCTGTCCCAACCTCAATATGGGGACAAATGAAATAATTTAAATCTATTGATAAAAGGGTAAAGATAAGAATTAATAAAAAAAAAATAACTAATAAACATGATAAAAAAAATGCAAGTATTTAATTAATTGAAAGAATACTAAAATTTTAGTCCATATGAAATTTCTCCCCTATAAGCTTAATTTTACTTTTATTTATTTAGTTTTTATTTTTTTTTTTTCCTTAAGTGGAATAACTCTTTAATTTGATTAAAATCTCTATTTTGAGGAGTGAACAGCCAATAACAATTAGATATTGTTTGTTTTACAATTTTTAATGAAATATTAAATTTAAAAATGAATCTAAACAAATACAAAAATAATCCTAAATAAACACAATGTGAAACATGGAGGCCTATTATGCACTGATCAAGATTCAAGATTCAGCTAGGTGATGAGACCTATTCATGAGCTAAAGCTCAATTAGCCCCACTTGATGATACAACCGAGAGCTCCACACAATGAGTGTGTGCAATGGAGTCCGTGGTAATCGAGCCCAAACAACCTCCGACGCTCCCAAGTTATTAGCGGCGTTGTGCCTTAACCACTCAGCCTTGGAGGCCTATCTCATCGGAAATAACAGCAACAAACAGCAGATAAATAGAGCAACAGAAGAGTGCTTGAATTTTGAGATATACCCATCGAAGCATATCATCTTTTCCAAAGCAGAATAATCCACTAGGTGTATGTGAGCTAATCGAAAATGCAAGTGCATAGTGAAAATGAGACATTGCTTTCTCCTCTTCCTTTTAAAATTCTCCAGCTGTGGAAATTTCTGTGAAAAAGATGACGAAAGCAGTTTTGTAATTTAAAGCGATAAAAGTTGTCTGCGTCTCGTCAGTTTTTCCGCAGTTCATTGTTTGCTCGATAAAGGCTTTTTCAACGCCAGATTTCCAAGTATTTGATTGACTATTATTGGCAACTTGTTAGATTCAGGTGTCTAACATGCGCTTGACAGGGGATAGCTGCTTGTTTTCGAATCGATTCCCATGGAGCCCTAGGATAACATGGAGAAGCCTGAAATTTGAAACGACTTTGATCCCTCGTGCAACACCATTTTTGCTGTGCACTTCCTTGCAATCAGAGTCTGCAGTCAGTGTTGAATACAGTGGTGGCTCGTGAGGGCATCCCCCCCCCCTTAGCGGAGTAATACGATATCTCTTCCCAAAGATTTGAGATTTTGTTTTTTCAATTGTCTAAAAGAGTGATTATCTTCCCCTAAAGAACTAAACTTTTTATGGAGCCACATGTGTCACTTTCGGGCAAAATGTGTCTGAATTCAAGACTTTCTGCAGAGACATTCAAAAGTTGGTGCAATCGGTAGTACAACATTCCAAATTTCGATATGGGGACTGTTATTGTTGTTTCCTGCTGTGACGGTGATCGGACAAAAGAACCCAGGAAGAGAGGTCGAGAACACAGTGATAACACGAAGAAAACTCCAACATATCGTAGGCAGAAGATATGATTTATTTAGTATAAAGATGCAAGGCACACAATCCTAAGTTGCTGGAAATACGGGAATCACCATTTGCCCAAAGGCAAGGCATTACACTAAACGGAGCACAGCGCCCCTTTTTGCTTGTGTTACATGGCCGGGGGTCAGAGTAGAAGTCAAGTTACATTTTTTATCTGCGCTCTTCGTGAACACATTTGTGGTCACAGCGTAACTGTGTGTGAGGCAGGCAACATGTACAGCGCTTTGTCCAATCGCGTCAAGGTTATGAGAAGCAGTTACACACATGCTTAGTAACAGAAAAATGCTAGGGCTGCTTTATAAGAGAGAAATCCTGTGGTTTTTAAGGAGTGTCGATTGCTTACGCACGTGTGTTTCCAGATAATGCTGAAAGACATACATGCCGAATAATTCACGACATCTGGGAGATTTTAAAGATTAGCTGAGTGCATGAGAAAGTTAACGGAAAAATGTATTATAAACCACAGCTGCATCTTTTCACATAGCAAGAAATGCAAAATGTGCACATCTAAGGCAGACTGAATTTTGGTTGACTTTTATTGTGACGGGGAAAAGAATTATTAACAGATCTTTCTCTAAGGGATAAAATCAAAAACAAAGAGTGAGAACGAAATGATGTTTTTCATTATACGAAAGAGAGTTTGTAAAAGAATTAATTTCACTTACAAAGTTATAAAAGGGGAAATAATTAAGTATTGACGTATAACTTTAAATGCAAGATTATATTAAATACAAGTATTTATTTAAGGGGGGGGGTAATCTCCAGTTAAAATTTTGAAATTTCGATTTAATTGTTCAGTTTTTAAAAGGGGGAGAAGGCAACATAATATGTGACAGGAAAACCGTCACACCTGGGACCAGCTGCTGGAGGCAAAAGCTTTTTTCAATTTTTTAAATTATTATAATTTTATGTATTTAAATTTTCAATTCTTTTCTTATATGACCTCAAGAAAGTTTAGTTTATTATACCTGCACCTCTATATTTTATGCTTCACTAATTCCAAGGACGCGCATTAATCTCTCAAATTTGCTAAGTGACAGTGATCTGCGCCATAGGTACCAGGCTCTTCGTAAAATCGTCTAGAAATACTCACGTTGATTGCACGAAGATTAATTTCGGGAAAAACAACATTTTATTCTTTTTATTTCACCAATTATTGTATTACATTTTAAAAAAATTCTGTCTTAAATTTGCGTTTCAGTTTATATCTAATTTTTGCTCTTTATTTATTATTAATTTACACTTCCTTTTACAAATTTAAATAGATAAGAAACTTGCCTCAAATAATGGATAAGATTGTTACGTTTCTCAGAGGATTATTTCCTGCATTCTTTGTGTTGATCAAGCAACTAAGGGAATTAATTAGGATTTTATTTCATTACAATTAAGCTCTTTCATTAAAAGAAGCAAAAGTGATGATTACTGAAGCAACTAATTGTTACTTCTGTTCCAGCATTATTTTGTTTCCTGTTCATTCAACAGAAATACTTTTGATCTAATTTAGAGGTATAGGAAGTAATTCATTTAAGAACAATTTTTCCAATGATTTGCTTTCTTAAGCAGAACAAAATGCATAATTGGCAAAAATAGATAATATATTTGTTGCAACTTTTGTCTTAAAATTGGGAATATACTTTCGTTAAGAAGCGTAATTTGACAGATAGCATCGTCTTATACTTTCATATTGCAATGATTTGTTGCACTTAATTATTTTTCGTGGCTCACAATAAATATTAAATATGAAATAATCTCTATTTTTTACAGTAAATTGTTTTGATATTCATTTGATGGAAAATTCTGTTTTGATTTTTATTTTGAAATTTAACCAAAATAAGTAGCTTATTAATAGCTTTTTAATTTTTTTAAATTTTGACGTAACAATTACTCATAAATAAATAAAATACATGGAAAAGCACAGTGTAAAAAATCATAAAAATAACAGCAACTGATATTCATGTGTGATTTGCAAAAAAAGCATTGTCAGCTTTTAGGATTGTTAATACGGAGCTCTCAAATACTCGTCAAACTGAAAATCAGTATTTTTTAAAAGAAAATTTTACTGTATGTTCCTACAGCATTCAAATCCGGAGGTAATTTCTAAGCAATTTGCAAGAAAAATCTAAAAGGAAAAATTATCTAAGAAAATATTGGTGTTAAGTTGACGAACCCTATGGGAGCCATCTTTATAGAATAAATAAAAGTCTGCCCACAGAGGGCGTTAGAGCGAATACATACTCGATTCTTACTACTTACAACAACAAATTTAAATCCCATTTAAATACTTTTCTTGACAATTTGTCAGTTGATTTAAAATATTTTAAAAGGTGCTAAGCAAGAAATTGGAAATATTTCGATGACCGATAAATGAATGGCAAATTAAATATTTAATTAACCCTTTTTGGCAGAGTCTACTTGTCTTGGTATATCCAATTTTAATTCCAAATATGAAAGAGGCACCAATAATATTTTTTAAAATTTTTGCTTTTATAATGGAAGCTTAAATTGGAGTGTTCTTAATTTCAATAAATGCCATTTGTAAATTCGCTGTCACACGATAATTTCCCATTTTACTAACAGTATTTGCCAAAAAAGGTTAAGATCCGATAAAGCGTTATCAAGATTAGCTCAAACTTAAGCTATAAAAGTAGATTTTATTAAATTGAAAGTTATTTTTCGAACGAGAAAATACCAGGAAGATATTATGAGAAAACAAATGGAAATAATTTGTAATAAAGACACAAATTTTATCGATGTACTATCGTATAATATCTATGGCGTATAGAAAGTTTTGCTGCATAAAAAATGAAAGTTTATTTGTTGGAAATTTGAGCGCCTTCATTTTGCGTCCCACGTGATGTACAATCTTTAAATTACAATCACTTCTTTTACACAATTGTCGAATAAGCGAAAAGAAAAAAAGATAACATCATTTAAACTTCTATGGTTGACGGCCGTGTAAAGGCTAAAACTTTTAAAGGGTCTTTAATGCTTTTTAATGTATTTTAAGGTATTTTTAATTATTTTTATATAATTTTATATATGTATACATGTGTTACAATTTTTTTCACCAAAATTAACTTTATATTATATTAATTTCCTTTTAACAATTTTCCGTATTTATCTCAGCTTATTAAATTAAAATCCTGTTATTAGATATAATCTATTAATATTTATAGAAAGGATATAAATTCTTAATTCGCCTTAAAACGTTTATTCCAATATGCGTAAATCTAAAAATGGCTCTAAATTAAAAATATTCTTAATTAAACTTTATTTCTTAAAATTCCTAATAAAATTAATTGTTTCCCCTGTTTTCATCAACCTTTTTTAAGAAAATCTTATTAAATTTATTCCAAAAATATATTTGTTCAAAAAATATCATTCTGATTACTCTTTTCCTCGCGTTTTATATTTATTGCGTATCAATAAATTCATTTATTTTTTGTGTAAAATTTTTCGTCTGTGGAGCACACTCGAATTTTATCTTCTTTCAATTATAAATTAGTTAAATAATAATATTTTAAATAAAATTATCGTTTGCAGAAGATCGAGTCTGCTTATTTTAATCTTGACACTTGATATTATTTTCTGTTTGCAAAAAACAATCGTGTTTAGAGATTATGGAAAGTTCTAGAAACTTTTTCTTTTATTGTGGATGGAGATGAATGAATTTTCATTCAATGATTCGGGTTTAAGCGAGTTGCAGAAATCTATATTTTCTTTTTGATGGTATATCTTCTTCGGAAGGGGAGAGTATTTCCTGTTTCATATGATTTCATTTAAATAAACTTTTTTGGAGGTGCCAATGTGTAATTTAATGAAGCTTCTACATATCATTATTTTTTCCCTCGCTTGTTACGACTTCTGTGCTATAAAACGGAGAAACCGGCGATGATACTTCTGGCTCCCAATTTTAAAATATCACATGCATAAGAACTTGACAGTACTTCTTGTACATTTATTCGTGTATTTTATAAGAATGTTAATGAGTTCCTAAGATTTTTTCTAAAATTAAAATCTGATAATTTTCAATGGACATTTCATGAAATTAAATTATTATTGAGTATTCGCTTTAAATTAGAATCCAAAAAAATGCTATCAGGGGTCGCAGCGTCCCTAGAATTTTCACACTTTCCTATTATTAAACCAATAACATTTATCGTAGAATTTCCTGGTAGACGCTCAAGCAATCTGACACGAAAATGTTTGATTTAAATTATTGGTAGAAAAGTGCGAAAATTATAGGGACGCTGCGACCCCTGTGCTATTTAACGGTGAAATTAATCGGTGAAAAAATAGGAAATATTTTAGTAACGATGTTTGCTTTAGCAAAAGGTAAAGCTATTTAATTTATTTAATATAATATTTAATATCTAAATTATACAAAATGGTTAAGCGAAACGAAATTAAATTACAATATACAATAAAAGAATAAAATATTAAAAAATCAGTTGCGGGAAATTGGCACAGAGGTGGGGCCCATTGACATCACAAAACTTTAGTAGTATTTTTCGACTTATTTAATAACAGAATTTCAGAGTTTTTGATAATCTGTAAAATGATGTAAATCCTTTGTGTTGTCAAAAGGCTTCACGTCTGCGCCAATTTCCCGCAACCGATCTTTTAATATTTTATTCTTTTATTGTGTGTTGTAATTTAACCTCTTGACACCCAGACAGCTTTTTTTAGGTACAGACGCATATACCAGCGTTTAGTGTAAATCTGTATTTTCATAATTCGGATGAATGAACTGAAAATAAATGTTTTTTGCTATTTATTTATAATCAATGAAGAAAAAAAAAAATGTTTACAAATTAAACATTTAAAAAAACATTAAAAACATTAAAATTAAAATGGCAATTACAATGATTGAAACTTACGAATTATCATGGTATTTTTCGAAATGATCTGCGTAACATAATCCAGGTAGTTCGTTGCATTCAGAACACATTAGGCGAGTATCTTTCCTTTTACCTTCTTTAGAGCAGACACGACATTTTTTCTGTGGCTTTTTTTTCTTACCTTTGGTTGGTATTTGCACTAACTGATGGAGACTTGGATGAGTTGAATTTTTACTTTCTTCTGCAGCGCTTTCTTCAAAATGCTTCCGGTAACCCACACTGTGCTTCTGAAGCATTCCTCTACAGCAGGATATCATGAAATCTTTGAATCGCGGGATCTCACCATTACAATTTGTATGAAGGATGAATGCATTCAAAAGCATTCTTGATGCAACATGAATACCAACTTTTTTGAACCATGAGTAAGATTTCCGAGTTGGATTGTAGGGCTGTAAAACTTGGTCAGTTTTATCAACTGATCCCATCATTTGATCATACATTTCAATATGATAAGGCTTGTAATAGAATTTAGATTGGCCTCCGACTAAGTATCTTTTCTTTTACACAGTGAAGCCTCGTAACGGGTAGTTGGAACATATACATTTTCTTTTATCTGAAAAACGAACTAGTAACATATCTTCATTTCGAATAAATATAGACGATCCTTTGTTCAATTTTTCATCAATAAGATGCCGAGGAACCCCTCTGTTAGTACCCAAAGTGCCATTAATGTATGTGTTGTATTGCAAAAGGTACTGAGCCAGGCGGGTTGACAAGTACCAATTGTCGACAATAATGTGCCTTCCTTTTTCAAGCACGTTGTGTGCCAAAAACACCACTATTCGCTCAGAAACAGGTAAACTTGAACTGTCTGAGTACAATGGAATATCATATATGTCCTTTCCAATATATAGGGAAAAGTTCCACGTGTATCCTTGAAACCGTTCATCACTTGGACGAGCACAAAATAATTTTAGTCCAAATCTGGACCTTTTATCCTTTATGTATTGGCGAAAGTGCAAACGCCCTTTATATAACCTAAGGCATTCATCTATTGCCAAATGTTCTCCAGGATCCAAAATGACCTGACAGACTTCACGCAAATAGGCAAAATATTGAGCCACACTAGTGAGGGGATTTCTCTTTTTGTAGGCTTTAGGACTGGAAAATCGCAAAAATTTCAAAATAGAGAGAAATCTATACTCACTAGCAAAAGCCATGCTTTGTTTGGATTCGCGAAGCATTATTTTATAAAGCATATATTTGAAAGTAACAATATTTTTTAATATTATTTTTGCATCTTTATTAAACAAAAACATTATTTTATGTTTTGGCGCAATTTAATTCTACAAAATGTAAGTTAAGCCAAATAACTATTAATTTCCTCGGAATCTTTTATTTATGATGTAAGACTGGCATAAAAAATATTTTCGAAGCAAACTTTTACAAAATATTTTTAAATTTTCAACTAAAAATTTTTTTAAAGATTTTTTTACAATTTCTAGTAGCCACTGGTGTTTTTTAAAGTTGTTTGAAATATGCATGTTTCCAATCTTTGTAATTAACATAAAATAGTCTTTGATAGCTATTTTAGAATAATATATTTGAAGAGAGCTACTTCTTCAAAATCCTATTTTCTGGAAAAACATTTGAAATCTGCTCTCGTCGATACTATAAACTTTTAACTGTAAAACTTTTTATACTAATTCCTTCGTTTTTATACATGTTAGTGCATGAGAATTTTTGATATTGTAGAAATTTTCGTAAGGAAAATTTCTATTGAATGTTTAATTTTGAAGGATTTTCACTCTTGACAACGTTACGTACGTTTTTAAGCCAACTGGTTTCTATATATTCTCAATATCTACAACTGCTTTATCTAATGTTAAACCTTGGGATTTATGAATTGCAACAGCAAAAGCTAACTGCAGAAGAAATTCTTTCCTTGAGCAACTTATGCTTCCATTTTTCGAGAATTCAATTATTGGGGGAATTGGTACGCACCAATTCTTACAAGTTAAATTACTGTAGTATTCAAATTTATCCATGATTATTCGCGATATCTGGTCTGGTGGCTTGTGATTTTCTTTAATACGTGCAACAAAGTCTAAAGTCCCGTTCACTAAACCCTTTTCGGTCCACAAATAAGAACGTAACATTACTTTCGATACAAATGATAAAGTAAGAAAAGATTGAAGTCCATTTGTCATTTCTGAATCGGCCAACTTTTCCTTTAGTACATTTATAAAGAGCTTGAATCGAGGCAACAAGTTCACGCAATTTTTTTAATTTTTCATTTATATAACAAATTTAACAATTAATTTTATTTGTTTACAATTCTTTTGTTGCCACTTTACAAAAAAAAAATCCATAATACAATTCTTTTAAAATGTTTAAGTGTCATCTGTGCAAACGATTTTGCTGAATAATGAAAACATATTTTATTTGTTAAATTAATCATGATTCTATCTATAATTAGTTACTCCATGATTTATATTTTTTTTTTTCTGAAAATATACGCGTTTCATTTTTTATTTATTTGCTAAAATGCTTCCGTATTGGAAATGCATGTAAAATAAATTAACTAAAATAATATTTTTTTAAACGTTTTTCTGTAAAAAAATTATATTCTTCAAATCTGCAGATCATATTTTATTTTTGTGTTTAATTTGAAGTCAAAATATTGAATAGTTTTTTTGTAAAGTGTACGACAAATTGTAATTTGAGTGGTCTAGTAGAGGATTCGCTTCGCTCATCCTAATTATTTGAGAGCTGAAAATTTTTGGACCGCTACAAAATATATTGCTTGACCAATAGTCTACAAGTTCAGGAAGTTTTACTATTCCCATCAAAAACACATACGAGAAAAATACATACATCTCATTCACTTCTATAGGACGCCGTTTTAATCCATACAGCATTATTGTTTTATAATCAATGTCCTCAAAATATAAGTAAGCTCTTTCATTTGTCCATTCTCATAAACAAGGAACAACCTTTTCCAAAAACATTTCAAAATAATCAACAGGAGATTTGGTATTCGATAATAGAACTGCTGGACTAATTTCGACTCCTCCTTGAAATTCAATCAGTGGTGTTTTGCGATGATCAGAAAATGGATCAGTAACATACGTCCATTCATTTACACACCTTGCTTCTACTTCGTCATCAGAAATATCTGTAAAATCTGTATCACTTGTATCTCTGTCTTCTTCTTCAGGATCATAGCTGTGATCATCACTATCGTCACATTGACATTCCATTTTGATAATACACTGCTCAAAACAATTAAAGGATATTTGAAGTTTTATATAAAATAAAGATATAAACGAAATTTTTTTGCCGAAAATAAAAGAAGAGAATCACAAATGCAAATTTTTCTGGTTTTCAAACTGTGGAGTATGCAAATTTTGACTTCGACGTCAAAAACGTCGCTTCAGCGGCAGCGAATGGAATTTGACTTTCAACTGGATAAAAGAGAATGAAGACAAGGATGATCGGCATTCAGTGATTGCTTTGTTTCGAAGAGTACGATGTCTCAGCGAAGTCATTTGACAGATTCAGAAGCTTGGAGAATTGTTGGTAGGTTAGAAGGGGGCCAAACTCAAGCCGAAGTAGCGCAAGCCATTGGAGTGTCACAAAGTGTCATTTCGAGGATCTGGAACCGTTTTTTGGAGAGTGGATGTGCAGGCCAAAGACCAGAGCAAGGTCGTAGACGGACAACAACGACCAATGAAGATCGGTATTTAGCATTAACAGCTCGGAGACACCGAAACATGACCGCTACTCTTCTCCAACAACACCTTCGCTCGGCTACAGGCACCACGATTTCAACTCAGACTGTCCGAAACCGGCTACATGCTATAGGACTGTATGCTCGCCGACCGATGGTATGTGTTAGATTAACATCAAGGCATCGTCGCGACCGCAGGGAGTGGGCAAACGAGCATGTCAACTGGAGTAGAAATGAATGGAGCAATATTCTGTTTTCTGACGAGTCCCGTTTTTCTGTGCATCCGGATAATAGGCGTATTTTCATCTGGAGAGACCGTGGCAGTAGGAATAATCCTGCGTTCGTGCACGAAACTATCAGATTTGGCGGTGGAGGAGTGTTGGTGTATGGTGGCATCTCCATTGACGGGCGCACTGACCTCTACATCATTCGAGATGGACTCTGACTGGTCGCCGATATACAGATGAAATCCTCAGATCTATTGTAGTCCCTTACGCTGCAGGAATCGGAGATAACTTCATTTTAATGGACGATAACTGCAGGCCACATCGTGCAAACCGGTGGAGGATTTCCTTTTCGAGGAAGGAATCGTTCGAATGGAATGGCCAGCGTGTTCTCCAGACATGAATCCAATCGAGTACGTTTGGGACGCTCTAGGAAGACGAGTTTCTGGCTGCCAACAACCCCTTCAAACTCTCCAAGAACTGGAAAGATCTCTTCTGGAAGAGTGGGGCAGAATACCCCAACTCGTCATTAATAGCCTCATTGAGTCCATGCCTCAAAGGTGTTCAACGTTGCTGGCTGCCCGTGGAAACCATACCTTCTACTGAAAATGATTTTCTTAGAAGAAAACACCTTTTCTTATTCTTTGTTTCTTATATGCACAAATTGTGTTTTTTTCCTTTTGTATACAAATGCGCAATAAAATACATTTTTTTCTGCCAAACATGTGTAATTTATTCTCATATAACCTACTATGTCTGTCGATCATGTATCAATCAGCTAAAAAGTTTCCCAGATACAAAATCCACTTAAAACTGCAATATCCTTTAACTGTTTTGAGCAGTGTATAATAGGCACAATAAAAAGTTTCACTTATTACAAAACGCGTTGAAATTTTCAAACAAAGAAAACGAAACAACCTATTTCACAAGCGAGCGCAATACCTACGTTCTGACTAGCCACGCCTCCTCAAGTGATCAATGTCATGAGATGAAAAGTGAGTGACAGGTCTAACATAAACAGATGTCTCTTCGGAGAACGTTGAACCTTACTAGAAAATGAAAAACGGCAAATCAAAAACGAATAAAAGTGGACTGCGCGGTGTACGTCTGGTAGTCGCCTACAATCAAATCAGGACGTACGCATCGTACGTCCTGGATGTTAAGAGGTTAATTTCGTTTCGCTTAAGCATTTTGTAAAATTTAAATATTAAATATTATATTAATTTAGTATCTTTTTTTATCACTGTAAAATAACAAAAATAGGAACATTAATAGTAATTATAATATAATATGAAAATATTATACTTAACTTTTAATAATTTTTTAAGTCCAAATCCTAAAGCTTTTTTAAAACTATGCATGAGTGAATACCACAAATAAAACAATTGTTTGAAAAACACAGGTAGTATTATTTATTTTTCTGACTTGATCTTAAGATTTTCAAATTTGTTTCGAAAAAAAAAATATTATTTAAATTTTACATATCAAACATCGTACATTGAATCTGCATGCATTTTAAACCCTTGCAATCATTGTGGGAGATTTGTAAAAGATTGAAAAACAGAAAAAGACGACAAATAAAGTTCATGTAAACACAGCAGCATTTCCTATTGTATTAGAATTCGAAAAGTGTTTCAGACTTTTAAAGAAATCATTTTAAACACAGCAAACAGGAATAAAACGAACTTTAATATTATTAAGTTTACCCCGTACATATTTAAATTGACGAGACAGGATTTTCCATCTTAGTCTCTTTTTCCTTTAGATAATCAGAATTCACATTGGGAGTTTGAAAAATGAATATTTATTTTATATTATCATATTTCTTTTATTAAAGAAAGCAATACTTATTATTCATACTTTCTCTTATATCTTACTTAACTTTTTTTTTTTTTTTACGCTAACGTATTAAAGTTTTTTTCAAAGCATACGACTGGATACAACAAATAGAATTTAATTTTTTAACTTGTTTAATATATTGTTAAACATCCGAACAAAATAAAACAGTTAACCAAAACGAAGTTAAAATACGATATTCAAAAACATATTAAAGTAATACAACATTACAAATAATAATAGTAATAGTGATTATAATATAATAATATGAAAATTTTTTACTTAACTTTTCTTTATTTCCTTTAACTTTGATTCTCACGTACTAAAATCTTCTTAATAATATATGCCTGAATACCACAAATGAAATTTAATTTACTAAGAATGTATTTATTAAAAATACAAAACGTTGGCGCACAAAACAAGAATCTTAGTATGAACTTGTACAATTAAAATAAAATAAAATATCAACGTTTCGCGCCGTCTTCTGCGGCTGTCTTCAGGAAAATATGATATTGAAATGACTAAAAGTTTGCTGCCTGATCGAGAGATAATATTTCTAATAAAATCAAATCGAAACGAATCAAAACTTTAAAAATGTTGCCACTTACACGTGATTAAAAATTAAATATTGCAAAGAGATACAAATTTAATATTTTATGATGTTATGCCATATTTTTGGTATTTTATAGGATAAATTATCATTACAAGGTTTATGTTCTCGTGCAATGATTTCTGCAGATTCTCTTATTTTATCTTCAACTGGGTTATTGCATGGAACTATGATTTTAGCCTCTTCATAGTTAATACGGCAACCCTTGTTCGCCAAGTAACTTTGAAGAGGCTAAAATCATAATTCCATGCAATAACTCAGTTGAAGGTAAAATAAGAGAATCTGTCTCAATCATTGCACGAGAAAATAAATCTTGTAATGATAATTTATCCTATAATATACCAAAAGTATGGCATAACTTCATAAAATCTTAAATTTGTATCTCTTTGCAATATTTTAATTTTTACGCACGTGTAAGTGGCAACATTTTTAAACTTTTGATCCATTTCGATTTTATTTTATTATGTTTTGTCTTTTATTATGGTTTTGTATTTTATTAGAAATATTATCTCTCGATCAGAAAGCAAACTTTTAGTCATTACAATATCATATTTTCCTGAAGACGGCCACAGAAGACGTCACGAGACGTTGATATTTTATTTTAATTGTGCAAGTTCATATTAAAGTTCTTGTTTTGTGCACCATTGAACAACGCTTTGTATTTTTAATAAATACATTCTTAGTAGTTAAATTTTATGGTGCAATTGTCCAGTATATGTTTATGAAATTTAATTTGTTTAATATATTATTTTGTATCGAATTTATATAAAACAGTTAACCGAAGCGAAATTAAATTACAATATACAGAAACGTAATAAAATAATACAACATTACAAATAGTTATTAATATATAGAATATAATAATATTTCTTTATTTTTTGACTCCAACTAACTAAAGTCTTTTCTAAAAAATATATGACAGACTACCACAAATAAAACAATTGTTTGAAATCATAGGTAGGCGTATTTATTTTTCTGAATTGACCTTAAGATTGTCAAATTTGTTCTGAAAGAAAAAAACCTAATTTAAATTTTAAATATCAAAAAGAGTACATTCAATATGCATGCATTTTAAATCCTTGCAATCATTGTCAAAGATTTGTAAAAGTTTGAAGTATAGAAAAAGAAGACAAATAAAGTTTAAATAAACACATCTGTATTTTTCTTTTGAATTAGAATTCGAAAAGTATTTTAGACTTTTAAAGAAATCACTTTAAACTTAACAAACAGGAATAAAATGAACTGTAATTTTATTAAGTTTACTCCGCACATATTTAAATTGACAAGACAGGATTTCGATCTTAAATTTTTTTTTCTTTAGATAAACAAAATCCAAACTGGGAGTTCGAAAAGATGTATATTTATTTTATATAATCATGCTTATGCTATTAAGGAAAGCAAAACATACTATTCGTACTTACTCTTATATTTTACTTAACTTTTCTTTAATTTTTTATTCAAATGCACTAAAGCCTCTTTAAAAATATACTAAATACCACAAGTAAAATTTACTTAGTTTAAATTTTTAAATACAATATATAATATCCAAATTAAATAAAACATTTAGCTAAAGCGATATTAAATTGCAATATATAAAAACATTAAAATAGTACAACATTTTAAATAGTAATAATAATAGTAATTATTATATAATAATGTGAAAATATTTTACTTAACTTTTCTTTATTTATTGATTCCAACGTACGAAAGCCTTTTTAAAATATATGACTGAATACCACAACTAAAATTTAATTTGTTAAATATGTTATTTAATATGCAAATGAAATAAAACAGTAAACCAAAACGAAATTAAATTACAACATACAAAAACTTAATAGAATAATAAAACATTACAAATAATAATAGTAACAGTAATTATAATATAATAATATAAAAATAGTTTACTTAATCTTTTTTATTTTTTACTCCAACGTACTACAGACTTTTTTAAAACATATGATTGAATGCTACAAATAAAACAATTATTTGGAAAACATAGATAGCAGCATTTATTTTTTTAACTTGATTTTAAGATTACAAAATTTGTTCTGAAAGAAAATAACCTTATTTAAACTTTACATATTAAATAAAGTAAATTCCATCTGCATGCATTTTAAATCCTTGCACTCATTGCCAAAGATTTGTAAAAGTTTGTAGTATGGAAAGAAACAACACATAAAGTTTAAATAAACATAGCTGAATTTTGTTTTGAATTAGAATCTGAAATGTATTTTCGACTTTTAAAGAAATCACTTTAAACGCAATAAAAGGGTATAAAATGAACTGTAATATTATTAAGTTTACCCCGTACATACTTAAATTGATGAGACAGGATTTCGATCTTGGCCTCTTTTTTCTTTAGATAATCAGAATTCTCAATGTTAGTTCGTAAATATGAATATTTATTTTATATAATCATGTTTATTTTATTAAGGAAAGCAAAACTTACTATTCATACTTATTTATTCTTCTATTTTACTTTAATTTTCTCTATGTTTTGACTCCATCGCTTTATATTTTAAATATATGATAATACAAAAATAAAATTTAATGTAGTTAGTATATTATTTAATATCCAAATTAAATAAAACAGTTAATCAGAACGAAATTAAATTGTAATGTAAATAAACATATTAAATTAATACAACATTATAAGTAATAGCAAATAGCAAATAGTAATATCATAATTACGATATAATAATATGAAAATATTTTACTTAACTTTTAGGTAGCTTTCATTACAAAAAGTAAAAAGCTACCTATTGCAGCCGTCCCACAGTGGGGCAAAATCCGGAAAAGCTGGCCAAAATATGAAAATGTTATTCGAATTGCACGAAAATTCGTATACAGGTGTTTTTGAGGATGCTAAATAAGAATACAAAATTAAAATTAAAAAAATGGCGGATACAATATGGTGGAACAAATACTACAATGTCTCGAAAGTTATTCCATTTGAATGAAATTTCGTAAACTTTTCAGGATGCTAATTAGGATTCAAAAGTTAAACTTTAAAAATAAATAAATATATAAAATGACAGATTAAAAGTAAAAACAATTTGATTTAAATAAAATTTAAAATTTCGAGGCTAAACTTAAAAAGGAATTTTCAAGGAACCAAGAGACATTTAATCGAAATTTAAGTACATTAAAGGAAAGTAAAATACTAGACTATTTATTTTTTATATTATTAAAATAAAAATAAAATATATTCCAGAATTCCACCTTTAAAATCAATTGTAGTATAATAAAAAGATTCTTCAGACGTCAAGGTGTCGAAATAGTTAGCAGAGCTTGTTCGCAGTATTAGAAGATCCTGTGACTCTTAGGATCAATTATTTTTATTTTCTTCTACAATAATTTACCTAAACTTGAAATGAAATAATCTGATGACATTAAAAGACATAAAAATACCTTTCATTTTCTTGCGCTACTGCATGTTTGCGATAAATCTTCTCGATGCCTTTTGTTCAGTTTGTTGCATGAATCTTGAGTATCTTATGTCATTTGGCAAATTGGCAGTAATGAAGATAATGTTATTTCTTTGCCATTAATAAATAGTTTGTGCACTGAAGTAGGCATATAGAACCAGGGATGTAGTTTAAATCTACGAGCTGTTTGTTAGGAAAAATCTTCGAAATTGATCAAATAAATGACATGGATACAAGAAATTACTTAAGACATAGAATCGTTTTATCAAATCTTCGTATATGCTCGTTATAGAAGCACAAATAGTTGTGTTTTCAAAGAATCGTTGAATTGTATTGCCATCATTTGTGCTTCCAAATCTGAGATTTGGTTTCTTGACAAGAAGTCTTAATTGTAAACGAAATATTTTTTGCATATTTTATTTTGCAATTTCAGTGTTTTTCTTTTCATGCAGAGTACGAGCTTTCCATTTTTTCTATCCAGTTTGTCTGCGAGCTGTAAGCCCTCTCTAAGCATCTTAGCATGTAAGGTAGATATTCTGAATTCTAAATTATCTCTATCCTTTTCTAATAAAAATGTCATATCGGTAAGAAGCTGTTTGGATGTTGCCTGACATAGGTAGCAACGTCGAGTATTACACTAATTCGTTATTAACGACTATTTCTTCTGTATCAGTGATTGTATTAAAAGAAATAAGTTAATTCTCCTGTGTTTAATACAATACCATTCATTGACAGTAGTTCCCGTATTTCTTGAAAAAAAATGGATCTTGATTGGCCCGATAGTGAAATGAAGATCTCGGAATTTTCAAATAAACGATTCATGAATTATTCGCAACATTTATGTATTCTAGTAGCACGGGAGAAGTGAAAAATATATTAGAACCTCCTACCATCTTCATAGCTAAATATTTGTTTAAATATACTTAGAATAGATGTGTCATCACATCTTCACTTGTAAAACAAACCCAAATTGCTAATGTAGGCGAAAGTCATATCCATAAAGATTTTCACTCGCATTAATGAAATACGCTCAGTAGTTTTTATCAGCAAATATAGCCATTGACAAAATAATTCTTCTAATTATAATAGAACAAACAAAATTACTACCTATAAAGATAAGAAAATGTTATTCTACCGGATCAGTAATAGAGAATTATTTTCATTTTTTCATCACTAAGCTTACTTATCAAATTAATGTAATTTTATGATTATAGTATTTATTTACAATATAATAGGAAATAAACTATTAAAAAATTGAATAATTCAAAAATTTGAAAAATATTTATCAGCTAAAATATGTGAAAAGTAGTCAATTTCAAAATTTTTAAGGCGGCCGAAAAAGTGGCATTTTTACTTGCGGTTACTAAAATATGCGTGAAATGCAGAAAGGCAGTTTTAGGCAGCTGGTTTTTTATGAATCACTAGACAATAGCCCTAGTTATTATTACCATTAAATTTCGTTGCGGAACACTGTGGAACATTTAAACTTTTTGATGTTTGAAAGCAAAAAAAAAAAAAAAAAAAAAAAAAAAAAATTCTAAATTTTTTTATCAAAAATGACAATGAATTTATTAATTTTTACGTGTTTAATATAAATTTTGCAATACATGCAAATAAAGTGCATACTATCATAGTGTGAATCCATTTCAAATCATTAAAATAGGATAATATAATAAAATATAGCACGCGTTTAGAGGAACTGTTGTTTTGCTGTTTTTGTTCGCTCTAAATGATATTCCTTCAAGCATCATTTTTGAAATGATGCTGCTTGTAAGAGCAAAGCAAAAATCTTTTTTTAAATACAGATTCTAACTCTCCAAACATTATTCTAGCCAACTGTACAATCGAAATTCCCTAAATCGTAACTTCATTTTTCGACTTTTGGCCAGCTTTTAGGGTTTATGCCCCACTGTGCGTCCGGAGGAAAGCACTCCTGAAAAATTTTGGTATATTTTCCCCGATCATGACCTCGAGACCCTAAGCCACCCTCAGTTCAAATGTTGACATATATATATATATATATATATACATGATTTTTGTCATGCTATAACTATCGTATTTATGAACCGATTTAAATGAAACTTGGTATGTACATAGTACATACAAGTGTCTCGACCGAGATCGTTGGCCAGCATCATCCGCCATCTTTTTTAAAAATGGCAGCCATTTAAAAAAATTTTAAAAATTTAAAATACAAAATTAATTTCGAAAAAATTAAAAGTTGAAAAACATTTTTATTTTATGTGTTAGAACTTAAAACAATGATTCCAGAACACTTTTTATTTTGTCTATATCTTAAAAAATGACAGAGCTATAGAACTTTGAATTTCTAGTATGGCTGACATTTTGAAACGATCTGATTTTTGTCACGTGATAACACGCGCATTTATGAATCGATTTCGATATAACTTGGTGTGTACATAGTACATAATGAGTCCGAGACCGAATTCGTTAGCCAGTTCCATCCGCCATCTTGTTTCAAAATGGCGGCCATTTAAATTGTTTTAAAAATTTTCAATTTAAAAATTAAGTACAAAAAAGTGAGAAATTGAAAAAGATATTTCTTTTATGCATTTGACCTTGATACAAAGATTCCAGATCATTTTTTGTTTCGTCTGTATCTTAAAAAATGGCTGCTATGATAGCTCTCAATTTTCAATGTGGTTGACATTTTGACTTTGGGGTTGAAATTTGCCAAGCGATAATACGCATATTTGTAAACTGATTTGGATATAATTCTGTGTATACATGGTATATACCAATGTCTTGACCGAGTCTACTGGCCAACTTTATCCGCCATCTTGTTTCAAAATGGCCGCTATTTAAGTTTGTCAAAAATCTTTTTAATGCATAATGATGTACAAACAAAATATTAGAAATTGAAAAAAGGTCTTTCTAAAGTGTTTGATCTTAATGATGAATTCCAGAGTATTTTTGGCCTTGTTTTTACCTTAAAAAACGCCTGGGATATAGCAGTTTGAATTTCTAATGTGAATGACTTAAAAAAAAAAAAAAAAAATTCCGCGACAGCACTCGTATATATTAATCGATTTCGATGTGAGGGTGCATATGCACAAGAATTAAGATTTAGAACAGCTCATTAGTTTGTTTTATCCATAATGTTGTTTGAAAATGGCATACATTTCATGATATCGTGGAATTTGGCGACCCTATAAATCACCAGCTTGAATAAAAGATGACTAATTTCTAAAAATTCCCATTAATATTCAGTACTGACAAAAACTAGTATTGAATCTTATATAATCGGGTTCCACTAATTTGAACTTCGTATGTTTGAATAATATAACTTACTCTAAAATAAATAAATAAATAAATAAGCTATACGAAAGCTACATTTTCCTCTCGGTACTGCCGGAAGAGTTTTTTTTTTCAACGTAATAAATCCTTTTTTTAAGTATAAAACTAAATACTAAAAATGAAATTGATTACCAAAACGAAATTAAATTACAACATACAAAAAATAAAATAGAGTAAAATAATATAATATTACAAATAATAATCGTAATAGTAATTATAAGATAATAACTGAAAACACGTTACTTAACTTTACTTTATCTTTTCACTAACGCTTTTTATTTAAAACTATATAGCAGAATGCCACAAATAAAACAATAGTTGGGAGAACATAAATAGCAGCTTTTATTTAGACTTGATCTTAACATTGTCAAATTTGTTTCGGAAGAAAATAGCCTTATTTAAATTTTACATATCAAACAAAATACATTCAATTTGCATGCATTTTAAATCCTTGCAATGATTCTCAAAGATTTGTCAAAGTTTGAAGTATAGAAAAACGATAACAAATAAAGTTCATATAGACGCAGCAATATTTTACTATTGAATTAGAATTCGAAAACTATTTCAGACTTTTAAAGAAATCATTTTGAACGCAACAAACATAAATAAAACGATCTTTAATATTATTAAGTTTACTCCGTACATTTTTAAATTGACGAAAGAGAAAGGATTTCTATCTTAGCTTTTCAGCCAATCAGAATTCAAATTGAGAATTTGGAAAGATACATATTTATTTTATATAATCATGTTTATATTATTAAGAAAAGAAAAGCTTCCTATTCATACTTATACTTTCATTTTATTTAACATTTTTTTTTTTACTCCAATGCACTAAACTTTTTTCTAAAATGTATGACTAAATACCACAAATAAAATTTAATTTGTTTAATTTTTTAATATATTATTTTAATATATTAAATAAAACAGTTAACCAAAATGAAATTAAATTAAAATTACAAAAACATATTAAAATAATACAACATTACAAATAATAATATTAATAATAATTATAATATAGTATTATGAAAATATTTTACTTAACTTTTCTTTATTTCTTGATTCCAACGTACTAAAACCTTTTTAAAAATGTATGACTGAATACCAAAAATGAAATTTTATTTGCTTAATACATTTTTTAATATCCAAATTAAATAAAACAGTTAACCAAAGCGAAATTAAATTGCAACATACAAAACCATAATAAAATAATAACTCAAACATATTATTATAATATAATAATATAAAAATATTTTACTTAATATTCTTTATTTTTAGACTCCAACTAAATAAAGCCTTTTTAAAAATTTACATGTAAATACTATAAATAAAACAATTGTTTGGAAATCATAGGTAGCAACATTTATTTTTCTGATTTGATCTTAAGAGTGTCAAATTAATTTCGAAAAAAAAAAACCTTATATAAATTTTACATATCAAACATAGTGCATTCAATCTGCTTGCATTTTAAATCCCTGCAATCATTGCCAAAGATTTGTAAAAGTTTGAAGTACAGAAAAAGGTAACAAATAAATTTCAAATAAACACAGCAGTATTTTCATATCATATTAAAATTCGAAAAGTATTTCAGACTTTAAAAGAAATCATTTGAACAAAACAAACAGGCATAAAACGAACTTTAATATTATTAAGTTTACCGCTTACATTTTTAAATTGACGAGACGCGATTTCCATCTTAATCTGTGTTTTCTTCAGATAATTTAGAATTTGTATTGGGAAATAGAAAATTTTTATTATAGAATATAATAGAATGTTTTTAATTTATATAATCATATTTACGGCTTTAAGGAAAGCAAAATTTACTATTCGTACTTACTCTTCTATTTTTTTACTCCAAAGTACTAAAGCTTTTTTTTTTAAATGTAGGACTGAATACCACAAGTAAAATTTAATTTGTTTAATGTATTATTTAACATCCAAATTAAATAAAACAGTTAGGTAAAACGAAATTAAATTGCAATATTACAAAAACATATTAAAATAAGGCAACTTTTCAGTAATAATAGTAATTATAACATTATAATATGAAAATATTTTATTTAACATTGTAACAGGGTGACTGCCTTCCCTAAATTATAGTATCTATAGGTGGCGCTATTGACACCTTCGGCAAAATATCTTGAGATATTTTGCCTTCCTTTCTAAAAAGACAAGAAACGAAGTGAAGTAATTGAGTTTGTAGTTAAGATGTAAGATTGGGATGTGTGTTCCAATTCATCTCTCTTAGAGATGTTCTTTGTGCTAAGTAATTTTTATGAATATTCAATTGATTGAGAAGCGCTCGTCTTGCGATTTGTATATAGTGTGTTTTGTGCTGTGACGTCTACAATAAAAATGTGTCTGTAACATCTCTGTTCTATATTTTAAGTACAGAACGACATCCCACAACATTCTTTATTTTATTTACTCCAATGTACTACAGCATCTTTAAAAACATATAACTGAATACCACAAATAAAACAATTATTTGAAAAAATAAGTAGCAGCATTTATTTTTCTGAATTGATCTTAAGATTGTGTAATTTTTTTTTTTGAAAGAAAATAACCTTATTTAAATTTTACATATCAAATAATGTATGTTCAATTTGCATGCATTTTAAACCCTTGCAATCATTGCCAAAGATTTGTAAAAGCTAGAAGGATAGAAAAAGACAACAAATAAAGTTGAAATAAACACAGTGGTATTTTCATATAGAATTAGAATTCGAAAAGTATTTCAGACTTTTTAAGAAATCACTTTGAACACAAGAATCAGACATAAAGCAAACTTTAATATCATTAAGTATGCGCCGTACGATTTTAAATTGACGAGACAGTATTTTCCATCTTAGCCTCTTTTTTCTTCAGATAATAAAAATTAATATTGGGAGTTCAAAAAGATGAATATTTATTTTATATTATCATGTTTATATTATTAAGGAAAGCAAAACTTACTATTCGTAATTTATCGTAAAATTCAAATTCTTGAATCGAAAAAGGTACGAATCAGACGAAATTACTTTTGAATGAATATTCAAAATGATGAAAAGTGACGTGTAATTGATCATCGTATAAAGCTATGCATACGTGTAGATTTTAACCTTACATTATCTTAAGCTTTTACATCACGAATTTTTATATTTTTAGGGAATCAATTATTTGAAATATGCAAGTCAGTCTAAAAATGAAAAAAAGGTAAAAAATAAATAAAGAAATCATAGTTGCCAACTTTCAGCTAATCTTCCATAATATACCTGAATTAGTTTGATACAGGTTAACGTCATTTAAAACCAGAAAATATATTTCATGGATCTTTATTTAATTTTTGGATTGTTACTGAAACATACTTAATTTTATTTCTTTGAAAAAATTCTGGTTCGAAACTCATTAAACCAGGTCAAATTAACGCATGTATTACGGATAATCGGTGTCAGGTTGGCGCCTATGAGAAAGAAATCATTTTTTTTTTCAAATTTTCAGCTAAAATTTGGCATTTTATCGTGTGTACACAATTAGGGTTTTTACACATTGTATAGTAACAGTCTGCAATTAAATTCAAAGTTAATTAATTTTATCTGATTAAAATACTGCCAGTTTTTTATATTAATATTTTTAAGTATTCAGTTAAAATAATGAAAGTAAATTATACTTTAACTTTTTATTACGGGCTCCTAGCCCGTAAGGCATGGTGACGTCACTGCGACGTCGTTGTGAAGTCACATTTTGACTTTGTGACCATCGATTGTCGACGTGACATCACGTGACGTCGATGTGAAGTCACAGTCACTAAAATTTGAAGTCGTTATGGCCGTTTTAGAGCTCGTTTGTGACGTCACATTGTGACCACTTTGTGAAGTCACAGTATGACATATTTGTGAAAAATGTGTCATTTGTGACTACTGTGACATTAACATTGTGACGAAACTATAACAAAAGCGACGATATTTAAATTGCCAGAAACATGTTTTTTAAAGTAAATAACATGTTTTGAAGAATATTTTTTAATTTTCTAAAAATTTTTAAGAAAGTCACATCCCAGTCACAATGTGACGTCACTGAGTGGTGGAATTTTGGTCACAGATGTGATGTGACCAAAGTGACTCACAGAGGCGTCACTGTGACGTCACTGTGACCATGCATGCTTCGAGGGAGGAAGAGCATTTGTCTATATCGTATTTTTTCATTCTTATGCGATACCGTCTTAAAAGGTTTTACTGTATAACATTTTTCAAAGTCTCCAATGCATGGCATATGGATTTACGATATTAAAATACAAGTGAAACATTTACATATAAATAGAGATTCGTTGCAAGAATAAATATATCACAGTCTTAAGTGCTTATTTAATTATAAAAAGTATAAATATAAAAAACGAAAAACTATAATAAGTATTTTTGGTCAGTATTCCTCCATACGAAACAATTTTTAACCACACCGAAGTGAGAAACTATGTAGAAATTTAAGACTCAGCCAGATTAATGATTTTAACATTTTTCCATACCGGAGCGAACATTTTTCCCTGTGGGTCGGTATGGGACCGGACCTAGATATTTCGATCCATGCTGACCTTCAGTGCAGACTACCAATATATTTTGAAAATAAGTTTAGCTTTAAATCAATACGCTGCTTTTTTATGTTCAAATAAGAGGCACTATCTTAAAATGACAAATAATTACGGACAATTTGTGGACGATCCCTCACATGCGTTCAAAATGTGTCAAAAATTATCCTTTTTAAGCATGGTTAAATGGTGTGAGTCATAAATTTTGGAGAATTTTGGATTTTAATATGTCTGAGAGGTTTTTACATATGGAGATGAAATTTTTCGTTCAATTTAGGAATGGATAAGGAATATTTTCGTAATTTGCTCTACGGGGACCGTATAAAAACTTAATTTTCGTATTTTTTCAAATAGACCCGCCATGGCGTTGCAATTTATTGTATCAAAAATTTCACCTTTTTTATGAATTTTTGCAATTGGAAGTATGGGTCTATGGGCAATATTTAAGGAGATGGCCTATTGTTTCGATATTTATAACTCACCCTGTATACCATATATGGCACATGGTACAGTAAAGAATTAAGGCAAATATTTTATGTTAAATTACATATTCTTATGGATTAAGCTTGTTAAATTTTACTGTCGAATATAATAAATTTTTGAGTAATAATTCCATAATGTATTTTAAAAATAGCGGATGATTACTTTGTTTTTATTTTAATTCTTTACATGCAGTTTACTGAAATCAATAATATGTTATTTCATACATTATAATAATCTCATTTATTTAAAATGAACGTTCATTCATGGCACTAAAATTTTACTAAAGATGTATAAAATATAAAGATGTGTTTGTATTTCTATTTTTTAATGCTCTCTAAATCTTGCATAATGTAGGTAGTAAAATTTCGTTAAATTGTACTAAAAATACTTTTTTTTAAGTTGATACGCTTTCATATTATATTTACTTTATTATTTCTTTAATGTAGAAAATAAATGGTTTAAAATATATTCGTTGTGCATATGATTTATCATAGTATATTTGATTTATCCTGAAAGCTATTATTTTAATTATTTAATTGAAACAAGTTTTATATCATTTTTATATTTAGTTTGAAAATAAGACAAGAAATTTCGGTACAAATGTCATATACGCACTGCATTTGCACGTGTTTTTTTCCCCTCGCCAATTTGGCATTGCACATCTCTGCTAAGGAGAAAATCCGTTTAATAAATTTATAACAATAGTTAGAGAAATAAAATGGGAAAAATTAAAGATTTCAGTGAAATGTTCTGATTAAATGATGCAACTGCATGCATTATGTATCGCTATAAGTATTAACATTTACGATTTATTGTTAAAATTATAATTACTGCTTTGTTAAATATTAAGCTTATTATACATAACTGTTTAATTAATGTTTCTTTTTTTAATAAATTCATGTTTCTTTACTGTTATTATTTTTTATTATTTTTATTATATACTATATCAATGCTTTTTTATATCAAACCATCATTTATTTATTTTTATTTTCTTTTTAAAAATACTAGATTCATTTTTACAAGTAAATTAATTTTTATTGTAATAAAAAAATACATGCTGCTAGCATGCAATTTGTAACTTATATTCAAAAACAAAATTTTCGCCAAAATAGCTAGGTTAAAAAAAACACGTGGAAATGTGGTGCGTATATGATATCTGTGCCAAAATTTTACTTAACCATTTGATGGACCGTGAGACGAATACTTTCAACTTATTTTTTACTCCCAATCGCCAAATTTGTACTAGAATTTTCGACAAAATTACCTGTCGTAATGTACGTGAAGAAAAAGTATTTACATATTATGAAAGCGAATTATTTTTTTCAATAGTTGTTGCAAACAATCATTTCAACATTTTAGAAACAGAATTATTTTCCTCATGAAAGGATTAAAGCGCAACACTAGTCACAGAAAAAGACCCGGATGATAATGTAAAGTCTATGTCAGAGTTCTTTTCAAATACCTCATTCAAATTTTAATATTTTTACATGATTTTTAGCATAGGATAGCTGAGGGCGATCTACAACCAGGCTAGTTTTTGCTTTTTTCGATTTTGCGTATTATGATATTTTTTATACTATGATAATTTCTATTTCAAAACCGGTTTACACCGGTTTTGAATTTTTTTTTTTTTTTTTTTTTAATTCTGAAATCAAAATTGAAAAAGTAAAAACTAGACCGGTTGTAGATCGTGCTCAGCTATCCTATACAAAAAAAGCATGCAAAAATATTAAAATTTGAACGAGATATTTGAAAAGAACGCTCCCATAGACTTTACATTATGATCCGAGTCTTTTACTGTGACTAGTGTTGGGCCTTAACCCTTTCCGGGACGGACGAATTCTGTTAGTGAAATGAGAAATTATCGACTGTCACTGGAAGTTACAAACGGCCTTTTTAGAAATTAGGAATCCTTTAATTTAAACTTTCATTGTAAAAGCAAAATTTTATTAAAATATTATTGGTGCCTATTGAAAGTTTTGAATTAAAATTAAGTATCCCGGACTGGCCACAATGTGCGGGAAAGGGTTAAGGAACTATTTCAATCACAAGAAAAGACCCGCTCGCTACTGCTAATCCAAAGGAAGAAATCGTTTGTATTTAAATATTCTTAAATAATACTTTTTCTTTTATCTCCTGTCTTGATCCTACAGCAAAACACCATTCTACCATAATCAGAATTGTTTCTGTGAATTAAATAAAAATGTGTATATTCTATCACAAAATTTAGATTACGAAACAAAGGTGAGAAATTTATTGTGCGATAAGATGCTATAAAAATTGTTCTAAAATGTTTAAAAACGTCACCAAAGCAGATTTATTTATTGCCCTGCAAAAAAACGGTAAAGAGGTTCATTCTAGTATGAAAGTAGCCGAATTAAAAGATTTAATATAAGAGATAATTAAAAGAAAATTGTAAGATTTTTAAATCAAAAGATGTAATTAATCTTACGCTTCATGTTAAAAAAAAAGAAGAAGAAGAAGTAGATGCTATTTAGCATGCTCACAATTGAAGAGAAGTCACAATACGAGATCTTTGGCCCTTAACCCACTGAAAGGCGGTGATTCCACTATAGCATCACCTAATTTTAATCCCTGATTTCCTCATTGGAAATGCAACTTTTGCACCAAAGCTTGAATCGTAATAAATACACATAGCTGCCAACTTTCAACAAATCTTCCGTAATTACTTGATTAGTTTGATCAAGTCTAAACTCATTTTGAAGCAGAAAATTAATCTCGTAATTCGTTATTTATTTAATATCATTTCTTTAAAAAAAATTCCTGCTCAAAATTCAATAAATCAGGGTCAAATTAGCGTACGTATTACGGACGATAAATGTGCGCTTGACGCTTACGTATATATAGAGACAGACTTTAGTAGTTTACAAAGAAATATTCTTGTAAATACTGGTGTCAACCAAATATTTCAACATTTCAAAAAAACAAAAGCCTTGTTCATAAATAATTGATGTTTGTTATACACCTAATACACTCATGTTCAAAATTAAGTTCACAAATATAAAATCTATGAAATCTGATGAATTATTCTCACTGCGTCGCCAGGAAATTTAGCTCAGAAGTATATTACAATGTGAGGAAGAATATAGTAGCAAAACAAAATGAAAATAATTTTAATTATTTGTTAAGAAACAGGATAAAACAAAAAATGTTAAATCATGAATCAGAGATAAAGCATTTATCTCGGAAAATGTCTGTCTAATATAGAGTGTGACCACCGTACACTGCAATACAAGCCTCAAAGGAACTCAAATACTGATTATGAAGATGCCAATAAATGTTTGTGGCAACAAACATTCTTCAAAAAACGTTGTTTTTTTTTTAACTCCTGGCGAATTTTATAAAATGGGGTTTCGTTGGGCTATGACTTTTCATAGAGAGTTCTAAACATGATCAATAGGAATGCGATCCAGACACTTCGAAGGATAATTCATATCTTCTTCTTCAAGAAAATCATCAGCGATGCATTGCTCCGGTCCAAACTTTTCCCGGTTTTCGGTGTCTTTAATTTGTCTAATTATACTTAAAAATTGATACCGGACACATTTTTAAACAAAACCATACAAATTAAAGACACTGAAAAGCTAGAGAGCGTCGGCTGGGGCGATGAAGCTATCGAAAAAACCCAGTTACATCTCGAGTATTGTTAGTCACGGAAGCAATCGTCGTGGGAGCGACCAAATTTCGTCCGCCAAGGCTACCTACGTCCCGAATAAACTAACTGTGTGACTTCTCATTATCGTCCACAAGCATGATGTTCGGGTCTACAGCAATCCGAAACAACCTCACATAGGCATAAAACGCCTCATCCCTAACGCCTGGCGCCCAGTCCTGAGTGTCCTTTTCTCTGCACACAGCAAGAGTGCCGGCTGTTGTAAAGCCGAAGACATCAGTCTTTGACACAACAAGAATGAGGCCATATTGTTTTCAGAGATGAATCGAGATTCACCACACAAATGGATTCTCGTCGAATCTTCATCTTAGAGCGTATTATCATTTACGTAAAATAAATCGAAAGATTTGGTAGCAAAGGAATCCTTGTCAGAGGCTGCAGAAAGTTCAGCAGTCGTATACCACTGCACATCTTCGATGTGGTTGCTATCAAAATAAATCGATATAGGTATGAGGTCCTTGAAGCTTATCTGAGGTTTCTCGGGGTGCTGTAGACCCAAACCTAATGTTAATGGATATAATGTGAAGCAACACAGAGCTCAACTTGTTGAGGAATTTCTTGTGGAATAGGATGTTTGCCGCATGAATTGGGCCACGACGTCTCTAGAACTCAGTACTACTGAACATGCTTAAGATTGTCAATGAACCCCCCCTTCCTTTCATGACCCGCCAGGAGTTAAAAGCCGTCCTTTTGGAAGAATAGGCTTTGTTGCTACAAACATTTACTGACACGCTTATAAACAGTTTTGAGAGCACGTTGTGAAGCTTGTATAATATCGCACGGTGGTCGCACTCCGTATTAGACCAACTTATATCCCAGATATATGCTTTATATCTGATTGATCAATTATCACATCTTGATATATTATGTTTCCTAATTCACAGTTAAAATCTTTTCCATACATTTATGCTGATATATTCTTTCTCTCATTATAATATACTTCAATGTCGAATTTCTTAGTAACACAGAGAATAATTCATCAGTTTTCACATGTTGCTCGTGGGATGCAATTGTGGTACAGCTCAAAAAATACGAATTTTGAATTAATGCGCTCTCCAGCATTGCAAATTGGTATTCTCTTCAGCATATTTTCCTTTCTTATTTTCTTATTTTCTTATTTCTCAGTGAAAAATCTTTGGAGCACAAAAAGATCAAAGGGCCCTATGATTACCTAGGAGGCCCCAGTGCCTTATGTGTAATGTTAAAACTTGAAAATATCTAAATGGAACGGGTATCACAAAAATTAAGATCAAATTAAATGGAAGCAATTTATTATCATAAAAACTTAAAGGGATCCAGAAACGGGTCCCAAGGTTTCAGGGTCATAACAGCAAAGTAAAAAGGTGAAGATAGCTAAATGAAGAAAGGTCTTTGAAAACGAAGAAGATTTTATAAAAAGGGGTCAAGTTATTAACAATTAGGTGCATAGGGGCATTAGGGGCCCCGGCCCTTAAAATATTTTTTTCAGACTAATTTTTCTTTTTCTTTTTCTTTTTTTGAATTCTTATTAATTGATTCCTTACGGAGTCATTTAGTACCACTTAACACAACTATGGAATAGTGTACATTTTGCATTTCAATACAAGACAAAACTTCAAACCCATTAATCTCAGAACCTGATTTTTTGGGTTGTGCCACTATTGCAGCCCACGAGCGATATAGTCTGTTTGTAACCTCAATTTTGGACATGGGAGTAAATAATTGACATATTGGACCAACTAACAATACCACTCCATTACATGTATCAGAAGAATCGTCATAAAATTTATTTTCTTCAGAATCTCTACCGCATTCACTAATATTCTAATCACCAGCAGAAATGTCATATTCCCAGGAAACCAAAAATTACTCAGACATAAATCGCAGAAACACTATTTTTCACACTTCATATGAAAATACTAGCTAAAGTTTGATGGACTGAGAAGTTTTTTTCTCATTTGCTAGCACTTTTAAATATTCAGCACGGTAATATGAAGGGCACAAGAAAGAGAGAATATGATGGCTCATCTATTTGAACTCTTTCCGGCGCGGACAAATTCTGTTAGTAAAATGAGAAATTATCGACTAACACCAGAATTTACAAACGACTTTTTAAGAAATCAAGAACGCTTTAATTTAAGCTTTTACTGTAAAAGTAAGATTTTCTTAAAATATTATCGGTGCCAACTGCAAGTCTGGAATTAAAATTTATGTGTTAAGATCGGGCACACTGCGCCGAAAAGGGTTAATTGTATCAACTGTAAAGGGTTCGTACAGGTACCGTTATTGTCCAGGTAAAAAAATAAGTATTTTTTAATTAAAAAAAATCTATATTAAACACGAAAAATTTCGCTTTATTTAAGGGGATATTTTGTATAAGAAATTATTGGTACAAAATAGTTTGCTGGTCTGGAAATTCAAGGAACCCTACGAAACCTGTGTTAGCGTCGTTGATTGTTGGTTCAAGATTATAAAAAAAGAGTAACTCAAACAGATTTTGAAGAGAGTATGCGCAAGCACTCCTTTATTTCTGATTAGCTTGCAAGACAAATTAGCCACTACAGATGCAAAGCGTTATCGCTGAATTGAAAATTTAAAAGTCATCAGAGCCATGCGATATTTTTCGTTTGGAGCTTTATAATAAATTGTGTCTACATTTTCCCACCACCTAATGATTTGCCAGAGCTGAGACACAGAATGAAAAATATTACTGATTCCATTACTGCGGACTTGTTAACCGAAGTGTGGTAAGAATTGAACTTTAAGTTGGATGTGTGTCGTATAATTAACGATGCACATATAGAAAATTTATAAGAAAATGTTGGTAAATTTACCTCCATTTCAATGCATTATTTGTTGTAAATAGTCGAAATTAAACTGTTATAAGATACCAATGAATCTGAGATATTCTTCATTGGTATGTTGTACAATGTATGCGAATAAAACATTAAATATTTAAATAAAATATTTCTATATTCTATAAATAAATATACGATTGTGAATGAATGACTAAAAAGATACGATCATGCTTAGTGAGTGCAGAAAGTTAGAAAGCTGAACTAAGTTCTTTTATAAGTATATTCATTCATAATTATACCATGCAGCATTTAAATAATTCTGGATTTCAAATCGAAATACCGAAAAGAAACAGAGCTTGGAGCTGTATGAATAAAGTTCTCTTCAAAAGCTCTTTCACCTTATCATTTTACATATAAATATCTCAAATGCATTTAAAGATTCTTAAAATATTCCACAAACAAAACACAGATATTTCAATTCACATCTATTAATGTTTGAGGTTGAAGGATTTTAAATTGGTATTTACACTGACATTAAAATTTAGTGTTTTTTCCGCTCATAAATTTCTTACATAAAATGTATTGGCGGTACCAAATCATGCAGGTTTTTTATTGTCAAATTTCGAACTCACACTAGAAAATAATTAAATTTTATTTTTTAACCGTTTTTTTTCATTTATAGGTATGTCATACCGGCAATATGATTTTGCCAATCAGGATTTAACTGTGCCATGGCAGGCATCCTTTTTCCAATCTTGATTAGCTATTCTATCCAGTAAACTTTTTATTGTAAATTTTATATTATTTAATCTGAACATTTTTCTGATTCAATGTCCTAAAGAGATATTTTGAATATAAAAAGGCACCAAACGATCATAGATTTAACACTACAGAGGGGATTTCGGAGGCTGAGTGATTATCAACTTTAAGGCCTTACACTAATCACTGAAAAAGAACCGGATGATAATATAAAGTGTATGGGAGCGTTCTTTTTAAATATCTCTCTCAAATTTTAATATTTTTACATGATTTTTGCTTGCATAATATAGCTGAGGACGATCTACAACCGGCCTAGTTTTTACTTTTTCGAGCTTGCTTAAATATTTTTTATCAGTGAAACCTCCATATAAGGGACACCTTTGGGACCGGAACTTTTGTCCCTTAAATAAAGGTGTCCCTTATTCGGAGTTTTTATTATTATTTTTTAATTAATCGTCCTGAAAGATATGAAAATAACGATACATTAAAGGTGATGTTTAAATGTATTCAAAGCGTATAAATTACATTAATCAGACACAAAAGGTATAGAGAATTAATTAAAACTTTTAATTGATTACTGAATCATTAAATGATTTGTAGAATTATTGATTTGTAATTTTTATGCAAACTGTATACATGCAAAAAGTATAAAAACATTTAAAAGAATCATACTTGAAGTAATCAATCAAAAATTATTGTTTTGCAAATTTCAATTTTTCACAATAAATTTTTCAAGTGTTCATTTACCATACTTATAGATTTCAGTTCTTCATTATCAACGTAATTTACAAAAAAAAAAAAAAAAAAAAAAAAAAAAAAAAACTTGTTTCATTGTTTTGCATATTTTAAGGCAACAAATCCCTCAATTACTCATCTCAGTAAGCGGAAAACGTTTTGACACATTTGCAAATTCTTTTTTTAACGGAAAGGTATAAAATTGGAACTTCTGACTATGGAAGCGATTTGGAATCGAATTGTATTTTCAAATTTTGAATAAATTACCTATTGAGTTATAAGTGATTTTGATTACATGACAGACATTTTTCACCCCTTCTTGAGTACTTATTCTTCTTTCGCGTATAAACTTGGTTCAAAACACTTAGGTTGACAATATTATCTAAAAGATCTATTGCGTTTGAAAAAAATCTGTTGAGTTTTTTTTTTTTTTTTTTTTTTTTTTTTTTTAATTCAAACTTTTGTTATAAAATTTGCCCTTTTGGATTTGAGAATAGCCTTAAAACATCTGTAAAGTTCTTTATTTCACAATTTTCTTTTTTTCTCCACTTTCAGAATCATCCTCTTAATTTTCAGCATTACTTTCAATGGGGATAAATGCACTGAAGTCAAATCAAAATTGTGGGTTAATAAATGCTTGTCAATTGTGTCGTATGCCTCTGTATCAACATGACTGTCTGTCAGTTTAATAAGTTCACAAAAATCTGTATTTTCATTTTTATCTCAGACTACTTCATTATCTGAAATTCAATAGCCAGTCCTTTTAATCTCATTTTCAAGTGTCCTTTAAATAGAGTGCCCCTTATTCAGATTTAAATACATTACACATCCTATACAAAGGGACTGGGACCGGAAGTTTTGTCCCTTAAATAGAGGTGTCCCTTATTTGGAGTGTCCCTTATTTGGAGGTTTCACTGTAGTTTCAATTTCGGAACCGGTTTAAAGCGATTTTGAAATTGAAAGTAATTTTTTTTTTAAAGATCTGAAACCGAAATTGAAAAAGTAAAAACTAGGCCGGTTGTGGATCGTCCTGAGCTATCCTATGCAAAAAAAGCATGTAAAAACATTAAATTTTGAGCTAGATAAATGAAAAGAACGCTCACATAGACTTTACATTATAATCCGGGTCTTCTTCTGTGACTAGTGTTGCGGCTTAACCCTTTCCGGCGCACTACTCTTTAAAGTTGGAATTTAAAGAAAAGAAAAATTAGGCAATCTATTTAGCCCTAGAGGAATACACAGGTATTGTTTTGTAAAGATTGCACTAACCATTTTAATTATACAGCTGTTGCCGAAGTGGTAACCTCCCATAAGTAAAGCATTGATAAGCGCAGTGAAAAGACCATTGCTGTGAAGCGCGTATTACAGTAAAACATTTTACCTATTATTTAAAAACAGTAGAGTTTGATCTCTGTGGTGCTGCCATGAAGAACTCATAAGAAAGATTTAAAGTAGCCATTAGAGTAGTTTTTAGCTCACAGGCTATCATAGCCTGAGAGCTTATGTGCCCGTCCGTTCTGTATGTACGTGTGTTCGTGCGTAACGCGATAACTCATGATAAAAATATCGGATCCACTTGAAATTTTGTATATAGGTATATCCTGACAAGGCGCTTCCCTGATTAGTTTTTAGAGTTCATTCGATATGTATAAGAGGGGGAACGGGGGCTCATGCCCCTCCCCTTAATTGATATGAATGGGTTTTTCATGCAGAATTAACAGTTTTCGTTCAAAATTTAGATTAGGATCATGCTGATGAGGCGATTCCGTGACTGTTATTAGGTGTTCATTGAATACGTATAAACAGGGGGAACGGAGGTTCTAATGCCCCCCCCCCACCTTAATTTATATAAATGGGTTTTTCAAGCAGAATTTTCAGATTTCGTTCAAATCTCTGAATAGTTTTGGAAGTTTAATGGTTAAGTATAAAAGAGGGGGATAACTCCTTTTAAATTATATAAATGCTAAATGGGTTTTTATTAAGAATTATCCGATTTACTCTGAATTTTGGATATAGATTTTTTATATGATAAAGCATGTCTTTGATAGTATAGGAGGTTCAATGATTAAGTATAAAAAAGAGGAAAGGGGAGAGCTGTTTCCCCTTCTTAATTTTTTTCCGAACGGAATTAACCCTTGAAAATATAAGGCTTTAATGTACAATTAGTATTTGTAGCCTGTGAGCTCAATGCCATCAGTTTAACTGGGCAGTATTCTTTATTGAAATATTCACGGAGTTTTTATGTCTCTAAACAGGGGGAACTTTAGGTGTTGCCGATCCGGCAACACTGCGCGTTAAGGGGTTAAGGGAAGCGATTGGCACATCTCCGCGGCCACTCCTTGTTAGAAAATGGGTTCTAGACGAAAAATAGAAAACCCACATTAATCATGAGAAGGGTCGTATTAGGTCCCATGCCGAGGCAAAAGAACTCCATATGATCATTCCCACGGGACTTCTAAACTAGAAGCCCAAAATCGTGGAGACTAGAGGAGGTTATTCCACTCTAGATAAACCCTTTATGTACTGACGTATGTATGACGTGATTTAAGTATTATCGAAGGAAATTAATTAAAAACTTATTTAATTGATTTATTAATATTTTTCTTTCTTTCCACATAATATACACTGCTTAATCTAATGTGGATATAATAGAGAAACAGTCGCAACTAAATATTTTTAGAAATTGATAATTTTCTGAATCATCTTCATAGGTATAGCTTTTCTTCTTTAAAAAAATTATAACGGATTCTACAGAAAAAGCCTTTTTAGGTGCTTTCGTATGTATATAAATACGTAGCACCAATAGTCGTCGTTCAGTCTGTCTGTCAGACCGCTTAGAACACAGCAAAAATTATCCAACCGAATGTTTTAAAATTTTAAATAAAATATTATTGCAAAGTTTTGTCGAGTCATTTCAAATTTTATGAAAATTGGATAGCTAGTTTAATTACAGGAACTGTTAAAATTTTCCGTTATATTACTGCCAATAGGAAGGGCCCGTGTGGTTTTTAAAAAAGTTATATATTTTTATGCTGAACTGCATTTAGTATACTAAGATATGTTTATAGAATATAGAAAAACGATATACATGGACACGCAAAGAATTAGATACCTGGCTGTTCATGGAAGATAATCTCTGGAGATGTGATTTCATTAGACTTAAGTGAGTTTTAGTCTTAATTAAATTTTAGCTGACTGGTGGCACATTCGTATGTAAAGATAGTAGACAAAATATATGGATGTGCAAAAGAATTAAAATATCTGGATAATTGGATATAAAATAATAAAAAAATAACAAAAAATAAATAGCTAATATGATATACAATAAATTAAATTGCAGTGAAAAAATATAATGTTGAGTCAGAGACTTGCTTTATTGCTAAATGCAGCAAGGAGAGATTGTGAAAATAAGTGAGCTTAGTAAAAGATAACAACTACAAACTGCGATGAAATATCAGATCACCTATGGGGCGGTTAAACCAGGAAAAATTCTTCAGCGCGGCTTGCAACAGAAATTGAAAGGAAGTTCTGCAAGATCCCCAATAGCCGTACGAAGGCAATAAAAGCAACTTGTAATTTCTCTCACGAGAAAAAAATCTGAAATAGTAGTTCAAGAGCCGACCCCACAAAACCCTATGTCATCGAGGACAAGGAAAAAACCTTCATTTTATGGAAAAGTAGTATTTGTGTTTGCCGCACAATCAAAAGTATTAAAATATGGCAAACTGGGTGCAGGAAAAAAATGATGATCCAACGAGTCAACCACTAGTGGTATTAATTTTTGGTTTATACACCACTTCACTATCGAAAGACATGGATTATTAGATTCCTCTATTGCAGTGCTTAGCAAAAGTTTAGACACTGGTGTTTTTTAACCTTTAAAGAAAAAATGCGAACTCTTGAGTTTTACAAATGACTATACTGCTGTTTTTAAATATATTTTAAACAATGTAAGATAAAAATAATGGTTATAATATAAGATAATATTTAATTTAACAGAAAAAAGTAAAATTTGCATATTGCAAAAGTTTAGACACTTTTTGATTTTTTGCCAACTTTTCATGGAAAAATGCAAATTTTCAAGTTATGATGTCACAAGTCTGAAGTATTTAAGTATACCTCGAAATAGCATCAGTTAGTGAAGATGCCGAGAGCTAAAAATATTTATTTAGATGAGGTAATTGAAGTAGGAAAGCTGAAATGGAAATGAAAGACTGTTGCAGAAATTTCAGCAGCATTGAATCACCCTAAGTGGTCTGTCTATGAAGTTTAGTCTAAAACAAAACATAAATCTGGAAGATCTTGTGTTACCAGAAAATGAGATGACAAAAGGATCCATAAACTTACATTTACACAAATGATGATTGCTAGTCACATTAAAAGTAAGTCAGAACTTTCTGTGTTCACATAATTCGTAGATGAATTAAAGAAACAGGTAAATCAATATACACGAAAATAAATAATCATAAAACAATCAGCGTTAAAATCTCTCTACAAATTGGCTAGAATGCAATGAACTTTCAAACATACGTCATATGGACCCAAATGGTACGCTATGATATTCAGTGGGTCATACCCCAAACGGGTGGGTATACTATTGGCACGACTTGTGTAAAGAGGCTGGGACTTTTTTAAGCCGACAACAAGGAGGTGACTTTTTAATGATTTTGTCTTCACTTTGCTTGAATGCTCGAGTATCTCTGGAGATAGCCAATGGTTGTCAAGCAACACAATTTTTAGTCATTTGAAGAACTTTTGATGGGTCAAAGTATGCATTTTAGCAAGATTGACTATTCATGTTGCATACGAAACAACAACTTCGTTTAACTCTGAAAATACTACTGATCTCAACTAGCCGGCATATATCTCTGATCTGGACCCAATCGAAAACCTTTGTAACATCATATGTCGCAAAGTTTATGCAAATTTTTGCTATAATTTTCTGTTAATGAGCTTCGAGCTGCTGTTGAACATGTTTGGTACAAAATAGACCCCCAAGTGACGCAACATTTAGTTTCTTTGATGAAAAGTCACAATTTTGCACTAATTGCAGACAATGTGGGTCCGATTTTTATTTGTAGTTATTTTTCTGTAAATATACAAATTGTCTATACTTTTGCTTTAATGTTAATTTCGTGTTTTCGTCATTATATATTATGTAATAGGTAAAATTTAAAATTTGTTGTTTCTGAATAAAGGATAAATCACAAGAAATGTATGACAGATGAATTACAAAACTTCGGTACATACTTCTGAATATAGACGCATAATCGATCATTGTCTCAACTTTTGCTGAGCACTGTATTACTCTTCAATAAAATAAAGGATTTTTTCTTGTGCTCGATGATATAGGGTTTTCTGTGGTCGGCTCATGGACTATAAGTTTCAACTGTGTTTCATCTTGCTCTTTCTACTAACAAGGATATTCTCTTTACAGGGCACACTCTGATTACGTTGAAAATTTTGCTAGTGAAGCTACTCATGTATCTCTCTCTATATTCTTAAAAAAAGTAATTAAATACAAAAATGTATACAAAAATTTGGATGATAAACACACAATTTTTTTTTTAATTGAATAATTATTTTAAGAGGTATTTAGTGTTGAAATTGGTCAAAATCATTCCATTGAGACAGTTTTATACAATCAAAAACTATACATAACAATTTAAACATTTTTAGATCGTTTTATATATTAGAAGTTCCCAGTGTGCAGACTGCATTTATTTTTTTTTAACTTCATTCATTTTATGAGGATTGAATTCAAATTTTCAGCATCTCGAGAAATAATTTTTATATATTTAAAATATATATATATTTTTTAAATGGTTGCCAACTATTAAAACAGCTCTAAGAACAAAAGTTCCGTCAAATTTAATATTTATTTAAACGTGAATATTATAAATAGCAAAATTTTTCAAGTTAAAATTAAATTAATTAAAGCAGGATAATTTTGAAAATTACGGCATAAAAAGTATATTCAAACATGAATTTTAAACGAAAAAGAAATAATAAACAATAATATGCCTTAAAAGTCGTAAATAAATAAATATTATGGTAGATTTGAACAAACAAAATAAGGCAGTGAAAAAAATACTGTTTCTTTTCTAACGATAAAAAAATATTTTTGCGTGAATATTATAAAAAGAAAAAGAAGTTTGTTGAAAATTACGTTACATTTAAAACGTTACATTGAAGAATCACTTTTTTAAAACCATTACATATAGCATTGTTAAAAATACCGAGAACCTAAGTCTGTTGAAAAAAAAGTCATTTTATATTAGCTCAGTCAGAAATATGATAATGAATCTTAAATTTTTGATTAATCTTATTTAATTAATTTCTATAACAGCTATTAATCGTCTACACGCCGAATTAATATCGCAATGTTATTATAATTTTATTTTCCCTATGTTACAGCTTCAAATGTTTTAATTTATGCATACAAATATAGAAAATAACAACAAAAATATTTTTGCAGTTTTTTTGGCTGTTTTCATTTCAATGTTTGCATTTGGAACATGATTATTGATTGACAACTTAGCAAATATAACAAATTATGTCCTCCTATATGCTATTGTATAGTGTTCTTGGGTACTTTCTAGAATTCCAAAAACATTTAGATTCCTATTGGTCAAATGTAGGTAATATAGAAAAAACGATAAAAGCAAATAATATACAGGGTGTCCGAAAAGTCTGGAAACGATCGAATAACTCGAAAAATACATATGAGATTGAAAAACGTAAATATACATGTTAAATATTTTTAAATAAGCTACTCAGTGATACCAAATTTGAACTTCGTAACCGACCCCCTGGGGGTGAGAGGGGGTCCAACTATGAAATCTTAAATTATAACCCCCATTTTTTATTGCAGATTCGGATTCTACGGACAAAAATACGTAACTTTTGTATTTGATGTTTATTTCGAATCCTCGTTTATCACGGTATAATTGAGCATATTAAATCGATACATATTTCGGCTTTTCCAACGGGATTTTCCCTAATCGAAACTAATTGGGGAGAATTTATGACATCAAATTCCTCGTCTTTTGCAATAATAGCGTTTCCAGAAAATCGCCCGTGCCGATTATTTCGGTAGTGCTACACACTTAAAAATTTGATCCATTTGCTGTAGCGTCACTCCACAGCTTTTATAGAATATCTCTTTCCTGACCAATGAGAATGTTCCACAATACAGTAAAGTACACTGTAAAAAATTGACCCTTTTGCTGCATCGTCACTCCACCGCTTTTATAGAAAACGATTACTTTACTGTGTTATGGAGCATTCTCATTGGTCACAAAAGAGATATTCTATAATAGCTGTGGAGTGACGCTGCAGCAAATGGGTCAAATTTTTAACAGTGTAGCACTATTGAAATAATCGCCAGGGGTGATTTTCAGGAAACGCTATTCCTACAAAAGACGAGGAATTTGACGTCAAAAAATCTGCCCAATCAGTTTCGATTAGGGAAAATCCCGTTGGAAAAGCGGGAATATGTATCGATTTAATATGCTCGATTACACCGTGATAAACGAAGATTTGAAATAAACATCAAATACAAAAGTTACGTATTTTTGTCCGTAGAATCCGAATCTGCAATAAAAAATGGGGGTTATAATTTAAGATTTCGATGTTGGACCCCCTCTGACCCCCAGGGGGTCGGTTTCGAATGTCAAATTTGGCATCACAGAGTAGCTTATTTAAAAATATTTAACACGTATATTTACGTTTTTCAATCTCATATGTATTTCTCGAGTTATTCGGCCGTTTCCAGACTTTTCGGACACCCTGTATATTTATGCAAATTCATGAATTTACATTTTTCTTACTCCTGTGATAAATGCTTAAACATAAATATTTTTTTTTTCAAAAGTTGTAGTCAACTTAATATTTTATAGGAAAAATAAGGACATCGTTATAATGTTGGAAAATATATGTTTTGTATCATAAATAATGCAATGTTCCCGTTTGGGAACATTGGCGTTTAAACGGTTAACAGGAGCTCATTGGCCTAAACACCTTTTTGTAAAATGGAAAAGAATGAATACCCGTTCAGTAGGGCGATCGGGCGATCGTCACTTTTTTAAAATTATATATTAATTTTCCATAGTTTTTTTTTATAGTAATCAAACTTATTGATTTTTACAGAAGGGGCGGGGGTTGACGAATTTTGCTCGTAGGGGGCAGAGCCCTCCTTCCTTATGTAATAAATAATCAGTTGAATTTAGCGGCAGAATTCCAATTAAAGATTTGTTACTTAATAATATTTGGTGCGAAAATACGATAGTGAAACGAGGTTTAACGAGCAGGATTTTTCCTGTCCAAAAGCTAACGATTTTAATGCATCTGAAATTTGGTTGTTAACCAGTTAATCGTCTCGCCCGAGACATTCACGGGCTGCAAGTTTCACGGCTATTATTCAGAATTGTTTGATTTCCGGCAGTTTTATAAAATAGTGTAATTGGTTTTATTCTGGTATCATTTTACTTGTCATTAAATAAGATGAATATTTTCTTTTTCAAAAAAGTGGTGGGAATAATAAATTTGAATTTTTAAACCGTAATTTAACCCTTTGAGCTCTGATGGTTGAATTTTCTACCACTTAATTTTAATTCAAAAATTTCACAATGGAACTGGAATATTTGACGAAATTTATTTGGAAAAAGTTTAATTCATTTTTTCGTGTATATCGTAAACCGATTTTTTTTATTTGCAAAATACAGATGTCAATGTGACATTTGGATTTTTGAAGAAATTTACTCCTTAGAGCTCAAAGGGTTAATACGACCAATAAGAGGTTAACAGTTTTTAAAATTCTCAATATTTAATGAATTTCAACTTAATCAAGAAAGAGTTAATTATATATTTCTATTTGTTTACACATACACAGGGCCTGATTACTAATAGAGCACACTTATACAAGGAATTTCAGGAGAAATGGTTGCCTTGTATAAATGCTGCACTCATAGGAAATTTCTGCTTTGATTAAGGCAGCATTTTATGTTTCTTTTTACTAGTGGGAATGTGCCCCGTTGTTAATAAGGCCCTGAAATTACAAGATTTTTCTTGTCGTGGTTATGTATTTTTATCATTGCAAAACGATTTTCTATCTTTTGCAAGTTGCAAATGTGTATATTAATTTATAGTTGACTAACATTTCATTTGTAATTATTTAAACTTTTTTGTTTCTATTATGTTTTTCAGATATCAAATATTTAAGAATGTGTATTATTATACTAGTATCAGTATAAATTTAACGTATTTTATAAAGTAATAAATAAATCACTTATTTTCTATTTGTTACAGATGTGTATGAAAATTTGCCATTGCTTTATCTTCTAATCCAACATTTTGTAAATTTAAACTGTTATTCAATAAATGAAGTTCAAATGAAGAATTCGGCCGTTCTACATTTTCATGTAGAAGAAGTCATTTTCATAGCAACAAAATCAAATCTGCAGTGCTTAGACAGATTTGAACAAATTAAAACAATTTAAATCAATTTAAATTTTGTTTAAATTCGTAAAATATGATAATTATAATAATTATAATAAAATATTATAATTATAATAAAATATGATAATTCTTATAAATACGTGTGAAAAAACTATAATTAAAACAAACTAAAAAAGAAAATATACTGTTATTAACTTAAACATTTAAAAACATTTAACACATATTTTTTTAAAGAGTATTCAACATAAAGCGTATTTTTTAAAAATTTTATTTCATTGCCAACCGATGAATAATGGCTAAAAAAACCGAAATTATTATTTTTTTATGTGCACTCAGTCGAAGTTCCGCCAAAATTTTCAAGAAAAGAAGATTGTGTATTATTTTCATATTTTTCTGAGTATGCCCGTATGGATATTTTCTTATGTGATGTTAAGCCTGTTATTACTGCTGTTCCAGCTTACTAGCTATATTATACCATTAGTCTACTCTAACCCATTCAAATTCACACAAAAACTGAATAAGTAATAAGTATTTAATTTAATTTTACGCATGCGCAGATCTTTAAAGTTTAAATTTACCTTCATATTTTAACATATATGATTAAGTATTTAAAAAAACTTTCATTTCTTTAGAAACATTTAATGTATACTTTACATTTTGTGGGATTGAGAAGTTATTCTAAATTGCTTCATTAAATTTTAGAGCACAATGCTTTCAACAGATGTCCCTTTTCAAAACTATATTGAAAAGAGACGTAACTTAAAACTGAATGAATAAAATTCTCTTCCTAAACATTTGAAAAGTTCTTTTCATTTATTCTTTTAAGTGCATAAAGAAGAGCTTTTAAGTGGTTTCAAAGGATCTGTAAGTATTCGAGTATTAGAATTTCGACAGTACTATTTTAAAATGACCGAAATCTTTATTAAAAAATAACAAAAATTTAATTTTTAGTGTAATTTCTTATTTAAATAATCATGAATGATATAGATACATATGCATCTTCATGCACTACCTTTATCCCATTCATATCAAATCTTTAAAGCTAATTTGCGCCGAATAATTAAATGTAATTTTCTTTATACAGCGAAATTGGTATAAAAACATTTCATATTTATTAACTTAGAACAAGTGTCACAAATAAAAATTAAATTAAAAAGTTGACATGTTTCGGTTCATTCATAAGAACCGTATTCATAACATATAAAATCAGTTTTAAATTATAAATTTTAAGGTTTTAAATTAAGGTTATTATTATTATTTATTATTATAATTATTATTTAAGGTTTTTAAATTATATTTATATCCAGTGTCATTTAATTTTCTTCTGATTTTATATGTTATGAATACGGTTCTTATGAATGAACCGAAACATGTCAACTTTTTAATTTAATTTTTATTTGTGACACCTGTTCTAAGTAAATAAATATGAAATGATTTTATACGTGAATGAAAAAGGTGAAGTGATTTTGTTTTAGTTTTGAAAAAACGAAAGCTAACAACAGTTTTAACAGCGAAATTGGTGTCTCCTCTTCAAGAATAATGAATAAACATACACGGTGTCAGAGGTCGCATTCGATAACAGAAATTTTATTTTTTTCCCGCTGCTATTTTGAAAAGAATGTTCTTGTTGTACCTTTCTATAGCACACGTTTATACTTATGGTTGAATATTCTATCACTTACTTTTAATTTAGAAATGTTATATTGAAACCGGAAAATTTAATCAAATTTATTTGATAAATATTTAATGTAACTATTTGCATAATAAGTGGTTTACTTTACTTTGGAAAATACTGGTGCCAATTTAACATTTGGATTTTTGAAGAAATTTACTGACCTGAGATCGAAGGGTTAAGTAAAATAATCAAGAAGATTACGAATGACGGGCTCTGATAGAAAAAATTTAATTTTTCCTATACAATGCGATTCCTTTGGTGTTTAATAAATGTCTGTACCACATTGAAGGTAAATAAGAAAGAAATTGTTTGAGGGGGGGGATGCTTCGTTATCGGCATTTTTATTAGAAAGAAATCATTCTTTAAAAAAAACTAGAACGCCGGGAAATTTTACGTAAGTTTTATAAATAATATTTAAAACCAGAAAAAAATATTTTTATTTAGTTAATTTGTTTGCCTCATTTCCCCTCATCTTATATATAACTTATTTCTTAAAGATTTTTCCGGTTCGAATCGTCAATTAGTCCACTAATTGGTTTTGAATGGACAGGACACCTGTCATCGTTCTAATGTTAAAAGCAAATTCTATTCAAATACTGTTAAAATTTTAAATCTTACTATTGTTTTAATATCATTCCACAATCACTGTCCTTCAAAATTCTCTGTCAGACTGTCATTCACCTTACTATCTTTCCAATTGCTCTCCCTACTCGAAATTTCAAATTTTATTTTTGTTTTAATATCATTCCACTGATATTTTCCTGGTAATTTCGCTGTCAAAGCGTCATTACCCTGCCTGTCTTTGTCATTGCTCTCCTTACTCGAAATTTTAAATTTTCTTTTAGTTTTAATATCATTCCGCTGTCATTTTTTTTTTTTTTTTGTAACTTGCGTCACTTTCTGTCTATTTTTGTCATTGTTCTCGCTACTTGAAAATTTAAATTTCATTTTTGTTTTCAAACCATTCCACTGACATTATCCTTGTAATTTATCTGCCAAAGTGACATTTACCTGTCTATCTTTGCCGTTGCTGTTCCTACTCAAAATTTTCAATTTTATTTTAGTTTTAATATCATTCAACTGTTATTATCCTTGCAATTTCTCTGTCAAAGCGCCATTTTCCTGTATATCTTTGCCGTTGCTGTCTTTACTAGAAATTTTAAATGTTATTTTTGTTTTAATATCATTCCACTGACATTTTCCTTGTAATTTATTTTTCAAAGCGTCATTGCCCTATCGATCTTTGTCACTGCTCTCCTTACAAGGAATTTAAAAAATTATTTTGGTTTTAATATCATTCCATGGATATTTTCCTCATAATTTCTCTGCCGAAACGTCCTTCATCTGTCTGTCTTTGCCATCGCTCTCTCTATTTGAAATTTGAAATTTTATTTTTTGTTTTAATATTTAATTTTTTAATGTTTAATAATTTTTGTTTTAATGTTTCATTTTACTAAATTTTAGAGAAAACTTTTTTAACAGATGTTCCTATTCATAAGTATACTTAAAAGGAACGGAGTTTTATACTGAATGAATAAAATATGTTAAACCTTTTAAAATCTCTTCCCATTTATCACTAGGGATGGGACGAATAGTGATTTGGCCGAATAGCCGAATACCGAATATTCGGCCAAGTTTTAAGCCGAATACCGAATATTCGGCCGGCCGAATAGTAAAAAATTTTTCCAATAAAGAAAATAAATTTTGATTATATATAATTTAAAAAATAGGAGCTCATTAATAATTATTACTCTTAAATGTGCTTTTAAATGTATTTTTAAATTTGAAAAACTTATTTTAATACAAAAAAATTATGAAATTGCATTATATCCTTTATTCTAATGGACATCAAATTGATTTTCAGTAAGTCAAGATGGGAAAATATTTCCATTAAAATATGAAGAATATACTTCACTTTTACTATCAGTTGATACTTCTTGTATCCAAAATCAGTAATATTCTTAATCTCTCTCTCTCTCAGAACTCACAAGGACATATTTTCTGAAATAACCTTTAATGAAGTAAATTTGATCATTTAGAGTTTGTGTCCCTAGTGATAAGCAAATTTGTAAGAATGAGACTATTCTGAAATCAAATGCAAAACTTTAAACTACAAATTACGTTAAAGCAAAAGGTTATGCTTAAAGTAGAATGCATATGTTAACAAAATCTTTGACATTTGAATCGGCACATACAATATTCAACTTCAATATTCCACTTATTCAACAAGCATTAAAAAGATAAACGGAAATTGATAACAATATGAAGGAAGGAAGATTAAATTAAAAATATATACATAATAATGTTATATATTTAAGTCAGTAATTATGCAAATAATTATTTAAAAGTGAAACTATAGAATGAAAAAATTATTTTGTTGAGTATTTAGAATTTATATTAAAATATTTATAAAACCATCTTCATAAAGCAAGTTGTGTCATCTAATGTGCATCGAGTTTGACACCAGTTCTGCTTTCAGATGAACCGTTGTATTTGGAATGGTGATATATTATATTTAATTTTGAAAATGAATCTTCATTAACACACCTAGTGAATAAATTTTTTCATTTCTTACTTTATAGAAAATAAGTTATGAATTTCATAAGAGCCTTTTTTATATGTGCATGGAATTTGCAGACATTAATAAATATTCGAGAGTTTTAGAATAAGGCAGTATTTTTATATTTTGAATTGTAATATATCATTCTCTAATGATGACATTTCCCGTACAATTAAATCTCCAACTTGGGCAGCATTTTCTAGAATATCGCTAACTTTTATAGGAAATAGAGAAAGGCTGTATATTTTTTAGTATCTGAATAACTATATTTTGTAAGTAAGAGTGAGAATGACTTCATAAATGAAGTAGCCAATTTGGATTAGAGGGAAAAAATTGCAAGAATGAAATTCTTTAAATCCGAAATTTATTTGGCAAGATATCTTTCACTATTCGGCGAGATTTTAGCAATATTCGGCAAGATATCTCTAAATATTCGGCTACAGGTATTCGGCCGAAGTATTCGGTCAACAAGCCTTCAATATTCGGCCAACCGAATATTCGGCAAAAGGGCCGAATAGGCCGAATACCGAATAGTGGCCGAATATTCGTCCCATCCCTATTTATCACTTTAATCTTACTATAAAAAATTCAACGTCTGTGATTGAGTTTAAACCATTCAATACCATTATATACCCTCCGTATTTCTAGAGTTTAATACGTTTCTCACGGACGAATGACTTCAAATTAGGAACTTGAACAAATATTGAATCAATCGTATTTTTTGTTTGTCAGAAATACCATATTTAAATAGTCCCGAAGAATAAATAAACATGTTTTAGTACATAGTAGTTAGATTAACTTTGTTTTCTTTAAGATTTAAATTTAGTTTATACCGTTATTTGATTTGCTGTTAGGGCGCTGATTATGGTTGCATAAGATAGAGTTTAGATCACAATCAGGCATGAATATGTGTAGTAGGTTAGATTGTACTTCAAAGGAGATACCTATATGTTTAATTTTCTCTTTAAAAAATGACATAAAAATCTCAACCAGTATTATTTATACCATTTTATACTTATGCATTTAATTGTATATAGGGCTCCAAAATATCCAGTTTTTAATACCAGTATTTCAAAAGTGTTATTTGGGTGGTATTTTCTAAATGCTGTGGTTTTATCGTTAAATAAGAGGCACAGCAAGAGAAAATTTGATTTCATAGCGTATAAAAAAATATTTTGATATGAATATATTTTATATTAAATATGTTTTTTACATTTAAAACATTTTTAGGTGCGTTCGTAACTACCTAAATACGTAGCACCTAGAGTAGCCGTTAAATCCGTCCGCCTGTTCGCATATAACATCTCAAAAACTATCAAACCGAATTGTTTGAAATTTAAAATATATAATTATTACATAATTTTCTCTAATAATTTCAAATTTTATGAAAATCGGATAAATACTTGGATTACAGGGACAATGAAAAATATTCCGTTACATTGCGATCAATAGGAAAAAATAGTTTAAAGTGCATTTTATTGATGTTACACTCTTTCAAACATAGTACATATGCATTATGCATATGAATGTATGCATTTATGAAATATGTAATAAAATATCCATTCTTTACTATCTGTGGTGCAAAGAACATTTTCATTTATATACAGGGCCACACAAAAATATTTTATTACAGAATGGTTTAGGAGAAAACATTGTTAGTTGAGTGTTTAAATTATATTAAACTGTTTCACATTTTATGAAATTTACATACGTTACTGAAGTTTACTATAGGTTGATTCCGGTATAACAGAAAGCATTTAGTATTTATAGGGACACACTAAAGTTTTCGGATACTGTATTGTATCCGAGCTAACTGATATACAAATTTCGACTTGTTGTAATTGAAACTGCTTCTCTAAAGCTAACGATTTAAAAATAGTTATTGGTCAATGATAAAAAAGATACGTTGTATACCATATTTATGTTTTTAAAGTTCAAACGTAGTTAATTGAAAGATATCCCTTTTCATTATGAATCTTTATTCAAAAAGCATTTCCTTTTTCAGTTTCTTATACAATGCTCTGATAAATTTAAACATCAAATCAAATTATTCAAAACAACAAAAAGTTTTTCGGATATTCCTTTTAATTCTATTATTCAATTTTTTCGAATGCTTTCAACTAGTATTTAAGTATTCTGTTAATAGACTTTGGTTATTTCGAATGGCATTCATGAATTTATTTTTGCTGAATAGTTTCATACTGGCAGTTTAAACAAATATAGAAACCAAACTGAATGATCTCTTAGGAGATACCTCTTAATAAATGTCTTATTCAAAATGCCATAGAAAATACATAAAATGTATTTAATAATAGTTTTGAAAGAAAATTCACTTATAAAAGATTTAAATTCTGCTTATTATTATAGAATAAACATGATGTAATAATGAAAAAATAGTTTGATATAGGTATATTTTGTATAATATTAGCTAACAATTTTTATATAGACTTTTAGAGTTCATATAGCCCATAAAAAAGTAACAATATTTTCATAAAAAATCAGGATTGCAATCCGTTTATTTTGTTAAAAATATAACATAGTATCATTACAAACTGAACCCAGATTTTTCCGAATATTAAGATAGCAATAATAAAGATTTTAATGAAATCTCCATCAGACTTATGTTTATTTCTTTTGAGAAGCTTGTAAAAGCATCCCATGAGACAAATGTTTTAATAATAAACCATACTGAAAGAAAAATGGCTGCTGCTGTTAGTTCACATTTTTGAGCAATTGTGGGGAGTTCCTTGAATTTGTACATCATTATGTACAAAACATTATTATTCGCCATATTAACCTAAAAATGTCCATATTTTTAAATCACTAGATTTAGTGGCAAAAAAAGGTATTTTCACACCAAGAACTATGAAGATAAATCTATACTATGTTTCATAAGGCAAATTCCTTGATAAATACTATAAAAATTACTCTTTATATTCAAAAGTGGTGGGAAATCCGAAACTTAAATTTTAACGAAAAACATAATTCAGACGCTAGTGGATTAAATCATAGATAATCAAGGCAAATATTATTTTTACAGAAAACTGGTATTGAATATCTCCAACACTAAATCCGAAAAATGCCCAGGGTGGAAATCGAAACCAGATCCTCGGCTTAGAGGGCCAGCGCTGTGCCTTTTATGCTAACTGGGATCACAATCGGTTGCATATTTTTCTTAGATAATCCTATTGGTAATAGCATCGAGTCTGCCATTTAGACAGGCCAAGAGAAAAAACCTCAATGATCATTTTCTCGCTCTGAGGGAAATATTCAATTCGTGTTATAAGAATAATTTATTGATGTTCAAATTTAAGGAACAGTACAAATACAAATGATAAAAGGAAAAATTCGTCTCCCACAACCACCATTTTTATGAATAGCTTTACGAATATAGAGAAGGGGATATATAGTATATTGTCTACGAGTGGCGAGTGATGTAACTGAGGAGACTGTCATCAGATAGCGGCTAGTTATTCAAAAATCGAATTAACAGTTTCTGAAGACCACTAAGACGATCTTCGACCAGTAAATTTGTAATAGAAAATTTTGTCTTTTCTAACCACTTAACCATTTCAGCTCTGGCGTGTAAATTTCTTCAAAATTCCAAATGTCACGTTGGCACCAGTATTTTGCAAAGAAAAAATTGCTTTATCAAATGCACGGAAAAACTGCATTAAACCTTTTTATTAAAAAAATTGTTCCAATATTCCAGTGACATTCTGACATTTCCGAATTAAAATTAAGTAGTAGAAAATTCAACCATCAGTGTAACTCAAGGGGTTACACCGATAAATATTTTTGAAAAAAAAAAACTTTCCAATAATGCCTAATTTTACATGTCTTTTAATCTTCTGTCACCAGTTTTTAAAAACAAAAATTTTTATTTAATTGAATTAAAAAAAAATAATGCAAAATTTAGAATAAAATTTTACTGGTGATAATAGTAAATTACGATTGGAACATGGATGCCCGGACTGCGTACGGGCAGATCATTTTACTTGCAAAAACAAGCTGCCAAAAGCAAGTTGCCCATACGAAGTACGGGCCAATCAAGGAAGGGGTTAAGAAGATTTCTCAGAAAAAATTTCTCTCTTAAATATCGTTAAACATTTTATTTGATTTTGCCTATGGCAAATGTCCAGATATTATAATCGCTTTCACTGACACAGCCAAGTGATTGCCTAGGTTGTCACAATATTGAGAGAATGCAGGACCTGACTATTGCCGAAAAAGCTTCTACCAGTAAACATTTTAATAACATTGTTTCTGCCATTATTTATGGCAGAAATTCTGTATTAATAAGTCGTTAAAAAGAAGGAGAAAATTCCTATATAATTTTACAGGTGGACGTTTGTTCCGCGGTAATCAGTACCAGTGAAAGTTGTTACAGTTAAAGCTTTACTGTTTTAAGACTATGTGATTTCCGTTTTATCAATAGTTCCATGTTTTTGTGTCGGTGAATAGACCTAGTGTTGAGAGTGCTATGAATCTGAAATAATCGAGGTGGCCATCAACCACTTTCAAGTATTTCTTACCTAGACGTCAATATTTCTAAAAGGAATCGGCATTACATACTGTCTATTTTATAATATTGTATTTCGCATAAAATATGCAAGTCTGTTCAAAATATCATTAACGTATCTTTCTTTCTATTAATGTTATTATTAACATTTATGTATGAATTGATGTTAGATGCCTTGTAATTTTAATAACACTGTGTAACAAATTTTCAAAGAAGATCTGTTTCTGATTTGACAATATTGATTTCTGTTTAAAAGAGTATCAAGTATGTTCAAAAGAGTAGTTATATCCTTGAAACATCGCTTTTATGGCTGTCTTAGTCGTTTTTTATAGCTACCAATAGCGTATTTAACAGTGTATTTGGAGGCTTTTAGAATGCATATTTGCTTTTTTATCTTGCCTTGTTTTGAAGGACATAATTCACCGTGTGTTTATGAATAATAGTTTAAATAGATTGAGGATTTGATTTGTCAAACAAAACTTTTTTGAAAATTATCTCTTAAGAGTCTACACCATAGGTTCCCAACCTTTTCTGGACCACCGCCCCCTTTACAAGAGAAAAAAATGCCAACGCCCCCCCCCTCTTTCAAAATAGTTAATTATACAAAATGTAAAAATATTGTTGCACATTATCAACATTTTATCTGTATATCTATCTATTAAGAATCACAAAGTAGAAGTTAATTAAAACGACCATCAAATGTAGTAAAAAAATGTTTATTAAAAACTGAAAACTAAACTCAAAACCAATATATAATTTTTTTAAATACCAAAATAGTTGAGGCTGATGGAGTTTTAGCAATTTGTTCAATGTCAGATTCCAATTTCTTTAACATCAGTCACAAATTGTCAGTTCAAAGATGTGTGTTCCTTTTCTTATACAATAAATTAGCTACTGCACGGTACCCACTCTCAACAAATCTGATGAAGGAAAAGCAATTAAAATTTTATGTAGTCTCGCTTACAATCCAGATTAGAGACCTGCATTTTTTTTAAATTAGGACTCTTTGTATCCATTTTTGAATTTTACTTTTAGTTACAGTTTGCTGCGAGTTCCACGATTTCCTTGTCTAAATATGATGATACTGCTATATCTGCATTTGTGGAGTAAATATTCCTGTTTTCACAAACTGCGAATAATGTGTCAAAGTGGCTGTATTCTCATTTTCTTAGATTTGTTTGAACAAAAAAAGTTTACCCATAGAAGCATCTGTGAACATCATCTTGCAATCATCTGATACCTTATTAAACATATTTAGTGAATATTTAAATTGATGTAATTAAAGATTTTAAACAGATCTGTCAAATAATCGATGTCATCTCTTTAATGTAATCAGGTTTTAGTGTATTTTTACACCACTTTTTTCAATTAAGTATAATACAGAATAAAATATATTGAAAAAAGATTCAGACAAATACTTTTTCAAAGTAAACGAACTTCTGTATGCAGCAGCAAACAATTGTAATCCTTTGCAAGTCTGCCGCAAAGTGATAGTGGCAACTGCACTACAAATGGAACAATTGTTTCACTTTGTTGTGAAATGATTTTCACTATAAAGCTAGCTAAATATCTTGTCATTCAATAAATTGCGTCTATTGGTATTGACTACTGTCATATTGAAATGAAGCGACGTATACAGGTGTTCATTCAACAATTTTGAAACCAAATGCTGATGATGTGTAACAGATTGCACAGAGAATACATTTAGTACTGCTTGTTTCAAATGTGTTAATGAAACCCTTATGATGGCCTGTCGTTGCTGGGGCATCATCAGTAGCAAGATATTATGAAAAGAAATTTCTCTTGGACTAATTTCGTGGTATTAAATATCGATTTTCTCTTCGTATTAGTTTCCAAATTTTTTAACAAATAATAACTCTTGACATTTTTTTTTCTTTTATGAGCTTTTGTTATTTGGTAACGCTGACAATCGAGTTGAATGGAAAATTTACATGTGTTTAAATAACAGTTTGATGCTATTTCAAATCCTTTAGCCATCTATACTTCTTTGTAGCGAGTTATTACTTAGTATTTTTTTCAGATGATATCTGGCAGTTTCTTATGTTGAAGAACATTTTTTTAATCTCTCTGATTGCCGGCAAGATTTCGTCATTTGTGTGCGGTTTTCATACTTTTCCGATTAACAATATATTATTATATGAGGCTAGTAGTCCGTTATTTTATTTAGAAGCAACAGAAAAGGTTTGATATAATTGACAGTTCTAAATTTTTCTTTTCTGGTACTTGAAAAATAGGACATACCTTTTCCAGAGCTGCCAATCCTCTCCGGCTTTTTCGATACCAATATTTTAATTCAGAAAATGTTTTTTATTTAATTTTAACATTTGGGAAATATAAAATAACCATATTTTCATTAAGATAATAATGGTGTAATAAAAGCTGGAGACTTGGCAGCTTTGCCTTTTCTATCAGCACGTATTTATTCAAATGCTTTTATAGCCTAGAAGGCTTCATTGCTTTATTTGTGCTTTATTTGAAAAAAACCTTTTTTTTTGACAAATTAAGCACATAGATAACGAGTGATTTGTAGGAGAGTGCGTAGAACCATATTTCAAATACTCAATATTGTATTGCGGCCACTTTTTCCTTGATTAAGATATTTTGAAATAAATTTTTCCCTATTTAAGTTAAAATAAATTTAAATTTGAACAAATTTATAGATATAAAAGTTTTTATCACTTTCACTTAAAAAAAAAGAAATCAATTGATTCAAATCACATGTTCGCTTAAAAATCTCTGTTCAGACATATGTAGCCATATTTCAGAATTTTTTTAAATACAGGTTAATAAAAAAAAGAATTATGTTTAAAACTTTCATACAAACAATTATCGCGAATTTTGTACTCTACAAGTTTTGAATTCATAATGATTTTTAATGTGAATCATAGTGATTTTTCGTGTTCAGATATGATATTTTGACATTCATGAAAGAACTGCAGCTACAATGTTTTTAGTCTGATATAATAAAATTTTGTTCTCTGCGATTTTAGCCTTTTTTCGTCTTCCACGGCGATTTTTTTTTACACTAGTAAAATAAATTTAAGCTCAGATCTAGGTTCGCCTGCATAGATTTACATTTAAATTTGCAGTTAAAGTTTTCGTAACGGACCGGCAAGGCAGAGGAGATCAACTATTTTCATATACTAACGAAAAAAAAAATCCCAACACCAATAAAGACTTGTGCTAGCTAAAAGAAATTTTGTAGGCGTGTTTATACATTTGAAAGACGACATCGATTCAATTTTCACGCTTCGCGCATAAGTGTGGCGGTAGTAGCGACACTCATAACTTTCAAGTCAGGTTTGCTTTAAATGCGTACTGTAACGTCCGTGAGCATTATTTATCTTCGAAATTTGAGGAATTCAGATGAGGCTGACCAAGAATGCCTGTTAGAAGACAAATAACCCATTGTTACCAGCTCACCGAGTTGGAAAGAGGTCGTATAATAGGGCTACGAGAATGATCATTTTCTGTCCGCGATATTGCAGAAAGACTTGGCCGGAATGTATCCACTGTGCATGATTTTTGGGAGCAGTGGTCAAGAGATGATACTGCCTCAAAAAGTACGGGTTTCGGATGACCACATGGCACTTCTGAGAGGAAGGACCGTCGTATTCGGCGTATGGCTGTGGCGCATCGTACTGTATCTGTAGCAAAAATTTGAACTGCATTTGATACCACAGTGACACAAAAAACTGTTAGAAGTCGGTTTCTTCAAGAGCAGCTCCAAGCAAGACACCCTGTAGCGTGCAATCCACTGACTCCAAGTCATTGCCATTTGCGACGCCAGTGGAGTCAAGCCAGAGCTCATTGAATGAGAGAGTGGAGATCTGTTGTATTTTCTAATGAAAGACAGTTTTGTCTTTGTGCCAGTGATGGTCCTGTGCTGGTAAGAAGGACATCAGGGGAACGTCTACAACCAAACTGTCTGCGGGCGAAACACACTGGACCTACACCTGGAGTCATGGTCTGGGGAGCAATTTCCTATGACAGCAGAAGCACATTCGTGGTTACCCTAAACACACTGACTGCAAATATGTACATCAGTCTGGTAATTCAACCTGTAATGCTGCCATTCAAGAACAGCATTCAAGGGGGAGTTTTCCAACAGGATAGCGCTCGTTCTCATGCCGCTGTTCTAACGCAACATACTCTACAGAATGTCGACATATTACCTTTGCCAGCGAGATCACCAAATCTGTCTCCCATTGAGCACGTATGAGATATCATTGGATTAGAACTCCGGTGTCATCCCCAGCCGCACTGACCATCACAGTATTGGCAAGGCACGTACAACAAGCATGGAATTCCGTACCACAAAGTGACATTCGGCACCTGTATGACACAATGCATGCACGTGTGCAGGATTGCATTCAAAAGTCTGGAGGTTATAGCAACTATTAATGTAACAGCATTTCACATTTGAAATGCATTTTATTGAGCTTAAATTAACCTGTGATCTCGAATATCTAATCAAATAAGCATGTTAACTAGACAAATGCACTGTCTAAATTTCATTACTCTGCAATAAGTTTTTCTTTTTGTGTTGAGATTTTTTTCCCGCCAGTGTATAATTACTATATAATCAAGTAAGCCATGACCGCCCCCCTTGACTCTCCTAACGCCCCCCGTTTTTCTCCAGACCCGCTACCGCCCCCCTGGAAGGCTTCAGCGCCCACTGGGGGCGGTACCGCCCCCGTTGGGAACCTATGGTCTACACCAATCACTCAAAAAGACACGAATGATAAGGTTAAGTCTATGGGGTCGTTATTTTCTATTGGGGCGTTGAACGATATTTTCAGCACAGGATAGCTGAAGACGGCTAGTTTTATGGCTAGTTTTTAATTCTTAGATTTTGGCTATATCTTTTTAAATTTTAGAATAGTTTCAATTTCAGAACCGGTTCAAACCAGTTTCGGAAGTTAAAGTAATAACAACATCTGAAACCAAAATCGAAAAAGTAAAAACTAGCCTTAAAACTAGCAACTCCTTTTGAGCTAGCTTATGCAATTTTTTTAAAAATATTAAAATTTGATCGAGATATTTAAAAATAACGCTATCATAGACATAGCATTATTATCCGGGTCTTTTTAGTGACTAGTATGACCTCTTAAGATATGTTTAAAGGGTCACAATCACTTATTACGCATAACTGTTGAATATTTCTAAACATAACTGTATTAAAAATATATACATTACCAGAAATTCCATAAATCCTACTATAAACTGAAACAAATAACATTCATTACATTCTACTAAATTTTCAAACCAAAATTTATTCTAAAATATACATTAATTTAAATTCAGTCTTAAGGTCCAAATACATTTGACTAATTCTTGTTGTCAGGCGTCGATGTCTCAGATCTTTCGAGTCGGCACGTTTGATGTATAATTGCTTTTTCAGTGCACCAAACTTGAATTGCAAGAGAGAAATCGTACGCGAAATCTATTGACAGCTTTACGACTGAAGATGGGGAAGATAGTTGTACTAGGAACTTTCCCTTCTTTTGTCAATTCGATAGGCTTCGTCCCTCAAAAATCATTTAAAGAGGTTCCAAAACTAGCAATTTTTTGTTCACGTCCCCCCAAAAGTCGGAAACACTGATTCTTCAAAGATTAGATTTACTGATTTTTTAATTCAACTGAAAATATTGAGCTCTGTGCTCAGCCTTAGAATATATTTCACAAATTCATAACTACTGAATGAAAAATATAAATTTGATTCAAGAGAAAAACGTCAAAATAAAAAAAGAAACACTTCATCATTTCGAAATAAACCATTTTAAAATATTCTTTTAAGAATTGCTTACATAGCGAAAACCAAGATTATTTCTAAACAAACTAAGCATAAAAATAGAAAAAAATAATGGGATTTGTTTTAAAACGCAATCGAATGTAAAAAGATTCTCCATCATTAGTCTTATTAGTAATTCAAACAATGTAGAACATTTTTTAATGAATAATAATTTACTGCTTCAAAATTTTGTAGTAAGTTTTTAAGCTTAAAATTTTATCGTTTGAAGTGCTCCAGTTGCTGGCAATCTTCCAGACTTAAAAATAAAAGTTTTGATAATGACGTTGGAATAGAAAATAATTTTTCCAGACTAATCTATATGCGTTATAATTTAAGTCTAATTACACACTCTATTAAATCTAATAACTTGTTAAACAATTACTGTGCACAGTAATAGGACATAGTCATAATCACCCTTCTTATCTCTGCAAATAAAATCAGATATATGACTGTAGTTTTTCACAAATTGTTTTGAATAACTATTTGCTTACTCTTATTTTCCCATTAAATTTTGTAAGAGATGACAGAAAGAAATAATATTGAATTGTTGTTATTAAACCAATTTAAATATAATTTACATAGTTGTTTTTAAATCTGCGTATTACCATAATGTAATAGTGGGACCAATGCGATTGTTTGAGACATTAAAAAATTTAAATAAATGTTATAAAATCGTTTATTAACATATGTATTATTTAAAAAAATTGGTAAATACATCATCAACGCAAGGAAAAAAAAGTTAATTACTACTTTTTATATAATGGCGAAAAAAATTAATACAGTACTAGCTCGACTTATTGTAATTCCTGGCGTATAATCCGTGGATCAGACAATTCTTTTTGGACCTAAAAATCTTATTTAATGATTAAAGGCAATAGTAGGCAGTAAGCTCACAGCTGTTTGCGCTTCTGGACCGGAAAAACCTTAAGCCTAGGAGGGGAGGGTAAATCTATCATCCAGCTTTTATTTAAGGTTTGGTTTGGTTTGGTTTATCTTTGTCGTCCGATTATCTGCGCTAGGTATATAGGACCGGGGGGGAGTGCCCTTCGTGGGGGTCTTTCTAAGGGAACCCAACCCGTATTTACGCAAGGTTCGAAGAAAACCGCGAAAACTCCGAACGGTTAGGCCGACAGCCGCGATTGGGATCGAACCCAGCACCTGCCGTCTACCAGTTGAGAGGTCCGTACCTCTCGGCCATTGGTGGGGCGCTTTTATTTAAGACTTTTTTTTTCACAAATGACATATGCAGCTCAATGTTGCTTGAGCTGGACGTGATAATATCAAGATAGTAGCAGATATTTTTTAGGGTCTGCTATGTCGCTGCCCGATTTTGCCACAAGGCTAGATCAGCGGCTGTTTGATAATTTAAGGTAATTTGAGACATTCTAAGTTATAATCGGAATATTAAGGAGTTACGAAAACATTCACCATACAAGAAACCATGCATGAACAACAGACAGTTACGCAATATTTTCTTAGTGATACAATGCAAATAGTTATAATTACAAAATAATTACAGAAATATAGGCATAATTCTTTAATAACATTATTATTAAATTAAGAAGACAAATTTTGGCGGCGATTTAATGTCACATTAAAAAAAAAAACTTTCTGGGTCAAAAAATGATAGTTTAATCGCGGATTCTACACGATAAATTGTGGCGCATTAGCAATTCGCTCGAATATTAGCCACGCAATTTGAAAATGACATAAGTCGAGGTACATTTTGATAAGCCAATGAGGTTAAGTAATAAAAATTTTCATAATTGAATGAACTTATTGTATTGTATTTAGGGATTAAATTATATACATTTATCATAAAAAAGCATTTAAAATACAAGAATTTATTGTTCTTCTAGGGGCCCCGTTCGATTCTTTGAGAATGTGAAAAAAACCTTGCAATAAATGTAGAACACCGTTTTTTTTTTTTTTTTTTTTTTGAGAAATGCTACTGTAGTAACAGAGTGGTATTTTAAAGCTTTTCAAAATGACTCATTTTTGATTGTAACTATCATTTGACAACAGCGGGAAAATTTACCTTCATAAAAAACAAAAATCATGTAAAATGTTCTATGTGCGCTTTAACCCTTTCAGGGGCAAGGCATTTCTGCTCCAAAAGTATTTAAATAATCAACTCACACCGAAATTTTCGAACAAATTTATTCGAAAGCATGCAAAGCCTTTTTTTCACGCACATTATGAAACAAAAATTATGCTGAAATTACTGCTGTCAGTTGGTAGTTTGAGCGCCAAAATTAACCGATTACAGAACGTAAATGACGCCCCTGGCAGAGCTAATTAAAGATTTTTTTCAGGCTATACGACATAAATATGAGGTGATGAAATTCGAGGCAATTTAAGTCATTGCACTACTCCATAGTATTATTTAATATATTAAGGGTTTAGCTGTTAACTGATTTGATCAATAGCTTTTACCAATTTCATTGGTCTTTATTGAAATAATTACAAATAATAGAATGAAATAAAAGGAAATATTTTTATATTCATGAAAAATTGATAACCGTAGATTATATTCTAATTTCATAAATACATTAAAAGCACAATTTTGGTAAAAAAGTGCAAATAAAGATAATAGTAAAAAAATTAATTGTATTAGATTGAGATATATTTTCAGATAGTATTGCAAAACAAGGGGAGAGGAGCCGATTTAACACACAGTTATTTATTCTTGGAACCTCAACTGTAACCTAACTTTCAGGCAGTTTTTATTAAAAATATAATTTTTTCATTAAACACATGTGCCTTTCGTTAAACCAGAGAAAAAAAATAAGAATTCAAACAATTTTTTTGTGTAATTTTAACTGACTTTTTAAATTTAGGCAATATTTAGTCAAAATAAAAAAAATAATTTCATTTATGCCAAACTTTCCATAACGAAATCTATTACATATATTTCACTTGATATTCAAGTATATATAAAAAAAAACATTTACCTGTGTTATGAATTAAAAGATTTACAGTACCTGTGAAATTTACTAATATATACCAAATTTTGTATGCAAAACATGTTTTTTTAAATGTGTATTTTTCAATAAAAACAGCTTTTAAATTTATATATACATACTTGAAAGCTATATTTTACTTCATCACATAACAATAGATGAATAGAGCCTTGTCACGAAATTTTATTTCAAGATCTTAAAAACCTTTTATAGAAATAAGATTTCTTGTAAACATAAGCAATGAAAAACACAGTTTGCAAGAAAACGCAAATAAAGATTTTAATGTAGCACAAAACCTAAAATATAAAGGTTTATATTTTAGGCTAAATTTTGCTTCTAGTTATCGCTAAACCAAAAAAAAAGATCATTTTTGTAATCATAAATGTGTGAAATTTAATTAAAAATCATAGAAACAAAGACGGAAATTTTCACAAACACCGCGATTTGAAGGTAGCCTAAACAAGATCATAAATTTTTCAGAGATGATGTGAAACGGTTAATGCGAAACTAGTTGACTATAGATGGCTAAGTTTTGCAATTGTTTGGTTTGCTTCTCTCTGTAACAATCAATTGTAGAACACTTAGATAGTAGAGTTTGGGAATAGATTGTTATCTCTATCAATAATTATTACATGTGATTGGATTTTATCGAATGTTGAAATCGCAAATCACGAAATAAAAATATATTCTAGTCAGTCAGTGCTTGAAAATTTTAATGGGCTAATAAAGAAGTTCAATGTTTGTTTGACATATCTAAGCGCAGAGGTTTTCAAAATTATAACTGAACATAATAAATAACATGGAAATTCATCGTTGAATTTACCCTATCGAGGGGATGTTCTATCTCAGAATCAGAAAAATGTTAAAGACTACTCTAAAAATTTTAAGAAAAGCTTTGTTGACTTTTAAGGAACTTTTGGGTGCACTTCTAAAGCTGTAAAAAGTTTTCATCCACAAACTTTTACCTTATGACACCGCCCCTTGAATACTACGCCTGAGTGCTGACACAAAAATGTCGGTTGCCGAAGGTAGATTTTTTCTCTTTGCTTGTATGGTCTCTAAAAATTAGACACAAGTATTTCATAAAAGATTTGATTTTACTTCTATACTTTTAGAAAAGTAAAGTAAAAGAACCTTTTAAAAATTATTAGTTCGTATATTTTAGGCACCGTAAAGACTCTGAAAAAAAAAATCCACCTTCGGTAGCTGCTTTTTTGAGTCAGTGCTTCAACCTAGTATTCAGGGGGCTGTGCTTATGTCGATGATGACCTATCTAAAATGAAACCCTGCCATTAAATAGTATAAAATTGTCTTTTAAAATTTTTGTGGCTTCAAAAAGTTTTAAGTGATGGATTTTCTTGCCCAAATGATGTAAGTGCAAAATTAGTTAAGAGGTTAACTATGTCTCACAAAAACATTTGTAAAACCACGTTTCCCCACTACTCACGCACATATTCTGTAACGCTTATCTATTATTATTTAAAATTGAAATCTATTTTACGAAAAGAGACCTAACGGCCCTTAACCTTTTCCAGCACACTCTACCCTGTTCGGGATACCTAATTTTAATTCTAATCTTGCAAATGGCACCAATAATATTTTAATAATTTTTTTCTTTACAATGAAAACTTAAATAAGGGATTCTTAACTTCTAAAAATGTCGTTTGTAAATTCCGGTGACAGTCAATAATTTCTCATTTTACTAATAGACTTGCCCGTGCCGAAAAAGGTTAACAAATATTACTGATTTCAAATTTATAACTTATCAAACAGATGAATTCTCTGTCACAAATGCTTTTGTAAAAAATTTTATACATGAAATGAAGCTATACTTTATTCCAAAAAGAGTTTTATTGTGCCTCTCCCAATTACCGCTAAGTTCTTATATGCTCAGTACTTTTTCGCAGTATACTTGTAAAGTTTCCCTACTATAGCATTGATAATAATAACACTGAAATACCTTATAATGCAATGTAGTAACTTACTAAAAGTTTCTGGAAAAACTTAAAACACTAAAGTTTTTCCACGGAAGAAATATTTCACAAGACTTGTTTGAAGATTCGACTTTTATTAAATTTAAATAGCCATTATTCCGCATCAAATACAGTCTTTTTTTTTTCTTTGTCGATTACTGCAAATTGAGTGTCACATACCTGCTCATTTAGATTTTGAACTAAAAATTGTATATCTTATATATTCATTAAAGCCATAAATATTTTGAATATACCGATTTCTTTTACTGATACTTAAGATTTTATAAAGCTTATAAAATCGTCATGTTTAGATATTTCAAATATTTTTACGTGAAACATGTCCAAGACAGTAAAATTTGATAAATCCTAAAGTAGTTTCATTTGTAAAATTTTCACCATGTTCGTACAGCAGAATAAATAGAAATGCAAAACTCACAAATAATCGGACTTGCCAATCTCAAAACTTTCTTATATCTTATATATATGAATTCTTTTTAAAAAAATGCGATTTCACTGGTTTGGTGGTATACATGAAAATCTTATCAGTATTAACTTTCTTTAACTGTAAAATTTTCAGGAATCCAAAACTTTCTTATTGTAAAGACAGGGGAAATAAAAGTATTCGAAAATGTAAGGCAGAAAAAAATATATACAGTGGAACGTCCAAATAAGGGACACTCCGAATAAGGGACACCTCTATTTAAGAGATAAAACTTACGGTCCCAGTCCCTTGTTATAGGACGTGTAATGTATTTACCTCTGAATAAGGGGCACTCGATTTAAGGGACTGTTGAAGATGAGATTAAAAGGACTGGCTTTTGAATTTCAGATAATCAAATAGCCTGTGATGAAAATGAAAATACAGATTTTTGTTAACTGATCAAACTGACAGTCATGTTGATACAAAAATATACGACAGAATTGACAAACATTTATTTACCCACAATTTTGATTTGACTTCAGTTCATTTATTCCCATTGAAAGTAATGCTGAAAATTATGAGGATAATTCTGAAAGTGTAGAATAAAAGAAAGTTGTGAAATAAAGAACTTTAAGGCTGTTCTCATATCCACAAGGGCAAATTTAATGACAAAAAATTTAATTTATGTTTATTCAGAAATGCCTGAAACTAGAAGGCGTTGTTGTTCAGAAACTATGTAATCGAACTGCTTCTTATGTTTTTTTTCCCTTTCAAACGCAATAGTTCTTTCAGAAAATATTGTCAACATGGGCGTTTTGAACCATATTTATATACGAAAGAAGAATGAGTACTCAAGAAAGGGTGAAAAAGGTCTGTCATGTGATCAAAATCGCTTAAATCAATAGATAATTTATTCGAAATTTGAAAACACAGTTCGATTCCAATCGTTTCCATAGTCAGGCGTTCCAATTTTATACCTTTCCGTTAAAAAATGAATTTGCAAATGTGTTAAAATATTTTCTGCTTACTGAGCAGAGCAGTTGAGAGATATGTTGCCTTAAAATATGCAAAGAAGCTGAATACTTTTTTGTAAATACTGCTGATAATGAAGAATTAAAATTTATAAATATGGTAAATAAACACTTGAAAAGTTTGTAGTGAAAAATTGAAATTTACAAAACAATCACTTTTGATTGATTACTTTCAGTATAATTCTTTTAAATGTTTTTTATACTTTTTGCATGTACATAGTTTGCATAGAAAATACAAATCAATAATTCTACAATTCATTTAATGATTTAGTAATCAATTAAAAATTTTAATGAAATTATTCTCTATTCCTTTTGTGTCTCATTAACGTAATTTATACACTTGGAATACATTTAAACTTCACCTTTAATGCTTCGTTATTTTTATGTCCTTCATGAAGATTAATTAAAAAATAATAATAATAAAAACTCTGAATAAGGGACACCTCTATTTAAGGGACAAAAGTTCGGGTCCCATAGGTGTTCCTTATTCGGAGGTTTCACTGTATTTACATCTGAAAAAATTGTAACGCAGGTTTTTACTCGAATTTTAATTTTCTTTCCGCACCTATAAAAAATGACTAAAAAGCATTTTATTTTGCATGTAACTATTTTTAACAGACACAATATTCTGTTCTTAAAAGGATAAAATAATTGGCTGATAAGGGAATTTTTAAAGAAATTTCTTAGAAAATGAAAATTAACAATTTTTCATTTGCAATTCATGCCTATTTTATTTTATACCTAAGTGGAGCATGATCATCAGATCGATAAGATCCAGTGCATTTTCATTACATTTTGCATTTTCATTAAAAAAGCAAAATCTTATTAAACTATTCTTGTTACCATTTCTAAGTTTTGGAATTAAAATTAGCTTTCTAGATCGGTTGACCAGCGCCCTTGAAAGCAAAAATAAAAATGCAACTTTTCTAAAATTCATGTAGCGAAAGGGTAAATTATAAATTTGAAATTGTTCTTTCAGTGGGGCGTACACATCACATTGTGAACCACTACATCAAATGACATTATATCCTCTTCACAGTTTGTTTTTATAGTGTCTGAGAAGAGGTTATTTAGTTTGTTATTAAAGTGCATGTTACCAGATAAATATATAATTTGTCTTCTTTTTACACAGTATTCTCAACAGACCGGGAGAAGGCAGCACAGGCAATCACCTCATCGAGTTCATGGATGAATACCTAATCCTACATAAATCTGGGTTCGCATATTACAAATCAATCGGTCTGCCAAGTCATGTATTGGTGTAAAACACCTGAAAACCCGATTTTAGCAATTGACTCTTAAGTTTACCGTTATGTTTTCCCCTCCCAATCCTCCATGTTTTTATACTTTTGAGAGCAGTTAAACACATAGGTAAACTTACGAACCAACCTTTAAATTCGGGTTTTAAGGTGTTTTTCACCAAGATATAACTTGGTAGACTGATTGCATTTTAATATGTAAATCAAGATATAACTAATCCTAGATTTTCATCTTTGAACTTGAGAAGGTGACTGTCTGTGTTGCCGCTTCCCTGCCTATAAATAATTCCCAATATCATTTGATTTTTATGTAAAGTAAGTGGAATATCCAAAGAAATTTATGAGAGCATTTAGTTTATGAGACTTTTACCTGACATATATTTATGTTTGTGTAGATTAATAAACATTTACATTCTGTTCAATTCATCAGCTGGAATTAAACGCTTATTATGAAGTTATACATTTTCCTTAATGATATCCCACAATTTTATATAAAAAAATTAGATTCTACACTCCCCTGAAACTTTTCCTTTAAAGTAAACTTCTTCTAACAGATTTTTCTAGGAGATGATACATATTTTCTATATCACTACCGTTTCTTACTTTTTACATTCAGATACATAGTGGAAGTACACTGTTCTGAGCTACATTATTTTCCGTATATTTTACTTAATGATTCATGACAATTTTACATAAAAAATTAAGATTTTACTTTCGTTTGAAGTATTTCCTGTATATTATTCTGCAAAAATATTCTTGCGAGCGATGATACATATTTACAAAAAGAACTCCAATATGCTCGTCTTTCTATTCGAATACCTAGATAAAGTGCCGTAATCATGGAGCGAAAAAATTCATTTCCTCTGTTTTAAATTTATAACAGAGGAACTGACTTTTTTCGCAATTTTTCCGCTCAGTTGGAAATATTCAATTCGTATGATAAATTTACCAATCAGTTTAATTGTGTTAAAATAATAGTATATCTACGTACCCATCGTTATATGGAATTCCATTACCTGCGGTTTATTCTGCCGAGCTGTCTAAATGACAGACCAGATATTATGAACAATAAGATTATCTGAGCGAAAAATTCCAACCGGCTATCGCCCAGTTAGCTTAACAGGTGAAGCATTGGCCTTGTAAGCCAAGTATCTGGGTTTGATTCCCGGCCTGGGCAATTTTTCGCTCAGTTGGAAATGTTCAATTCGTATGATAAATTTACCATTCAGTTTGAATGTGTTAAAATAATAATTTATCCTGTAAATACTGCAGCATTAACTGTAACCACTTTTGATGGGTTTCTTCCTCATCTCGGTAAAATTCCTCCAGTAAAAAGTAGAATATTACTAGAAATCACTATTTATTTTTAATGGTAGATATTTACTACTGTGGTAGTAGTTTCGCCACATAATGACAACCGAGACAATCTCCAGTCAATAAATAGATATTAATGCTTAGATAAACTGACACTAGTAAAAATAATAATTTTTTTTTACTTTATTTGTAAGAGAAATTTCCCTTGAATAAGGCGCTAAAATCAGAAACAAATTTCCAGTCAAATGTACTAGTGAAATTTTTCACCCACGATAATCAGAATCTGTTAATCCGATTAACAGAAACAACCGCCATCTTGTGACTTACCTCACACGCAACCGATAAACAACGCACTATATCTCTCCTCCTTTTTATCCTTAATTCCATTACCATAATTTCCAGCGTATAAACCGCAGATCGAACAACTCTGTTTCGATCCAGAAAGCGCATTCATTCATTGGAGAAAAGTATTTACTGCGATTTTTAAAATTACATTTTATCTAAACGCATTTCTGGGTTAAAATATGATTTGTTTGATCTACGGATTATAGGCCAGAAATTACGGTACAATGTTGTTAACAACATCATTTTTTCCATGTTTGTTTTTAACTTCAAATTTTGTTTAACCCCTTGCGGCGCGGTGATTTCATTGATATACCACTTAATTTTAATTCCCAAACGCCACATTGGCACCGGAATTTTGTTAAAAAAAATTCCGGTTTATTGAATGCGTGGAATCTAGCGTTTTCTTATTTACAAATAAATTTGTTTTCAAATTCCGGTGTCAGTCATTAATTTCAACACTTCCCAGGTTGAAATTCATGCTGGTATTTATTTGCTGGACAAGCATCAAGTGCTATAACCCAGCAAGTAAAATAGCATAAACTAGCATTACTATTTGCTGGTTCCAGCAGAATTTCCAGCAACTAATGGTGTGTATTGGCCTACTTTGCTGGAAATAAGCATGAAATGCTTGCATATAGCTTATCATGCTTTTGTTTTGCAAGCTAGCTATATAGCCTGTAATGCTAGCTAGCATATTATAGCATGACATAGCATATAGTCTGCTATAGCATATTATAGCAGACATAGCAATACTTAGCAATAACTAGCATTTTTTTTGTTGCTTGTACAAGCATGAATTTTGACCTGGGCTAAGCAATAAATTTACCCTACGCCGCAAAGGGTTAAAACATTCAAAATAATGTTTTAAACAAAATGCAAAATGTGTGTACGTTACGTAAAATAAATTAATTAAAATCAATGTAATTTTTTAGCTGCGCATTTAATTAAAAAAAATAAATAAGAACGAAAAGGATATAAAACTATTCTGAATGCAAAATCTTATATCTGGTAGTTTCATATGAAATGTACTTTCTCCTAACTTTTATTTATATCGAAGAAATATGTGTGGGATACAGTAAAGTTTCAATTACAGGCGAATATGTTTTAACCGCTTCCATGATTTGCTCATACATTATATGGGCAGCGTGTTTTTGCAATCATGATACGCCCGTGCCACGAACGGGTGAATGATTTCAAATCACAATTTAGAACGATTTATTGTAAATTTTGTATTATTTAATCCGAACATTTTTTTCTGATAAAAGATTAAAAAAATTGTAAGCGACACCAAAATTAGGTATTATTTGGAAGATTTCTTCAATAGTATTGATCAGTTAAATGGTTAATGCTATCCCGCCTCACTTTTTCAAAACAAAAGTCTTTTATATATGTTTCAATAGCATTTGAAATAAAAATATAGTAAGGAATGTATTTTAAAAAATAGTGGTGCGAATAAAATAAAATATATAAAAATAGTCGCCGGTAATTGAAACTTTGCTTCACCCTCACGTATATATTTCGACTGCATAAAATTTCGTCTGGGATTAAATTCTTTAGCATAAAAGTGCATTTTCTGTATTATGATGTACTACAATTTTATTTTCAAAATTTTTTTAATTTATCTTACTTGAAAAGTGTTTCTTGATAACTTAAAGTTTTGCTAAAAATGTTTCACAGGGGAAGAAATGCATTTTCTAAGGCGTCATAGACATCATATTATTTTGCATGGAAATGCCTCGTTGAAAAATTCGGCTATTGCTCCTTTTCGTAACAACTTCTTTTTTTTTCTGTTTCTCTTTTTCGACCAAAATATTCAACATTAATAATTCATAAAATAGGAATATCAGAACTAAATAGATCATATAAAATTGTTGCACTGCTTTTTATTTCACATATGTTTAAAATATTAGAATGCCTATTATATTCTCGTATTATAATGTTCTTAAATACATTTTTTAAATTTGCTCAATAGGCAGCTACCATAAATTTTATTTTTTGAAAGTGGTGGTAAACTTACGAGGGGTGTCGAAAAGTTCCTGGCTTAGACAAAAAAGAAAATAGATAGAGTTAAGATATCAAACATTTATTCAAAATATTATCCCATGATACTGTCGCTCTTGTTACATCGTTATTGCAGATTTTCCTATCATGTAAAAGTTCTTTGATGTTTCTCGAAATCTGCTGTTCGCATTTTTTTTTACACATATAATGTCCCTAAAATTATGATCTTTAAGGTGTTTCTACAAGTTTGAAGAAATAAAAAATGTTTGAAAGGGCTAGATTTGCTGAGTGGAAAGGTTGATTGACCGAATGACAGCCTAGCGATTTCAATTTGGTGGCCGAAGAATTGGACTGTGGGAGTGCAATGCCGTGCAACAAAAAGATCATTTGGTCAACTATCCTCAGTGTTTATCCTGTATGAACTCCTTCAAAAGGTCCAAGAGCTTTGTATAATATTGTCCAATTATACTGTATCCTTGAAATCGGTAGTCTACCTACAGAATTTTGTCGTTGTCGAAAACTGTCACCATGACCATTTCGGCCGATTTCATTGGCAAAATTTCTTCTGCTGTGGAGACTGTCTGTGATTCCATTCTTTTGACTGTTCCTTGTTTTCCAAATCACAGATGAAAAGTCAGGTTTCATTCTTAGTAGCTTGACTTAGATTAAAAGTCTTGTTTATTTTAGAAAAAGGTCAAAATGGCTTTGCTGACTTATCCTGTATGAATGTCTCCTTCACGACGCCTATTAACTAAAAAGAGGTAAAATTTTCTTGTGCCTCTGCAATCTCAACTTTTACACGCAACAGAAAAAATTCTAATAATCAGAAACACCTAATATAATTAGAGTTATATAATATTGGGCTGCGGAAAAAGTAATTTCGCTTTTTCTCAACAGTTAGCTTTAAAGTCGCATATCTCGAGTAATACTTACTCAAATAAGCCATACTATTCTGCATTTGAAAGGTAATAGTCTCTAAAATATTCTGGATATAAACGTAGCGTCATCTGTTTATACAGTCAAACGTTATTGCGTTTTAAATATAGAAATTCCAGAAGATCATTTTCATCACATTTTAGTTTTTTACTTCCAAATAGGGTAAAATGCGGCGCAGGCTTATCGAAAATTATGTGGCGTTTATGGTGATCAGTGCTTAAGTAAACGCCAAAGTCAGAATCGGTTTGCTCGTTTTCGTTCCGAAAATTTCTTTGTTAAAGATGAACGTTTCCCTGGCCGGCCAATACTTGAAAAAGTCGATGAAATTTAAAAACAAAATCGAGGTAGACTGACATATTTCTACCCGCAACATTGCTACGGAATTAAACATCAACCATTAACCACTTTTGAACCATTTACATAAAACTGGATACGATTAGAAGCTCGATACTTGGATTTACCATGAACTTGCAGTGAGAAAATTAATGGACAGAGTTTCCATTTGTGAGTTGCTGCTGAGACGGAATAAAATCGAGCCAGTTTTAAAGCAAATGATTACGGGTGATGAAAAGGGAATCACGTACGACAACAATGGGCTAAAAAATCGTGGTCGAAGCTTCACAAACGGTAGAAAAACCCGGATTGATGTCAAAGAAGATGATGCTGAGTGTTTGGTTGGATTGGAAAGGAATTGTCCATCACGAGCTGCTCGAACTTGGCCAAACCATTAATTTAACTATCTACTGTGAACAACGAATGCGATTGAAGCAGGCAATAAAAAAAATCCGGTCAAAATTGATCGATAGGAAAGGCGTTGTCTTCCGTCACGACAACGCTAAACCACACACATCTTTAGTCACTCGGCAAAAACTGAGAGAGCTTGGCTGGGAGGTTTTGATGCACCCACCGTATAGTACAGACCTAGATCCGACCAATTACCATTTATTCCGCTCTCTGCGGAACTTTCATAATGGTATTAAGCTGCAAGGGCGGCGCCAGAATTTTCCCGACGGGGGGGGGGCACTGTATCCCCGACTGGGGGGCCAAATTCATAATATATATTAGAGGTCCCGCGTACTGGTCTGGGGCCTAAAAACCTGCGTGGGCAAAAATTTTAGCACCAGGGCCTAATCCGATTTTTACAAAATAGATTAATGGTCCGGTCGATGTAAAATTTAAAAAGTCGGCCTGATTATACTGTCTGGGAAATACAGATACCTACATATGCAATTTAGCCTGACATAAAAAAAAATTCAAATCTGGGCTTGCCCGACTCTATGTCTACAAAACGTGAATGTTTACTTCGATATGGTTAAAAAGTGTTTTGCACGAGGAGTTCTGTTAAAAAATAACTTTTGTTTTCTCTCTCTCTCTCTCTTTTTTTTTTTTTTTCTTTTTTTTTTTAAATTAAGACGTGCTCTGGGCGGCAATATTTATTTATTTTGAATGAGTATCTATTTGCATGTAAATGTTTCAATTATCATTTAGTTATCGTTAATCCTTATATCATGTATTGGAGACTTAAAAAATCAGAAAAATGCCACAGTAAAATCTTCTATGACGAAATCGCATTAAAAGAGAGAGAGAGTGTTCAAGTTGCCCTCGTAGCAGGTGTTGATGTATTATATTCTGTTTTCATGTATTATTATATTAATTTTGAATCAACAGATTTTGCGTTTAAAGAAACTCTTCACTCACTTGAAAACACCCGCTGAGTCCTGTTAAACACAGATTATTTTTGAATTTCTTGTTTTAAGTACAATATTTTTAAACATTTTTTTTTTCTTGCATCGGACAGCTGAGCTTGCTCTTTAACATGGATATTTTTCACTTTTTCGATTTCGGTTGCAGATTTTTTTTTTTTTTTTTTTTTTTTCGGAAACGGTTTTAAAAGTACTTTTTGTGTCAGAGGCAGATTTATTTCACAGGTTTTACTGTATTTAAATTTTATTGCCTAAATATCTACTATTCTTTAAAAATAATAAATTTTAAAGTTTAATTGTGGAATAATGGCGTGTTAAACTTATAAAAATACATACTTTTTTTGTAAAAATATTTGGAAAGGGCCAAATTTTACTGATTTTTGCACGGCTCAAGTCGCCGAAAGGGTGATTTTCATACGAGCCGGATCGAAAAACCGGGACTGAAAATTTCGACCCGCGCAGTCTTAGGAAGAATGAAATCAGTTCCAGCTCGGTATCGAAAAACTTAGTTAAGTCATGAAAAGAGTGAAAACCAGGCATGGACTGGCCCCAGTGTCGTAAAGGAAAATAGTTCCGGACACGGGGAATGCAGACCTTCATCGAAGTTTATCCAGAAGCTGGAGCACGGTGCATTTCCTCCCCCCCCCCCTTAAACTTGGATTATTTCACTAGGAATAAATAATATGGCAAACCACGCTCGCTAATCACGTCAATAATTTCTGAATCTGGTAAGGATTTTTTTTTTTTAAGCATAAAATGTTTTGTGCAATTCTATATTCAATAGGTGCAGATATAAAAAAAATTTCGGGAAAAAAACGCAGCATAAAAAACATCATCTGTAGGGCGATATGCACCAAAATGTCATTCATACTGAAATGACGAATATGATGAAGTTTACTGAGTTATAACTGAATATGATGAAGTATGATAAAATTCTTTGTTTAATTTTTTGAGAAATAGCTCTCACGGTCTCGCGGTACATCTGCCAACTTTAGATTTTTAACAATCAAATAAATGTATTATAAAACAAAAAAAAATATTTAGAAAGGGAACCTTTTAAGTGGTACTTATTTCAATTTGATTTGTAAAACTGATCATTTTGACCTTTGGAAAAAAACAGTTTTGCGTGCATGTCACGGTAATTATTAAAAACAAAGCATAACAAAACCACTGTTGAGTGATGCATAACAAATTTTATCAGCATTGATTTATTTGAAGGTCTAAAAAAGTATGAAATTGGATTAAAGTTTGTGCGTTAATTTTTTAAACATAGTTATATCGGAAATCATGAAGTTTCTATGTGCACTTATGTATAATTTTGTATCAATTCTGCAAAAAATAAAATTTAAAATTTTAATAAAAAAAAAAAATAAAATAAAAAACTTTCTAAATACGCCATTTTCAATGTGCTAAAATATGCATTACCACAATTGCATTCTTAAACCTGCAAAAAATGTGAAGGGAAGTTACCTAAAAACATTGCCATATGCGTTTTTTAAAGTTATCATATTTTCCGTATTTTTCATTAACCGGATTGGCCTAGGTCCCGACCGGTCCGAAGAATCCAAGCTCTACTTTATGTATTACTGAATGCAAAAATATACGTGAAAAACTTCCAAAAACATTAGTTAAATTATTACTATTAAAAAAATGCGAATTCTGCGTGTAAAGCAATTTTTAAATTAAAATACTCGGGTAAAAATATCAAATCACTTATAAACGAAAATAAATAAGAAATCATTTGGACTTACTCTTATAAAAGTCTTGAAACTTTAAATCTTATTTCTATGTATTAAAATAAAAATACTAGATCAGGAGAAAAAAAAATAACTCCTGGTATCTGTGGTCAATGGACAACTGACGAAAATAGAGTACTGCATCTATGAACTCTGAAATATCCTTTTGGTCTATCACAATACAGGTGTTTTTTTTTTTTTTTTTTTTTTTTTTAAATCTGCAATTCCCATTGCAACATTGAGGTATATAAATTCATCAATCTCTTTATTCCGATTGGCGAAAAGTTTGTTTTATATTAACTTGCACATCAAAATTTGAAAACTAGTCAAAACAGGCAGACCCTTTTGGTAAATTGCAGCTGTTTTGTGGTTTAAACATCGTAGATTGAAATCTAAGTAAGAACACAAGTATAAAGAAATAGCATTCTTACTAATAACAAAACGTGTATAAAATTGAAATTTCTTCGTATCTTTTTTCGTTCCATTTGAACACGTTTCTATGCTGAATATTAGTTTTTTTTTTTATTTGAATTGAATGTATTTGCCCGGGTGAAATTAATTAGTTGAACTACAATTTTTGAAATATGTACCTTATACTACTTCTTAAATACCGCATTTTATCTTTTTCATTATTTGCTATTTTTGTCGCTTTTGAGAAAATGTAATTATTTTATACACTCTCAAAAAATATTTCGCCAAAAATAAAATGTACAGACAATAAGTTGCCTGAACGCACATGTTATTGAAACTGATTTTTCTATTACTTGAAGAAATTCTGGTGTTTTGATTGTAGAATTTCAAAAAAATTTGAGATTCGGTTCACGAAATTTTCATTATCTTGAGAGAAAATAGAGATACGTAAAAAATCAGTTTCAAATAGAAAAATCTAATGTACAGTGTTGCTGCTCTGTAAACTGAGCAGTCTTTTGATTCAAGAAAAAATCAACTTTAGATATTGGAGGGTTTCAGGTGATTTTAGCATTAGATTGAAGAATTTTCTGTAAATGTGTAAATTAAAGCAGATTTTTTTTTTTTAAAGTTATAGTAGTAATAATAAAAACAATGAGAAAGACATCTTTAATTTCCATTTTATTTTAGAGTGTATATTGATCGAATTCAGAAAGTGCGATGTTTCAAATTTTGATATCATACAAAATTTAAATCTGAAACAAAAACCTAAATACAAAATTCCCAAATTAAAAACAAAAGACAAATGTAAATGAAGTGAAAACTTGTAAAATAGTTGGAAAGCTAAAAGTGCGTTATTTTAATATCAGCATAATGTCCGTCGTGACAATGCCGAAATATTCCTGTGATTTGAAGAGACTTTTCTATTATTTCAAGCAATTTCTATTTCTGATTGGACATTTTTCGAAAATTTTTGTCTTAGATTTCTGTTTTTTACCTATATTAAGATGAAACGGATTTATAAATTACGTTCCTAATACGAAAAAATACTAAGCAGCATTATCTGCCAGAACACCCATGTAATTGTGCGAACATGTTGCTTTAGGTGTGAATATTTCAGGTAGGGGGAACTGGGGTACAATGATACAGTTTTTTTCTAAGATTTTTTTGGTGTCAAGAAAGTAGAAAATTCAAGTTTTTTTTCCATGAGGTGACAGCAAAACTTGTGTAGTATGTTATAAAAATGTACAATCATTGTTTTATATAGTATTTTTGCATGTAATTTTAAAAAAATCAAAAAAAGTCATTTGTATCAATGTGCCCCATCCCCGGGGCAGATTGATACGTTTGAGAAAAATGACGACAAAATAATACCAATGCATATTCTTCATAGAAAATGAATTAGAAAACCATTTTATATGTATTTATAAAAATTCAAATCACCCACAATTTATTTTTAAGCAATATTAAAGCAATCAAAATTAAATATATTATGACCTGATGTTCTGGCTGTTTCTTGTCTGATTGTTGGCTGTGGTAACTTTGTCATATCTAGCACTTCAACCCCAGCATTATCTTCTTTCTTATGAAAGATGAAAAAATTACCAGTTTTTCTGTTTATAAATAGGTTCATAAACCGAAAATAAAGGATAATTATATTAAAAATTCTGTTTATAATATAAGTATCATTTTCTGTTCTGTAGTTTGTTTCTCTTACTTAACATTTCGCATGTCGAAAATACTTTTTTCTCTGGAGAATCGATATAAATTCGAGATTTGCCAGAATGGCGTCCTTTTCTTTTATTAGTTCTACTAGCACTAGATGCTGGGTAAGTTCCTACGTCTTCTGTTTTCAAAAATACTATAAAATGTTCTAATATAAAGAAATTAGAGCTATTTCACTTCAATAAAAACTAATATTAGAAATTTTTCGTGAAAAAAAAGGTTGGATTAAGGAGTGTATGGTAAAAAAATAATAAAAGATAAGGAAAATATGAACTATTAAAGGATTTAGGCTGTATCAATGTGCCCCGTCATAGACTGTATCAATGTGCCCCATACAGCGATTTTGAATAAAATGAGTCTCAAATCCAACACTTCACAATATATCTAACAATAAATAATGAAGAACTGATAAAGAGTAGCTGTACTTACCAGGGAGAGTATTCATTTTGGTTGAAAATACTGGAACAGTTATATAATAGCATTTCAATTGTACAACTCATATTTACTTTTGAACAACAAAAACAATAAATCACCAGTCCCATTTCATCAAACTACTGAATCATTCCAAGATTTTCTGTATGTAGTTGAATACACTAGCATCATCTTTTGGAGCTGTTGTGAAACTTCCTGTAATGACCCTGTGAGCAGTAGAGGGGGTGTATCAATGTGCCCCATGTATCAATGTACCCCAGTTCCCCCTAATTGGTGTTTTTTTGCGGGGGGGGGGGGAGGAGCAAAACAGCAAAATTAAAGCGCATGAAAGCAAAATTTAAAGCAAATTTTTCTGTTTTAACGGAATATAATCAAGGGAAAAAATAATTTAATTCACGAATTATTTTGCGAGCATAGAGTCCTCCGTGGGACCTGACCTGAATTTGTTAATTCTATATCCGTTCAACCTCAACCAGCATTAAAAACGTAGATGACCCGAACTCGAAAATTTTCGACCTAAAAGTATTTCAATCCCAACTCGAAAAGCAAGAGAAAATTAAAAAAGAAAATTCCATCTTGTAAAGCAATAATGGAAAAATAACCTACAATACCTCCAATATCAATTACATATTTTATGTAGAAAAATTAATGCATCAATTTATGCACTCATTGACATTTGAATAATATAATCTTACATTTTAAAATATACTTCGGCTATACTTTTAAGAAATGAGGTAGAATCGAACCCATTACGCTAAAACAATTAAATCTGACCCGACTTGAAAAATAAGTCAACCCGAACCTCTCCGAAAAAAATATTAACTTTAGCCAGACTCAAATCGCCTGTCGAGTTGAGTTTGACTTCTCAAGGTGATGCAGGAATTTACCCGAAATGCGATCTGACCCCGACATCTCCACATTTCGATCTGAACCCGAAATATTTCAGCCTCAAATAGATCCAAACCGTAACTGATGAAAAAATATATCCATACTGTAATGAAATTATGTAAAATTATATTTACAACTATATCTCCAGTATCAGTTTTAACTTTAAAGTAAAAAAATCAGAGTATATAAACTCATTAACATTCACTATATAATTTTTCAACTTAAAATAAATTTTGTAAATTCTTTTGAGAGATCGATCTTGAATCAAGAACCATACGTGTCAACATCCAAACCCGAACCTGAAACAATTAACCGAACTGGAATCCGACCCAGAACGACAAAAGATTACTCAACCCGGTCCAATGCAAATTGCGAGTCGTGTCAGGTTCAGTTTACCCGACCAGATGCAGCATTCTACTAGCCATCCAAAACAGCCCCGACAAAACTTAGTATAAATTTTATCTTTAAAAATTTTATATATCTATACACATATAGAGCCATTCATGTATCATCCTGTGTAGTCATCTATATAGATTTTTATTTTAAAAAAATCGTTTTTTTTTTTTTTTTTTTTTGAAAAGATCGAGTTTATTTGAACTCAATCTGCAAGAATCGAAATTCAGTCAGAAACCGACTCGTATCCAAAAGAATTAGTTTAATCAATCTGAGTTTAATACAATAAAAAAAAAATTTTATATGTTGACCCAACTTAACGGGGGCAAAATTCAAAAGTCAAAATATTTTTCCCGACGATATCGAATTTTGATCCCGATGGGGGGGGGGGGCATATGCCCCCCCGGTCCCCCCTCTGGCGCCGCCCTTGTTAAGCTGGCTTCAAAAGAGGCTTGTGAAAATCACTTTGATCAGTTTTTTGTTTATAACTCTCAGAAATTTTACTGTGACGGAATAATGGTTTTACTAGAAAATGGCAAAAAATCATCAAACAAAACAGCACATATATTATTGATTAATTGTTCATTTTACATAAATAAATTCAGTTCAAAAAATGCGAAAAAAAGCGAAATTACTTTTTCCCCAGCCCAATAAGATTTTAAAATAAATCTAATTTTGTTTTTCTATTTTAACTATAAGTAATCAAAACCACTAAATTTTCAGAATCTCTTCGTATAATAAATACATTTTTATCAGCAATGTCTATGAGGCTTCGGTACCTGGGATTGGTGTGATACAGCATGTATTTTCAACCTAAAAATTATTTCTTGCGGCATGCTGAATCGGCTTTTAAACGCTGTACGTGTAATTTAAGATTACCCTATAAACTAATACTCAGATACAAATCATGATACATAAAACAAGAAAAAAGAGAAGTCTTTTTTCCTGTTTTCCTTAGTTAAACACTTTAGAATAACGTTTTCCCACAAATTATTAGGCACAATTTTTATATTCAAAATTTTAAGATATCATCTCACTTCGAAATTCCTCCTGAATAATCTAAAGTTGAATTAAAACCGTTTCGCAGAAGCAGAAACATGTTATTAAGAAGTATTACATAATACCATGCTTTACATAATACTATATAGAGCATATAGAGCATAATGTATGCATGTTGTTAATTTCTTTTCTTTGTCGTTTCATTTTCATAGTTTTTCTTATCACATTTAAAAATTCTGCATTAAAAGTTTATAAAATATAAACATTGAAACAAAATTATGTAATCTAAAATGATTGCTATGTTTTTTATTTAATTTTCTTAAAAGAATGGTATTTGGAATAAAATACATCGAAAAGAAAATTACAAACCACAATGCTTGAAGAGAAAAAAAAGAAATATTTTTGTTATTACTTACCCATCATACGTAGTATAGGGTAAGTCTTGCAATCGTTTTGAAAATCGAAAAATTTTTTTGACGGATTTACACGTTTTAGACACTGGAGATTTCGAAAAACATATTTTTAGAAAAAATTTTTGCCGTCCGTCTGTCTGTGTGTCAGTCTGTCTGTCTGTAAACGCTCTATCTCACGAACAAATTGAGATAGAGTCTTGAAATTTTGTATGTTCTTAGTATGTAAGAATGGGACGAAGCCTATTGAATATCAGCAACCTCGATTATCCGGAACTATTTTTCCGGACTCTCGAAAAATTCGTTCTGATGAAAGGTATATAAAAATTTTCGAATTTTTTTATTTTAAGAAATGCATGTAAAAGGCAATAAAAAAACACAAATTTTGCATAAAGAACGAAGTCGATCGGATTATTAGTTGTTGAGATATTTGTAATCCTGTTTTCCACATTCTTCGATTTTTCATGATTCTGTATTTCATTCAAATTTAAATTCAGAAGTATATTTTAATTGAAAATGAGATGCTTAATCTGACGCAGCAAACTGTTAGTTAATATGATTATTATTTTTGGAGTTATAAGGATGTCTCTTTTACGTAGTTTGGTACTTCTTGAGTAGTTTGGCGTTTTATATAATTTGTTGAAATTGGTGCATCAGCAATTTATTAATGAGTATTACTATGTGTATTAACGACATTTAAATTTAGTTTTGGAATTGAAATACATTGTATAAATAGTTTTCACATATTTTATTTTCATATGCATGTAAATGATGGGTAAGTATTAAGGTGGCCTCCAACGACTAGTTTTTATCTTGGTTTTGTATTAAGTTTTAATTTTAGATTCTTTTACATGATATACTGCAATAATAGACTATATAACAAAATTTTTAAAAGTCGGGCAATTTTTGGAAAACAAATCTTTTATTTCTTATGAAAAAAAAATTATTTTTAAGGCAAAGAATTTTGCCTTATTTCAAGAGAAATTTTCGTTAAGAAAATACTGGTAGTATCCATGAAATTCCTGGTCTGGATACTTCGCGCAGAATATTTCAAAACATGAAAATTTAAATGCAATTTTGTGTATTTTTGTGTTGAAATGTATACAAAATGAGAGATAGAGCTGTTCAAAATCACTATACCGTTAACGCCTTCACGACGAGAGCCTTTTACGAAATTTTAATGCTTTCACACCAGTTTTTAAAAACAGAAATTTGTGACTTATTACTTCGAGAAAGTGTTCCGATTAAAAAAGGCAAATTTCACATTAAAATTTTTCTTGTGGGGACAAACAAGAACTCTTAAGCCATTTCTGCGGCACGTGTACATGTCGCTCGTCCCCAAGAGGCGTAACCAGATCGGGAGGTGGTAGCAATCACCTCATCGAGTTTATGGATGTCTAACTCTCAAACAAATATTATTTTAAGCTAAGATTAACAAAATGCTATAAAACTTTGCTGTCCAAATTTTAAAATTAAACTTTAATCGCATATATAATCAGTACAATATAATAAAGATCAGTTATTCTTATGAAATTATCAAACAGACGATATTTTTGACAAAATATCTCATTTTAATTTCCATTTTTTTATTTATTTTTATTTATTTTTTATTTTTTTTAGAGAAAATGAAGTGATTATGTTGCCACATTACAAAATTGGCACTAAAAACTATAAAAAAATATAATATCGCAAAAACAAACTGAGATACAACTTTCAAACAAATTGCATTTAAAAGTAAATTTTTTTCTCTATACGACGATGAAAAAATTGTAAATATGCGGTGTTTAGAAGTATAAAATTTGCAGTAACGAAAATTGTAAAACCGGAATTGTATGGGAAAGTGTTGCCATTCACAAAATGACGTATGCGTTACACAGAGATACGTTTGGCCTTTATAATATAGATATTCAAAAGATCTGACAAATCACATCTTGGTGGAAAACACCTAACAACACTATTTTAGTGTTGTTTTGACTCTTATGTCTACCTCTGTGCTTTCATGCACCCAACAAAATAAAAACATGGAGGACTGGGAGCATGAAAATATAAGGCTAAACGAATGAGTCAATTACTAAAATCAGGTTTTTAGGTGTTTTCCAACAAAATATGACTTGGCAGACCAACAGCATTATAATATGCTAAGCAAGATTTAACTAATCCTAGGTTTTCATCTGAGAACTCGATGAGGTGATTGTCTGTGCTGCTGCCTGCCGGTCTGTTAGTCATTTTTTTTGTAGAAATCGATACCACAGTAAAATCGAAAATCATATACAGTCAGTACCGGCAATATGGTCCCTGGCTATATTTTCACCCGCTTATAAGGTCACCCAGCTTACATGGTCAATTTTCTTAGGTCCCGTCTAACTTAATAAGGAATATGTGTTAAAACACACCGCTTACATAGTCATTTTATTTTACCACGTATCAGTTATATGGTCACTATTTTCAAACTTTTGAATGCTGTTTTCGGCATTTTTTTTTTAATTAGCTTTGGTAACATGCTTTTCAGGTGGGAAGAAACATAGCAAATGGACCAAAAAAAAAAAAAAAAAAAAAAAAAAAATAGTTTCTCAGACGCCGGAAGGCGTGAACTGATGCCTTTACTTCCCTCCCCTTTCCTCAGCCTGATTTCTCTTTTACGTTGAATCACCGTCGGTTGTACCCTCCGCCCCTTTCAATTCTCTTCAATTCTCTCCTCTTAATAGTCATCAGATTGATATCTATCTGTTTATTGGCAAGAGTTTTGTAAAGTGTTCTAAAATTAAGATTTAATGAAAAAAAAAAGAAAATTTTCCTTCATTTGGATCAAACGCATCAAACAAGAACACTCGTTTTATACAAGGTGTCCCAAAAGGTCGTTTACAAACTTAACATGCTGGTCTGTCATACCATGATGAACAATATTAAATAGGAAACTAAGGGTCCTAAACGTCTTCCAAAAGAGATATGCGCCATTAAAGTTTAGGGTCCAAAAATTCAAATGATTATAAAACATAGAAAAATTGGTCGATTCGTTTGCGGTTTTCAATAAAACTATTCTTTATGTCAGTATTTTCTTGAAAATAAATTATAAAGATAAATTTCAAAAAATGTCGATAGAGGGCGCTTTAGACTTTGGAGTAGCGATAAACTAGTTTTTACCATTATTTTTTGCATCTAATTAAATTTTTTTAGAAGCTTAGACATAAACTTAAATTTTGAGCTCAAAATCTAAATCGCTGGAAGTGGTTAAGTAGCGCAAACTGAATTACAGGGGGAAGTTCAAATTTCAAATGATTATGAAAAACGGAAAAATTGGTCATTTGATTTGCGATTTTCACTAAAATTATTCTTTATGCCAGTTTTATCTTGAAAATAATTTATAAAGATAAAACTTTAAAAATGCCGACAGAGGGCGCTTTAGACTTTGGAGTAACGTACAACTATTTTTTTCCGTTATTTCTTGCATCGCATAAAATTTTTTTAGAAGCTTAGACATAAACTTAAATTTTGAGATTTAAATCTGAATCGTTGGGTGTGGTTAAGTAGCGCAAACTGAACTGTGTTCAATGGGGGTGGGGAGGTTCAAATTTCAAATGATTATAAAAAACAGAAAAATTGGTCGGTTTTCGCTAAAACTATTCTTTATATCAATATTTTCTTGAAAATAAATTTTACAGATATTTTTAAAAAAATTCCGTCAGAGGGCGCCTTAAACTTTATAGTAACCAACAACTATTTTTAACCGTTATTTTTTGTATCTAATAAAAGTAAAGTGCAGTAAAAGTAAAATAAAAGTAAAAGTGCTTGTAAAAGTTCAAACTTAAATTTTGTGCTCAAAATCTGCATCATTGTGAATAATTAAGCGGCCAAAAATTGAACTGCGTTCGAGGGATGGGGTGGTGTATTTTTGTCGGCCGATTATCTACGCTATGGGATATAGGCCCTATGGGGTGGGTTGCCCTCCGTGGGGGTCTTTCTAAGGGAACCTAACCCGTATTTACGCAAGGTTCGAAGAAAACCACGGAAAACTTCGAACGGTTAGGCCGACGGTCGCGATTGGGTTCGAACCCAGCACCTACCGTCTACCAGTTTGGAGGTCAGAACCTCGCGGCCACTGGTAGGGCTCGAGGGAAGGGGAAGATAACATTTCAACTCCTGAACACAGTTCAGTTTGTGCTTCTTAACCCCTCCTATCGATTTAGATTTTGAGCACAAAATTTAAGTCTAAAATTTTGCAAGCATTTAATTAGAGTAAAAAAAAAAAGGTTAAAAATAACTGTTGGTTATTCTAAAGTTTAAGGCGCCCTTTAACGGATTTTTTAAATTTATCTTTAAAATTTATTTTCAAGAAAATATTGACATAAAGAATAATTTTAGCGAAAACCGACCAATTTTCCGTTTTTTATGATCATTTGAAATTTGAACCTCCCCACCCCCATTGAACACAGCTCAGTTTGCGCTACTTTACCACTCCCAACGATTCAGATTTTCATCTCAAAATTTAAGTTTATGTCTAAGCTTCTAAAAAAATTTATGAGATGCAAAAAATAACGGAAAAAATAGTTGTATGTTACTCCAAAGTCTAAAGCGCCCTCTATCGGCATTTTTTAAGTTTTATCTTTAAAAATTATCTTCAAGATAAAACTGACATAAAGAATAATTTTAGCGAAAATCGCAAATCAATTGACCAATTTTTCCGTTTTTTATAATCATTTGAAATTTAAACTTCGCCCCGCAATTCAGTTTGCGCAACTTAACCATTTCCAGCGATTTAGATTTTGAGCTCAAAATTTAAGTTTATGTCTGAGCTTCTAAAAAAAATTAATGAGATGCAAAAAATAATGGTAAAAACTAGTTTATCGTTACTCCAGAGTCTAAAGCGCTCTCTATCGACATTTTTTGAAATTTATTCTTATAATTTATTTTCAAGAAAATACTGACATAAAGAATAGTTTTAGTGAAAACCTCAAATGAATCGACCAATTTTTCTGTTTTTTATAATCATTTGAATTTTTGGACCCTAAACTTTAATGGCGCATATCTTCTTTGGAAGACGTTTGGGGCCCTTAGTTTCCTATTTAATATTGTTCATCATGATATGACAAACCAGCATGTTAAGTTTGTAAACGACCTTTTGGGACACCCTGTATTATGGTTTCTAAAAGAAAGAATTTATCATTTGCTAAAAAAAGTGAGCTGATAGAAAAGTGTAAAATTTCTAACCTTAATGGCGAGTCCAGTTTCGTTGCTAGTAATGGTTGGCTACAAAGATTTAATTCAAGGCATGACCTATGCTTTAAAAATTCGTGCAGAGAAGCTGCTGATTTTGACAAGAGTTCTTTAAACGAATGGAAAGATGCAATGTTGCGGGGCATTCTCGAAAGATATGAACCTGCCAACATCTTTAACGCCGATGAATGCGGACTTTTTATAGGATCTTACTAGACAGAAATCTTTGTTTTAAAGGTGAAAAATGTATAGGGGAAAAGAAAAGTAAAGAACGCTTTGTTAGCTATAAATATGGATTGATCGGAGAAAATTATGCCTGTGGCGATTGAAAAATTTCTTAAGCCTCGGTGTATGAAAAATTGCAATTCTTTGCCGATAGTCTACGATTCTAATTCAAAAGCATGGATGGTAGAGGACATCTAGGGAAAAAAAAAAACACTTAGGAGGTGGGATCGAATTTTTTCAAAACAGAACAGGAAAGTTGCATTAATTGCTGACAATTGTCACGCTCACTCCTATTGATGACTTGAAATCAGTTGTTTTCTTGCCTCCTAATAGCACGTGTATATTGCAGCCTTTAGATCAAGGTATCATCCAGAATATCAAGACTATTTATAGAAAGCTTCTTCTGCGAGATATGATTTCTGCTATTGATCGACAAGAACAATTTGAAGTGTCCGTATTAAATGCAATTTTTTATATCGACCAAGCTTGGAATATGGTGTCACAGAAAACTATTGAAAATTGCTTCCGACATGCTGGATTTCGCAGTTCACCAAAGTCTGAAGAATTATAGGAAACGCGGAAGAGGATCTTCCCTTAACTGAACTGGCAGAAAAACTGCGGAATTGAGGTTGTTTAATTCCTGACGAAAATTTGTATGCAAAGATTGATAAAGACCTCGTTACTAACAGTGAAGCTTCAGTAAAGATGTTGCTTCTAATGTGTTAAATTTGAATGCCGAAGGAAGCGATAATGAAGATGATAATGGATGTGAAAAGAAATCAGTATCAGCATCAGATGCACTTAAAGCCATCGATGATTCAGATTTTTTTTATTTATCCCGAAGCAGCAGATGAACATTTAAGAGCTATTAGAGATTTAGAAAGAGTTGTATTAACAACCAAGAAAAGCAAGCAATCTTGCATAACTAAATATTTTAAATAAGTGCAGTTAATATGGGTGCAATGTACGTATGTACGCGTGCTGTTTTACGATTGGTAGGGTAAGCTAATCAATTTCTCAAACATTGCATATTTGTTACTGTACTTTTATTCACGAATTAATTTTTAAAATGTTCTTAAAAGTTTAATTATTTATTTATTATAAGCACTATATCCTGATAGATTAATATAATCCTGCCATAACTCAGGGCTTGTACCCTTCAAAAACTATCAAGCACCTTTTACCAGAGTTTTCGTAAAGTAATACTTGGTTTATTTGATGAAACAAAATTTTCTCTTCGGATATAGCGAGCAGTACTCTATGAAATTTTTGGTACTAAAATACTTAAAATCTCTCGAATTCCCTGATGCGTACGAAGCCTTTAATTAAATAGTGCAATAATTATAGTATTGTTCCGCATATATGGTCATCCCGCTTATATGGTCAAATTTTTGGACCGCTGAGGTTACCATATAACCGATACTGACTGTACCGTAAAGTAGCAATAGTGAGCCCCCCTGTGAACATAAGCGCCCCTCACATATTTCGCAAATTATATAGTAAATCCTAGCTAATTTAAACATTCATAAGATATCCTCCTACACTCTCAATTTTGTTCTCTGTTTTACAAAAATGATAGTTATAAGCCTCCTTTACAACTATTTGAATTTCCTGTCTAATAAAGGGACGCTTACTTTCGGTATTTTACTGTATTCTACATCGCACGGTTGAGTTCGATGTAAACATTATTCTTTTAGTGGTTTAGTTGTTGTCCTTCTTGTTGTTTGTTTTGTTTTCTGAAGATATTTCCGAAATTACTTTTAAAACAAATATGACAATTTATTGAAATTGGAACTATCTATGGAACAGCCGGTATTTGATTTTTTAGAGAAACTTTACGTCATTAATAATACTTGTAAAAAATACAAGTAATAAAAAGCTATTCTTTATATTGAAATAGACATACCGTAATTTCCGGCATATAATCCGCTGATCAAATAATTATTTTTTTACCCAGAAAATTATAACTTTTATTAAAATTATAACCCCAGTAAAATATAACTCTTTAGATCGCTGTAAATATTTCATTTAAATTACCAGATAAAATTTCTGGGTCGAAAAAGGATTGTTTGATTGTACTCTGGAAATTACGGTAATTTTTGGTGAATAATAGTTTTTTATTTTTTAAAAAATATCATAAGTTTAGTTGACAATTTAATAGTTGTTAAATCACTATCGGAGTTTTGTGCTAACGAATTTTTCTCTTGTTCGTTTTCATGAGCAAGACTGCGTTATTGTTAATCCAAAAACAATGCTAATACTACATATTATACATACCTCATAAATTTGGTGCATATTTAAGAACCTTATGGAATAACATGAAACCGTACTTGTAAAATAATATGGGTACAGAAATTTCTAAAATAATCTCCACTTATACTGTGTTCATTTTTCAACAAATTTTAAAATTCCCAATGTCAATTTAAATTTAATCAAGCCTTAAGGTGCAACACTATTCACAGAAAAAGACCCGGATGATAATGTAAAGTGTATGGGAGCGTTCTTTTCAAATATCTCGCTCAAATTTTAATATTTTTACATGATTTTGTTTTGCATAGGACAGCTGAGAAAATCTACAATCGGCCTAGTTTTTATTTTTTTCAATTTTGGTTTCATTTTTTTTTTTTTGTTTTAATTTTCTTTATCTTTTAAAATCGATTTAAACCGGTTCTGAAATTGAAAGTATCATAATATAAAAAATATATAAGCAAAATCGAAAAATTAAAAACTAGGCCGGTTGTAGATCGTCCTCAATTATTCTATGTTAAAAAATCATGTAAAAATATTAAAATTTGAGCGAGATATTTGAAAAGAACGCTCCCATAGACTTTACATTATCATCCGGGTCTTTTTCAGTGACTATTGTGTGAGCTTAAGTAATGGTCTAGCAACAGTAAACTGTACGGTAAGTGAAAAGCAAACGTGTCTTGCCAGGATTGGAGTCACTGACTATTGTCTTAACCCCTTGAGCTCTGATGGTAGAATTTTCTACCACATAATTTTAATTCCAAAATGTTACAGTGGCACCAGAAAATTCGACCAAATTTATTTGAAAAAGTTTAATGCATGTTTCCGTGTTTATCGTTAACTGGTTTTTTTCTTTGCAAAATACTGGTGCCAATGTGACATTTGGAATTTTGAAGAAATTTACACCTCAGAGCTCAAAAGGTTAATCTGTCATAATCTCATTTAACATAGAGTTTAAAGTTAGTGTAAAAAATAGAGAATAAAAACTATCCAATAGGAACACTAATTTCTACTAAAAAAATAACAATTGTAATATTAAGTTTCCACATACATAATGCACACATAATACATTCTGAAATATTAAGATAATAATTTCCTTTTTTTAAAGTTAAAAGTTAATGGAGTTGTTTTTTTTTTACTTTTTGTTTGTAACTAAAGCAATAAAATGAATATTTTATTTAAATACATATCTATATTGCTGTAGAATCTATCAAACATTTTGCATATATTTTATTACATTTTAAAGAATTTTATTTCCTTCTTCTTTAATCCTATCATATTCTTCTCCTTTTAAGTTATTCTTTTATGAGAAAAATTGTTGCGCTCAAGCTAAAACTAAAATCAATTCTGTACAAAATATTTATTGAATATTGATTGCTTTTACAAATACAATTTTTCTACATTTTTGAAGATTTCCTTACCATACATTTTCTTATTATTATTTCGATAAATGAAACCACTTGAATAGAAGTGACATTTCTTTTTTACTGCAACAGTTTCATGAAGATTTGTACAAAATTTTTTTACAAATTTTGTGAAATTAAAAGTAAAGCAAATGAAAAACGTTGATTTTTCGTATTAAAAACAAAATTTTATGAAAATAAATTGTCAGTCTAACATCACAGAAACATTATTTTTCCTGAAGGTATTTAATTTTACATTTGTAAAAATGTATTTAATTTTAACCATATATTAATAATAGTCGATGCAAATTCAGTATTAGAAAATTTTATACTTGAACCCCATATAAAATTTTAATTCATGTGTTTGATAAAATTATGAAGAATTTCACACAACTTACAATCATCTTTTTTTTTCTTTTCCTTTTTTGGAAAATTGTTCCTCTCAAATATAAATCAAATCTTCTGCAGTACAGTTGGATTCAAAATTTCATCAAAATTAGTCCGTTTCCAAGGAAACAAGTCTTAAATCTGGCATATTGTTCATAGAATTGCACCTAGTTTTGTTTTCCCTTAATGAGTATTTGAAACAAAAACTTTAAACTTACTCTACGATTTTTTTTACAGGATTCGCACAATCTACCACTAAATTTTATGAGTATTTTCAAAGTATTCAATTGCAGAAAATATGGCAAAATCTGTAAATGCAGGTGGGGATTGTGAATTCTGTGTTTAAAAAAAATAAATGTAAATTTTCTTGTTTTTAATTGCGGTGTCAGAGTCCTTACAAAATATAAGGCTTTGCGAATCTTGTTTGATTTAGTTATTTATTGGTTCTCTAATAATTCATATTTCATATTAAGTTTATACAAAACCAACTTTTTAAAATGTATTTGATTCCATGAACGAAATGCAGCAATTTTTCATGAGACGAAGATGCGGAAAATAAATATTTAAAAAATGCTACATTTAATTTTACATTGCATAATGAAATTTTAAGGTCGCTCAATAAGAGAAAGAAAAAATATTTTTTCCCAATTATTTCATAAAAGAGTTATTCAAAATTCTGAAATTATGATAATAAATTACATGAAAGTCATTATTTTATTCATGGAGCGATAGTGATCATTTTTAATATTTTAGGATCTGTAATTTTTGATTAACATCGATTGTGAATAAAGAATGACTATTCAGCTCACAATAAATAAATAAATAAATTCGTAAAAACAATCATTTTTAGGTTTTAGCAACCATCACTTAAGGCATTTCCCTACCGCTGTTAAGTAACACATTTTTGACACACAGGCGAAATAAAAGTAGACAAAATAACTTTTCGTTATGGTAAGTTATAAATAAAAACAAACAATAAAACATAGTGTAATTTAAAGCTATGTGTATACATTTCTTAAGGAATGCGTTAATTTATGTCCCTCTTTTTACATATATATGTACAATTTTAAAAAAATGTCTGATTCAACCAATTGGTGGAATTAAGATTTAATATTTTCAATATACAGGTTGTCCACTCTCAACAGCGGCCAATGGATAATTTCTAAACCCTTAGTCATAGACATATATTTTCAACTGCAAAAATGCTTTTAAAAAGGTAAAGAATTGTTTTTCAAGCGATTTAGGTTTTAAAAAATTTCTGCAAAATTTTTGTCTCGACTTTAACGAAAGTGGTATCGTTAAAAAGATATCATCATGAGGGATAAAAACTCAATAGAACTATCCGTCGGAAATGAGCCGTTTTCGAGATATCCGATAATTTATATCAAGTAGCTAGTGCATACTGTTCTAGACCACACTTAATGAGGGACCGCAAAATATTGTTTTCTCGATTTTGATGTAAATGGTGTCGTTGCAAAGATATCATTGTGAGGATTGAAAAACTCAATGGAACTACCCATCTGAAATGAGTCGTTACCGAGTTATCCGACAATTTATGTCACTTAATGCAGTTTCCCAGCAGTGTGCATTAGGAATGTGACACAAATTGTCGGGTATCTCGAAAACGTCAAATTTCCGACGGTCTATTCCATTGAGTTTTTTAATCCTCTCGATGATATCTTTTCAATGATATCACTTTCATTAAAATCGAGACAAAAAATATTTTGCGGTCTCCATTAAGTGTGCACTAGTTACGTGACATAAATTGTCGGATATCTCGAAAAAGGCTAATTTGCGACGGGTAGTTCAATTGAGTTTTTTGCTGCTCTCAATGAGATCTTTCCAACGATACCACTTTTATCAAAATCGGTGGCTTATACTTCTTGCAGTTCCCTAGTAAGAAGTAAGACAAAAAAAGTTCCATTTCTATGCGATTAAAACTGACCGAGTAATAGCTGTTTAAAGTCGAAGCATCTTTTTTACTTCAAAATAGGGGTCAGTCACAAATTTGCCGGATATAAAAATAAATGTCAGATACAAAATGTAACATCAAACATTGAGAGTAAAATAATTTTTACAATATTATTTTTAAAAACATGTTGATGTTTACATATTAAAACAAAATCTACTATTGGTACTCACCTAAAATAGTATTAATATTACATTATCATTGGATATAAATATGCGAACTGATCCTCGGTTGAACATTTGGAAGTGAATTAAAATAAAAACTTATTAAAATAACAAATTTTTTAAAAATAAAACCAAGTAAAGAAGCCGTTTCATTTCCTTACAAAATAAAACATATGTAAAAATACAATTAAGAATGTGAGTTTCAAAACACACCTTATCGCTTTTGTTTTCTCTATCAGTCTATACCAATCTGCACTAATGTAACACTACAATCTCTAAATTTATTATGAAAACCAATGGACGCATTTAAAGGCTTTCCGCCGTTCCCCAAAATTTGATTTCCTCGATAAGGAGAATTTTTAAACTCACACCTTAAATTATTTTTACCAATCTAGAAGTTAACAAATTAAAATTAACACTACCGTAAAACTTAAACAGTGGCAACACCTTCGGTTATATCGCTTTAAAAATATTTCTGTACCTCGTTTAAAGCATTTTTGTAATTGGAATTATATGTCTGTGACGAAAGGTTTAGAAAGTAGCCATTGGACCCTTCTGGAAATGGACGCCCTTTATAATACTTTAACCCCTTCGCGACGGGAACCTTTTACGAAATTTTTAATGTTTTGTCACCGGTTATAAAGAACAGAAATTTGTCTCTTCTTATATTGAGAAAATTCTCCGATTGAATAAGGCATATTTTATAGTATAATTTTACCTTGGGAATAAACAAGGATTCTTAAGCCTTTTTGCGGCACGTATACGTGTCGCTCGTTCCCAAGGGGTTAAGCACGTAGTGTACGTTCCCTTAAAGCTCACTCCAATTCATCCGTTTTCAGCTACAGAAAAGTAATTTAAGTCATGAAATTTAAAGGCTCCACCAGTGGCCGCGAGGTTCTGACCTCTCAACTGGTAGACGACAGGTGCTGGGTTCGAACCCAATAGCGGCGTCGGCCGAACCATTCGGAGTTTTCGTAGTTTTCTTCGAGCCCTGCGTAAATACCGGTTAGGTTCCCTTAGAAAGACCCCCACGAAGGGCACTTACCCCAGGGCCAAAATCCCTGGAGTAGATAATCGGCCGACACAAAATAAAACAAACCACAAAATAAAACAAAATAAAACAAAATTTCATAACTCGGTAATTTTAATGTTAGATGAATGGGAAATTTTTCTCTTGCTTGTTAGAGTAGTGGGAACAATTTACTATGTATCACTTTTAGGATCGAGAGACCTTATAAAAAGTTAATTTTCGTAAATTTTTAATAAAATTGGTTTGACCTAAATCGCTTAAAAAACAATTCTTTACACCTATTTAAAGCATTTTTGCAATTGGAAGTATACGTCCATGACTAGTGGTTTCGAAATTAGCCAATGGCCACCGTTGAGAGTGGACACCTTGTATAAGCATATATTTTTTAAATATGTGATTGGTGTTTTTTGTGAGACATTTATAAGCTTAATATTTTAAAAACTATAGCATATTTGGATTTTCTTTCGAATTTTTATGATAATCATTATGTAGATACATAATTCCCGATTTACTGTAATATTTTAATGCTCGCATGGATAGGTTTTACATAAAAATATATATATATATATATATACGAATTTTACTGTTTAGAGTTTTTTTTTATATTTCTAAATGATATTTAAATATGTTTTAAATTAAATAAAAAGTTGTAAAAATTTCAAGACCTAACCCTTAAGCTTTGGGCACAATGAGTATGAGATGCTATTTTAAAGATTGTTGAGTAGCACAATTTTTTTGATATAGCTTGAATAGCTCTAGTAGAATTTGTAAATCACTCTATTGAATAGCAGATAAAATAATGCGACAACAAAGTAAATTGCACTAGTTTAAAAGAATTAGCTTTTTTTAATCAAAGTTATATTTTAATTAAAACGTATTTGTGCAAATGTTGTTTAAAATTAGGTGGGTGTTAATATATCCCACTGTCACTCAAGGGGTAAAGGGATTAAGTAATTAAGCGAAAAATATTTCAAAAGAAGAGTTTACTGTTACAAAACTTGAAACAAAGTAGACAAAACTTTACTGAGTTTTAATAGCTGCAAGCAGTTTTTATTTCTCAGAGAAAGTAGTATGGAAGTTTAAATGCAACGCTTCGAAATGTGTCATATTAATACAATTTTATTTATTCAAAATATAGTTATTATTTCTTACAAACAGATGTAATTTCTAAAAAATGTTTAACTAAATATTTCTATGATCAAGTTAATAATACCATAATAATACTTAAAAATATTTAATAATAGACATTCAAAGTTCGTATGTTTCAAAGACGCGCAAGCAACTTTCACCAGAATTTTTGTAAAATAATATTTTTCTTATCTAATGAAAAATCTTTAGATATAGTGAACAATACTTTACGAAGCTTCTGAAACTAAAACATCTAAAGTCTTATGAATAAATTCATGCGTACTACCCCTATTCTTTTAAAGTATATTATTTTAAATTTAAAGCATTCTGCTTCATCTTTTATTATTAATTCCAAAAATAAATTTTAATTGCTTTCTTAATCTTTATCATGCTGAAATATTATTTACTGAAACAAACTTTATAATCTAAAATGATATATTTTTCATTTGTCGCTATTTCCTCAAAAGTTTTATGATAGTTATGAAATGGTATAAAACATTACTAAAAAATGTATTTGATAAACGATCACTTTGAGTGATTCAACAAGACACAAACGAGATTTTGGAAGTAGAAAAGGAAATGTTTTAAACGACATGAGTCTTTATAACAAAGATTGATGGTTGTTTTGTTAATAATGTTTCATTTTAAATCCCCAAAGCTAACGACATTGATTAAACGCTTCTTCAGCTTAAATGAACTGACAAGTAAATACTAAAGGATAAAAAGTTTTAAATTAAGATATCAGTTTAGATTTATATCGAAATATATTAATATCTCTGTTTCCATTTGTATTCTATTACACTGCTCAAAACAATTAAAGGATATTGCAGTTTTAGGTGGATTTTGTATCTAGGAAACTTTTTAGCTGATTGATACATGGTCCACAGACATAGTAGGTTATATGAGAATAAATTACACATGTTTGGCAGAAAAAAATGCATTTTATTGCGCATTTGTGTACAAAAGGAAAAAACACAATTTGTGCATATGAAAAAAAAAAGAATAAGAAAAGGTGTTTTCTTCAAAGAAAATCATTTTCATTAGAGGGTATGGTTTCCACGGGTGGCCAGCAACGTCGAACACCTTTGAGGCATGGACTCAATGAGGCTGTTAATGACGAGTTGGGGTATTCTGCCTGTGATGTAGAATCACATATAGTTTTCTTAAATTTTACATTTTTCTAAATTACAGTTAAAACTAATCTTTAATTAAATATCTATTTTATCTTAACGTTTTATTTTCGATCCCACAATAACTTTCGGTTCAAAAGAAAAGAAAGAAAAACATCTAGCATCTGCCTTATTACTGAAAAACGGCTGTCAGATAAAGAGAATTCATTAAGATGCGTATTTCACCCTTGCTGGAAACAAATAAAAAAAAGAATAAATATCGACTGTGTTTGCGGTTAGTGAAATTTCATTTTCCTCTCTGCGTAATTTTAAGTCTAACTTATTCGTTTCATAATAGTCTTTGAATGTACATGCAATTTGTTATGTCTCTTGAGAACATTTTCCCAAAATATGCTCCTAACGTACGAATTGGCATTCGAATTCCTTTTTGGCGTATTTTTTAGGACTGCTGTTTTCTGGTTGCCCTGCTATTAAATTCAAAATCCTTTTATTGTTTAAGCGTAACAGACAATTTTGCGTAGACGATATCAGTCATTTTTCATATGCTTAATTGTCGCCAATTGTGTGATGCCAATGTGTGAATTTTTCAGTGAGGAATGAATTGCCTGGCTCTCGCTTCATGACCTCAGTCATGTGAAGACTGTTTTCTTAAAAAATGCGTTCAGGCACCATTCCTAACTTTTTCTGTATGAAAGCTTTAAATTTATAAGTTACTGCAAATAAATAGTTTTCTTAAAGAGCATTTATTTTAAGCGATCATAGCCTACAACTCTTAACGAATGCATTTAAAAAAGAACCTGGTAAATATACTTAAAAATACAGTATACTGCCCCACTCTTCCAGAAGAGCTCTTTCCAGTTCTTGGAGAGTTTGTGGGGGTTGTTGGCGGCCAGAAACTCGTCTTCCTAGAGCGTCCCAAACGTGCTCGATTGGATTCATATCTGGAGAACACGCTGGCCATTCCATTCGAACGATTCCTTCCTCGAAAAGGAAATCCTCCACCAGGTTTGCATGATGTGGCCTGCAGTAACCGTCCATTAAAATGAAGTTATCTCCGATTGCTGCAGCGTAAGGGACTACAATAGGTCTGAGGATCTCATCCCTATATCGGCGACCAGTCAGAGCTCCATCTCGAATGATGTAGAGGTCAGTGCGCCCGTCATAAGAAATGCCACCATACACCAATACTCCTCCACCGCCAAATCTGATACTTTCGTGCACGAACGCAGGATTATTCCTACTGCCATGCTCCCTCCGGATGAAAATACGCTTATTATCCGGATGCACAGAAAAACGGGACTCGTCAGAAAACAGAATATTGCTCCATTCATTTCTCCTACTGTTGACATGCTCGGTTGCCCACTCCCTGCGGTCGCGCCGATGCCTTGATGTTAATCTAACACATACCATCGGTCGGCGAGCATACAGACCAACAGCATGGAGCCGGTTTCGGACAGTCTGAGTTGAAATCGTGGTGCCTGTTGCCGAGCGAAGGTGTTGTTGGAGAAGAGTAGCGTTCATGTTTCGGTGTCTCCGAGCTGTTAATGCTAAATACCGATCTTCATTGGGCGTTGTTGCCCGTCTACGACCTTGCCCTGGTTTTCGGCCTGCACATCCACTCTCCAAAAAACAGTTCCAGATCCTGGAAATGACACTTTGTGACACTCCAATGGCTTGCGCTACTTCGGCTTGAGTTTGGCCCTCTTCTAACCTACCAACAATTCTCCAAGCTTCTGAATCTGTCAAATGACTTCTCTGAGACATCGTACTCATCGAAACAAAGCAGTCACTGAATGCCGATCATCCTTGTCTTCATTCTCTTTTATCCAGTTGAAAGTCAAATTTTATTCGCTGCCGCTGAAGTGACGTTTTTGACGTCGAACTCAAAATTTGCATACTCCACAGTTTGAAAACCTGAAAAATTTGCATTTGTGATTCTCTTCTTCTATTTTCGGCAAAAAAAATTCGTTTATATCTTTATTTTATATAAAATTCAAATATCCTTTAACCCTTTAACGATCATAGCATTTTCATTGCTAAAATGTCGAAATAAATTAATGACACCGGTAATTAAGAACAAATATATTTCTAAATAAGAAAAACGTGATTTTTCACACATAAAATAAAAGGGATATTTTTAGATAAAAATACCGGTGTCAGTGTTGCGTATCGGAATTAAAATTTTGTGGTTTCGTGGTGAAACCAATGAACGTTAAAGGGTTAATTGTTTTGAGCAGTGTATATAAAATGTAATATTCTTATGGCGACTCGTGATCTAACCAGAAAAAAAAATAATGTAAGTTATATTAATCCATATCCATGTCAAACGTGTCACCATGTCGAAAAAAGGCTTAAGAATCCTCGTTTTTACGCACCAGTAAAATTTAACTGTAAAATTTGCCTTAATAAATCGGAGCATTTTCCCGATTTAATAAAAAACAAATTTCTGTTTTTAAAAACCGCTGACAAAGCATTAAAAATTTCGTAAAAGGCTCCCGTCTGGAAGGGGTTAATATTTAATAGTATTCTTAGGAGAACAGTACAGCATAAAAGTTTTACGTGAAATATTAAAGGAAAAGTAATAAAATAAATTTATTGATGAGAGACTACTGCTGGCGTCTGCATTTTTGCGCCCCAGGTTTTGGCCATATGTAGCAGTGAGCAGCATATAATTTTCGAAATGTATAGTATTCTGGATACGCTCACCATGTACAACACAGTGACAGTAAAATCGGATTTAAAAAAAATATTTTTAAATTTTAAAAGAAAATGTATTTTTTTTTAGATTCCACAGCAAATTGATTTTAGACAGCGCTTTTTGTAAAGTCGAATAAGTTTGTTATTTTTTAAAATATCTAATACAGTAATTACAATGCTTAATTTTAGAACTTTTAATAATATTTTTGTAAATAAATAAATAAATAATTCTATTAAGTATTTATAACTGAATTGTATGATTCATGTCGTATCAATATTTTAGGAAGAAAAGATGTAAATAAGTTTTATGATCTAGGCATCGGTTTTCTAATTTTAGTTGAATTGCATAAATTGCAATGAAAAAACAGCAGGATTAACAAGGGAAACAGAAGGATAAGTAGGATGATCAAACATACAGTATGATTATCTTTTATTTTGTCTTTTATTTTTAAACAGACAGATTCTATTATAACGCACACCATTCAAATACTAGTACTTTCACAAATTTATAATAATGTTGCAAAAGTTAGAATGCGAAACTCTCAGTGTGTTAATTTTTAAGGACCAAGCAAAAGTTTAAATTAGAATGAAATATTTTTAAAATCTTCGAAGTATTTAAAAATATTTTTAGATTATACGAAATAAAATTTATCAGGATCGTAAGACGTCTGTCTGTATCTATAACTGCACTTCTACTTTCAAATATTTCCTAAATTACAAAGTTTGTAAAGAAATTTAAACACATTGATAAAATATGGTGGTCATTGTTTGTTACATACTAGCAGGGGTGACCGAGCTCAGCTCGGTCAAAATTAACTTTGGGTTCAACTCGATATAGTATTTTCATTGTATCATTCACTCTGCATTATTACTGTAAAACATGTTATTAATAATAGTATTATTTACAAAAACAATCAATAAGAAAACTATGTTTGTATGCACATGTTCATAAATTTTACTACGAAAGGACATCAATCCAAATCACTTTTTTAGCTCGACTCTGATTAGTTTAACTATGCATCTAAGAATGCTATTAAGAATGTAGAAGAAATTTCTTCACATTCAGAAAGACAATATTTTTTGCCAGATATAGCCAAATTTGGACACATTCTTTCATTTGTTGCCAAATGCGTGTTTTGGTTTCGTAATCTTAATAGTTGATTTTTCGGCCAAATTTCGCCAGTATTTTGTCAAATCTCGCCAACTTATTGGCTTTTGCCATATTCTCGTGATCCTGACCCTTATTACCGAAATGATCCACTAATCAAATGTGATCAAACATGTGACTTAGCTCAATGGTCTTCAGGTAATCAAAAACAGTAGAGTATAAAATGAATCAAAATCGTGTAAGCCATTTCTTAAGTAAATTTAGCTTGACAGCATTCACCAATGAAGCGATATGACCCACTAATATAATTTTGTTTAATATGCAACTCAGCCCAATAGTCTTCTCGTGACAAAGGACGTTTCGTTGCAAAATTTAGGTAAAATTGATTGAGTCGTTGATATATATAATTAAAATAACCCGAACCCATTAAGACCTAAAACGACCCACTAATTGAATTTTTACGAGCATGTGTCCTAGCTCAATGGTTTTCTCTTGCCCGAAAACGATATAATAGAAAGTATACTCAAAATGGTGAGAACGATTTTCTAGATAAAATTAGCATGACCCACAAATGACCCTTATATCGAAATCTCTTGAACTTGTGACCTAGCTCACTAATTTTTGTGTGCCGAGAAACGTAAGATACAAGATTTAGATAAAATCGATTGAGCCAATTTTTAGGTATAAATAGTTTGAACTTGACCAATTATGACCCAAAATGACTCATTAATCGAATTTTCTCAAACATATGACCTAACCCAATGATTTTCTTGTGTCTGAAAACGATAGAATATAAAATTTAGTCAAAATTGCGCGAGACATTGTCAAGATAAAATTAGAATAACCCAAAAGTGACCCACTGATCGAAATTTCTCGAACATGTGACCTAGCCCAATGATTTTCTCGTGCCAAAAATATGCTGTATACAAAATTTCGTTAAAATCGATTCACCCGTTCTTTAGATATATCTTGACCATGACCCATCATGACCCACAAATGAACCTTATAATCGAAATCTCCGAAAATGTTACTTAGCCCATTAGTTTTTTGTGTATAAATATTGTTACACACAAAATTTTGTTAAAATCGATCCTGCCGTTGTTTAAGTATAAATAGCTTGACCCAGACCCTTTATGACCCATTAATCAAAATTTTTCGATCATGTGACCCAGCCCAATGATTTTCTCGTGCTAAAAAAACGTTGTATAAAAAATTTCGTTAAAATTGATCCACATGTTCTTCAGATATAGTTTGACATGGCCCATTATGACTCATCATGACCCATAAATGACTCTTATAATCGAAATATCTCAAACATGTAAGATAGACAATTAGTTTTCTCGTGTCAAAAAACTGTTACATACAAAATTTCATTAAATTTGATACTGTCGTACTTCAAATATAAAAAGCTTGACCCAGACCTTTTATGACCCAAAATGACCCATTAATCGAAATTTCTTGAACTGAGACCTAGCCCAATAATTTTCTCGTGCCAAAAAAATGTTGTATACAAAATTTTATTAAAATCGATCCACCTGTTCTTTAGATATAGCTTGACATGGCCCATTATGACCCATCATGATCCACAAATGACTCTTAAAATCGAAATCTCTCGATCGTGTGACTTAGCCCATTAGCTTTCTCATGTCAAAAAACTGTTACAGGCAAAATTTCGATGAAATTGATTCTGCCGTTCTTTAAATATAAATAGCTTGACCAGACTCTTAATGACCCAATATGACCCATTAAATTTTTTTCTCGAATATGTAACCTAGCCCAATGTTTTTCCCGTGCCCGAAAACCATAGAATGCAATTTTTAATCAAAATGGCGCGGGAAAATCTCTAGATAAAAATAGCATGACCCACAATGACCCCCAAAATGACCCACTAACTGAATTTTCTCGAACATGTTACCTAACCCAATGGTCTTCTTGTAATCCAAAACGATAAAATATAAAATTTGGTCAAAATCGTTAGAGCCGTTTTTAGACAAAAATAGCTTGACCCATAATGACCCACGAATGACCCTTATAGTCGAAATCTCTGAAACATGTGATTTAGCCCATTAGTTTTATCATGACAAAAAACTGTTACGTACAAAATTTCATTATAATCGATCCCGCCGTTCTTTAAATATAAATAGCTTGACCCAGACCCTTAATGACCCAATATGACCCATTAAAATTTTTTCTCGAACATGTGACCTAGCCCAATGTTTTTCTCGTGCCCGAAAACCATAGAATGCAATTTTTTAGTCAAAATTGCGGGAGAAAATCTCTAGATAAAAATAGCACGACCCACAATGACTCCAAAAATGACCCACTAACCGAATTTTCTCGAACATGTTACCTAACCCAATGGTCTTCTTGTAATCCAAAACGATAAAATATAAAATTTGGTCAAAATCGTTAGAGCCGTTTTTTAGATAAAAATGGCTTGACCCATAATGACCCAAAAATAACCCACTAATCGAAATTTTTCGAACATGTGACGCAGCTCAATAGTTTTCTCGTACCAAAAAACGATTGGGTACAAAATTTCCTTAAAATCGATCCAGCCGTTCTATAGATATAAATAGCTATATCCTGACCCATTATGACCCAAAATGACCCAGTAATCGAATTTTCCCGAGCATGGGACCTAGCCCAATGGTCTTCTCGTGCCCGAAAATGGTAAAATCCAAATTTTTGCGAAAATCGTTAGAGCCGTTTTTGAGATAAAATTTACCCCCCCCCCCCCCACACACACACACAATTTTTGCTCGCATTATAGTATAAGATATTTTTGAGTGATCTGATTTCCATATAATATTGTGCATTAATATGTCTGACATGAGGATATTACACATGTCAAAGTTTTGGAATGCTGTTGAAAAATTTAAATGGCAATATTGAGAAATTAATCATCCTAGCATGTTCACAATCGTAAACGAACACATTATATCATGTCGTTTATACATTTTTAGATAGATCCTGTACGTAAGTGTAACATTTTAAAAATAGCTTCATTTAAAGTAACATATAAAAATATATAAGGAAATTTGTTCTCTTTATTAAACAAAAGCAAACTTGGATTCCTCAGCCTTTTAAAACATGTTTATTATTCACACAATTCCAAATTTTCTAAAAAATTTGCCCTTACCAACATAAATTTTCAGTAGCGTTATAAAATGTTTATATCTACATGTTTCTGTAAATTAGTTGTAAACTTTTATTACCATTAACGTTTATTAAAATAATGTTAATCAAAATCACTTGCATTAAAAATAATTATATTTGATACAAATTTTTTCTCCTTTGCATTAAATTGGAAATGTTCCCATTATCTTAATTAGAATTTTTCTTCACTTCACCTTAAAAACCACGTTAAGTGTAAACAATTCATTCATAGTTTTCCCCTATTAGCTTTTTCGTTTAAAGCAATATAATTCCAATTCAATAACATCATATTCTTATTGAGTTCATCATATCAATTGCATTAAAAAATATTTTGAATACAAAGTCTATTTTTCCCCTTTTCATTAATTTTAAAATGTTCCGACTAACATAATTAGAATTTTTCTTTACTATACATTAAAAACCACGATAGATAGATATAACCAATTCAGGAATATTTTGTTTCCCGTTAACTTTTCAGTTTATCTTTTAAAATCTGTGGTATCGTTTATAACAGCATCAATGATCCCGGCTCAGCGGACAATTCTTATTGACATATAGAAATTTAAAAAAAAATTTGAATTTATCTAATAAAAAACATTTTGTTATTAAAATAGCTAAAATTTACAATTAAGATTTTTCTGGTACAATCTGCAACTCTCTGAATAACGCAATTTTTGGAACTTATTATACCCTGGGCATTTAAGCACTAAAGCAGCAGTTCCCAAACTTTATTGGTACGCGACTCACCTTTAAGTAAAAAAAAAAAAAAAAAAAAAAAAAAAAATTTCGCGACCCACTTAATATAATGATGTATATCAGTATGGAAATTTATATATAACCTATATAAGTTATCGGCTATCCTATCCTACGAAAAAGACAAATTTCCGTACTAAAATTACTCAATCAAAAAAAAAAAAAAAAAAAAAAAAAAAAAAAAAACTACAATTCGTAATTCCAATGTGTTTAAGTGGAATAATAATTAACACAAAACACAAACTAGAAAAATAATTAAAAATGCATTTAAATACTATCAAAATATAACTTTATAATCAGTGTGTTTTCTGACACTAGTGATCTGCGGTGAAAACATCTACAGAGCTGCCAACTTCTACGCCTATTTAAACCATATAAACATGTTTGAAACCACAAAAAAGTTTTAGTAAAATGTATGCCAAATATATTCGATGTTATGTTTTATAGTATATACAGTTAATTATTTATTAAAATTTCTGTTTCAAATATGTTTATTTGACTTTAAATAGGCGTAGTAGTTGGCAGCCATGCATCTATATCAAGGTTAAAACTTGTTAAATTCAACCTTAATTCACTTTCAACACATTGTTATGTTTTTTTTTTTAGTAATATTTTTTTTGTATAAATTATTTTAATATTCCAAATTTAAAAAGAACTCTTGTTAAGATATTTTTAATACGGTTTTTTATAATGCTTTGTGTATCTCATATTTAAAATTAGTCTTCTTTTTTTTCTTAGTAGCGAAAACCCTGGACATTCCCTTTTTCTATTTATTTTTATGATCGTTCTCACGAGAATAAAGGCATTGTTGTGTATGAAAGTGAAAGTTTCCCATTCCCTTATCTAGCGTAGATAACACCCGTTCGTACGAATGCTTTTACTGTCCTGGAATTATTGTACTATTTGAGTAAAGTGGTCCTTTGTTAATTTTTTCGAAGAAGAGTAGCTTCTGGCTTGTTTGTAAAGGGCATATATTCAGCCTTGTTAAAAATTGGCCCACACGCATAGTTTATTGCTTGCGTACGTGAATGAATAGTACCCTAAAATTTTATAACCCATGACAAACGTTGACTGTCATTTAAGGCGGAGTAGATATTTTCCCAGACCCTTAAAGTTTGTTTTTATGACCGATTTGAGATAATAGGGCAAATTCACGGATATCGGCGAGCACTGGTTTGCAAGCAGGTGCAAAACTTAGAGACAACTGTCCCTGCTATCTGACCACGTGATTGAGGGTAGGGGACGCGAGCATTTATTGGTCACAATAACCAGGCTTTTCACACACGGCACCATTGTTGGGTTGGGTTCTTTTTATTAAATTTCTGCAACAGCTCATTATTTTAATTAATTGCAATTTCTGCTCAGCAAATTATATTTAATTAATATAGATCAATAAATATTCTTCAGCTTTATTAAAGAATTTAATGAGATCTGGGTCAAATTTCCAATCACATGAATCTTGTTGTTGTTTTAATTAAATAAACTAGATGCTTGTATAAAAAAAAGAATTAATTAAGTTAAGATTACACCAGTTAACATTAAGAAATTATTAAGATAAACAAACTAAACGACAAATTAAAACGATTAAAAGGATAAACACAAATATTATTTAAGATTCTTTAAAATTTAATGAATACAAGTAAATAAGAAAGAACACAGCAAGATTCTCAATCTGACCCAGTCTCAAGTACTAAACCTTGATCTGCAGTAGAACCCAACATTTATCAATGTTGATTCCTGAGATATTAAACTCATACTAATAATTTAAAAAAGCAAGATTCAATCTAACATTACAAAAGAGAGAAGAAAGACCCTGAAATCCTTCTTATTTTCAAGAAGGCAAAGAAAGATATAATTTTGAATAAATTAAAAAACTAGAAATAATAAACATAAACACCCCAGAAATCAACAATGATATTTTCGACCAATTTCGTATAGTGTTAGTACATTTAATTTAATTTCTCTATTCTTTTTTTTTCTTTTATTTTGTTTATAAGATAAGTTAATTCATTTAAAATCAAGTGAATTTCTTAACAGTTTTTGCTAAAAAAAAAAAAAAAATCTATTACTTAGTCAAATATCTTTACTCAGTTTAAGCAATAGTATATTAATTAATCAGTGTTAATATGATTTTTAATTATTTATTAAATTATTTTTTTTATTTTTTTAAAAAAGTTATTTAAAAGTTCTAAATAAAAGAAATAGGTAATGGTTGAAAATTACTTTTACTCCCAAACATTTAAAGAAACTACTTTAATTTTTTGGTATTACAAAACTTAGTATAGTTATTTCGATACTACAGAGTTTAAAATTCAATTAAATTAATATCAAGGTAGGATAAATATAAAAAAAACTAAAAAAAACTATACTAAAGCATATCCTTTATATACATTCTCCTTTATTTAATTTAACATAAAAAAAAAACAAAAAAAAAACATCTGAATTCACTAATACAACTTTTGATGTAGACAAATGGAAATACTAAATTACTATAAGATTACTCACTCAGATAAAAATCGTTTAAGATTAAATACATAATATATCTCTTACCAGCAGCTGAATTCTTTCATTTACCCATTTTGGGTATTTATCATTTATATGATGGACAACAGTACACAAAATCTTCCATGCACTAGAGCAACAGTCTCTAAGCAGAATTCCCAGTGTCTATACTCAGTTTAAGCAGCAGCTGAGTTCCTTCATTTACCCATTTTGGGCATTTTTCATTTATATGATGGGCAATAGCACACAGAGTCTTCCATGCACTAGATCAACAGTCTCTACACAGAATTCCCAGTGTCTATACTCAGTTTAAGCAGCAGCTTGATTCCTTCAAGTTTTTATCTTAGACCGCTAATCATTCTACCGCTCACGGTGAAGGCTAAATCGAAAGGGACATTGTTTCCCGGCAAGCTCTCGGTTCGCTCCGGCAGGTAGTACTTTTTCTTGATTAACACTTGGAGTGTTTTGTCTTAGATTGTTAATCATTCCACTGCTCACGGTGAAGGCTAGATCGGAGGGGATATTCTTTCACGGCAAGATCTCGGTTCTCTCCGGCAAGTAGCATTTCTTCCTGACTTACACTTGGAGTGTTTTCTCTTCAGACTGCAAATCATTCCACTGCTCACGGTGAAGGCTAGGACGGAAGAAACATTCTTTCAGGGTAAGCTCTCGGCTCTCTCCGACAGGTAGCACTTTTTCTGACTTACACTTGGAGTGCTTTCTCTTAGACTCCCAATCTCCAAGAACTCTTTTGGCCTCCCCTCTCCCAGATTAAAAAACAGGGGAGGGGGGGAGACAAGACTTATCCGCAATCGTTTACTAGATGCTCTCCATACGAAGCTCTGACCAAGACTCACTTTATTTCCAAAAAACCAATTGCACGTCCCTCTGCAAATCAAAAGGGGCACCAAACACTAGGAAGACTAATGCTTTCCCCTTTCTCTCCTGTTCCTAGAGTCCATCTCATTGGCCAATGCAATAGTCACCCTCTCTCATGACCAAATATGGTCATCGCTCGCGTCCCCTACCCTCAATCACGTGGTCAGATAGCAGGGACAGTTGTCTCTAAGTTTTGCACCTGCTTGCAAACCAGTGCTCGCCGATATCCGTGAATTTGCCCTATTATCTCAAATCGGTCATAAAAACAAACTTTAAGGGTCTGGGAAAATATCTACTCCGCCTTAAATGACAGTCAACGTTTGTCATGGGTTATAAAATTTTAGGGTACTATTCATTCACGTACGCAAGCAATAAACTATGCGTGTGGGCCAATTTTTAACAAGGCTGAATATATGCCCTTTACAAACAAGCCAGAAGCTACTCTTCTTCGAAAAAATTAACAAAGGACCACTTTACTCAAATAGTACAATAATTCCAGGACAGTAAAAGCATTCGTACGAACGGGTGTTATCTACGCTAGATAAGGGAATGGGAAACTTTCACTTTCATACACAACAATGCCTTTATTCTCGTGAGAACGATCATAAAAATAAATAGAAAAAGGGAATGTCCAGGGTTTTCGCTACTAAGAAAAAAAAGAAGACTAATTTTAAATATGAGATACACAAAGCATTATAAAAAACCGTATTAAAAATATCTTAACAAGAGTTCTTTTTAAATTTGGAATATTAAAATAATTTATACAAAAAAAATATTACTAAAAAAAAAACATAACAAGAGCTCCCCCTCGTTGAAAAAAAAATAAACATTATTAGTTTTGAACAAAAACAAGAATTTTATTTTTTTAGCTAAATGACCACATAAGGTCAGTTAAAGAAAGTCCTAAAAAAATTTAAAATTAAATCCAAAATGAAAGAAAAGATTAAATAAAAAAAAAACAATGCAGTACCCCGGTTGAAAAGTAGGAAAAAGATAATCGCCTAGAACAGATCAGACGACGACCCGAAAAGTTGATAACCTCACCCTACTAAGCTACCACACCAACTCTGCACACCGGTAATGCTAAGTTGAAGCTTGGGCAAAACTTCTAGAAGTTAAACATATACTAGGGCCTAAGATGCTATTCAAATCTACACTATATACCTGGCATACTTAATTAAATCTCCACATCTGCTATACCGTCAAGAATACCACCACACTGGGATATCCCTATCTGCTAACACCTCTGTAAAAAGAAAAAAAAAATCCCTAGAAAAAAATTTCCACAAGTAGAATGCAAGGAAGAGTTGTCCAGTGAATAAAAAGATTAAAAAAAATTTTTTTTTTTAAAATTTTGAATCCTGTGAGCAGGATAGAGCCAAAGGACCGAAACAATCAATTTCTGAAAAAATACAATAGATATACCGCTTGCCAGCTGTAGGTATCACAAATATATACATATAATAGCACGATAACATTTTGTATACACATAAACAAAATAAAAATAGCAATAACCTTTCAGTACATATATAGGGTACACATAAAAAAAAACACTAATATCTGTTTATATTCAGTGGCATAACATGTGCATATAAACAAAAGAAACAGTTCAATGACTTGCATCGGTGACACAGTATTACATAAGTGTATGGGCATTTTATATCACAGCATTATAATTATATAGGTTACCTTGTGTAGCCTAGACTGATAATTGTCTGCCTTAGTTATTATCAATGGGTAAATATTCCATATACTGGTAGTAACTAAAAAAAATTCATAAAATGCTACACATAATACTTAAAATGAACTGATAATTTCACAAGAGAGTTCGCCAATTTCATTGACAAGTACCACTAATTTTTTTTTTAAAATACCCAATTTACATAAACAATGGGTATATTGTTAGAAAAATCACATGAAATAACAAAACAGACTATATAAACAAAATATATACATATATAATACACATAAACCAGATAATATATCTGTGGGCTGTGGGGTGTACACTACCTGTATCTTAAATCCCCACTTCCCAAATAGAGAACTAATACCAAAAATATCCAAAAAAAATACAAAGTTAAAAGAAATGCAAAAAAAAAAAAATAAATAAATAAATAAATAAAAATAAAAGATGAACTACATTCCTAACAGTACCTATACTATATACAAAAAGGGGCAATAGGAATACGCAAGTATCACATGTACTGCTACCAAATCTCTACTCCACAATTTCCTGACCTGAAATCTCTCTAAGTCCCCTAAATTAGCGCTAAAACCCGCTAAAAAATAAAAAAAAAAGAACACATATAGGGGGCGGAGCACTTACATGATCCTAATTTATCGAAATAATCCATAAATCACCGAGAGAAAATACGGAACTGGCGGAAATCCACATTAAATAACAGCGGAACCAAATCAAAACAAACGATATCGAGGCTCGAAAATTACTTAAATTTTAGCTAACTCGCGCATAAAACCTTCCTAGAATAACTAAAATCACAAGTATTTATATACAATCTAAAAAAAATAAAGTTAAACCGCCCTAAAATTTATAATTCGGTCGCGAATCCCTTTTTCGAAACGCATACTCAGTTCTCGGAATTGAATAAGATTTGTTTCGCCTAGATAAACAGACGCCATTACGATCTCGCGAACGACTCACGCGCTCCGAATCATTAGGCGTTCCTACCTGCCTTACTCCCTCACAGTTATCAGCGCTCGCTATTACCGTATTTTCCCGTGCTTCTGAGAGCAACCCACCAACCGTTTCCTCGTTACGCTCTTGTCGTCTGCTCGTAGACTGCACTGCAGGTTGGCTGGTTCCTTGACATGGAATGGGAGGGGGAAATCTATTTATGAATCGATTCCTTTTCCTTCGCGTAGTGAAATCGAATTGAGAATGACTCGAATCATTCGTAGTTGGTATGAGAGTTTGGCGTTTGTTTTGGTCTACAATATCGTCTCCATTTTGCTCATTTACACCTGAAATATGCCTATCTTTAAATAAAGTGAGGCGGTCTACATGGACAATTTGAGTTTTAGACGGATTAGCAATTAATGCTATCTTAAAATTAACTTCACTGAGCTTCTCAATTATAGTAAATGGTCCGTTATTTAATTTCGACAATTTTTTCGTATTGCCAGCAGTGATGGATGGGTTAAATAACCACACTCTATCGCCTACTTTTAAATCCTTAACGACTGCAGTTCTTTCTCTGTACCTTTCCTGGCTTTCAGACACCTTAACTAAACTATCATACACCTCAGCATATACCTTTTGGAGTGCGGGTATGAATAATTCACAAAAAGATGGGGCGTCGTTATAGCTAAACCTCGGCGCTTGCGAAAATAGATTATATGGTAGATTTAAGTTTCTGCCATATAAAACTGCTGCGGGGGTTAATTTAGTCGAAGAATGCACAGCCGAACGCATCGCTAATAGGGCAAATTTTAGCTTAGTATTCCAGTCTGACTGGTTCTCATTTACAATGTGACTGAGTGCGTTTTTTAAAGTTTTATTCTGCCGTTCAATCTGTCCATTCGAGGCTGGGTGAAAGGCAGAAGTAGTTATATGTTTAATACCGAACATTTTATATACATGCTCAATCGCTTCCGATACTAAATTTCTTCCATTATCTGTCGCAATATACACAGGAGCGCCATAACGTGAAATGAAATCGGCAAGTGTATCTGCGATAACATCAGACGTGGTAGAGCTAACAGCATAGGCTTCTGGCCATTTAGTAAACGAGTCTATATATGTAACAATATGGGTGTTACCAGAAAACGTGACCGGTAATGGGCCAATTAGGTCTAGATGAACTTTGTTCATGGGAAATTCAGGTGTAGGCATCCGTTGAAGGGGTGCCTGCTGATCTGGTTTATACGCCCTCTTCTGCTGGCAACTAATACATGATTCTACTAGATGCTTGACATCGGCCGACATTCCGGGCCAGTAAAAGTGCTCCCGGATGCGGTCAATCGTTTTCTTAAACCCTTGATGACAAGCCGCTAGAGAATCGTGTGTTAGAGCGAACACTTGCTCAATCATATCCCTAGGAACTACTAATTTAATAGGATTATTTATTATACTTGAATCTCTGGTGTCTTCACATACAAGAATATCATCTCTAAAAAAAAACTTCATGTATTTAGGTGCTATATCTATATTTTTGTCTAATTTTCTAGCTATTTCACAACATTTCTTATCAATTTTTTGTAATTCACTAATTTTCTCAATTAAATTTAAATGGGGAACAAAAGTAGTTTCTTTTTCTACTTGAATACAAAAATTACTCTTACTAATCTCAGGTGATTCATCAATTTTAGCAAATCTAGATAGAAAGTCTGCTAGACTATTGCATTTCCCTTTAATATATTTAATAGTAAAATCAAAATCTGAAAGAGTACATACCCATTTGGCTATACGTGAGGTGGGGTCATGAATCTTTAACATAAAAATAAGTGGTGCATGATCAGTAAAAATGTTAAAATGAGTGTTAGCTAGATAACACTTAAAATGACTAGTTGCCCAAACCAGAGCGAGAAGTTCTCTCTCAGTGGCAGAATATCTTGTCTCTGCACCTTTTAGTCGCCTACTGGCAAACGCCACTGGATGAATTTTATTTTCATCATCCAATTGTGACAAAACAGCACCCAGTGCTTCTCCACTCGCATCTGTATATAGATAAAATTCTTTAGTGAAATCAGGCAGTACTAGGCACGGTTTAGATATTAAAGCCTTTTTTAAATCTTCAAATTCCTCCTGGGCTTCTTTTGTCCAGGCAAAATGTCCAGTTTCCTTAGTCAAATCGATTAAATTAATTGCCCTTTTTGTGAAGTCAGGTATGAAACGCCTATAGAATGATAGGGTTCCGATAAAAGACCTGACACCTTTTCGATTAGAAGGTGGTTGCAATTTTTCTATTATCTCAATATTTTTATTAACCGGGGATACTTGCCCGCTATTAATTTCAAAGCCAAGATACTGTATTTTATTCGAAAGAAAATTACATTTACTGGGCTTAAGTTTCAGTTTATGTTGTCTTAGTCTATCAAATACTAATTTAAGTTTTTCAAAATGGGATTCTACATCAGACGAAGCAATGACAATATCATCTATATACACTAAAATTCCTAGATTTCCTAAATCTCCAAAAATGGCATTCATTAGCCTCTGAAAACTATTGCCTGAATTGGACAACCCAAAACAATTTCTATTCCACTCAAAAAGACCTTTATGCGTGATAATAGCAGTTTTATGCCTGTCTTCGGGTCTTATGACCTGTTGAAAAAAGCCACTAGTTAAATCTAGTGTTGAAAAAAAATTAGCTCCACTTAACGCATCAACAGAGTCAGTAATGTTAGGGATAGGATATGCATCTTTGACAAGATTCTTGTTAAGTTTACGAAAATCGACAGCTAACCTATAAGAACCATCTGCTTTTTCTACAAGAATAACTGGAGAAGCAAATTCAGACATAGACGGGGAAATAATTTCGGCTTGCAGTAAAATATTAAGTTGATCTTCCATTTCCTGGCGTAATTTATATGGGACTCTATAAGCTTTGGATTTTACAGGTTTATCAGAGGTTAAATTTACAACATGGGGTATGGTATTACAGCCTGGTAAGTCTAGGACAGAAGCTGCAAACACATCTTTATTTTGGTCTAAAAATTCCTGCATTTTAGATTTTAAGGGGGGGTCTAGATGGCTTAAATCAATATCAGAGCTCCAAGTGAGATCAGCGTGATCAAAGTCAGCTATTGGAGTGGTTAAATTTACATTACAAGTTATATTATTATTATTTAAGGGTATATTAGATTTATCTACACACTTCTGAATTTTAGCAACATAAGTATTTTTTCCTAGCTTAACAGTTTTATTCGAAAAATTAGCAAGCGAAACAAAAAGGCCATGTTCTGGAGTACAAATGGCTCGAGAAATAAGAAGCCCTTGGCTTAAATTCTTCGCTAAAGGTTCTAATATCAGTATATCATTATCTTTTATAAAATTATTTCTATTACATTTAACTTCAGCTATTAATTTTGACTGGGGGGGAACAGAAATTCTCTCGCATAAAATAGCTAAGGAAGTACTTTCACTATTTCTGTTATTATTGTCAACAATGCCTGACTCATTAGTCTGATTTGCTCTATTTACTAACTCATTTTCATTATCCTCAGATATGTAAAAATTTTCATGGACATAGATTGAATTTTCCTGTACAATTTGACTCGCTGATTGCTGGCTAAGGTCTAAAGGCACATTATTCTCATTAATTTCACACTCATTAGTACTTGAGTTACTCCCTGGTACACTTTGCAAACAAAAAACCTGAGCAATTTCACTTTCTGACTCTTTCGCATTAAATGTTATGCTTGAGTCTACCCTTTCCTCCATAATGGGATACATATTACCCTGAACCGTCTCTTTTCCACTACCCAGATTCTCAAATTTTTCTTGTACACATTCCTTACTCTTTTTGTTTACATTTTTCCTATGAGTACTCTTATTACTACACTTACTTCTCTGTTCACTATCAGAACTTTGCTTGCCTTTAGATTGCACATTACAAGTATTTACATAATTATTCTCTAAAACTATACTATTTACACTGATACTATTTACAACATTTTTTTCTCTAGAATTTTTCACAGGTAAAACATTTGACATATGACTCTCTACTATTTGCTTACACTGCGTTTCAGTAGGAACATCTAAAACCACATTGTTATTTTTACAATTAATTACAGCCTGATATTTACTTAAAAAGGGCATCCCCAAAATTACACTAAACTCATCGGCCAACTTACCGTGGACAATAAAAAACTCAGACTGACATAATAAATTATTAAATTTAAAATTTAAGGAAATTTTATGGTTTAAAAGCACTCTCTCGCCAGTCACCGTTAAAATAGGGGTATTGCACTCTACAATTTCATAAGAATCCAAATCATTAAGTATTGTATTACTTAAAATATTTATAGCAGATCCTGTATCACATAGCGCATTAAAAAACACATTATTTACATTTATGAGGACAGTAGGTAAATGATAAGACTGGGGTGAAAACATACTAAAAATAATTGGGAATTCTAGAGGCCTTGATGGAGACGATTCGACCAAATCGACACCAGCCCTTACCTGTTTAAAGAATTGTTTTGATTCTTCACTAATTGAGCTTTGAACATTCTCGCTTTCTATATTTACACCATTATCATTATTTCCATTCCCTCTACCTCTGTAATTATTATATCCTCCCCTGCGATTTTGGTGGGACTGAGAATAACTACCCCTACCTCTTCCTCTAAAATTCTGAAAGTTCCCTCTATTAGCATTTTGGTTTTGTGGACAAAATCTGGCTATGTGTCCAGTTTGGGAACACACGTAACAGATTAATTCTCTATACTGAGGCCTCTCAGTAGTGTGAAAGTCTCTTTGCTGATTGCTACCCTCTAAAAATCTCTCTAATTTACTAGTAAGAGCTTCTACCTGCTCCCGCAGTTTACTAATTTCCTGTTCTGACTGATTAGGGTGACTTGGCTGGATAGCAGCACACGCAACACTTTGCTGGGCAATTTGGGGGAAAAAAGGGTTCATATTCTCTACCTGCATGTTATATAAAGGATTAACACTCTTTAATGCTTTTTCCTCAAGGAGGGCAAATTCTAAAATTTCAACAGGTGTCTTAGGGCACCTAGTTATAACTCCTCTTCTTATCTCAGGAACTAAATTACTTAATAACATAGAATGCAGTAGAGCTTCCCTGCTTTTATCAGCAACATTCTGTTCTACACCTTCGACTACTAATGCTTTAAGGGACAAATCATATGCTCTGTCGTAAAATTCCTGAACAGGCATATGGGGATTTTGTTTAAAATTCAAAAATTGGGTCAAAGCAATATCAGGGGCTAGCTCTTGCGTATATCTCTCTTTAAGTACTTTAATTATTTCTTCAGTTCCCTTAGTGCGGTGCAATTTATATATCCTAGCAGCATTCCCACTTAATCTACTTAGTAGGGCAAATTTTTTCTCATCCTCTGACCAATTAAAGAACTCGGACAACTGCTCATACTTTTCTAAAAATGCAGAAAATGAGCAAGAGTTGCCTTCGCCACTAAAAGGGGGAATAAGACTGACATTTTCGATTAATGCGCTCTTTTTCTGAATAAGAGCGAGCTCCTTGAAATGCTGATTTTCTGTCATTTTTAGGCAAAACTTCACACCGAATTAAAAATAAAATGATAGAAAATAAAGTAATCTAACTGCTACTTAATTCTCAGATGCCCAAGAAAGAGAAAAAAAAATAAATAAAAAATACATAAATACATAACTTATATTGGCATATAATTTACTCAGTAAGCCCAAACACTCATTTAAATGTAAATATGACAGTAAAAATTTCAAAATAAATAGTTTTTTGAAAACCCGGTAAAATTGCCTAAGTAAAAAAAAGCATTTGAAATTAGTAAGCTATGTACACCCCTATTGGTTATGCACAACATACACTAAAATAATCAAACATAATACACAATAAAATCACAAAACACATATATTTTCATTTCGTTTCACTCTTAATATAGTAAATATATATCAAAATTCAGGCTATTGTTGTAACAAATAGGCTCTACTTCATAGTACTATTTTTATACTTATTGTACCACAATAATCAGGCTTTTCACACACGGCACCATTGTTGGGTTGGGTTCTTTTTATTAAATTTCTGCAACAGCTCATTATTTTAATTAATTGCAATTTCTGCTCAGCAAATTATATTTAATTAATATAGATCAATAAATATTCTTCAGCTTTATTAAAGAATTTAATGAGATCTGGGTCAAATTTCCAATCACATGAATCTTGTTGTTGTTTTAATTAAATAAACTAGATGCTTGTATAAAAAAAAGAATTAATTAAGTTAAGATTACACCAGTTAACATTAAGAAATTATTAAGATAAACAAACTAAACGACAAATTAAAACGATTAAAAGGATAAACACAAATATTATTTAAGATTCTTTAAAATTTAATGAATACAAGTAAATAAGAAAGAACACAGCAAGATTCTCAATCTGACCCAGTCTCAAGTACTAAACCTTGATCTGCAGTAGAACCCAACATTTATCAATGTTGATTCCTGAGATATTAAACTCATACTAATAATTTAAAAAAGCAAGATTCAATCTAACATTACAAAAGAGAGAAGAAAGACCCTGAAATCCTTCTTATTTTCAAGAAGGCAAAGAAAGATATAATTTTGAATAAATTAAAAAACTAGAAATAATAAACATAAACACCCCAGAAATCAACAATGATATTTTCGACCAATTTCGTATAGTGTTAGTACATTTAATTTAATTTCTCTATTCTTTTTTTTTCTTTTATTTTGTTTATAAGATAAGTTAATTCATTTAAAATCAAGTGAATTTCTTAACAGTTTTTGCTAAAAAAAAAAAAAAATCTATTACTTAGTCAAATATCTTTACTCAGTTTAAGCAATAGTATATTAATTAATCAGTGTTAATATGATTTTTAATTATTTATTAAATTATTTTTTTTATTTTTTTAAAAAAGTTATTTAAAAGTTCTAAATAAAAGAAATAGGTAATGGTTGAAAATTACTTTTACTCCCAAACATTTAAAGAAACTACTTTAATTTTTTGGTATTACAAAACTTAGTATAGTTATTTCGATACTACAGAGTTTAAAATTCAATTAAATTAATATCAAGGTAGGATAAATATAAAAAAAACTAAAAAAAACTATACTAAAGCATATCCTTTATATACATTCTCCTTTATTTAATTTAACATAAAAAAAAAACAAAAAAAAACATCTGAATTCACTAATACAACTTTTGATGTAGACAAATGGAAATACTAAATTACTATAAGATTACTCACTCAGATAAAAATCGTTTAAGATTAAATACATAATATATCTCTTACCAGCAGCTGAATTCTTTCATTTACCCATTTTGGGTATTTATCATTTATATGATGGACAACAGTACACAAAATCTTCCATGCACTAGAGCAACAGTCTCTAAGCAGAATTCCCAGTGTCTATACTCAGTTTAAGCAGCAGCTGAGTTCCTTCATTTACCCATTTTGGGCATTTTTCATTTATATGATGGGCAATAGCACACAGAGTCTTCCATGCACTAGATCAACAGTCTCTACACAGAATTCCCAGTGTCTATACTCAGTTTAAGCAGCAGCTTGATTCCTTCAAGTTTTTATCTTAGACCGCTAATCATTCTACCGCTCACGGTGAAGGCTAAATCGAAAGGGACATTGTTTCCCGGCAAGCTCTCGGTTCGCTCCGGCAGGTAGTACTTTTTCTTGATTAACACTTGGAGTGTTTTGTCTTAGATTGTTAATCATTCCACTGCTCACGGTGAAGGCTAGATCGGAGGGGATATTCTTTCACGGCAAGATCTCGGTTCTCTCCGGCAAGTAGCATTTCTTCCTGACTTACACTTGGAGTGTTTTCTCTTCAGACTGCAAATCATTCCACTGCTCACGGTGAAGGCTAGGACGGAAGAAACATTCTTTCAGGGTAAGCTCTCGGCTCTCTCCGACAGGTAGCACTTTTTCTGACTTACACTTGGAGTGCTTTCTCTTAGACTCCCAATCTCCAAGAACTCTTTTGGCCTCCCCTCTCCCAGATTAAAAAACAGGGGAGGGGGGGAGACAAGACTTATCCGCAATCGTTTACTAGATGCTCTCCATACGAAGCTCTGACCAAGACTCACTTTATTTCCAAAAAACCAATTGCACGTCCCTCTGCAAATCAAAAGGGGCACCAAACACTAGGAAGACTAATGCTTTCCCCTTTCTCTCCTGTTCCTAGAGTCCATCTCATTGGCCAATGCAATAGTCACCCTCTCTCATGACCAAATATGGTCATCGCTCGCGTCCCCTACCCTCAATCACGTGGTCAGATAGCAGGGACAGTTGTCTCTAAGTTTTGCACCTGCTTGCAAACCAGTGCTCGCCGATATCCGTGAATTTGCCCTATTATCTCAAATCGGTCATAAAAACAAACTTTAAGGGTCTGGGAAAATATCTACTCCGCCTTAAATGACAGTCAACGTTTGTCATGGGTTATAAAATTTTAGGGTACTATTCATTCACGTACGCAAGCAATAAACTATGCGTGTGGGCCAATTTTTAACAAGGCTGAATATATGCCCTTTACAAACAAGCCAGAAGCTACTCTTCTTCGAAAAAATTAACAAAGGACCACTTTACTCAAATAGTACAATAATTCCAGGACAGTAAAAGCATTCGTACGAACGGGTGTTATCTACGCTAGATAAGGGAATGGGAAACTTTCACTTTCATACACAACAATGCCTTTATTCTCGTGAGAACGATCATAAAAATAAATAGAAAAAGGGAATGTCCAGGGTTTTCGCTACTAAGAAAAAAAAGAAGACTAATTTTAAATATGAGATACACAAAGCATTATAAAAAACCGTATTAAAAATATCTTAACAAGAGTTCTTTTTAAATTTGGAATATTAAAATAATTTATACAAAAAAAATATTACTAAAAAAAAAAACATAACAACATATTTTTTCTAAACTTGTTTTTCAAAAACAGCAGAGTACAAAACGCATGTTCACACGTGTATGCTGTGTTGAACCCTATCAAGGAATTCAAAGCTCATTTGAATGTTTCTGGATATTCTGCTCGTATATTTCTTCATATAAGAATTAAGTAATTTCCCTTGAAATATTATTTGCTAGTGAAATTGTTATATTTTTTAAACAGATCAAATGCAAAATATAGTTTTGTGACAAATCTCGATTGTTTCCACGACCCACTAAAATAGTCGCCGCGACCCACCAGTGGGTCGCTACCCATAGTTTGGGAACCGCTACGCTAAAGCAATAAAACTACAATTCAATAACATCACAATATTTTTAAATCTCTTAACCCCGTGGGGACAAGCAGCACGTATACTTGCCGCAAAAAGGCTTAAAAATCCTTCTTTATAATCATCAGTAAAATTTTACTACAAAATTTGCCTTTCTTATTCAGAGCATTTTCTCGTTTCAATATGGCACAAATTTATGCTTTTAAAAATCAGTGACAAAACATTACAAATTTCGTAAAAGGTTCCCGTTGCGAAGGGATTAAACCATAAATGTCAACTTGCGAACATCTCTTAATTATTCCTTAGTCTGATTTAAGATAAACATGTTTTCAACCAAAAATTTTATTAAAAAAAACTCAAAATGAAAGCGCAATTTTAACCTATAGTAATAATACACATTTTCCTGTATATGCATTTTCGGGTTTGAGCGTGCAAATTTTGAATCAGACTTCGTTATAATTAATTGATGATTAGTATCTATGCTTAAGGACGCGAATAATTTATTTTTCCAATGTACTTCACGATTTTATCAAAAACAAATTCTGTCTAAATAAAAAGTGCTGTTAAATTTTTCTTTCTTTTTTTTTTCTATTTGAAATATCTAATATTACATAAATTTTCAATTTTATCTATAAACATATCAATATTAGGTGCAATTCGGCAGAACGGTTTTATTTTCAGAAAATTGTCTCATAAACTCGCAAATATATAAAACTTTTTATGTAGAACTTCAATTTATTTTATAACACTAAATTGATACTTAAAACCCGTTTCAAAATAAAAGAATTGTTCAAAATGCTTCGTATTTTTAAATTATGTAAGGTTCAAAGTTAGAATAGGAAAACTTCTTTTACATGTTTCTGTATTCACTTTGAAATAAAATTTTCTAAAATATACTTTTATTTGAAATTTTATATTACCTTCAAAGAAAATTCTAGCAATCGAAAATGAATTGTTTACGCATTTTTAAGCATGGTTATTCCCGTTTACTACGTAGCTTCCTATATTTCATAATATAAAATGTTGTAATGTATAAATGTACATATAAGTAAAGAATAACATTAGCTTTTCCCAAATGTGTTACAAAAAAGAATAACGGATTGGAAAGTGTCAGCACAGACAGTCACTTCAACGAGTTCAAAGCTGAAATTCCAGAAATAGTTAAAACTCGATTGCATATTAAAATATAATCGGTCTGTCAATTGATATGTTGGTGGAAAACATCTGAAAAGCATATTTTAGCGGTTTCCTCGAAGTATGGTAACTTTACTACTGTGTTTTCCTGCTTTCAATACTCTATCTGTCAATACCATTAGATGCAGGAAAACACAATGGTAAACCTGTGACTCAACCCTAATGTCAGTTTTTGGGGATTTTCGCGCCAAAATATGACTTGGCAGACCGATTTCGTTTTAGTATGCGAATCGAGTATTAACTAATTCTAGAATTTCAATCGTAAACTCGATGAGTTAATTGTCATTACTGCCTTCTACCAATATTAAATTAATAAAAAAAAACCTACATCCAAGATCTGCCGAATTTCACGCTTTTTTCCTACCACTAAAATTAAAAATACTTTTTCTCTATTTAAACTATGACAAATTCTCTTTTAAAAAGGCAAAATTTTTCTATTCATTTTATTAGTAACTAAGAATCGTAAATCTTGGCAGCTATGAGAAAACTGATTTTTGAATTGAAAAAAAAAAAAAAACTGCGTAAAATAGATCGAGAAGTAAAGGATTTTGTATTAACAGCATAATTTTAATCTAAAAATATTAATAATTGGTCTGTTTTTAACCGTTATAGGCAGTCTTGTTTCAAATTTCACGTTAAACTACAAGTTTTTAGATTATGATTAGAACGTCAAAAAATAAAAAGTTCTGATATGTGACTCGTAATACTAATGTAAGACATTTCTTAAAAAAAGAGAGGAAAACAAATAAAATAAAAATAAATAAAAAAATAACACAAACCATTTTGGTAAAATGATTCTCTATTCATTTCACGTAAAAGGATGTTCTCTACCATTACGATATAAAGTGAAATTCTCGCATCAACGTTATTGCTGCCAGGACGTTCACCACAGCATTGTAACTTATAATCCGTTGTATGAATACGTTAACTACCTACTTTAAAGGCAAAACCTAATTACAGAACTCTTAACAAAGAGAAAATGACATGGCTATTTCCACGGGGTTTTATAGTGCACATGACTAATAACTGCTTTCTTTGTTAGCCACCGTTATTTTTAGAAAATTCCTTCGTCATATTCGTTTAATGTACCGTCGTCGACTAACTAAATCGCTTTTCACCGTTTTAAAGTACTGATAGCCAAAAATCATAGCTTGTGACACACACTTTACGTACTTATGGAATATGCCACATATCCTAAAAATAGTAAAATTTCAACTGTAACCTTTTATAAGAGTAGATAAACTATGAAGAAATCTTCCAACATGAAATTTAAATAGAAATTGACTCTTTAATTGAAAATTACAAGCATAAATAATGTGAAGAAAACACATTCATTTTACTGGTGGAGGATTATTTTGGTGGTAGTCAGGCCTGTCTTTTCACCTTTTGCGAGAACCTACGAAACCTCCGATGAGTGGGTTTGAAAAAAATTATATTACCCGGGCAAACTGACACCAACAAAAACAAATAAAAGTTTTCTAATATTTGTATGAGAAAACTTTTAACTGTTCCATTCAAATTTGCCTGTGGAATTATGACTGTTGGCGTAGTTAAAAATTAAATTGCCATCAGTTTGTGTTAACTTCTTAACTTTGTGTTTCTTCACTTGAATATAGTAGCCAATGCACTACGTGTTATCCCTTGTTATTCATATCTCCATTAACTAAATACTAGGCCTCAGTCCTGGCACAAAATGAAGGTTGCCAAAGGCGAATTCTTATCAGCATGTGAGAAGTCCCTTGATTATTGAAACGAATAATATTTTAAAGATTTCCCGCTTTCTTTCTCTAAAACTAAACCAGCGAAAAGAATCTCGTATAAAATACTGTTGTCTAAATATAGGGCACAATACATATACGTTTATAAAACTCCGTCTGTGAGACCCATCATTTTTGAATCAGCGCACATATTTAGTATTCAGTGATGCTGGCCTGAGCAAATTTTGGGGATAGAAAAATTTGAAATAAGCACTCATTTAATCTCAAAATTGTGCGATAAAAAAGGCAAAATTTACGTTTGAAAAGTAATCATGTCTACAAAACAACGGACAGAAGCCGTTATACATATTGAACCAACGCTTAAAAAAGCACACTATGACTTCTTTTTGCGGAATGTAGAAAGGAGTAAGATTGCTGATGTACGCCAATGAGTTTCGAAGATGAAGTAAAGCACAATCAGTTCGCTACTTTTTTAAAATTCAGATATCTTACTTGGCACCATTTTTTTAATTGTAAAATTAGCATTATATAATGACTTATTATTTTAGACGAAAACAAGGGAGATTTATCAGTTGAGAAGGGAGATGCCGATCAAGATATCTGAATTTTAAAAAGTAGCCCACTGGCAGCACTGACACACGATAACGTCAAAGCTGTCACATTTGCACAACGCTTGTCGTTAGCAAGATAACTCTCTTTTTTTCTGACTTTCAACTTCAATCTCAAAAAATATTTGTTTATAGAAAGAAAAATCATCAAATGTTATATGGGGGAAAATCTCGAACTGTTAATAATGTGGAACTGACATAGAATTAAAATAGCGAACCTTCAACCGTAATCGCTCTCGCAGGTATCAAAATGGCAAACTGCCACAAGTAAATTTAAATGGTAAATTCTTACTTATTTAAATGATTTATTACGAAAACCTTTTGTTATAAATAATGGCAGAAGCAGTTATTAATTTTTGTTGGTGCAAGTTTATTTCTCCGGTAGAGTGGTCTTGCGTTTCAGATATATTTTGATAACTTTGACAACAGCCTGTCCATATCAGGGAGAAAGATTACAAAACCTGGCCGACGTGTCATTAGTAAAACAGAATATAAAAATTTTAGAATATTTATCAGAGAAATTTTCCTTGAATAAGGAGCTTAAGTAAAATGAAATTTTTCATACATATACAGGGTGTCCCAGAAATAATAGGACAAACTTTAAGGGGAGGTAGAGATCATCAAAATGATTCAGATTTACATAGCAATCCATGGTCAGAAACGTTTTCTTGGCATGGTAGTGATGACACAAAAAGCAAGAGGGACAGGACACGAATAAGAAGAGAAAATATCTTCATATCATTAGTACAGCAGAAAAATAAGAAAAAAGAACATTAAAAAACACCTATCGTTATCAGAGTAGGTGTTTGAAATTACGACTCCGGGCCCTGATGCATGCAGGCGCCTCTCCGGTGCATGGAAGATCTGATGTTCTACAGAAAGCACCAGGAATGTCCTGAACTTCCCCAGCAACTGAAACGATGCGTACAACTAGTTCCTCGGAACTTTACATTGTTGTCCCGGTATTTTTGCAGCACTAAGAATAATAAACATGTTTTCTCTTTATGTTCGTGTCCTTCATTTAATGTCGTTTGTGTCGTCACTACTGCGCCAGGAAAGAGTCTCCAACCATGGGTTACTATGTAAACCCGAATCTTTGTGATAATCTCTACCTCCCCTTAAACTTTGTCCCATTATTTCTGGAACACCCTGCAGACCGGTTGAAATTTGACATGGTAGTAATCAGTAACGATGATTTGATTTTAAAAAACAGACTCCATCTTGTGGCAACTTCCTGGGTTACTTCACTCGCAAATGGTAGACAATGCACTATACGTCTCCACCTCTTTATTCATAACTCCATTGGGAAAATAATGTTTACTTAATCTGCTATTTTATGTTTTATATCAAAGTTATGAAGGTTTCTTTCAAAATTTTAATATTTTGGATGAAGTTAAAAACAATTCTAACAATTTGGTTCTTGTGACGCATACATTGTGCGCAATACTTAACACTAAAGTTTCTGCCAAAAACACTATAATTATTAGGTGGCAGTAAATAAAGCACAACATCATCTATGGGTCATGATTTTCTCTATAATAACTTAACTGATACTTTTTTTTTTTTTTTTTTTTTTACACAATAAAATGAAAATGTGGGATCTACACCACATTTTTATGCAACAATATTTGTGATATTTATTTTAAAGATTTCTGCCACTTCGAAAGTAAGAAATTGTCACGAAAAAATTTAGCGGCGTGAAAAATCTTTTAGTAATGGATGGAGCAAACTCTTCTTACTAGTACGTCGTATGAGCAAATCAGTTACAGTAATTTCCTGCGTATAATCCGCGGGTCAGGTAATTCTTTTTGGACCCAGAAATTTTATTTAGTGATTGAAGACAAATATTTACGGCGATCTAATAAGATAGATTTATTTTTAAACAAATTCTGGGTCGAAAAATAATTGTTTGATCCGCGGATTATACGCAGGAAATTACGGTAAGTTGTTAAAAACGCCGAATTCATCCAACTAATGCCTAAAGTAGGTATTTTAGTTTTCGTTCTCGTGAAATGTCTGGCAATAAATAAAGAAAAACTTACTATTTTTCAGTTCTGGTATTATTTCGGGATATTCTAACCGAAAATGGTGAAGAAACTGTTAGATCTACCTGTTATTTGAAATGTCAACCATTTCAAGGAAAAAATACCATTGAATTTTTTTTAATTATAACGTTGAGAAGGCATCACTTCTATAAAAATTTCTTGTTGGTATTATTAGTTATCCTTTTCTCTGCTTCATTCAATTTTGAAATGAGGTTGTTGAAGTTAGTCATTATTTATCAAACTCTTTTCAAATTCTATTCAAAAGATTTTTCATAAATAAAATTTTAGTAGTGTTGTATTAAAAGTCTACGAATATATATATGGAATATAATATATTATATTTCACTTTATTGAAGCATAATATAAAATCGTAGAGACTTTGATTTGGAAGCTGGGGCTTCGAAAATTCATAATGCTTTCTAAATTACATTCTTCCATCGAAACCTAATGAAATTCTTTGCTGGTAATATTTTCCCATTATGTGTGTAATAGGAGTATTTCAAATATCAATAAGAAACAAATGTGTTCAATAGTTTTACCTATCAAGAATATATTGGTTTTTCCATTTTTGTTTTTAATACATATTGGAAAGAAACTCAAAAATATATTGCTTCCATAAATATTGTCAGTTTTCTTAGATACACCTTATTTTTTTATGTAATCAGTTGCAGCACTCAAAAGAATAAAATTATAAACATGTAAATATCTAAAATGGAAAGTGAAAGCCATAGAAAACTGAAAAGTATTTTTTGCCAATACGGAAAAGAAAAATAATTAAAACTGGAAGCGCTTTTTAATTGTCTTTTCTCAAAATGAGTCGAAAATGCTAATGGAATCAAATCAATAGAACTGCGAACAAGGGCACGAAAAACACATTTCATTTCCTCGTCGTTGTCGTCAATTAAGTTCCCTGATGAAGGAGAAAAAAATCAAGTGTTATTAAAATTCCTGAAGAAAATGGCTACACAAAAATAAATAGACGTGTGGTAATAAACTTATGTTGCGAAAGATAGATAAGTTCTCCAGTCGTCCAAATCATTTGATGTTATTTTATCAATGTTCAAATTAGGCTGAATTAATAACGAATGACCATTTTCCAATTTGATTAACCCTTCAGAAAAGTGGTTATAATCAGGGCCTGATTACTAAAGGAGCACTCTCCCACTAGTAAAATTTTATAGAAACATTCACCTTTTTCAAATGCTGTTTTCTTTCGAAATCATTGTCTTGAATAAAGAAAAAGATTCTATTTATTTTCACTGGTGGGAAAGCGCCCCGTTAGTATTCAGGCCATGGTTATAATTTAACAGTTTGCAGCAGTTGTTGCAACTTTCTTTGCATGCGCAAAGTTGTCAAAACTAAAACTCTGCCTGCACACCATTTATAAGTGTTTTGACACATCTATGCGTCACTTTTCTTTCTCGGAGATGGCTCTAAGAACAGAAAATTCTTGCAAGAAAAAACCCTCAGCTTGAGTGAGATGCAGGTTTCAAATTGGGGATCAAAGTGATTATGTTTGCACAATATGTGTATGATTTACTAGCGCAACGTTTAACCATTGAACTATTAAAACCACTTGGGGACGAGAAAAACATATACGTGTCGCAAAAAGGCTTAAGAGCCCACAATAGTCACAGAAAAAGTACGCAAAAAGACCCGGATGATTATGTAAAGTCTATGGGAGCGTTCTTTTCTAATATCTCGCTCAAATTTTAATGTTTTTACATGATTTTTTTTGCATAGGCTAGCTTAGGACGATCTACAACCGGGCTAGTTTTTACTTTTTCGATTTTGCTCATATATTTTTTATATTATGATAGTTTCAGTTTCAGAACCGGTTTAAACCGGTTTTGAAAATTAAAGTATTTTTTTTTAATCTAAAACCAAAATTGAAAAAGTAAAAACTAGCCCGGTTGTGGATCGCCCTCAGCTATCTTGTGCAAAAAAATCATGTCAAAATATTAAAATTTGAACGAGGTATTAGAAAAGAACGCTCCCATAGGAGTATGTGTGCTCTTAAGAGCCCACAGTAGTCACAGAAAAAGTACACAAAAAGACCCGGATGATCATGTAAAGTCTATGGGAGCGTTCTTTTCTAATATCTCGCTCAAATTTTAATATTTTTACATGCTTTTTTTGCATAAGCTAGCTTAGGACGATCTACAACCGGGCTAGTTTTTACTTTTTCTGTTTTGGTTTCAGATTTAAAAAAAAAAATTTTAACTTTCAAAACCGGTTTAAACCGGTTCTGAAATTGAAACTATCATAATATAAAAAATATATGAGCAAAATCGAAAAAGTAAAAACTAGCCCGGTTGTAGATCGTCCTAAGCTAGCCAATGCAAAAAAAATCATGTAAAAATATTAAAATTTGAGCGAGATATTAGAAAAGAACGCTCCCATAGACTTTACATAATCATCCGGGTCTTTTTGCTAACTTTTTCTGTAACTATTGTGGGCTCTTAAGAATCCTTGTTAATCCCCACCAGTAAAATTTTACTGTAAAATTTGCTTTTGTTAAATGGAGCATTTCGCTAATTCATTAAGTCACAAATTTCTGTTTTTTAAAATCTGTGACAAATCATTAAAAATTTCGTGAAGAATCCCATTGCGAAGGGGTTATGAAAAAGGAACTGACATATTTTTAAATAGTGGCGCTTCAATTGTAACAGCTTTCGTAGGAGTTCATTACCACCACAGCAAATTTCCACCAATAAATTTGTGCAGAAAATGCATCTTTATTTAAATGTCTGATTAATGGAAAATTTTAATAAAAAATAATGGCAAAACGAACATTCATTTTTGTTGGTAAGTATTTAGTTCGAAGGTAATAATTCCGCCTCATTATGACTACTTCCAGTCAGTGTCAGAAAAAGATTATTATACCTGATCAAACTGACACCAGTAAAAACAAGTATGATTTTTTACTATATTTGTATGAGATATTTCCCCATTAACAATGCGCTAAAATAAAACAAAATTTCATATTTAATTTTATTGGTGGAAATTTTTCCCGGTTGTAATCAGATATTGCTGATACTATTAAAAGAAACATCTTTCAACAGCTGACTTCACTTTATGCAAAAAGAACAATTTATTTACGTACGGTCTCTAACCAATTTCTCTGATATATTCTAAATTCATCTCATACATTCCAAGAGAAAAAAGAAATGGGATACCATTGTAATTGAAAATTACATTAATCACATTATTTATCGATTTTTTCGAAACTATGTTTTTTTCTAGAAAAAAAAAAGTGAAATGTGCAAACCGTATCATGGCTGTATCAGACTATGATATGGTTTGCGGTCAACTCATTTAATGGTAATTCCGCAAAAAAAAAAAAATTATCTCATTGTTATTGCACCATCTGTTCCAAATATGTCATAAACGTTTATTTGGATAATGATAATTGCCATTACAAACAGTGATTTTCGATATCAGACCTATATCATTTAGGTTTCTTTCTATTAACCCTTTCCGGCACATTGTGCCCGTTCTGGGATGCCTAATTTTAATTCGAAACTTGCAAAACGGCGCCAATAATATTTTAGTATAATTTCGCTTTTACAGTATAAGCTTAAAATAATATTTTCTTAATATCTATAAAACTCCTTTGTGAATTCCGGTGTCAGTAGATAATTTCTCATTTTACTAACAGATTTTGCTAGTGCCATAAAGGGTTAACCCATTCATGGAAGCGTAATTATGCTTCTGTAATGTACAATTCACAAAGGAATTTTTAGAAAAAAAATAATTCAAAATACAGAAAAACAATTATTTTTCCTACCCCGTCAGAGTGAGAAAACTAAAATTTAATGAATTTTTTCTAGTGCACATCTTTATTAACCTTAGGTGAGATGTAGTTATCCCCCAACCCCTCAAAAGGTTAAATTTGTACTGTTCCACTTACTCCAATGAAACCTCTTCCTCACTTTCCCTTGAAAATTAAGTTAGAAGTAACCTACAAATAGTTATTTTATATATGAAATCCAAATTACTTAAGCTTCTTTGCTTAACACTTTCAGGGGAAAGTTAATGTGCATCTGTAATAAAGAATTCACCCTGAAATTTTCGTAAACATTTATTGCAAAATATAAAAAAGCAGTTTCCCCGAACCCCTCCCCCATGAAAGTGAAAAAACTAAAATTTAATGAAATTTTTCTTGTGCAAATCTCCATTAATATTAATTGGGATTTAGTATATCCTACATACCCACAAAAGATTAAATTCACAATGTTCCGTTTACCTGAATTAGAACTTATCTTGACTTCGCCTTCAAAATTATGTTAGGTATAACCAACTGAAAAATATTTGTTTCAATTTTACATTATAATCTGAAACAATAAAATTACAATTCAGTAAAATCACATTCTTTTTTAATTCTTTGCCAATAACTTACTTTTTAACCATATTTTACGATTTTATCGATAACAATTTTTACGAAAATATACTTACTGTCGAATTTTTTCTTCGTATTCCTATTTATAATACTAATATTACCTAAACTTTCAACTTTCTCTATGAACCTAACAATATTGGATACACTACGGAAGAATAGTTTTATTTTCAGAAAATTGTATCTATGAAAATTTCTATTTTGAATTTCAATTTATTTTATAACACTAAATTGATACTTCAAACTTCCGTTTCAAATAAAAAGAATTGTGCGAAATACTTCACATTTTTTACTTGTGTTAAATCGTGTACGTATCTCAGGTTTAAAATGATAATATGAAAACTCCTTTTATATATTTCTTTATTCACTTTGAACAGATATTTCTTAAAATGTATTTTTATTCGAAAATTTATGTTACCACCAAAAAAAAATTCTGGCAATTTGAAATTAAGTTTCTATTTTCATTTGGATTTACTGCAGGCTATAATATTTCATAATATAAATATAGATTTGAATTTCTAAATTTACTCATGGTTTGAAATTAGCACTTATTTTTCAGGTTTGTTGCAGAAAAAAAGTGTGATTAAAACATCTAGGGTATATATCCCTAGTAATTGGCAGGCATCAGTGATTGGCACGTCCTACAAAAATGTCCTAAAATAAAATTTATATCCAGTCTTTTAAAAATGCAAGACCATATACCAGTTATATGCTCATTTACTTTACAGATTATAACTTTGATTCATGCTACTAAATGACAATAGTGCCTAGGAAAGAGAAACAATTATAGCTTGTATCAATTTAGCCATTTTTATTTGCAAATGCTTCTTCTCTGGCTTAAGAAAGGCATGCATTTCAATTTATTATTATCTGATTTATAGTATATTTTAAATTTTAATTGACAACAGTTTTGTTTAGTTGAAAATGGTTACTTTAATTGTGTAAAAGTGTAAGTGCCCATTACTGGTGATTTAGCAACTTTTTATAAATATATTTTTATAAAAATACTTTTTCAAATATTTTTGCTTTTAGTGTGCAAAATAGATGCACAGATATGCACTCTTTGATTTAAAAATATTTGCAAGCAAATATTTTATTTCTTGGTAATGAAAATAGAAGTAATTTAAAGACAATTTCTTAATGTGCCAATTACTGGGATGTTACCCTATATTCAAGATAACTGGTTTTTGAATGACAAAAACTAGCATAAATAAGATCTAAGACTAAATATTAAAAGTATAATTTAACTCTGAAAACATTTAACATAAAATAGTTCTTGTCCTTACAGCATAAGTTACTTTCATAGGGCTCCCATATGGTCGGTTCTTTGAACCGTAATAATTATGTGTATTAATGTATTAGTACATTCTTTAAAAAATTTTGATTTTTGGGTTTGTTTTCCTTGCAAAATTCATAAAAAACACCATGGTTTCACATTTTCAGTTTAAATTAGAATTTCTTAGATTAACATTAGAATTTGAAAAAAAAAGTTTAGGAATTGTGTCTATTATCAAAATTAAACATGCTTTTATTAGCTTTACCTTATTGTATGTATGTATGTAACGGAATCTTTGAACGTTATTTTCAACTACTTTAAGACATATTAAATTGAAAGTTTGCACACTTATTGAGAACCGATTACAATTCAACAATTTAAAAAGTTGCCTCTTAAAAGAATCGAAATTAAAAACGCCAGATAAACGGATCAAAAGCAATTTGAAAAAATAACACTCTAGACACTGACACTCTAGACACATTACAATCACTGAAACACATATGAAAACCGTAACTATTCAACAGAAAATAGCATTTTTAACTTTTTAGTTCGATCTGATATAAAAGCGCGTGATTTTGTTTAAAAACTGTTTAGCAATTATTTATATAAATGATTAGTTGAAAAGGAAATCATCACATCCTGCTGTGAAGCAGGATGATCGCTATACATTCCATGCATTTGACGTAAAAGAGATGCTTTACCCCATTCCTAGATTTAAAAAAAAATCGCATCTGTACTGCTGTCTGGAAGTTCAGCACATCAGTTGTAACGCGTTGTAGGAATACGTCAACGACCTGTTCCAAAAGACAGAAGCTAATTACTATCTAGGCGAAATTCCATCAATTTTGAAATAAAAAATTGCTCTCTATATTGCTTTCAATGAAAATTCTCGCAATTTAAGATAAATCTTCTACCCATTTTTCTGAATGTTTTTTTTTCTCTGTTTACTAAAAAGGTTGTAATCTTTCTTATTTTACAGCATACAAGGTGTGGCCATTAGTTTTCAGAACTGATCTAGAAATTCCAGGAAATCTTATACGAAGCACATATCCATGTCATATGTTTCTAGGTAAATCATAATTGCCGTAATGGGCATTTTTGCGAAGGTAGCTTTTAACCCCTTGAAGAGCAGTAGTATAAAGCATATTCCACTCAATTTTAATTACAACATATTACAATGACACCAGAATTTTGAAATGAAATTTTTAATTTCATCAAGTATGTGAAGACATGCTTTTATCTATTAATATATTTAAAAATATATTCTTTTTTAAATTCTCTTTCGATGAATCAATTTAGGGTTTTAGTAATAGAAGTTCTTTGCCCCTTAACCCTTTTGGGACGAGCGACACGTAAAAGTGACGCAAAAAGTCTTAAGCACCCTTGATTATCACCACCAGTAAAATTTTACTGAAAAATTTACCTTATTTAATCAGAGCATTTTCTCGATTTAATAAGACACAAATTTCTGTTTTTAAAAACCGGTGGTAAAACATTTAAAATTTTCGTAAAAAGCTCCCGTCGCGAAGGGGTTAAAGGGTTAATGTCCTCCTTTAACCTTTTGAGGGGCAGAGAACATCTATTCTTAAAATCCTGAAATGATTGATCGACACCAGGATATAAAAAGGAATTTATTTGGAAATAGATAAAAGCATTCCTTCACATACTTGATATAATTAAAATTTTTATTTCAAAATTCCGGTGTCTATGTGGCATTTTGTAATTAAAGTTAAGTGGGAATAATTTTTTTTACCACCGCCTTTCAAGCGATTAATGGGGACATGGCCGTTTTTTGGATGAATCATACATCCTCAAATCTCTTTTCAAAATTTTCCGAATAACATCATTGAAAATGTTCAATTCTTTCGCAAATAGTACAATTCATGCTCAAATAGTCAATTGGCGATCCGAAACAAAAAATCAGAAAAATTGGGCATAAAGAATTTCGCATGGAGCATTTTGAAATATTGCCATTTTTCGTTAATTTTAAAAAAGAAAAATCTGTATCTCAAAAGCTATTGAATATATTTTTTAAAAAAATTGTGAAATAAGAGATATATATACTATGATTATTTCCAGAAATTTTTTAAAAAAATCATTGAAAATTAAAAAAAAATAATTTTGAGAGTCCACTGTAGCTTGAACTGTAGTAGTTTTGTATTTAATTTTTACAAAGGTCGATACCGGTTATAACCCTTTATATTTCATATTATTGAAGCATAATATAAAATCGTAGAGAGCTTGATTTGGGAGCAGGGGCTTCAGATATTGATATTGATTTCTAAATTACATTCATCTATCCAGGCTTAATGAAATATCTTTATTGGTAATATTTTTCCATTATGTGCGTAATAGCTGCACTTCAAATATCAGGCAGAAACAAATGCTTTCAATAATTTTACCTGTCAAGAAGATATTGAAATTTTAGTTTTGCTTTTACTACATAATAGAAAAGCTCAAGAAATGTATTGCTTCCATAAACGTTATCATTTTTATTCGACAGAGCTTAGAACACTTTATGCACTTACTGAAAAATACATTCAACGAAGTGTGATGAGTTGCAGCTGTCAATGACACAAATACATAAAGGGAAAAAATATATGGAATCACAATAATGAGAAGTAAAAGTTACGGAAAATGGAAAGTAAAGTTTTATTTTTAAAATACCATTTGGAAAATGGTTGATGTTCTCTGTCGAGATTAAGTACATCTGAAACTTATCTGCCGTAATTTCCGGCGTATAATCCGCGGATCAATTATTTTTTGACTCAGAAAATTCAAAAAAGAAACGCAATTTATTAGATCACCGTAAATATTTATCTTCAATTATTAAATAAGATTTCTAGGTCCAAAATGAATTGTTTTATCCGCTGATTATACGCCGGAAATTACGGTACATCCTTGTAGTGTCCGCATTTTGTTGAATACGTCTGCTGACGCAATGATAAAAATATATTAAAAACTACACAAAAGTTAGTAACTCAAAAACAAATTGAGATACAGACAAACTGCATTTAAAAATACATTTTATTCCCAATATGACGGTGTAAAAATCGAAACGTCTTCAAGTTTGCCGAATATATTGAGATGGTTAATATCTCGGCGGGAATTGCAGATGGGCAAAATCAACTGCAGAGGATAAAAATCGGAAAAATTTAAAAAATTTAATTCCCCCTTTACACATCTCTGACATAACCAGGTCTTACAAAACAAAGACAGGAAAAATTAAACATTTTTCTTTATAAGTATTTTCCAGCAATTAAAAAAAATCGCAATAAAATTCGTACGACAACGACTTCTTTTCTCTTGCAAGATTTGTAATTGAAAAAAAATAATAATTTGACGAATTTAACAAACATTGAATATTACTTTTAAAAAAAATTTAGCAAGATTTTCACATGAAAACAAAAAATGAAATAAATACTTTGACGGATTTTTTATAGAAAGCAAATATTACGTCATATTGGAAATATAAAGGACGAAAAACAGTTGGGAATATTATGTCATGTCAGTTTGTAAAAACGTATTGAAGCAACATAAAAACTAGACTATGGAAATATTGGCATATTTTAACATTTTGAAGTTCTGTGGTTTTGTTTTCGCCATTTTTAATTCTATTTCATACATATATGTGTGCGTGTGTATGCGTGTTTATTAGAATTTTCACAAAAAAGTGCCTACACACCATATATAATCATTATATAATACACCATATTTGCCTACACACCATACATAAATTCTATTCACAGTGCTTTTTCTTCCGTGTGGTGAATTCTATAATCAGAAGATCGTTATAAACAATTTCAGTTATTCAGAAGTTCCATTGTTTAACATACATGTCTTTCTAACCCACTAATTTAAAACTTAGGATCAGAACAAGGTTGCAGTTTTACCTACTATTTTTAACGCGTGATTCAGATTTCATCTTGTAGTGAAATTAAGTGATTTAAATCAGTTGCAATCAGCAGTGGCTAGACAGAAAGTGCTTCATCAATTTTTTTTTTCACTACTAAAATTTAATGGGAATTTTATTTTTTTAATCAACAAAATTTGCCAAATAAAATAATATAAAGGATTCTGTTAAATTTTAGTGGTGAGAAAACTTTGATGAAGCACTCCCTGATGAGCCGCTACTGGTTACAATACATTTAAAACAGAGTAATCTCATAATATAACTCTGCAGTGCTTTTTCCTCCTATATCCTAATGTAATGAAATTTTTTTGAGTATTTCTATAAATGAACTATTAATCCCACACAATTAATATACAATACTTAACATACCTTGATGATTCTGAATAACGTTTACTAATTGCATAAAAATTCGAATATATTTATCAGAGTTTGATCGTGGACACACTAACATACAAACCATATGCTTTAACAATTTTCAAACATTCTTAAAATCTTAATAAGTACTTGCTTAGTAAATACCTACAAAAAAATTAAAAATGGTGGCAAAATTAGTTATTTGTTCAAAAAAAATTTTTTTTCACAGTAATAATTCAATATTATTTTTTCTAATTTTTTCTGTGAAATGAAAATTAACTTTTTGTGAAATTTGAATCATAACTTTTTATTTTAGACAGGCTCTACGCAATTTTTCATTCTTTGTTATTTAAAAAAGCATTTTCATGTCATAATTCAATAAAAAAAGATAAGTTATCAAGAAGTTTTCAACTCCCCATTAATTGTTTAAGGTTAGACACACATGTTGAGCAATCGTCAAGTTTCAATTACAAGCGACTAGTTTTATTTTCTCTTTGCAAAGTGTATGTGAAAATTTTTAATTTTAAAAATGTCATTGGAGAAACTTTGCGGAAAAGTCGACTGCCATCGTCGTCGGCGACCTCTACCTACATCCCAAACAGTAAGACTCTTGCGCGTAAGCGTTGTCGCTGATAAGCGACCACGAATAGCGTCAAACGACTTTACCTACGACCCGTATGCCTCAGACTCTAAACAGAAAAAGGAAAAAAAAACATGAGAGAAATTGAAACCGGACAAATATAAAAGAGAAATTAGACAGATTAAAGACACTGTAAAAAGTTAATCGGGTGAATGAGACAATAAAACTAGCAATCGCCCCTGCCTACATTCCGAACATATTTGTCAAAAACTTTACGATTACACTACACAATTATTATAACAAATTATGTTCCCCTTAATCATTCAACAATCTTCTTCCTCGTTCCTTACTTATATAGACAAAGTAGCTTTTGCTGAAAAGTATCGCTCCTCATAACCATGTTTTTTAAGCTACTTTCACACAATTCCTCATTCTTTAAATAGCATGATATAAATTTTTCATTGTGTAAGATTCATTTAAGTTTCTAAACATTCATGTGTTAACATGTTCAAATTGAAGATCTTGCGAATTAAATTTTTGGTAGTCAAAATTAATTAGTACATACTATATAATAAATTATCACATTTTTTTTATTAGAATTTAACTTTAATAATGAAGGACAGATTTTTATACTCGAAAAAATTATTCAGCGATAGGCGAAATCATAGCTGCCAATATATATTTTTAAATCAATTACCTCTAGAAATGTTGAAAAAAAAAAAAAAAAAAAATAGAAGCAAAGAAGATGTTTCTATTATCGTAATTTCCGGCCTATAGCCTGAAATGGGTGTGTTTTTTAATTCGAAAGAATTATTCTGTCATGCACGAGAGTATAGCTGCCAATATGTATTTTTAACAGCTTCCTTTCTTTGCCCATACATCGTACGGGCCACATGCTTCTGCCAATCTTGATCAGCCCGTACCATCTACGGGCATGCATACTCCAATCATAAATTATTATTCTCACCAGTAAAATATTATTGTGAATTTTGTATTGTTTAATCCGAGCATTTTTCTTATTCAATTAGGCAAACATTTCTGTTTTGAAAAATCAGTAAAAAAAGATTAATATTCTATAAAAAACATAAAAAATAGACATTACTTGAAAGGTTATTTCAAAACTATTGATCAGTTAAGTGTATAAATCAATTACTATTAGAAATGTTGTAAAAAAAGATAGAAGCAAAGAAGACCTTCTTATTACCGTAATTTTTGGCCTATGTTTTGTAATGAACAGATTTTCATATTCGGAAGAATTATTCAGTCATTCAGAAAAATACAGTTGCCAATATATGCTTTGAAATCAATCACTATCAGTCACATACTGTTAGTAATATTAGTAAATTGGTTGGTGATTTAAAATCTTTTACCTACATTTTAAACTATGACCTCCTAATACCTATACAAAACATGCAATATATATTGAGAAACAGAATCTTCGTTTAATTTTGTCGAGCCCTGTATTTTATGAAAGCGATAGAACTGTATCTTACTAAATAGCGTCTTTTTCTTGTCTTAAATTCGCAAACCGTCTAAGTTATTATTCAAAGGGGGGGGGGAGCAATTTATGTACATTATACTACAATAAATAATTATTGCCATGAAGTAAATAAATTTAGAATGTACTAAATCACAAATTTTACAAAGTGGTAAAATTCCCAATATAATTGTACTGCTTTTTACAATAGTATGGCGTACATACAGGGTGTTTCAAAAATGACCGGTATATTTGAAAAATCAATAAAAACTAAACTGTCAGCGATAGAAATACACCGTTTGTTGCAACGCACTCCCTTGCTTGTATAGAAAACGGTTACTTAGCCGTGAAATGGAGCTTTCTCATTGGTTGGAATAGAGATATTATATACAAGCGGTGGAGTGCGTTGCAGCAAAATGCAGCAGATTTTTAACAGTGTATGCTTGAGACAACTGTAAATTTTCAGGCAGACAAGCTTACGAAATTAGTTAAAATTTCCAACAACAGATGGCACTACAGTCTGAAAAAATTTAAAATACGATATTTTCCACATATCCACCATGAGCAGCCAATAATATAACAGCAATAAAATCGCCTGCAGCGCCATCTCCCATATAGCACACTTGCCTCCCCAGGATGTCCTGGGGAGGATTCACATCCCAGGACCGTCATCCCCCAGGCATCCCTGAGGATGCAGAAAATTGTCACCAGGAGGTCCTCAGGAACCGAAAATGTCCGCTTTACAGCATCCTGGCGCGCTCCCCAGGACCTCCTTGAGGGTCCTCCCCGGAAGGTTCTGGGGAAGATTTAAGGAAGTGATATAGGAGGACTTTGGGAAACTTCAAGGTCACTAATATGTTTAAAAAAATTAAATTAAAGCTATGATTTAACTTAACTTTTTTTAGAAGAAAACGCGAATGTTGTTTTTTTCTATTATTCAGACGGATTTACATATGCAGAGATTATTCAGTAACAAATTTCTTACCTTCATTTTTCCTGCTGGATTTGAACCCGAGTACCTTGGTATTCTGGACGCGCGCTCTGGCCATTATGCTGTAAGGTCAGTAAGGAATAAAGGTTTCTAAGGTATACATGCATTTTTACTCCGCTTTTGAAACTTAAAACTAGGAAATGTCCTCGTTTTTGTGCCTTTTGCATACATTCTACATAAATTTAAATTAATAACCCTAAATAAATTATTAATAATTATTTGTTATAACATAAATGTCGTTGAATTTAATTTTTTTTTAATGAAATTGTATTTTTAAATGATAAAAATATCCTTTTAGTTTTTAATACTTAAAATCCATTAAAATCGTTCTGTAGTTAGAAAATTGATTATGAACTATATATTTTGGTACACAATGAATGATGCAAAACGTTTCTGATGATAGCCCCTATAAAATTTAATTTTAGTTAGTAAAAATATTATTTCCAGAGATTAAAATAGCAAGAGGTTAAAACACATAATTTCTTTAAAATTATGAATTTTTTTTAATGATTGACAAATAAAGACTAAGTGAATCCTTTCAAAAATAAAACTTTTTTGCTCTTTCTCTCTCTTACTTTTTTTTTACAGAAATTTTAATCGATTTTTTTTTCTTTTTTCTCTTGGTGCTCTTATTAAATGAATTTATGAAAAAAAATATATATATAAATTTAATTAGTCTTTTCTTTCCTAATTTTTACTCTTTGAAATATTTCATTTTTGCAGTTTCATAGCGAACCCCACCAGCGGCCAAGTGATTCTGCTCTCGAAGCTTTTAGATGGGAGGCGCTGAGTTTGTACCCAATCGCACCCGTCGGTCTAATCGTTCCGAGTTTTCCGCTCTTTTCTTCGAATCTTAAACTTCCTTGCGTAAATACGGGTTAGGTTCCTTTAGAAAGACCCTCCGGAAGGCAACCCTCCTCCCTTGATGAGTCCCTTGATTTTTTTTTCTTTTATTTTTATGATTGACAAATAAAATCTAAGTAAATCCTTTCAAAAATGAAACTTTTTTGCTCTCTCTCGCTCTTACTTTTTTTTACAGAAATTTTTATCGATTTTTTTTCTTTTTACGCTTGGTTAAAGGTGCTCTTATTACATGAATTTATGAAAAAAATATATAAATTTGTTTAGTCTTTTCTTTCTTACTTTTTACTCTTTGAAATATTTTATTGTTGCAGTTTCATAGTGGGCCCCACCAGCGGCAAGAGATTCTGCTATCGAAGCTTATAGGTGGGATGTGCTCAGCTTGTACCCAATCGCGCCCGTCGGCCTAATTGTTCGGGGTTTTCTTCGAATCTTGGATTTCCTTGCGTAAATACGTCTTAGGTTCCTTTAGAAAGACCTTCACTGAGGGCAACCCCCCCTGCCTTGATATGTCCCTCATGTTGATAATTGGCCGTCATAAATACAACCAATAAACGAACCCGTTTTAAAGTGATTAGGTATATTTTGGCGAGTATTTATTAACGAATAATTATATCCGTTACTTATGAAATTCTCATATTGAACGATACGAATTACAGATGTTTGGAGATTTACCACTTGTTGCGGGATTAAAAAATACTGTAAAACCACTGCATTATTTTATAACATTGTAAAAATATTAAAATTCTGTATTTTCATTAATAACACACCATTGTACAAATTTGTATAATTTTGTTATATCAGAATTCGGTGTGAAAATCATTTGTAAAATTCTATCATTACACTGAAACATTGCTTGAGTCACATAAAATAGAAACTATTAATAAAATTTGAATCTGTTAACAAAATCATTTTATTTTCTTATTGTTATAAATAAAATTACTTAAATCTCCATTTAATAGTCTTTAAAATTTTGAAATCTTTATGTGCATAAAAAATTCAATATGCACCTTTTTCATTTTAATCAACGACGGGAAATATATTTGTTGATTTCTTGAAATGTATTTTTAGTAACTAGGATTTTAGGCAGTTTTAAAAGTCTAAAAGAACTGATGTCTTTATTTAAAATATAAGATGTTTTTATCACCGATCTTAAAAATCCAAAACTAATATATATTTTCTATTACACATAAGAACAAATTTGATTGTAACACCTTTTCTTACTATGTCAAAAAATAGTCTGATTTCCAATTCTTAGAACTACACTCTTTTTTTCTTTTTCTCTCCTTAGTGATTTCCGCGAAATTTACAACATTCTCAGCTGGCAAAACTGGTTGTAGGGGGCGGTTAGCTTATTGCGAGTCTATAATAGTAATCTTGTAATTGATGGAAGGTCGGGACGGTGACTCCTGCTTCAGAGCATTGTTTGCAGTTACTTTAAAATACTTTCATTGTCACCTAAGAATATGTGCATGGTAAAACAGGAAATTCCATGCTGTATAGAAATCTGAAGAAATATAATATGAAATCGGTTTGTTGAATGAAGGTTTTAAGTAAAGCGATTTTTTTTTCAGTTAAATAAAATATTTGTTATTAAAGAAATACAGATAAATATTTATCTATTATTTCAGAACCAAAAAATATTTATATTTCTGAAGTTTTCAAAATAAAGATTTTATTTTATCTATCAGAATTTAAATAATAATAATGATGATATTATGTTTGCTAATTTATAAAAGATATTAGAAAAATAATTTGTTAATAAGACCATCTTAAAATTAAAAGAAAAATAATGATAAATAAAAGAAAATAGGTTAAACCATCAGAAACAATGGCGCCAACTTTTGAAAAATATTGAGTGTGCTCAAAAACATTTTGAACAAATACATAAATATTTAGTGGACTCAATTAATAATGGCTGGATAGAGATAACAAATTATTCTGTGGGCTTGCGCCCCATGCGCCATATAAGTTGGCGCCACAGATCAGAAAGACACTTAAATTTATGCTTCTATTTAGCTAACATTTTCGTATCTTCAACACATATATAATTAATCACATTGGCTAGGTAATTGATAAAAACACTAAAACATTAAATTTGCATGAATTAATAATTTTTAACTGATTTTATAGGAATGTAAACTTTTTAAACAGAAAATCTTTTTAAATAAACCACGTATTGGTATGCATTTGGGGAGGGGGAGAGGTACAGCTCAGTATTTATATATTTTAAATCCAAAGGTACCATTTTAAAGGGAACTGTTCTATCTTTGAATTAGTGTTATGTGCTGGGTAGGCGGAAAAAAGCGCACCGGAAAAAAGCGTACCGGAAAAAAGCGCACGGAAAAAAGCGCCCCGGAAAAAAGCGTCCCCGGAAAAAAGCGTCCCTGGAAAAAAGCGCACCGGAAAAAAGCGCACCGGAAAAAAGCGTCCCTTTTTACAAATCACATATTTAAATAAGTCTGATAATAGTACACATGGTTAATCTTAGAATATAAACACTAGAGTGAGACGGTTTTATGAAATTTGAGCATCCTTGCTCTCTCGGGACTGAGATGGGCGAAGGTGGGGGGGCTTTAAAAGTTATCTCAAAACCTGTTATTGCCTCAATGAAAAAAAAAAAAATTGTAGGATACGAAAAATAAGATAATAAACACTAGGTACTTAAATGAATTTTTAAAATTCAGTCTCCCTTGTTCTTCTGTGGTGGTGGTTGGGGGGGGGGGAGGGGGAGAGGGCGATTGTCTACAAACTCTGAATTTACTCAAACTCTTACATTATTTTTTTATATTATTTATAATTTGATTATTTATAATTTGATTATTTATAATTTAAATTATACATAATTAATTTATATATTATATGATTATTATTTTTATTATTATTATCAAATTACATATTAATATTTTATTACATTTTATATTATATATCTATACTTATATAAGACATATTAATTATTAATATATTAATATAATATATTAATTGTAAATAATTAATAATATAATTAATAAATTAATAATAAAAATAATAATAATAATTAATAATAAATAATTTATAATAAATAAATAATACATAATTATAAATTAAATATAAAATTAAATAAAAAAATAAAAAATGTACAAATAAATATTATTAAATATTAAATATTATACTCATTAACAAAAATTTATTTAAAAATGATAATATTTTATTAACTCATAGTCATATCAACTCATATATATATTTTTTTCATTCAGCCACCCTTGTTCTTCTGTGGGGGCGGGGAGGGGAAGGGTGAGCCTACAAACTCCAAATCTATCACTGCTTTAGACGATAACATTTTTTCGGAATGTTTTTTAGAATTTAGGGAAAAAAGTGACTGGAAAAACAAGAGCGCAAAAAGTGATCAGAAAAAAGTGACAAGGAATTGTAAATATTGAACTTGTGGATAAATAAATGATAAAAAGTCCTTCCGGCAATGCCGGGAGGAAGAGGTAGCTTTCATATACTTATATATTTATTTATTTATTTTAAGGTAAGTTACATTGTTCAAAAATACTAAGCTGAAATTAGTGGAAAAAATCTTATAAAATTAGTGATTTTATAAGATTGAATACTAGTTTTTGTCAAGACTGAATATTAATAGAAATTTTTAGAAATTAGTCATCTTTTATTCAACCTGGTTTTATTTTAAGCGATTTAGAGAGTCACCAAATTCCACGATATCATAAAGTGTATGCCATTTTAAAGCAACATTGCGGATCGTTCAGATCAGACCGTTTCAAAATGTCAGCCATAAGCAAAATTCAAAGTGCTATAACTCAATCATTTTTTAAGGTATAGACAAAATAAAAAGTGTTCTGGAATCGTTGTTTTAAGTTCTAACACGTAAAAGAAAAATATTTTTCAACTTTTAATTTTTTCGCATTTAATTTTAAATTTTTAAAAAATTTAAAATGGCCACCATTTTGAAACAAAATGGTGGATGATGCTGGCCAACGAACTCGGTTGAGACATTTGTATGTACTATGTACATACCAAGTTTTATTGAAATCGGTACATAAATACGCGAGTTATCACGTGACAAAAATCAGATCGTTTCAAAATGTCAGACATAAGAAAAATTCAAAGTGTTATAACTCAATCATTTTGTAAGATATAGACAAAATAAAAAGTGTTCTGGAATTGTTGTTTTAAGTTCTAACGCGTAAAAGAAAAATATTTTTCAAATTTTGATTTTTTTGCATTTAATTTTAAATTTTAAAATTTTTAAAAATTTTAAAATGGCCACCATTTTGAAACAAAATGGCGGATGATGCTGGCCAACGAACTCGGTCGAGACATTTGTATGTACTATGTACATACCAAGTTTCATTGAAATCGGTTCATAAATACGCGTGTTATCACGTGACAAAAATCAGATTGTTTCAAAATGTCAGCCATAAGAAAAATTCAAAGTGCTATAACTCAATCATTTTTTAAGATATAGACAAAATAAAAAGTGTTCTGGGATCTTTGTTTTAAGTTCTAACACGTAAAAGAAAAATGTTTTTCAAATTTTGATTTTTTCGCATTCAATTTAAAATTTAAAAAATTTTAAAAATTTTAAAATGGCCACCATTTTGAAACAAAATGGCGGATGATGCTGGCCAACGAACTCGGTCGAGACATTTGTATGTACTATGTACATACCAAGTTTCATTGAAATCGGTTCATAAATACACGTGTTATCACGTGACCAAAAATCAGATCGTTTCAAAATGTCAGCCATAAGAAAAATTCAAAGTGCTATAACTCAATCATTTTTTAAGATATAGACAAATTAAAAAGTGTTCTGGAATCTTTGTTTTAAGTTCTAACACGTAAAAGAAAAATATTTTTCAACTTTTAATTTTTTCGCATTTAATTTTAAATTTTAAATTTTTTAAAAATTTTAAAATGGCCGCCATTTTGAAACAAAATGGCGGATGATGCTGACCAACGAACTCGGTCGAGACATTTGTATGTACTATGTACATACCAAGTTTCATTCAAATCGGTTCATAAATGCGTTAGTTATCGCATGACAAAAATCAGATATATATATATATGTCAACATTTGAACGGAGGGTGGTTTTGGGGTCTGGGGGTCATGATCGGTGAAAATATACCAAAATTTTCCGGAAGTGCTTTCCTCCGGACGGCTGCAATAGGTAGCTTTTTACTTTTTGTAATGAAAGCTACCTAAAACTAAAGTGGCAACAAATGTCTCATTTATATCATTCTCGTAGGACAGCGGTTCCCAACCTTTAATACGCGTACCCTTGGGGATACGTAGCGAGATTGCTGGAGGTATATGACAATAGTATCAGTAATGGCGGGTGATAAATTATCATTTTTAAAATAAATTCTTGTTAATGTGTAGATTTTTTAATATTTAATTTTATATATTTATACACTTATTTTTATTATGTCCTATAAGTTAATAAAATATTATCATTTTTAAAATTAATTCTTGTTGATGAAACTAGATTTTTAATATTTAATTTTATTTATTAATACATTTATTTTTATTGATTTACTATAAGTTAATAAAATATTATCATTTTTAAATAAATTTTTGTTAATAAGTATAATTTTTAATATTTAATTACATTTATTTTTAATTTTATATTTAATTTATATTTATGTATTATTAATTTATTACTTATTTATTATAAATTTTTTATTCTGTATTATTATTGTATTATATTAATATATTTATTATTATATATTATGTTATATATTATATAAATATAAATATATAAATGTAATATAAAATATAATAAAATATTAATATGTAATTTTATGTTAAAAATAATCAAATTATAAATAATATTAAAAAATATATATAAGAGATATATTCAAAAGTTTGTAGATACCCTCTCCCCTCCCCCCGCCCCACTCCACAGGAGAACAAGGGAGACTGAGTTTAAAAAAATCATTTAAGTTCCTAAAGTTTATTATCTAGTTCTTCGTACCTTACAATTTTTTTTCATTAAAGCAATGACAGGTTTTGAGATAACTTTTAAAGCCCCCCTCCCCCCGCCCATCTGAGTCCCGATAGAGCAAAGACTTAAATTTCATAAAACCGTCTCAATCTAGTGTTTATATTCTAAGATTAACCATGTGTACTATTATCAGACTTATTTAAATATGTGATTTGTGAAAAGGGACGCTTTTTTCCGGTGCGCTTTTTTCCGGGGACGCTTTTTTCCGGGACGTTTTTTTCCGTGCGCTTTTTTCCGGGGACGCTTTTTTCCGTGATTCTATGTGCTGTGATAAAAATGTTTAGTTTCGTTTCAAAGTTTTAAACGGGTACTTATGAACAAACTTACTTTAAGAATCTCTTTCTTTTTTCTTTGCATAAATACCTTTACCTCTAAATATCAGAAAAAATATATGATCCAGAATTGTCATCTATTTAGAGATTTTAGTTTAATAATTTAGAAACTTACTATATAGTTAATTTAAACAAGTTAAATTAATTTGCTAATTAATAAAAAGGTAATAATAACAAAAAAGCAAAACGCAACAGGTTATCTATTAATAATTAATAAAATATTGATAAATGTTAACAAAATTTGGTTTAAAAGATATAAAGTAATTAGTATATAAAAATAGGAATTAATTGATTACTAATTAATTAATTAATTACTAATTAATTAATTAATAATTAAATTTTTAATTTAACTAAAAATGGTTAAAAGTTATAGCAATAATTAAAAATAACAATTACAATTTAATAACAATTATCTAACTTGCTAAAAAATAAGAAATCGAATAATTGATAAAATAAAATAAACTCATTAAAAAATTTAGACCGATCAAATGGAATTTAATATTTCAATAACAAGAAATTAAATATTGTACTCCAGAATCACTCACGAGATGGCGCCAGCACTGTGACTTCCTCGGCACTTCCCCAGGAAACACTAACCGGGTACTTCCCCAGGAATGATTTCCCAGGTACTTCCTCAGGAGTAGCGTCCCTGGGAAGTTGCTCCGTGGGGCACTTCTGGGAGCTCACTCCTGAGGACACCGCAAAAGACTCTTCCCCGGGACGTCCTGATCTTGTCATTTTAGTATTAGAAGGAATATGGGATGACTTGGAGTTCCTGGGGAGGTATTGAGGAGCTTTTGTGCTATATGGGCTGTTGTTGAAAATTGTAACTAATTTCGAAAGTTCATTTGCCTCAAAATTTACTGTTGTCCCAAGCATATTGCAACAAACGTTGCATCTCTATCGCTGCCCGTTTAATTTTTATTAATTTTTGAAATATACCGGTCATTTTTGAAACACCCTGTATATAAATCATTGTTTTAAAGCTTAAAATCAGAATGCATAATTTTTTGAGAAAAGCAAATCTAATGATAAATTACAGGAAAAGTACTTTTAGAAATTATTCATCAAGTGCCTTACAAACTCCTTAAATAAGAATTGCAAATACTTTAAAACCATTATAACACTTAGAAATACTTTATAACTCTTTGTCTTAAAAATAGAAAGCAAATTTTAAGTTTGTAAGTTTTAAATATTTTATTATTTAACCTCTTTAACTCCCCCCCCCCCTTTCCGGGTTTTTTGTGTACTTATTTTAATTTCAGTTATGGATTTATATTGATAAACTGTTAACTAAAAAAGATTAAGCAGATAAAAAAAACAAAGTTTTTTCTTTTTTTCCTTTTTTCTTTTTTTTTTCTTTTTATTTATTTATTTGTATATAAAATTTGATGATACATAAGGGACTCAAAAAGTACATTTTTTGACATTTTCTTTGGATTTTTAAATTTAATTTTACTTTTTTGCATTACAAAAACATTACAAAACATAAATTAAATATGTATTTTTTTTTTATTACTAATGGACTCTAAAAATGATATCTTAACGCCCTATAAAATAATTTGCGCTTTCATTTTTGTTCCTTTCGTAGCAATTTTTATATAACGCGTTGCTCGCCAAAAAACCGCGATGAGAAACAAATTGTTATTTTATTTAGTTCTGCAGTCTGTTAAGCTTTATTTACACCAATTTTCCTTTTCTTAACATTATTTACGTCAGGGTTCGCACACTCCTTATATTTTGTAAGGACTCTGGCACTACTATTAATGACAAGAAAATTTATATTTAATTTTTTAGAAACAGAATTCGCAATCACCTCCTCGATTCGCAATTTTCGCAACATTTTTCTGCAGTGAAATACATTGAAAATACTGTAAAAATTTAGTGGTAGAGTTGTGCGAACCCTGTACGTATATCAAAAGAATTGTAAAAATGTATATATGTATCCTACAGGACACACCATTTCTGAAGAATTTAAAAAGTGCTTGAGTTTCTGGCAGTGTCCCACAGTTTAACTCCTTGAGGGTCAAACAATAATGTCTCTATAATACTGAATCGTTACCAAAAAAAAAAAAATCGAAAACTTTTATTTTAAAATAAAAAAAGCAAATTCTCCGTAATTTTTTTTTTCTGTTAAAGTTGAAAAGATAAAATTTTATTAAAAGTTTCTGGTGCGATATCGTTTAAATTACGTGGAATAAAATACATCCTACCGCCTATCAAGAGTTTAATAAAGGAAAATACAAAAGTTTAAAACTGAAAAATAAATTTACAAACGTCAATTTCATATATCCACAATTATTACAGTTTAATAATTCAGTGTCTTTAACGCAAAGTCTCCGTCAGTAATTACTGCTAACAGTATAAAACACAGAAAGAATTATTACGCTATTGACATAAATAAAAAGAATATATGCCTTAAAATATGCAATTATTTCTGGGAGTGCTATGTTTTTGTATTTATTTCAATATTCATGTTTTGAAATGGTGACAGGGAGAGTAATATTCAAATATTATATGTTACATAAAACATATCAAAGTAATTTTGTTATTTTCTACATAACTATTATAAAAGTACACATTAATAGAATATGACAATTACGAAAAATGGTTTATTAGATTACTATATAACTTTCCATGGGTATTAGAAAAGACATTTTATGATAAATATAGACTAAAAAAGAATTATAGTAATTGTGTCATCATTAGATTTCGACATAAATTTAAATTTTGTTTTTCAAACGTTAATAGCGAGATGTACTATTAAATTATTGCAGTCTAGTGAAATAACTAATCTAACTAACTTCATTATTACGTATGTATTTTTCAAACTAATCATAACAGAATGCAACAATAACAAAAAATAGATTACAAGACAATGTAATTAAACGACAAACAAACATTATAAAAAAAGTAGACAAGTATACATCATTAAACAAAAATATCGCAAAGACATGCTATTCGATTCAGACATAATTATCACAAAAACATCGTTAAGCATGATAGGAGAAAATGATAATTAATTGTTATATGTTATTAAAGCCTTTTGTCTAATTATGTACTATTTTGGTCTAATTATGTAATTATTATGTACTATTTTGGACTATTTTTTTCAACTAATTTGTTTATCATTATTATAATTATGACAGCATGGACGTTAACAAAATGAGATTGTGGAGAAAAATGTAATTTTGAAAACAATATACGAATTTTACTCAAATTTTAGGAAAAACGATTATCGAAAAGTACATATTATTAAATATAATTGCATCATCATAAATCAGGAGATTTCGGTATAAATTTAAATATATTTTTCCAAATTATGATAAAGAGAGATACAATTAAATAATTATACAAAACAGAAATGATTTATCTAATTTAATAATTATATATGTGATTACAAAATTTATTCGTTAACAGTAATGAAAACTTGAGACTACATTTAAATGGCGCATAAATTTTAAAAAAGAAAATTATTGATAATTACAGAGCCCTCTGAATACTCGACCTACGAGATGACGCAAATAATGTCGTCAGCGTCCCCTCCCCCCTTTTTTAATTAATTAGCTTTCTGAACCACCAATAATTTTTTAAAAGGTGAAATTCGATATGCGTAATGACACATTAATACAAAGCAACACAAATCGACTATAACCATTTCAAAAAAGTGGTGCCAGTCAAAAAATCTCAAGTAAAAAATGTCGCCCATTAGCAACACTAGACGCAAATTCGGTGAATGTTGCAAGCGTATTATTATTTTTTTTTATCAGCACTTATCTGCGGTTGCTTGAATAGTTATATTTTCACAGTATTTCTAAAAACCTTCCGTATCTATTATAACGCTGAAAACGATATTAGAAAATACCGGCACTCAAATTAACTTTTTAACTGTTTTATTTTATTTTAATTTATTTTTTAACACCCTAAATTAAAAATACAGGCAAAATCCCACTTGTCTGTACCAAATTATTTAGCTTACACAATAGAAATATAGCGATATATATATAAATATACGTATATATGTGGTCTTATCCGAAACTACTTCGGGCAAAAATGTTAAAATATTAAAAGGACCGTATAAATACTGAAATGCGGCCAAAACGACAATCATTTCTGTAATCCGCGTAGGCTTAGTATTTAGAAAGCTGTAGCAAATATCGTACATTAATGTCGAAAACAAGTAATTATCACGTACATATTGCACCGCATGACAAGGTTTTTACATGTTAAAGAATATTTTTATGATACTATTTTGATTATAATGATCTATCATAATTAGGATGAGCGAAGCGAATCCTCTACTAGGCCACTCAAATTACAATTTGTCGTACACTTTACAAAAAAACTATTCAATATTCTGACTTCAAATTAAACACAAAAATAAAATATGATCTTTAGATTTGCAGAATATAATTTTTTTTTACAGTAGAACGTTAAAAAAATATTATTTTAATTAATTTATTTTACATGCATTTCCAATACGGACGCATTTTAGCAAATAAATAAAAAATGAAACGCGTATATTTTCAGAAAAAAAATATAAATCATGGAGTAAGTGATTATAGATAGAATCACGATTAATTTAATAAATAAAATATGTTTCATTATTCAGCAAAATCGTTTGCACAAATGACACTTAAACATTTTAAAAGAATTGTATTATGGATTTTTTTTTGTAAAGTGGCAACAAAAGAATTGTAAACAAATAAAATGAATTGTTAAATTTGTTATATAAATGAAAAATTAAAAGAATTGCGTGAACTTGTTGCCTCGATTCAAGCTCTTTATAAATGTACTAAAGGAAAAGTTGGCCGATTCAGAAATGACAAGTGGACTTCAACCATTTCTTACTTTATCATTTGTATCGAAAGTAATGTTACGTTCTTATTTGTGGACCGAAAAAGGTTTAGTGAACGGGACTTTAGACTTTGTTCACGTATTAAAGAAAATCACAAGCCACCAGACTAGATACCGCGAATAATCATGGATAAATTTGAATACTACAGTAATTTAACTTATAACAATTGGTGCGTACCGATTCCCCCAATAATTAAATTCTGGAAAAATGGAAGCATAAATTGCTCAAGAAAACAATTTCCTTTGCAATCGGTTTTTGAAGTTACAATTCATAAATCCCAAGGTTTGACATTAGATAAAGCAGTAGTAGATATTGGGGATAAAGAGGCACCAGGTTGCTTAACGCACGTAGCGTTGTCGAGAGTGAAAACCCTTCAAGGTTTAGCATTTAATAGAAAATTTCCTTACGAGAGATTCTATAATATACAATAATTTAACTTAAAAGAATTGGTGCGTACCAATTCCCCCAATTTAGAATTCTGGAAATATGGAAGCATAAATTGCTCAAGGAAAGAATTTCTTCTGCAGTTAGCTTTTTCTATTGCAATTCATAAACATCAAGGTTTAACATTAGATGAAGCAGTTGTAGATATTGAGGATAGATAGGCACCAGTTGGCTTAAAAACGTACGTAACGTTGTCAAGAGCGAAAATCCTTCAAAATTAAGCATTCAATAGAAATCTTCCTTGCGAAAAATTCTTTAATATCAAAAATTCTCATGCACTAACATGTATAAAAACGAAGAAATTAGACTAAAAAGTTTTACAGTTAAAAATTCATAGTATCGACGAGAGCAGATTTCAAATGTTTTTCCAGAAAATAGGATTTTGAAGAAGTAACTTTCTTCAAGCTTTCTTCAAATATATTATTCTAAAATAGCTATCAAAGATTATTTGATATTAATTACAAAGATTGGAAACATGCATATTTCAAACAACTTTAAAAAACACCAGTGGCTACTAGAAATTGTAAAAAAAATCTTTAAAAGAATTTTTAGTTGAAAATTTAAAAATATTTTGTAAAAGTTTGCTTCGAAAATATTTTTTTATGCCAGTCTTACATCATAAATAGAAAATTCCTAGGAAATTGATAGTTATTTGGCTGAACTTACATTTGTAGAATTAAAATGCGCCAAAACATAAAATAACGTTTTTGTTTAATAAAGATGCAAAAATAATATTAAAAAATATTGTTACTTTCAAATATATGCTCTATAAAAAAATGCTTCGCGAATCCAAACAAAGCATGGCTTTTGTTAGTTATTATTGTATAATGTATTAACCTTTTTCGACGCAATGGTCGCACGTCGGGACCGCCTAATTTTAATGCCAAACTTACAAACGGCATCAAGAATATTTGAATAAAAATTTGCTTTTACAATGACAGTTTAATGTAACATGCTTTTATTTTCTAAAAAAGTCGTTTGTAAATTTCGGCGTCAGTCAACCGTTTCTTCATTTTGCAATAAGAATTTATCTGTGGCGGGAAAAGTTAATACAAAACGACTTTTAAAAAAACATAAATATGAGAGACTGTTCCTACAGTGCTCAGCAAAAGTTTAGACACTGGTGTTATTTAACCTTTAAATAAAAAATACGAACTCTTGAGTTTTACAAATGACTATACTTATTTTTCAATAAATTTTAAACATTTTAGGATGAAAATAATGGTTATAATATAAGATATATGTAATTTAACTGAAAACAGTAAAATTTGCATATTGTAAAAGTTTAGACACTTTTTTGATTTTTTGCCAACTGTTCACAGTAAAATGCATATTTCAAAGTTATGATGTCACATGTCTCAAGTATTTAAGTATACCTCGATATAGCATCAGTTAGTGAAGATGCCGCAAGCTAAAAATATTCAGTTAGATGAGGTAATTGAAGTAGTAAAGCTGAAATGGAAAGGGAAGACTGTTGCAGAAACTTCAGCAGCATTGAATCGTCCAAGTAGGTATGTATATTGTAAGTATAGCCTAAGGGTGAATCCTTCAAAACAAAACATATATCTGGAAGACCTAGTTTGTCCAGAAAATGAGGTGACAAAAGGACCCATAAACTGGAATTTATACAAATGATGATTGCTAATCACATTAAAATTAACTCAGGACTTTCTCTGTTGACGGATATGATTCGTGGATGAATTAAAGAAAGAGGCAAATAAATTTACATGAAAATGATAAATCAAATCTCATTACAAATTGGCCAGAATGCAATAGACTTGCAAACATACGTCATATGAACTCAAATGTTACACTATGATATTCAGCACGGTTTCTTAGCCTTTTTGTGGCACGTATACGTGTCGCTCGTCCCCATGGGGCTAAATTGCAGCCATTCAGGGTAATTTTGAACCCTGAACATTTTGAACCCCAGGGTAATTTTGAACCCCGCGGCGCAACTTTGCGCCGCGTACTAATTTTGATATGATAGAATTTAAAAGGCTAAATAAACTTCAGTCCGGCACTCTGTTGATCAAGCTTCTAAACTCGAATTTCTACTCTTTATTTTAGAAAATAAGATTGCAACATTAGACTGCAATCAATTGCATAATCCACCTATTTTTTGAAGTAACTATTCTTGTGTTTTTTCGAGTAACTTTTTAATGCTTTTTTGAAGTTACTGTAAACCAGCTGAATTTTTATAATAATTAACAGTATACTGATTTATTAGACATATTGCTATCTAAATGTTGTAAATGTGTTGATATTTTGTGATTATTTATTTATTATAAAATGTAGAAAAAGAAGACACTACCATTTTATTCCATTTCCAGTATAAATTTGAGCCGGATTAAAATTATATTGATGTTTATAATTCACTGGTTATAGATACTACTGTCAAAATTATCCCATATTTGCACATGTATTGTATGTAAATGTCGAAAATGTGCTTTAGATATAACATATAACGTATTTCTCAGTATACACCGCAGCTCAGATAATTCTATTTTCTACCAGAATTTCTTTTAAGAAAATTATGGCTTTGAATTAGCACTTTTTTTTTGTACTACATTTTGCCTATAAATTGGCCGGTTTAACCCCTTAACTCGTTAATTCTTTTCGTTCAATAAACTGAAACTAGCGGATTCTTACCACTATTAAATAGTGGTGTCGAAAAGCTTTAAATGATGCATCAAGTTCTTTCAAACCAGTTGAGGGGTTAAAAAGACATAACTCAGTCGCGGCAAATTACAGTACACATTTTCAAAAATATGCGAAAAATGCATAAAATTCATTTGAAGGCGTTATTCATAGCGGAGCTACTCAAACTTGACAATTCATACATTCGACATTTTTTATTCTTGTTTGAGTAAAACTAGTACTAGTATATATAACTGTAACTATGGAAATAATTTGTTGTAATATCATAAATTATACAAATTTTGTGATATTGGTTAATGCTAATTAAAAGAGTCTACCTACCTTTTTTTGGTGGGTAGGGGATAAACTGTTTGTAACTTAAGAACATTTTTATAATGAATTATTTCAGATTATATTTACCATACGGTGCAAAGTTACACTATGTGGTAACTACCTGGCAACTGCGTTTTCCTACCTGAGTAACATCGAAACTTAAAATTTATTATTGTTTTTATCATTATTATTCCGTAATTTTTTTATAGAATTACAATAATTTAGAGAAATTTCTTCTCTTTTATGTCCCTAGTTGCAGCCAATATTCCCAAAATAATATTGTGGATCAAAGTTAACACGAATGACTGCAATTAGCTAAATCATGCCAAATTTTTTGAAATAAGTAAAAAATTTGCCAACGTTGGATGTAGTTCACGAGATGTATTGACTTACCGTAATTTCCCACATATGAGCCACGGCTTCGTTAACTCTTTTTAAAGCCGGAAAGTTTATTTTAACCCTTTGAGCTCTGGTAGGTAAATTTCTTCAAAATCCCAAATGTAACATTGGACCAGTATTTTGGAAAGAATTAAATCGGTTAACGATATTTTCGCAATTCCTTCTGGATTAGCGACATGCCCGATACATTAAATATTCTGTTGCTATTTTATTTTAAGTAAGCTGCAATCAAATGATGAACACTTTTTATTCTTCTTTTTGACAACATATTTCACGATATTATTAGGATCTCTCCTACATTTTAAGCATAGAACATAATATTTTTAAGCTTCATTTTTAAGCTCACATTTTCAACATACGGTGGTTCATACACAAAATTACATCTAAGTGATTTCACTTCACTTCAGAAATGGGAAGTGCCAAAACTTAGAGCGACATCTATATTTTATTTTAATTTACACACATTTTCGACACTCCCCACCTGATAATTTTCACAATTATCACCTTATGTTACATATACAATTTCTTACCTTTAAGAAAATATGAGAAAATCATTAAATAAACATTCTTAATATAAGTTGAAAATATATGTTTCTTACCAATATGTACAACATAACATACCTGGCCAGGATTTTTGCAAGAACTTTTATAGAATAACATAATAGATGCAATAATAATAATGTAATAATAAATAAATCAGTATTTACAGTATAAAATAAATATTAAAATTATAATAAAAATATAATGCAATAAAAATATTAATGGTAATTACATATTTACATAAAAATATTTACATAAACCTAATACTAAATTGAAATGTTATATGCACAGAAAATTTTATTTACAAATTATATAATTAATCAGCAATTTCAAAAGGATATATAAGTTGAATGGGTCGTCTTAAATTTCCTTTTTTGGTCTTGACGACACAAGATCTGACTAGTCCATCACGACCTCTGTTGACCTCAATAATTCGTCCTAAGTTCCATAAGAATTTTGACTTACTTACACCTTCAATTAAAACAATGTCATTAATTTTTAAGTCTCTCTGAGCATTAGGAGTTCCGAAGGAATGCAGGCTTTTTGTTGCAAGTAAATACTCAGTCTTCCATTTCTCCCAAATCTTGCTCAAAAGTTTTGTTTGATACACTTTCCTTTTAATTAAACTAGTCCTAGTTACAGAGGTATTGAACAGTTCGTTAAAATTAAAAGGATATTCTACTTTGTGTCCAGCGAGCAAGAAATGGGCAGGTGTTAGTGGTTCAGGTTCAGCGTAGTCATCATAAACGTACGTCAGAGGCCTATGGTTGAGTACATTTTCTACCTCAACAAGCACAGTCATAAGCTCTTCGAAAGCTAGTAACGCTTTTCCTAAGATTTTTCTTAAAGGGTCCTTAATGCTTTTCATGAGCCTCTCATAAAAGCCTCCCCACCATGGAGCAAGCTCAACTATGAACTTCCATGTTATTTTTTCAGAAGATATAAAATCTTGAAAATCTTGGTGCTTAATTATGTCAAAGAAATATTGAATTTCTTTATTAGCACATTTAAACGTTTTGGCATTGTCAGAGTAGAATATACGGCAGTTTCCTCTTCGGCTAAGAAAACGCCTAAGTGCCAAAATAAATTTGTTAGTTGACAAATCTGAAACTAGTTCCAGGTGGACAGCACGAGTGACAGCGCAAGTGAAGAGGACTATGTAAGCCTTGTCGGTGTTATCCCCATTTTTTACATAAACAGGACCGGTGAAATCCACGCCAGAAACGGAAAATGCAGGTGTTTCTGAGATCCGATCTCTAGGAAGTTGTGCCGTCATTTGTTTTGCTGGCTTCACTGCATATTTTCTACACACGAGGCATTTGTTGATGGCCTTTTATACAGTTTGCCTCCCCTTGGGAATCCAATAATTTTGCCGCAATTTACATAGTGTAGCACCAAACCCACCATGAAGCATTTTGTTGTGCTCGTGTAATATTAGCAACTCTGTAAATCGCGATTCCTTTGGAAGGATGATTGGATGCTTTTCTCCGTAGGTATAATTACTCTCGTTTATTCTTCCCTTTATTCTTAACATATCATTCTCATCAAGAAACGGTGCTAACGATAGTATGCTAGACTGTTTTTGAAGCTCACTCTTTGATTTTAGTGAGTCTATGTCTGATTTATAAAACTGTTTCTGGATTGCCTTAATGCAGACTATTTCTGCTTCTTGGATTTCATCAGCAGATAAGGGACCATCGTCCACAGGTAATCCGGAATTCACAAACGAAATTTTTAGATATTTTGAAATCCTTAATTTAAGCTTTTATTCTAAAAGCAAAATTTTACTGAAATATTACTGGTACCGTTTGCAAGTTTGGAATTAAAATTAGGTATAGGGAGGGGGGGGGGACCGGGCACAATGTGCTGGAAAGGGTTAAGAGACGTGAAGAAATAGACATTATTTGAAAGTATTTTTTTTTAAATGTGATTAGTTAAATGGTTAAAGGATAAAATACCCAAAAATTTACTTTAGGATTTCCATGTAGCCATTTTAGGAAAACCAGATCTTTTTTAAAAAGAAACACTTTGTAACTTTGTGCAGCAATTATAAGAAAACCGTTTTTTTGCGCATGTTTCTACGAAATTTTTATTTAATTAAAAGTGGTGTTTAATAAACGGACCGAGTGGAAGCGCTATTACTCAGATTTGTTACTTAAAAAATGGTCTTCAAATACAAATATTTAAAATAATTTATAAAACAGTAAATCATAGAATTAGCCTTTAAAATGTTACAAAAAACTAATATTACAAATTGCAAATGTTTTTTATGTTTTAATAATAAGTTTTAAAATTATTTGGTTATTGTAATCTGTTACCAAGCCTGTGGCGTAACAACAGAACTACTTAAGAGCGCACACTAGTCACGTGGTAAAAAGCCGAGCGCTAATGTAAAGTCTATGGGGGCGTTCTTTTCGAATATCTCGCTCAAATTTTAATATTTTTGCATGATATATTTGCACAAGATAGCTGAGGGCGATCCACAACCGGCCTAGTTTTTACTTTTTCGATTTTGCTTATATATTTTTTATATTATGATATTTTGAATTTCAGAACCGGTTCCGAAAGTTTAAGTAATTGTTTAAAGAAAATCTGAAACGAAAACTGAAAAAGTAAAAACTAGGTCGGTTGTGGATCGTCCTCAGCTATCTTGTGCAAAAAAATCATGTAAAAATATTAAAATTTCAGCGAGATATTCGAAAAGAACGCCCCCATGACTTTACATTAGCTCTCGGGTTTTACCGCGTGACTAGTGTGCGCTCTTAAGAGCCCACACTAGTCACACGTCTATTCAAATCAAGATGGCCGACTGTCTTTTTCAGCTCATTCAAAGGATGGACTAAAATTGAAATGATTGACATCTAATCATCCAATTAGGAAATAGAATTTTCTTAACCAATCATCTGTGACGATTTTTCTCCTCAAAGGCGTGTTTTCTAGACGGTGTCTTGTCTAAAGGATTTTTTCAACTGTCTTCCCATTACTTTCACTACATTCGATGATTTCAATTTTATAAAAGTTGTAAAAGAATTTCAATCTGTTTACCTTTAGCGTCCTAAAATTAAACGGTTTGATTTTCAGAAAATAAAAGAATTATTAATTTAGATAGATTACTATAAAATAAAAACTACTTTATTTATTTAACGTGATTAGAAAAAAAATACTATTGAATGAAGGGGTGGGGAAATATTAGGTACAAGTACTTTAAATAACTATTTTTTTTTGGGGGGGGGGAGGAATTCTTTTTAGAATACGAAACTTATCAAGGGACTTATATAAGATAAATAGCACTGAAGGTTTAAAGTAAGATCTTCATAAAATTATGAGTAAAATATTTAAACAAATTTAAATATTTTAAAAATTTGTATATATTTTTCGGAGAGGAAAACAGCAAGGGAGAAAGGGAAATAGAAATTTTAGAGAAAGGAGGTATAGGTGTTAATCCCAGCCTAGTCATCGTTTATAGACATAACACAATTTCCTATTGTTAAGTAGTAACAAATGTGACAGAAAAAGTGTCGCAAATTTTTTAAAAAAGTGTGACGTTAGGTCAGTAGAGCAAAATATTTTGTCAAAATTTCAATTTGGAAGGAAATTTAGATTTTTGATGATTTTTACAAGCATTTTGTAAATACCGCAAGGAGCTCTAATAAATTTTGAGTGATGTGAAGGGGGGATGCAGGGAGTTTATTAGATGACTTGTCTTATTTACATGACTAAATATTTAAAAAATAATATTAAAAAATAATAAACAGAAAGACGAATTTTTGTATGCTTTGCAAAAAAAAAAAAAAAAAAAAAAAAAAAAAAAAAAAATAGAAAGGAAACGTCAATTTTGGTTGGTGAGAAGTAAAATTATATGATTGATTATTTATTATTACAATAAAAGTTTTAGAAAAACCAAAGACTTTTAAGGTTTAAAATTTGTGAGCTGAGGGAAAAAAGAAATAAGCACATTTATTATTTATTTATTTATTTTTGATGGAAAAGACTCTTTTTTCTCTTCATTAAAAACTGTTTGTTTTCAAATCACTCGCCAGATGGAAGCACCATGAAACTCTTGTCCTGAAACCAAGAAAAGAACTCTCTAAAAACTTTCTTTGACGTCACATTTTTTCTGCGAAGCCTCTCTCAGTCAAAAATGATTCTAAGCTGGTGATGTTTACATTTTCCTGAAACTGTTAAATCGGAAGCAAAGTATTCAGCTCCGATAATATTTCTTTTCAAAAAACTTTAAGATTACAAACATTCAAAACTGTTCTTAATTGTGTAATTACGTATGCTGTTCAGTGATTTTTTTTATTTGTGTAATTAAAGAAGTCATCTTTCCCAAAACGGAAGTGAACAAATTATTTGTTCCATAATACACAGTAATAAAATAATAATATATTATTATTCCAGTAAATTCTACGCAGGCCTAAAGAAGAAGAAAGTTATGTCCGAAGAAGATTCCTAGAAAGGTAGGCCTGAACTTATATACTTTCTTTTATTGAAATATCACTTAACCGAAACAGAACTCACGACCTATAGATTATGAGTTCTGAGATGCTCTTATATGTATAAGTAAAAGAGCTTGCCCATGATTCTATTATTTGAAAATATTAAACTATAAACAGTCTTTTGAAAATATATATGATAATTGAATAAACGATTGAATTAATATAATTGAATAACGATTGAATTGATGTTGATTTGAATTAATATAATGGCTACCAGTAATATAGCCCTTATTGAAAAGCTGAATGAACAAAATTATAGTAATTGGGCATTTAAGATTGAAAATCTTCTCCAAAAGGAAAACGTTTTTTCAGTAATCAAAGATCCTCCACCGGATCCTGTCACTGCCCAATGGACCAAAGATAATGTTAAAGCGAAATCTATTATCAATCTGTGTATTGAAGATTCGCAAATAATTCATGTGAAACATCTAGTAAATGCTAAAGATATCTGGGAGGCTTTGAAAAACGTTCATTTAAGAAGTACTCTTTCTTCCAAACTTTTTCTTTTAAGAAAATTATATTCTCAAAAATTGAATGAGGGGGGAGACATGATCTCCCATATCAATAATATTTTATCTATCAAAGATAAATTATTTGCTATTGGCGAGGAAATCCCTGACTCGCATATATGTGCCCTCTTCCTTTGCTCCCGGCCTAGGTCTTATGACCCAATGGTTACCGCGTTAGAAGCTAGCGAGACAGATCTAACTTTAAATTATGTAAAAAATAAATTGATTGATGAATATAAACATAGATGTGAAAACAGAGACGCGAGTTCAAAGTCGCGAGATTCGGCTTACAAAGCAATAAATAAACCTGAGAATCGTGAAGCTGTTTCGAGCTCACGCGACTCAGCATATAAGGTAGTAAATAAAAATGCTAGAAATAAAAATTTTGCACGTTTTGCAAACGAGACAACCATGTACGCGAAAATTGTTATCATTTAAAGAATAAAATGCAAAATGATAACTCGAGAAATAATCCGAATCGAAATAAGTTTTATAATAATAATTAACTCTTTCAGAAATAATTCGGGAAATTACAAAGGTAATCAAGGTAATGTAAGGGATACTTCCAACTTCTGTTTTAAAGGTAATGTTGACGCAGAAATAGGTACGAATAATTTTTCTACCTCAACGAATTCGGAAGAAAACATTTATAAGTTCTCCGAACAAAATTATCCCGCGTGCGATTTAATGTCTGCTAATAGCGCACAAGAACTTAATGTGAATAAATTCTTTATCGATTCTGGGTGCACAAGACATGTAGCATTCGCAAAAGAAAATTTCATAAACTTTAAAACCGGAAATTTTGGTAGCATAATGATAGCGTATGGAAATAAACTAGATTCACATGGTATGGGTGATATTAAACTTTGTACAAATTCACCACATCAAATTATACTTAAAGATGTTCTTTACTGTCCTGAATTACAAAGTAATTTATTATCGGTTAAGAGAGCAACAGAAAACGACTTTAAAGTCATTTTTGAGAAAGATTCTTGTAACTTTGTTAAAGACAATAACATAGTTTTAACAGCGGAGCTAAATAATAATCTATATGAAATTTGTCCTAAAGATGAAAACGGATATGCCGTCAAAACACAATTGTTTTGTGATAATCCGAATTGTATTACAACTTGGCATAAACGCCTAGGACACAAAAATTTTGAATCAATCAAATGTGAATCATAAGTTAGCGGATGGTATAACTTTAAGTAAGTGTAAACATGATAATATATGTACTAAATGTATCGAAGGGAAAATGTCACAATTACCTTATCCAAAGGTAGCATCAAATAGATCTAACGAAGTCCTTTCACTAATCCATAGTGATATCTGCGGTCCCATGAAGACGGAAACATTCTCAGGTAAAAGGTACTTTATTACTTTCATTGATGATTTTAGCAGGTTTACTATGGTTTATTTACCTTCGCACAAATCGGAAGCCCTAGAAAAATTTAAAGATTTCTCTGCACTAGTAAAAAATAAATTTGGTAAACAAATAAAGGCATTTAGATCGGATAATGCAGGGGAATATCTTGGGGAAAATTTTGAAGATTATTTAACCCTTAACGGTATCGAACGCCAATTAAATGTACCATTTTGCTCACCTCAAAATGGTGTTGCTGAAAGAAAAAACCTTACCCTTGTAGAAATGGCGCGCACAATGCTGTCAGACGCAAATCTACCAAGACAATTTTGGGGTGAAGCAATTCTCACTGCCACTTGTTTAACAAATAGGCTGCCAACCAAAGCAAACAATAACATAACCCCATTTGAACTTTGGAATAATCGTAAACCAAATTTGTCACACATAAAAACATTTGGTTGCAAGGCATACGCCTATGTAGAAAAATCTAAAAGGGCTAAATTCGATGAGAAAGCCATTGAAGGCATTTTCTTGGGATATGACCAAAGGAGCAAGGGATAAAGAATATATATCGGGGATAATAGAGTAATGATATCTAGATCAGTAAAATTTCTAGAAAATGTAAAAAATGATACTAAACAAGACGAAAATAATATTTCGACCCCAACCGAAGTTGCACAAATTGAATTAGATGGTGATAAACATGACGCGGACGCAGTTCCACATCAGAGTCAAATACAGCTTAGAAGATCGGGAAGAGAAAACAGGGGAGTACCTCCCGATAGGTATGGAATTAGCGCCAACATGTGTCAGGTTGAGGAACCCAAAACTTGGGAAGATATAGAAAACATGAAAGACCCAAAAATTAAAAATAATTGGCTAGCAGCTACAAATGAGGAATTCAATTCACTTATGCAAAATAAAACTTGGGAATTAGTCGACCCACCTCCGGGAAAACATATTATAGGTTGTAAATGGACTTTTAAAACAAAACGCAATGCACGCGGAGAAATAGAACGCTACAAGGCGAGACTTGTTGCGAAGGGTTATTCGCAAAAATTCGGGTGCGATTATGATGAAACTTTTGCCCCTGTCGTGGCACACACCACAATAAGAAGTTTCCTAAACGCTGCTGTATATAAAAATTTAGATATAATTCATTTAGATGTAAAAACAGCATTTTTGCACGGAAACTTAGACGAGGAGGTATTCATGAAACAACCCGAAAGATATATAGTAGAAGATCAAAAGGAAAAGGTGTGTAAACTGAATAAGGCTATTTACGGGCTAAAACAGGCTGCTAGAGCCTGGCACCTAAAAATTAGTCAAACACTCAAAAACATGGGATTTAATCAGTGCACATCAGATTTATGCTTATTCAAACGAAATAAAAACGGAAACTTGTCTTATATTATAGTATATGTCGACGACATTTTAGTAGCAGGAAAGAAAAGGGATACCGAAGAGATATACAAAGAGTTATCAAGGGAATATGAAATAAAATCGTTAGGTAAAGTATCGCATTATTTGGGGATAAATATCAAACAAACAGAAGATGGAAGTCTAATGTTAGATCAAGAAAATAAAATTGACGAAATTGTTAGGAAATTTAACTTAGTAAATTCTAAACCAACTTATACTCCCATGAATACGGATTATTTTTATTTAGATCCTGATAGTAAACTAATGAGTGATAATACCCTTTATCGACAAGCAGTGGGGGCACTCTTATATATGTCCACCATCACCAGACCTGATATATCTGCCTGTGTGTGAACATATTAGGTAGAAGAAACGAAAAACCTAGAGAAGTAGATTGGTTAGCAGTTGAAAAGGTTATTCGATACTTAAAAACGACCAAAGATCTCAAACTACTAATTGATAAGAATAAAGAGCCCGTCTTAACAGCATATTGTGATGCGGATTGGGCATCAGATAAAAGTGACCGGAAGTCCACTACCGGCAATATCTTCAAATTGGGCAACAACTTGTTAAGCTGGACAAGCAGAAAACAGTCCAGTGTCGCACTCTCCTCCACTGAGGCAGAATACATTTCTGTCTCAAACACCTGTCAAGAAATGGAGTGGTTACTGGCATTGTTAACAGATTTAGACCTACCACAAACCTTACCGATTTCGATCTATGAAGATAATATTCCATGCATAAAAATCTCAAAGAATGAGAAACATCTATCAAGGAGCAAACACGTAAGTGTCAAATGCTACAACGTAAAGACTATGATAGAAAACGGAACAATGTGTCTATACTATTGTCCTTCAAAGCAAATGATTGCTGATATCATGACAAAACCCCTTGCGACACCTCAGTTTGAAACTTTGAGATCTCAGCTGCAACTGAGGCTAGCACTTTGAAAACAAAAGTGGGGGTGATGGAAAAGACTCTTTTTTCTCTTCATTAAAAACTGTTTGTTTTCAAATCACTCGCCAGATGGAAGCACCATGAAACTCTTGTCCTGAAACCAAGAAAAGAACTCTCTAAAAACTTTCTTTGACGTCACATTTTTTCTGCGAAGCCTCTCTCAGTCAAAAATGATTCTAAGCTGGTGATGTTTACATTTTCCTGAAACTGTTAAATCGGAAGCAAAATATGCAGCTCCGATAATATTTCTTTTTAAAAAACTTTAAGATTACAAACATTCAAAACTGTTCTTAATTGTGTAATTACGTATGCTGTTCAGTGATTTTTTTTATTTGTGTAATTAAAGAAGTCATCTTTCCCAAAACGGAAGTGAACAAATTATTTGTACCATAATACACAGTAATAAAATAATAATATATTATTATTCCAGTAAATTCTACGCAGGCCTAAAGAAGAAGAAAGTTATGTCCGAAGAAGATTCCTAGAAAGGTAGGCCTGAACTTATATACTTTCTTTTATTGAAATATCACTTAACCGAAACAGAACACACGACCTATAATTTTCGTGTATGCGCGGAGGGGGGAGATGTTTATCAGATGACTTATTATTTGCTTTTAAAAATATTTATAAATCGATTTAAAAATTCATAAAAGTGGAAAGATTTAAAGAACTAAATTTTCTGCACTTAATAAAAGGAAGGGAGTGATAAAACCCAATTTCAGTCTTGGGAGGGGGGGGGAATTTTTGTTATTGATTTTTTATTGTTACAATAAAGTGACTTATATGCTACAAATATGGGTATTGTGGTTTAGTCTATTAAACGGCGAAGTGATATTTTCGGAAAGTGCAATTTAAAAGATTGTGACAGGTTCAAAAGGTAAAGAAAAATTTTGATATAAAGGGAAGCTAAGGGCTTATCTGGAGACTCCTCAAGGGAGGGGGGAGCGATTTTAGAAATTTGGAAACTCCAATCTCATGAACGGGTCGTAACTCATTTTTTAATGCGGGTCGTGTTTCGTCTACTTTTTTGCTGTGGGTCGGGTCTGGATCCGGTTCGCTTCCATTTTTTGTTAATTTCTACATGGGTCGAGTTTGGGTCCGGTTGACTTCTATACTTTGCTGCTGTTCGAGTTAATTTCTGATTTTTTTTTTTTTTTTGCTTTTTGGTCGGGTTTGGGTCTGGTCGACTGCTACATTTTGTTGTTGGTCGGGTGAACTTTTTCTTTTTAGCTGTACTTGGAGCATTTGGGGCAGTTTATGATTTGGTTTTAATTTTGTGAGAAGGTTTCGGGTTGATCCGAATTGATTGGAATGAGTCCTTTGATAAAATTTTCGCTCTTTTTCGCACTTTTTGTACGAAATTCGCGTCTGTTTCACGATCCTTTGAAGAAATTCGTGTTTTCTCCGCTATCATTTCACAAAATTTTATGTGCGTTTCGCTTCTATTTTTTTGCTGCTGGTCGGGATAATTTTTACTTTTTTGTGGGTCGCGTTTGGATCCGGTTAGCTTCTAGTGTTTGCTGCGGATCAAGCTAATTTCTGATTTTTTTGCTTCGGGTAGGGTCTGGGTCCGGTTAACAACTATATTTTGATAATAGTCGGTTTGACTTTTACTTTTTAGCTGCGCTTAGTTCATCGGGGCAGATTGTCATACATTTCGGATTTGAGTCAGATACATATTCGGTTTTTATTCTTGCGGATTGAGCCTAGTAAATGGTTGACGTCAGTTTTGATCGCGATCCTTTGACAAAATTTGCGTTTTTCCACGATCCTTTAACAAAATTCGATTTCATACGTGAATGGGATCCTTTGAAGACAATCACGTTTTAACTGTGATCCTTTCACAAAATTTGAGGGGTTTTTTGCGACCATTTGATGAAATGCAACCCCTAACGAAATTCGTGTTTTCTTTGTTTAATAATTTTCAAGATTAACAAGCAAAAAATTTTTCAATCCAATTTGGGCTCGTGGGAAAAAATTAGAGAAGTGCACTTGTCGCTTTCAAGCCAGTAATGTTTATCATACAATCTAGATCAGAGTTGTACCGAAAGTTTATCTGCACGGGTTGAGATCGGGACAGTAATGTTTATCATACTATCTAGATAAGAGACGGACCGTATATTTAGCTTTTATTCCGGGCCTAGCCACGACCTGGAAATTTTGTTCAGTGAAACTTCTAAGAAAAACGATATCCAGACCAGGCTCGGTCTGGAAGAAAAAGAAGCCTGTCACGACCCGAATCTCCAAAACATGGAAGATCAGAACACGAACCGATTCAAAATGAGAGAAAACCTTACCCAGTCCAAGTCGCGTGGACTTAAATTGGCATGACCCGTGCCAGGCTGTGACGGGCTCGAGCTTCTCCCCAAGTTATTTCTCGTGAGGATACATAATATCACTTTGTAAACCCTTTATTAGCCCAAGGGGGGGACTTTGTGCCCTACCCCCACCCTTAGAACCGCCACAACATACGGGCTGTATCGATGCTAGATCGAGCGTTTAAACTTTACACCAGATGCAGCCTGGGCTTGAAAAGTTTTTCACGTGTTTGCCTGTAGTAGGAAGGAAGTCCACACCAGTCCCGACCTGGAAAAAGCAGTGTGGCCCGTTCCAGCTCTGCAGAAAAAAAATAAGACACGACTAAAGCTTTTTTTTCTGAAAGTGTGAAGACCTGACTCTGTCCCAGAATAATAAATTAAAGTTGGCGCCACCCGAACGGGGTCGCACCGGCCTAGAGTTTGGGACCAACAATTTTTCTCTGCGCTGGCATCTGGTGTCGTTCGGCAGATCATTTATTGGGACGTTATGCCCTGCCCGATGTTCAGGAAAAAAATATGGCCCGAGCTTGGCCCGAAAACATTAGTGACTAGGCCCGGTCCGGCTTGGTCTAAGTATTCACAAATCACAAATAAGGCTCGGTTCGGCCAGAATGCCGTTAATGGAAATCGACCGGAAACCGGCCCGCGGGCCGGGCTCTGGCTTTGGAGCTGGGCCTGGCCCGTGCAGATCTCTAAAGTGAGTACAAAGGGGGAAGGTAAAAAAAAAAACGTAGGACATTCTGCCTATCTGATTAGCCGTTTTAGCCAAGAGCGAGAAATTCAGGATAACAAACTTCTTAAAAATATAACTAAATAGTTATTTTAGAGGCTTTAGAAATTCCTTCTCTAAGAAGGTAATAAATGTGTGTGTGTAGGGAGGAGGGTGAAAATTGTAGCATATTTCGCCATATATCAGCAATATTTTTAGGTATAAACAGGAAAATCAGAATAATAAACCGACTAAAAATATATTTAAATTTAGTATATCAGTGATTTTATTCCTTTTGTGTCTATTATGTCATCAACATCGACTTTGTACTAGGTAACGTAAGATTATACGAATAACGCAGCAAATATGGTTATATGATTAGATATTTAAGAAAATGTTTATTTTATTTCACATCTGCTAGATATATTTCGTTGGATTCGAGACTCTTTAGAAAAACCGACCCAGCGTAGCGGGTGATGGCTACTAGTTGGCTTTTACGGCCTGTAAAAAGAATAGTAAATTTAACGGTTCATTAAGAAAAAAAAATACGTCTAAATTTATTATACCGAATTAAATTTCTGAAGATTGCCATAAATATATACTAGCTATTATTTTCTCAAAAATATTCCTCTTGCATATGGACCGGAAAAATTTTTTTTGAATATAGGAAAACAGTACGTCAAGGTTTCATTTGTGAAAATACTCTTGAATCATTTTTCAGTAGTAATTTATTGAAATTTAAAAAATAGATTATAGGCAGGGTTCGCACAGTTTTACCACTAAATTTTAAGTATATTTTCGAAGTGTTTCACTGCAGAAAATTATCGTAAATTCTGTGAATGAAGGCGGGGATTATGAATGTTGTGATTTAAAAATTAAATGTAAATTTTCTTATTTTTAATAGTGGTGCCAGAGTCCTTGGAAATTCCAAGGAGTGTGCGAACCTTGATTATAGGAAAAATAGTCAGCATTTGGAAATAACCCATATAAGCCCCTTACAATCGATGGACATATTTCTAGAAATTTTTCGCATTGTAGCACCGTAATGAAACAGATTCTGTGTCATCCAACCAACCCACCAAGATTCGATATTTAAAGGTAGCGAGGTCAGTTTCAAGAAGATTGGTTGACGCACGAGTAGAGACGAGATTAAATTCAATCGTAGAGTATCGGCCGTTTTTGCTAAAATTTTAACCAAAGTCTTTCGTAATTCTGCTCATTCTAATTTTGGTAAAACTATAAAAAGCATATTACTAGAAGATTAAACTCTGAGCTATTATTGTGCGTTTTTTTTTCTTTTGAATTTGGCTAATATCATTTCATTCGGCTGTAAAAGACACACACCTCGATCATTTTCCGAATGATTGAAAAATGACAAACGAACTCCTCCAATTAGCAATGTGGTTTCATGTAGCGTGATTTTTTTTTTCACGTTACGCACTTAAAAGAAGAATTTTGAAAGAAGCGAAAATTATTATGTACAAATATATTAAAATAACTATATTTTGGAAAATTCTTTTCAGAACTCGAGATTTATCAAGAGAATTACAAAAGCTAAATGATATTGAAGTATAAGATAGGATCTTCATGAAATGAGGAAAAAAATATTTAATAAATTAAAAGATTTTAAACATTGAATATTTTATACAGTAGAGCGAGCAGGAGGGAGGGGGTGCCAAACGGTAAACATAAATTTCGAAGAAAGTATGTGTAGATCGAAACCCCAGCGTATTCATTTATGGGGCTGTCCATAAATGATGCCACACATTTGTCCAATACTTTTAACCCCCTCCCTCCCCTTTGTTACATGTTACGCTATATTATATATACATGCAGTTCAGAAAGAAAGCACTATGCTATAGATCATATTTCAAAATTTGTTTTTAAACTTTAACTGTGTATTTTAATAACTTTTAAGTGAATAACTATAAAAATAATTTGTGCACTTATTTTGTATGAAATAAGATTTAGGTTTACAACAAAAATTATAATTAATATACACTAATAATATAATATTAATATAAAAAGAGTAATGTTTTGAAATTTGAAATGGAATTGTATTTCGTTTTAAACTTTTACTTTAATTTATGAACACAAAAATATTTTAATTCCAAAATAACTTCAAAACTTAATTTTCTAATTATTAATACTTTTCTTCCAACCAAAATATGTGATGTCACATTTCTTCTTAACCCCTCCCAGCCCTTTGTTATAAGCTGTCTCAGTTTCATGTACCTCTCCTGCCCCCTTCCAGGCGTGACATCATTTATGGATGGCCCCTTTAGTTATAGTGCACAATTTATCATTGTTACAGTAACAAATGTGACAAAAAAATGAATTATTATTCTTTAATATTAAATTTCTTTATGTGTTCTGAGCGAAAAGGCCAAAAATTTATTCAAAATTTCGGGTGGAAGGAAATTTAGATTATCAATAATTTTTAAATAAATAATAATAATAATAATAATAATAAACAAAAAAACAAAAAACAAAAACAAGTAGAAGTTTTAAATTTTGAGTACTAACAAAAGAGTAAATTCGGGGGAGAAACTTCTAAATATCAAATATTTTTTAAATGATACATTCAGTAAAGCATTGTTTTGTAAAAAAACGAAATTGGAATAATAATTAAATGCTTTTATTTTCATTTATATTTTTTCCTTTTTTATTTCACATTTTCTCAAAGCCTGGAAGCTTATGTGCCCGCCCATTGTGTATGTATGTACGTACGCCTGTGTGTAATGCGATAACTCATGATAATATTCGATTTGCCTCAAATTTTGGATTTATGTCTATTGCGATAAGACGCTTCCTTGATTAGTTTTGGGAGTTCATTGGATAAGTATAAGGGGATAAGGGAGGGCTTATCCTAACTCTTAATTTAGATAAATTTTATTTTCATGCTGAATTAACAGATTTCATCGTAATTTCAGATATGGGATCATTTTGATGCTTAATGGTGCCTACATGTTTAGTTTTGGATATTCATTGGTTAAATATAAAGAGAGAGAAAAGGAGCAGGTAACCCCGCTTAATTTAGGTAAATTGGTTTTTTAAGCAGAATTTACCGATTTCCTTAAAATTTTGGATGTAGGTTTTTGTGATACAGAGCTTCCCTGATTAGTTTTGAGAATTCATTGGATAAGTATAAGGAGGGAATGGGTGGCTAATCCCATCCTTTAAATTTAGATAAATGGATTTTTTATGTTGAATTATCAGCTTTCATTCAAACTTTAGATGAGGGCTATTCTGACGAGGTACTTCCATGATTAAATTTGGGTGTTCATTGCTTAGGTTTAAACGGAGAGAATAGGGGATAACCTACCTTAATTTATGTAAATGGGGGTTTTTACGCAGAATTTTACCGATTTGCTTCAAATTTTGGATACAGGTTTATTGAGATAAAGTGCTTCGCTGATTAGTTTGGGATGGTTAGTTAGTTGGTGGAATGGGTTTTGTGGCACAGAGCCCCCTCAGGTGTTGGAAAAATATTCCTAACATTTAATTGGCGCGAGTTCTTAACCTCATCATTAAATTGTAGCTTTAGATGTCTCAACATTTAATTCAGGTAAGCAAAAGGAATAAATAATATTCTCTTACCTTTTATAGATATCCAGTTCTCGTATACTGGCTAATCCAAGGGATGTGGTGCACTATCTATAAGTGTATACGCATATTACAAAGGTCTGAAAATGTATATTTTTATATATATTTAAATATTCAACATTAAAGAAACTGGGAGTTTTAAAACACTAGCTTCGTTTTCAGATCTTTTGCCACCAAATATTAAAAAATTTAATATTGTAATATTGATTAATCTTACTTAATCACAAGTTGTCATTTATAAAGTGAAGTAAACCTTTCCATTTTCAATAGTGATATCGTAGCCCCTAATTTTAGTACAAATGCTCTGTAAAGGTATTTTTACTTACCCATCATACGTAGTATAGGGTAAGTCTTGCAATCGTTTTGAAAATCGAAATTTTTTTTGACGGATTTACACGTTTTAGACATTGGAGATTTCGGAAAACATATTTAAAAAAAAAAATTGCCGTCCGTCCGTCTGTCTGTCTGTAAACGCTCTATCTCACGAACAAATTGAGATAGAGACTTGAAATTTTGTATGTACTTAGTATGTAAGAATGGGACGAAGCCTATTGAATATCAGCAACCTCGATTATCCGGAACTATTTTTCCGGATTCTCGAAAAATTCGTTCTGATGAAAGGTACATAAAAATTTTCGAATTTTTTTATTTTAAGGAATGGACGTAAAAGGCAATAAAAAAACACAAATTTTGCATAAAGAACGAAGTCGATCGGATTATTAGTTGTCGAGATATTTGTAATCCTGTTTTCCACATTCTTCGATTTTTCATGATTCTGTATTTCATTCAAATTTCAATTCAGAGATATATTTTAATTGAAAATGAGACGCTTAATCCGACGCAGCAAACTGTTAGTTAATATGATTATTATTTTTGGAGTTATAAGGATGTTTCTTTTACGTAGTTTGGTACTTCTTGAGTAGTTTGGCGTTTTATATAATTTGTTGAAATTGGTGCATCAGCAATTCATTAATAGAGTATTACTATGTGTATTAACAACATTTAAATTTAGTTTTGGAACTGAAATACATTGTATAAATAGTTTTCACATATTTTATTTTCATATGAATATAAATGATGTGTAAGTATTACGGTGGCCTCCAACGACTAGTTTTATTTTAGCATTTTATATATATTTTATAATATTATAATATTAATTACATATATTTTGATTTCTTTATTTCCGATTATGAATATTTTCAAAACTTAAATAATAATAATAATAAATGGAAGTTATGTTATCATTAAAGATTATTATTTCTATTTAAAATTAAAAAATAAGTTATATATAAATACATATTGATATGTAAATTATACAATTAAGTAATTTGAAGACTATAATATAATTATTTATTGCCATACTGCATTAGAATATACTGTTGATACATAAACACGATGATAAATTATATTATGAACTCTAGCCATCATCAAACAAAAGCAATGAATTGGTTCTGACAAGTATTTCCGATAATATATAAGATTTATGAGTATCATTTTCACATTCTTATTGAATTATGTTACGATTTTGAACATTAAAAAACATGTTAATCTGTTTGAAATGAAACATTCATAAATTCTAATTTCTGTTTTAAATAATACAATTTATATTATTTTTTTAAACATCTACAGAACTAAATACTATCTCAATCAAAGGATGGGGAACATAAAAAGTTAATAAAAAATAACTGTTTTTATTTATAAAAATAATTAGTTATATAAATTATATTTATTATAATAATTGGTTAAAATTAACGCTTTCTAATATTAATGATATTTCGAATATGATTTTGGTTTGTGTGTCTGTGGTCTAACTCGCGTAAACATAGTCTGATTCTCATGAAATGCACATATATTATTGGAATTTCCTATGCCATGACCAGTATTAAAATAATGTGTGCAGTGTTTTGGGTTCATTTACAGAGTCACTCAAAAAATCTGCAATGCCTTTTAGTTCATGGAAAAAAAAATCTTTTGTAGTGTATTTTTTTTAATATGACAATATTTTAAACATTTTGAAACTTATATGCAACCTTGAAACCCACTAGAATGTTTTTATTACACGGTAATGTGTAAATAAAGCTTTTTTTAACTACAGAACGAAAGGAGCCATTATTGGAGCAATGAAACTTACGAACAATAGTTGTTGGGAGTGCGTTTTAAATTGCAGTTGCGATTTTAAATTTAAACATTTTTTAAATATTATTTGTTATATATCAATCCTATACATCAGCCGTACTCAACAATTTTTTTTTACTCGGGCGCAACCATAAGTTTCAGACTTTAAGCGGTCTGCCAAAAATAAGTTTACGATTTGAGGTATACCGCAATACACTTAATAAAAGATTTAAAAAAACAGTTATGAAATTAAAATTAGTAGTTCTACCAATACAATTCTTAAAGTTAATATTATCACCGGGTTTGTCGCGGAAAAAGTAACATGAAAAAACATAACACTGTTCTATCCGAATAATAAACTTCGTAGTAGAATATTACTATTTCTATTGCAAATACAGTAGAAATATGTCGTGAAGTTTGCTGCTTGAAATCGATACTGTTAAATATTTTCGTTGCCAATTTTATTCTGCGACAAAAATTCAACTCTAAAAAGCAGTTATTACCTATATAATATACATGAAACATAGTACTAGCATAATATCAGTGCAGCGTTTCTAAGCAGATTTTCTTTAAAAAATACATATTTTGCTCAATAAAAAAAATTACAATATAGAGTGCAAATTTAATTTTGAAAAATGTTTAATTATTGTTAAAGATTAAAAAATGTGTATATCACCGTCGGACAAATTGTAATATGGGCAAAAAGAAAATTGACTAAGAAAATGCTTTTAAAAATATTTTCAGCAAAAATCTGATCTTTTATATGCAATTATCTTCCGATAAAAACATAATAAATAACGCCAAAAATCGTGAACATTTTTCTGCTCACATGTCAATAAATTATATGAATATGGATTAGTGATTATGTACTTATGGATGCACAAAAAAATGTGTCGGGCCGTAGTTTGATTGTGGCTGCTCCAGATCATACACCAGGTCTCACAAAAGTTCCAAACAGTTGATTAGCGAAAAAGCTGAGTAGAAATTTTCATCTATGTTATGCGTTTAACTGAACATTTATAATATATGCAATGTGCATATATATATGTAGATAATGTACAAGGCTGCCAAAACTTGTATCTTTTAAGAATATCTTTTATCTTTTAATGATATTAAATTAAAGATTTTTAAGACCTAAATAAATTGAATATTAAATATCAGAGGAATTATTCAGATTTCGAATAGACTCTGTACATTTTCTTTGTTACTACTTGGTTATCCCGTCGACCAATTTCGCCAAGTTTTTTTTTTATTTTAAATAAATAAAGAACAAATAAATTTTCAAAGCGTAATCAAAAATACAAATAAAAAGGTTGAAGTAAAAATCACTTGATGGCGTGGCAAACCCGTGTATCGTTGTTAATGTAATGTGAATCTGACATTTACAATCATCCATTTTTAGCATGTAATTTTATAGTTTGACGATAGTTTTTTTGTCGACGGGATAACCAAGTAGTACTTTTTCTTTTAATGATGATAATGTAATTTAGCTTTTAAATGCTAGTAAATCAGTCAATCGTCAGTGAACTTCAAACAATTTTAATTTTCGGAGTAAATATGAACAGCGGTACCATTAAATATTTACACAATTATATTGCTAGTCGGCCTGGAGTTTGAACAGGAGACCTCTTTACAGTTGAGAAATCTTACAGTGTGAGTTATAGAAGCTCTTACTTTAGGGCACAAAGTATGTCATTTATGATTTTGGCACGAAAAAACCAAAGTTTATGAAATATAAAAATATCTTTAAAAAATACATAGAATTCCCTACAGGTAATTAAATGTAAGATGAGTTATACGTGTATAAAATAATGATGTATCAATGCAATACCAAGAAACTCATTTGAATGCATTTAACGAAGGTCTGGTATAAATTTACTAAAAATTTTTGTTTTTTTTTCTGTGTTTTTACAATAATTTTAAAAAATGCGTTTTCCAATTTCTTCATTTAAATGTCATTTTTCACTTAGTAAACAGTGAAGTTTGTTTGTAGTATTCGGAATGAATAAGAAAATGTTTCATAATCTATGCTGTATGTGAGGTTTTTCGTTTTTTTAATGTATAAAATCACATATTAATACCTATAAATATATAGGGCGAAATCCCCAGTTATGGAAACGGAACCAATAAGTGACATTTGAGTAAAAATCTAACTCAAAAAGGCATTTTCTTAAGAGATTCTCCAAAGTAACTTATTTGTATTAATAATTATCAACTTCTATGTTTACCTATTTGTCTCTTATTGATTATTTGTTTTTCTTTACTATCTAAATTATGTTACATTTATGTGTTTTTCAAAACAAGAATGGTGTTAATTACAGCCGTTCTTCATCATATTTATGGGGAAAAAACTAATAACAAAATGTATAATTTTTTTAAATTCCGAAAACAATATGTTTCATCTGTAGCTCTACTATACCCTTAAAAATAAAAATAGCAATAAAACAGATTTAAAACTTTGTAATAGTAATCTGAAAAAGAAGAAGACTTGCCACTTGTTGAGAATTTCGCACTATATCTGATGAAATAAAAAACAGAATAAAATTATTTGTGGTCTTTAATATATGCAGGTACTCCTATGATGATTGAACATCATGATAAATTAGTTAAAAATTCTTGTCATGATCTTACAAAAGCGAGGAAATAGTTCTGAGAGATAATTTCGATTAAATAGAAGATTTTTCAGCATCATTCTAAAGTTATAATGACTTATTTTCACAATATTTCTAGGGGAAAATTAATATAAAATGCATAATTTTAGAAACTTTTGCAGACATTAAGTTTTATTTATAGCTCTATTACACTTTCAAAATATTTAAGGGGAAAAAACTAATAATAACTTATATTATTTTTTAAAATTCCGTAAACAATAAGTTTACCTGTATCTCTACTATAGTTTAAAAAATCAATAAAATAGATTTAAAACATTATAATAGTGATTGAAACAAGAAATACCCATCAAATGCCACTTATTAAGAATGTCATACTACATCTAATGAAATAAAAAAAATATTCGGCGCCTTTAGTACACTGGATTATACTACTGATGATTCAACTCCATGATAAATTGGTTGATAACCTTTTATGTGATCTTACAAAAGCGAGGAAATAGTTCTGAGTGACACTTTCGATTAAATAGAAGACTAATCAGCACCATTCTCAAGTTATAATGACTTATTTTTACTATACTTCTTTTGAAAAAATTATTAATATAATACTTTTTTTGTAAACTATAATATTTATTTGTATCACTACTATACTTTCAAAATTACAAACAGTAATAAAACAAATTTAAAACTTTTTATAGTTATATGAAAAACAACAACAATAAAATAGATTTAAAACATTATAATAGTGATTTAAACAAGAAACATCTTCAAATGCCACTTATTGATAATTTCAAACTATATCTGACTAAATAAAAAAAAAACAGAATAAAATTACTTGGCGCCTTTAATGCACTGCAATACACTAATGATGATTCAACACCATGATAAATTAGTTGATAACCCTTGGTTTGATGTTACAAAATCGAGGAAATAGTTCTGAGTGACACATTCGATTATATAGAAGACTTATCAGCATCATTCTCAATTTATAATGACTTATTTTTACTATACTTCTGTTGAAAAAGCTATAATATAATACCAAATTGTAAAAAAAAAAAAATGTAAACATTAAGTTTTATTTGTATCTTGACTATACTTTCAAAATTAAAAATAGTAATAAAACTTAAATAGATTTGAAACTTTTTATAGTGATTAAATAGATATATATATATACAATAGATTTAAAATATTATATTAATTTTTTAAAAATAAACACCCTTTAAATGCCATTTATTGATATTTTCACACTATATGTGGTGAAATAAAAAAAAGAATAAAATTATTTGGCGCCTTTAAGGGGACGGTGGACGTTAAAATTTTTCTTTTTTACTTTTCATCATAACAATATGAAATTTTGTGTATGCACACATTTCGCCAAAAGTATAAAGAACACCTTCAAAAAATTTCCAATCTTATTAAAATTTTTAATTAAAAAAATTAAAATTTTTAAACGAAATTTTAAAATGCTCCTCGTGTCTTAATTTTTGAGATATTTTTTTGCTTTTGCATTTTTATCATTTAAAATTTTATTATAAACAAATTTGTGTATGTTTTTTTTAATATCTTGAATAGTTAATATTTTACAGATTTTTTTCTAAATTCCATATCGATTTTCATCGAAATTTTGCCTTTTAATAAGTAAAAAATCAAATTTGACTATCTTAATGAAGACGAATTTTAAAAAGCTTACACAATTTCTTTCTAAACAATGTCAGAAAACTTTCTTATTATTTTCATAAATATTGCTCAAAAATTACGTCGCAATGAGCATTTCAAAAATCTAAATACGCTGAAAAATTAGTTTTGAGAAAAACAGATTTAAAGTATATAAATACACTTACCTTTATTATTTTCATCTTAAAACCTTCATAAATGATATCTTTATTAAAAAAAATGTTTTAGCATTATTATATTACAGAAATAGATTTTTTTGCGAAGATTTTGCTATGGACGATTTTACTCAAATAAAAGGTTCACTGTCCCCTTAATGCACTGCAGTACACTAATGATGATTCAACACCGTGATAAGTTAGTTGATAACCCTTGATATAATCTTACAAAAGCGAGGAAATAGTTCTGAGTGATACTATCGATTGTAGAATTATCAGCATCATTCTCAAGTTATAATGACTTATTTTTACTATTACTTTTTGAAAAATTATTAATATAATACATAATTTTTTAAGATTTTGTAAATAATAAGTATTATTCGTATCTCTACTATACTGTCAAAATTAAAAATAGTAATAAGACATATTTAAAACTTTTTATAGTGATTTGTACAAGAAACAAGACTTGCCACTTGTTGAGAATTCCACACTATATCTGATGAAATAAAATTATTTGGTGTCTTTAATATACTGCAGTACTGTGATGATTATTCAACACCAAGATAAATTAGTTGATAACTCTTGTCATTATCTTACAAAAGCGAGAAAATATTTCTGAGAGTTACTTTCTATTAAACAGAAGATTTATCAGGATCATTCTCGAGTTCCAATGACATTTCAGGAATATTAGTAATGTATTAGATTAATTTATAACACGATTTTTCAATCGATAAATTAATTATATCAGATCTTTTTAAATTTTCCATGAGGGTGAAAAACTTCCGGGCCAGGATTCAAACCAGGGATGTATTGGCTAAAGATATTGGTACGAAAATTGGTCCGGACTTTTTTGACCCTCATGGAAAATTTAAAAAGATCTGATATAATTAATTTACCGATTTAAAAATCGTGTTATAAATTAATCTAATATATAATTTCGTATGCAGCGTTTTCTGCAGTTTCCATTTATTGACCTTCGATTTATTCTGTTGAGCGGATCTATAGTATTAGACCAGATTATATGATCGTTGAGGCTATTTGGGCGAAATAGTCCGCCAGTGTTCATGTCGGGGATGACTCAGTTGGAAGACCATTGGCGGCTTCAGCCAATACATCCCTGCCTCGAATCCTGGTCCGGACTTTTTTCACCCTCATGGAAAAAACAATCTGACATTAGGAATGTGTTATATATTTATTTTAAGTCTCTTATGGTACCATAATCAAATTTAAATTTGTAAACATATTTCTCTATTTTTCAAGAATTCATTCGGAATTACATGTAAGGTGTATATTTATAGATGGCTGCCTATGTTTTTTACGAGATATTCAGTGGTTAATTTTGAAGAACCATAAATGCAGATTCCTTTTCCGATTAAGTAATTAAAAATTAAGTAAAATTCATTTTTAAGAAATACAAAACATTTTTCAAATGCAATAAAAATTTTTAGTGCATTTCTAGTGCATAAAATGAAAGTTTAAAAAATATATAATTTTTCTATAATATTTATAATATCAATATGTGTAAAATATGTCAATCAAGAAAAATATGGTTTTTTTTCTTAATTGGCATCATGATTTCATAATCGAATTCAAAAGTATCACAATTTTTAATAATCATACAAGATAATTGCATTATCTCCTTCCGGGCGCATCATCAAGGCAACCTAGAAGTTGCTAGAATAGTATGATTTACAAAATTTTTCTACATGTGCATCAACTGATAAGTATGAATTTATATAAAAAAAATCACTATGATATACAAAAATTTCGGCTATGCCGTACACGGACATAAGTAGCAAACCAATATTGGTCCAACTTTGCGCTAACATATTATTAATTGGAAATGTTGCCAATAAAATGCCAACATTGGTTAAATATTTTCATTTCAGTGGAACTATTTTCAATGAATTCCCAATATTGTACAAATAGTGGCGTTACATTCGAAATATTTCCAATGAATCCCCGATATTGTACAAAGTTTGTCGTTTCATTTGAAACATTTCCAATGAAACCCCAATATTGAACAAATATTGGCGGTACATTGGCATAATATTGGCTGCAAATATTGGCTAAATAAGGACAAAATGTATATACCCCAATATTGGAGCAATATTTACTGTCAGTATTGCGTCAATGTGTCAATATTGGTCTAAAATGTAGCCAATATTAGCCCAATATTGTTTGGCTACTGCTGCAGCTCGTAAATGATGGATAAAAAATGAAACATTAATGTCTATGCACCCACGAATGGCATTGACATCTGTGTACATGCAAGAATATCTCAAACATTTTTATTTAACTCTGAAAATACTATCAGTCTTGGGATGAATTTTTCGGTTGATTATTTTTTGTAAAACACAAACAAATCCTGAATATTTTTGTTCATTTACCATCGAAATAAGAAATATTTTCTAACAAAACGTAAAAATTGTCTGAAGTTCTTTAAGGAGGCTCGGGGGTTAAAAACTTTTCATAAAATCGATTTTTTATGATCGAGTTTGATTATTCAATTAATTCTTAACTCAATGCAAAAAAAACGCATAAAAATATTTGCATTTTTAACGGAGTTATAAGCATTTATGTATCAACACTTTCATAGCCGCACCCATACAATTTCAACTTTAAGTTGCGTTTTCTCAAAACTTGATTTTTGACGACCAACACCAAGATTTAAAAAAAAACTATTTGATGGAATGGCTTAATTTATTTTTAATTTATTTATTTATTTATTTATTTATTTATTTATTTTTGCATGCATATAGCATCATTATCTATAGAATGATATAATATAGTTTAGATAGTTTAATATTTTGAGTATTTTTAATGAAAAAAAAGTTGTATTTTTTAGGAGTTTTTAAATTTTTAAAATTTGAGAGTTTTTTTAACAATGTTGTTTTCGAGTGATTGTTATATCCTTAATTCATTCTATAGAGTAAAGTTTCCGGATCATTTTAATGCAAAAATTACGTTGTTATGTCAATTCAACGTTAAGATATCTTGCGGGTGGTGATATAACACATAATTTTTTTTTCAAAAATTGTGTTACATAAATTTTGCTATATTTCTTATTATATTACATTGAAGTACTTCATTCTAAAAAGCACTTTCAGTTTCGAAACCGGTTTTGAAAGTGAAACTAACATTGTAAAAAATATCTGCAATCAAAATCGAAAAAGTAAAAAAGGTGCGCAGTTGGCATGCACCTCAGCTGTCCAATGCAAAAAAAAAAAAATATTAAAAAATGTGAAAATGCGAAAGAGTTATTAGAAAAATGCTCCCCCATAGGAATAGCATTAGCTCGCGAGCGTTTCTTCGAGCGAGGACAGGGGCCTTAAGCCTTTTTTGCGTGATGTATACGTATAGCTCGTCTCCAAGGGGTTAAATTTAAGTTTAATATTTTACAATATTTCAACAAAAATTACTTTTTTATGATTATTTTAGGGATGTAATTGCGGTAAAACAAAGTTTTTGTAAAAATATATTTACGATTATACTTCTTAAAAGAAAAAAAATATATTTATGAGAATTGCAATTATTTTTTGACATTTCAAGTCTTAAAAGATATTTATATGCAGTTCTTTGAATAAAATTTAATGAAAACGGAATCTTTAAGTTATTTATATTCGAATTATTTTATTTGTACTTTATACGTTTGACAGAAAACTATGTTTCATAATCAAATGAAAAATTTGATTTGATGTAAAGAATAACTATTTCGATAAAGAAGAGTAAAATATATTGGAAGTCATGCAAAATAAAAGAATATTTCATTTGGAAAACATAATTTCTTTAAAACATTTTTAGCTAAATACATCCGATTTTGAGAATATTTTCATGCTATTTGAAGAAATGTTCGTCTTTCAAAAGTAGAATTTAAGGATTTTTTTTTTTTTAAATATCATGATTTTTTCGTATTTTGTGACTGAACGAACATATGGCAAAATAGATAAATGAAAAAATTCGTTTTTCAATCTAAAAAATTAAATTTATTCTTTTGTAATTTTTGGATTTTTTAAAAAAATATTGCAGCTTAAAGGAATAGATTTTAAGATCATATAAAAATTGAATGCGTAATAACTATAATTCATACGAGATCTCCAGTGATAAAAAACCTAATCTCATATACAAATGTAATTCGCATAATCGGATTAGTTCGAATATTAAATATACATTTCTGGTCATGTGTACAGAATTTCAAAACTGTAGTGGTATATAAAGTGAGATTATCTTAAATATTATATAAATTTCACAGGAATAATTTCTTCAGGTAATGTGGTTGTTAACAATGGAATTGTAAATTCATTTTTAGATTTTTTCTTCTTTCTGGTTAAACGAAGCGTTCGCCATAAATTGAAACTGCACATACTTTCAACAAATGAGAATAAAAAATTTAAGTCACGTTAATATCGATCTTAATAGGTATTTTAAAAAATAATGAATCAAATTGAAGACATGTTTACTTTACAACTAGCAAAACCCGTGCTTTGTTTGAATTCGCGAAGCATTATTTGATAAGATAAATATTTGAAAATAACATTATTATTTTATATTATTTTTGAATCTTTATTAAGCAAAAACTTTATCTTATGTTTTGGCGTATTTAAATTTTAGAAATGTAAATTCAGCTAAATAATTAAGAATTTCCTCGGATTTTTTATCTATGATATAAGACTGGTATAAATAAAAATATTTTCGAAGCAAAATTTTACAAAATATTTTTTTAATTTTTAACTAAAAGTTTTAAAGGTGTTTTACATTTTCCAATAGCCTCTGGTGTTATCTGAAATGATTTGAAATAGGTATGTTTTCGATCTTTGTAATTCACATCAAATAATCTTTGATAGCAATCTTAGAATAATACATTCAAAGAAGGTTATTTCTTTTTTTTTTTTTTTTTTTTTTGGGGGGGGGGGGGGGCATTTGAAATCTGCTCTAATTGATACTAAGAACTATTAAATGTATTTTTTTTTCATTCTCTTCTTTATTTCTGCATACCAGCATATGAAATTTTTTTATATTGTAGAATCTCTCGTAAGGAAATTTTCTATTAAATGCTAAACCTTGAAGGGTTTTCACTCTCGACAACGCTACGTGCGTTAAACAACCTGGTGCCTCTTTATCCCCAATATCTACTACTGCTTTATCTAATGTCAAACCTTGGGATTTATGAATTGTAACTGCAAAAAACGATTGCAAAGGAAACTGTTTTCTTGAGCAATTTATGCTTCCATTTTTCCAGAATTTAATTATTGGGGGAATTGGTACGCACCAATTGTTATAAGTTAAATTACTGTAGTATTCAAATTTATCCATGATTATTCGCGATATCTAGTCTGGTGGCTTGTGATTTTCTTTAATAAGCTCAACAAAGTCTAAAGTACCGTTCACTAAACCTTTTTCGGTCCACAAATAAGAACGTAACATCTATATTATAAAGGCCAAACGTATCTGTGCGTAACGCATACGTCATTTTACGATTGGCAACACTTTCCGATGAAATTTTCCTTTAGCAATTTTCGCTACGGCAAATTTTTAAACTTACAGACATCACACACTTTTAATCATTATACCGTTGAATAGAGAAAATAATTTTCTTTTAAATGAAATTTGTTTGAAAGCTGTACCTATATTTGTTTTTGAGATATTAATTTTTTTTGTAGTTTTAATTAATTTTTTCTGGAGATGGCAACTTTAGTACTACATTTCTGTGCGATGTAAAGGGAAATTAACCATAAAGTAAAAAGAAAGAATAGATAGGAATTATAGTGGCTGGGAGTGATGCAAAAAAATGGAACCCTGAAAAAATGAAGACACGTGAATCATTATATCATTAATATATCTTGCTAAGTTTCTTAAATGACGAAATTGCTTTTTTATTGTGTTTTTGACGTCAGATGCACATTTTTCTCTACAGTTTGCATAACACTTGGTCGTAAAAGTCGAATGTTTTGGCGGATGCAAATGATGTCATTATATATATATAAACGTGTGTTTAAAGTCTTAAAACTTGAATATGTTTTGTAGAAGTACTTCTTTATTCTCTTCTTCTTCTTGGAAAGTTTCCACTCCAGTGACTTTCAAATTTTTCACACTTGGAAATACTTCATTTGTAAATTCATGCAGTTAACTTTGGAACAAACTTTCTTCGAAAAAATGCACGTGCTGTCATTTCTTTATTTCTGCATTTTAATATGCGCATAAGATTTTTCATATGTGCAACATATCTGTCTATATTATATAAAGAAGAAATGTGTCCGTGCGCAACACTGGCATCATTTTGTGAATGCTAACATTTCACGATGAAATGACTTTCTGAAATTTTCGTTGCTGCAATTTTTTAATCTTCTACTAATCGCACATTTTCAATTTTTATTACTTTCTATAGGAAAATAAATCTACTTTCAAACGCAATTTGGTTGAAAACTGTATCTCGTTTGACTCACTTATTACGACGTTATGTTTTACAGGCATTTCATTTTAATCTCTATCACGTATCTCCATTAAGAAATACTAATATACAATTTTCACATAAGCCTATAAATGTTGTACCAGATAGTTTTCTATAATAAAATTAAAGTAGGATGATAAATAAGTAAAAGAATGGTGGAAAACACAGATAAAATGACTAAAAAACTGAAATTTAACATGTAATCTAATAATTTAAATTATTACGAAATAAGAAAAAAATACTTTCAAATGTAAATTGTTTGAAAACTGTATTTCAGTTTACTGGCTGTGGTTTAAAAAAAATCAAGTGTGAATTATTTTTAAGTTTACCTCTACCGCGTGAAACTCGATTGCAATTTGCCCTTAAAACAACGTAAAGAATTAGGGATTTCTTTCCGGCTAATATACTATAGCAAAATTAAAACTTCCTGGATAGATCATTAAACAAAATAATACAAATAAATACAATTTTAACAGACATGTGATTGAAATGCGCGCTCGAAGCACCAAAATGATCAGAAACAAAAATATTGCCGACAGTAACAAAATCTTCGGCTGATAATTTCTGATATGCGTCTTAATACATAAGTATGATTTTTGACAAGTTTAAAGTTTTATTTGATTCCATAAGTGACATTTTCCGTTTAACCCTTTAAACGGCCTAGCCATGTTTTTTCCGTCGTGTAATGTTTTAATTCAAAAGCTGATTTAACACAAGAGTCATATTAATGTTAATTTTTTGAATAGTGTAAGATAAAAAAATATGTAAAGTTATATAAATCTTTATACCAATACTTTTCACAATTATTATTTTATAAATTAAACATGAATGAAAATATCTGCAGGAAGCTTAAAGGATTAAAAATGTTTTTTTACTGTAAAAAGCATATTACATATGTAGAAAATATATTAGTTTTAAGTTTTAAATTTAAAAAGATGGTTTTTATCTTTACTATGTTATCCGGGTAGCCCGGGTTCGATCCACTAGTTACTTTAAAATCCAAATGATAAAGTAAGAAATGATTAAAGTTCATTTGTCGTTTCTGAATCGGCCAACTTTGCTTTAGTGCATTTATAAAGAGCTTGAATCGAGGCAACAACTTTAAGCAGTTCTTTTAATTTTCATTTATATAACAATTTTTAAAATTAATTTTATTTGTTTACAATTCTTTTGTTGCCACTTTACAAAAAAAAAAAAAAAAAAAAAAAAAAAAAAAAAAAAAAAATCCATATTACAATTTTTTTTTCTAATGTTTAAGTGTCGTCTGTGCAAACGATTTTGCGGAATGATAAAAACATATTTTATTATTAAATCAATCATGATTCTATCTATAATTACTTACTCCATGATTTATATTTTTTTCTGAAAATATACGCGTTTCATTTTTCATTTATTTGCTAAAATGCGTCCGCATTGGAAATGCATGTAAAATAAATTAATTAAAATAATAATTTTTATAACGTTTTACTGTAAAAAAATTATATTGTGCAAATCTACAGATCATAATTTATTTTTGTGTTTAGTTTGAAGTTAAAATATTGAATAGTTTTTTTGTAAAGTGTACGACAAAATGTAATTTGAGTGGCCTAGTAAAGGATTCGCCTAATTCATCCTAATGAGAAGCTCGTCAAACTGTTTAGAACATAGAAAATTACTTATTCTAACATAATATTAGGGGGATTTGGGGCACATTGATACACCCCCTCTACTGCTCATAGTGTCAATTCAGGAAGTTTCACAACAGCTCCAAAAGTTGATGCTAGTGCATTCAACTGTACAGAAATTTTTGGAATGATTCAGTAGTTTTTTGTAGGTCAAAAGTAAATTTGAGTTGTACAATTGAAATGGTATTATACAACTATTCCAGTAATTTCAACCAAAAAGAATACTCTTTCTAGCAAGTAAAGCTACTCTTTATCAGTTCCTCATTCTTTATTTTTAGATAAATTATGAAGTATTGAATTCGAGACTCATTTTATTGAAAATGGCTGTATGGGGCACATTGATACAGTTCTACGTCGGGGCACATTGATACAACCTAAATCCTTTTCTAGTTCATTTTTCATTACTTTTTGTTATTCTTTTTACCATACACTCCTTAAACTAATCATTTTTCGTCAAAAATTTCTAATATTAGTTTTTATCGAAGTGAAATAGCTCTAATTTCTTTATATTAGAACATTTTATAGTAATTTTGCAAACAGAAAACGTACGAACTTACCCAACATCTAGTGCAAGTAGAACTAACAAAAGAAAAAGACGGTAGCCTGGAAAATCAAAAATTTATATCGATTCTTCGGAGAAAAAAGTATTTTCGACATGACAAATGTTAGGTAACAGAAACAAGCTGCAGAACAGCACAGGATAATTATATTATAAACAGAATTTTAGTATAATTATCCTTTATTTTCTATTTATAAACCGCTTTATAAACAGAAAACCTGGTAATTTTTTCATCTTTCCTAAGAAAGAAGATAATTATGGGGTTAAAGTGCCAGATATGACAAAGTTACCACAGCCAACAATCAGACAAGGAACAGCCAGAACATCAGGTTATTATACATTTAATTTTGATTGCTTAAATATTGCTTACAAATAAATTGTGGATGATTTGAATTTCTACAAATAAATATAAAATAGTTTGCTAACTATTTTCCGATAAAAAAAAAAAAAAAAAAATATGTACTGGTGTTATTTTTTCTCATTTTTTCCCTGATGTATCAAAGTGCCCTATGAGGTGTATCAATCTGCCCAGGGAATGGGGCACAAATGACGTTTTTTGATTTTTTAAAAATTACATGCAAAAGTAATATATAAAACAACGATTGTACATTTTTATAACACACTACACAAGTTTTGATGGCGCCACATAAAAGAATAACTCGAAATTTCTGCTTTTTGGACACCAAAAAAATTCTTAGAAAAAAGCTGTATCAATGTACCTCAGTTCCCCCTATATATTTTTAGTAATTAACATACATATTATTTATTATAATATTACACATTTTTTACATTTTTTTTATTTTTTTTTATTTTTTAATTTTTTATTTATTTATTTATTTATTTATTTATTTATTTTTTGTAATACGAAAATTAGAGTATGTTAAAAATAAACATGCAGACTTATGTATATTTGTTTTTAATTTAGATAAATGCAGTAACAGCATAAATAGCAGTACTTACGAAAGAAAATGTCAGATTTCTTAAATATACATTACAATATAAAACCACAAAGGAAAAATCTTTTTTCTGCAATGTTAAAACTATAAGTTTAAAAAAGTCTTTGTACTGTTATAGTAGAGAGCATTATGAATTAATCGAACATTTGTTACTAAAACTCGAGAAAATGAAAATAAATTAGTATATAGTAAATGATTGGGATTTTTCTCTAAATAAATAAATAAATAAATAAATAAATAAATATATATATATATAGATATATAGATGTTGTAACACAGGTTAATTGATATAAAAAGAACAGGACATTATACACATACTTTATTCAGAAATTTTGTAAAAGAGATTAATTTTCACTAAATTAAAAAATCGTTTGTGATCGAACTAGGCTGAAAAAAAAGATAAAAAACTGTGGAATACCAAAACCTTCCTTTCCCGTTGGCTGCTAATATATATTCAGACGACCTTGGCTAAATTTAAGTACAATAAGCGGTATCAACTTATTTTTGCTTTTTGATAATGTGTTCCCTATATCAGAACTCCCTAATGATCTGCCACCTGAACTTCCAAATTTTCTTAGAAGAAATTTCTTTTTAATTTTTGGCCTTTTTTTGGGGGGGGGGGGGAGTAAATTTTGCAAAAAACACCTTTGGAGATTAATTTTGACCTAAATACTGCCGAACTTATAATGAAATTTTCTGTTTCAGAAATATTGAGGTTCGGTTCACAGACCATTTCTAATACCTGTTATTTCATTTATTTTTAATTACGCAGCCATGAAAATATTCTTCAAAAGTAAACATCCATGCAATAAAGAATTTTCATTCGTATTCTGATAAATACCTGATTCTACACCTGGGGTGCGTGAAGAGAATTTCAGTAACAATGGGAAAAAATGGTAAAGTTACAAAATGTTTGAAATGAGAGTGCAATTTGCATCGATTTTATTATATGATTGTGACAAGATTAATATTGCGAAAAAAAAGAAAAAAAGAAAAAGAAAAATGCGTTAACTAGTTCAACACAGAATGGTGTAAAGATGTAATATTTATGGGAATTAGGGCTATTCGAAATGAAAACCTTAGAAAAAATACGTGAATGTAGAAAGGTTGGGTTGGTTGTTGAATAGGGTTTAATGGCGCAAAATCCCTTCAGGGACATGCTGCGCCAAGTAGAAAGGTTGGGAAACACTGACATAAATCATTCGAAAATGTATATATATATATATATATATATATATATATATATATATATATATATATATATGTATACATAAATAGCCTATTTTTCACAATACCTTATTTTTTGGTAACAGTTGCAATATACAGTCTAATATTTGCTACATCATTTCAGGGGGAATTTTAGTGTCTGGTCTGTATTTTTCATCACGTTATTCTGATTTTTTATGTTTTTATTAACTTTATTTCGGTATTATATGTGTTGGTAAATCCAAATTTGTATTATTTTGCTACTCCGCTATCAGCTTGCCCATGGCTGATGCGAAGTTGAAAACTCTATACTTGAAAAGTTATTAAATTTTTCTTTATTTAAATCGCAAGATATTAAGATATAAACCTTTTACATATAAACATTTCAATAAACAATTTTTTTTAGTTTGCTTGATAGGTGTAACGAAAAAATAAAAACACATATTGAGATGTTCCGATTCCATCTTATAAGAACCATAATCATAATTTAAAAAAAAATAAAAATAAAAATACGAATCGTTTCAAGGTCAATACATACAGCTCACGAAAATAAGATGTAAATTAAAATCCACACACATTATTTTAAAAATAATAAATTGAAAATAGACCATGATCAAAATTAATTATCAACTTGGTTCATCCTATTCAAGCTTTCACGAGGAATTTATTTATAAATTATAATCATAACTTATGAATATTGAAAGAAAAATTATCATTGCAAACAAAATTTTCACATGTATAAATTTTAATAGAATCCCTTACAATGGATTTACGACAACAATTTGATATGAAACAATTTGCTTTCATTAAACAGAATGTTTATCTCCTTATTTAAATACTAGCAGGCTATGCCCGCTGCGCTGGTCAATATTTCAAAATCAACCGTGGATGAAACGAACTGGTGAATTTAAATTTGTATTTTTAATAATTTGGACCTCCAGCAGCACCTTGCTCATTGCTGAAAACGATTTAGACACCATTGTGATATTGAATTATCTTAAACGTTGCACAAAAACCAGCTATTTAGAAGTAACTATTTTAGTTTATTACTAACAGTGCACATTTGGAAGCGAAATGAGACCATTGTGGCAACAGGATTTAAAATTTTCCCTTATCTGAAGAAATATTAATTATTACAGTCGTTACCACGGTACGAATTCTGAAAAATTTCTTCACAACTTTTCAATATGTGAAGACAGGAACCCAAAGCTATTCCCACCTAAAAAGTTTATATATATATATATTAAATTTTGTCCGCGCGATAAAAGGCTTAATTATGCAAGAATCATCTTCAAACTCGTCAAGTACATTGAGATGGTTAATATCTCAGTGGGAATTGCAAATGTGCAAAATCGGCCCAGAGGGGTGGTAATTGGGAAGGGTTCAAAAATTTGAATACCATCTTAACATGGCTTTCACAAAACCAGCTCATATAAAACAATAGCAGGAAAAAAAAAGCATTTTTCGTTACAGCAAGTTGTCAACGATAAAAAACACACACACACACACATTAAAATTCTCACTACTAAATTTCCTCCTAAAAAATGAAAACAAAATTATTTGCTCTTTCGTATTTAAGCATTTTCTCTTTAGTTATTTAAGATGAAATTATGTAAATTTGCATAAATTGGCGAACGATTTGGCGAAATTGGTTGACGTGATAATCAAGTAGTAGTAGCTAATTTACACTTTTTATATTTCATAAAAGATTCCTACACAGACATCATATACGCAATAGGTTTAGCACGATTATCTTGCAACTACAATGTGGCAAAATCCTCGTTTTAGAATACCAAAGAAATTTATGTATATTTTATAATTTTCTATCATTTTAAACAGCACTTAACAATAAATAAAAAGTAACTGTAGAACAAAACAACAAATATCATTCCAAAAAAGAAAAAAATGAAAGTAAATAAACAACTTATCATCAGATAAACAACTAAAGCTGAGTTATCATTTGAGGCGAATAATACCGAAAATAATATTTTGGCGCCAGTGAGATACCTCGATGAGTATATGACCAAATCAGTGACAAAATTTCCATTTGGAAAAAAAACTTTAATCGGCATTTATACTGCATTTTCCCTACTTATGTATAAGAAAAAACTTTGACACAGATGTCATGTATGCACCACATTGGCGCAATTTTTTTCTGGCGCCAATTTGGAGAACTTGGTTTTTAATTACCAATTTCATAAATATTTTTTAATTATTTTGTATTGTTTGAAAAAAAAATAATAAATAAAAAAGTTTAATTAATAGCTATAGAACAAAATGATTTATATTATTTTGAAAAACAAAATGAAAGTTAATAAATAGTTTATTAATAAATAAACAATCATAGTCGGTTTACTATGTGTGGCATAAAATCGCCATTTTGTTGCAATCGTGCGAATATGCTGCGTATATAACATCTGCGCCGAAACTTTAAAAAGTTGCAATTTAATTATTCTACAGTTTGGATGAGGAAGACATTTATACTAAAATTTAAACATTATACGCAATTTTTTGCTATAACTGCTATTTATATATTTACAATTAAACATAAAAAATATCCTAAAAATGCTCTCACACATTTAAAAGAGAGTGGAGAATTTAGTAATTGTGAACATCGCTCCGGCTTATGCCTTCTTTGTATAAAATCGCATTGTTTGATGACAAAAGTAACTTCAAACACCCAAATAAACAAATAACATACAAACAATTTTTAAAAGTAATTCTGCTATTTTGTCCTGTAAGACACATAATGGTAGAATTATATTTAATTTTTTTTAAATAGAAAAATGTTATTTACGTTTTATCTAATAAAATATTTAAAATGTATTTTTGTTAGCCTGCGCGAAAGGGAATACCGAAAGTTTGATTGAAGAAATATTAAAGAGAAAATTGTCAATTAAAAAAGACTTGTAAATTTGATTCAGCGGGAATTTTTCATTTCAAAATGTTGAATTTATCTATAGTAATAACGCATAATTGCATAAATTTATTTTGAATTGCAAAATTTTTCCTTCAGTACTACTTGGTTATACCGTCGACGAATTTCGCCAAATTATACAAATCGCCAAACTATTAGCCAGATTATATAGATTAGCATAAATTTTCATTTAAATAACGAAAAACAAATTAACAGAACATATATAAAAGTAGAAATAAAATGTCGAATTAAAAATCTCTTGATGACATAATTAGTATTTATATTAGGTTTAATGTCAAGTGAATGTGACATTTACGATGATCCATTTTGACATTTAATCTTGAAATTCGGGGGTAGATTTTTAATCTATGGGGTAATCTTTCCTTCTTCAGTTTTTTTAATTTTAAAACTGAAATTTTTCCTGTAAGTGAAATCGACGAAATGGCGCAAGAAAAATTAAATTAACAATGAAAACATTTTCATAAAGAAATAAAAGAGTTATATTCATATCTATATAATTTACGATTGAATATTAAAATATACTCTAAAAATTATCTTCACTTGAAAACAAAACAACAACATTATTGCGTCCATTAAGAACCTAAGTCAGGCATTAAGTCAGTAGTGCATTTTCGGCTTAAAAACACATTCTTTGGCGACAAAAGCAAGATGAAAATGGTATAGAAACGAATAGTAACAAACAACTTATAGTGTCTTTTACAACCAGATCTGCTTTTTTCTGCTGTAAGTTATATTATACGGAAATTCGATAAAAAAGAGAAAGAAAATAATAAAAAGGGAAATAACTATCATTCAAAATTCATTTAATCAATTTCTGAAATTCATGTTTTCATTCTAACGCCAGGGATAAGTCGCCAAAAGTTGAACGAATTGTTATATTTCGCGTTAATTTATTTTTCAAGCATTACAAATATTTTTTCATTTTCAAGAGAAATATATTTTTATAATATTGCGCCTCATTTAAGCGGTCTTTCTTTATTACTATTAATATTATCAGTAGTTATTTTCTGCTATTATTTGCAAGATATTTGTAATATTTCTAATAGATATAGCCATTTTAATTCTTTTAGCAATTGTCCTTTTAAGGCTTCAAAAATTCGATTTTTTAGTTTTCATTAATTATTATAAAATAATTCATTATAAATATTTTAAAACAAACCGCATACAAAAATGCTCATTAGAACTGAAGTTATATCAAAAATAAGATGCATCCCCATCAAAGGTAACTACAAAAATTAAAAGGTTTGAAACGGGTTTTTGAAAAACTGCATATTTAGACATTGCGCGCATGATATCTTGAGAACATATATATGATTTGTTTGAATTTTTTTTTAGTTAATAAGCACATACGTATGCTTAAAGTGAAGTACTTTTATGTATTTATAGCGATAAAATTTTTAGTTATGAATAATTTTATTTATTAAAAAATGTAAAATTATGATTTTTTTTATTTAGAAATTTTTTTTACATAGTTAATGAAATAATTTTTATTTAAGAGTAGTTCATTTTAAAAATACATTATTCTTCTTTACAGAAAAAAATATATGTACAAAAATATTGATTTATAGGTTCGTTAGGATGCGCGCAAGGCACGACGGAGTAAAAAATAGAGGTTTGTAAATTTCAGTAATGCATATATTAGATGAAAGACTATTTAATGTTTAATGACAGTTTATTAAAAAGCATAATCTTCTCTATTGATCGGGGAAATTTTCATGTTAATATGTATAAAAGTTTTAAAGATACACTGAATCGAACTTTGGATGTTTTTGTTGATTTTCATCCCGTTTAAAAGGTACAAGACCCCTTAATTCTTTTAGCAATTATAATTTTCGCCAAAAACAGCTACTGGCAACCCTTTTGTCAAAAATAACCGAAAAATACCAAATTCACTAGGAAAAATCAGAGTTAACCCTGTAAATTTGAATCATAAACCTTCGGAAAAATATTTCCTATAGAATGATACAATCGGCAAAAAAATCCATCGGGTAGTTTTTGAAAACACTCATTTGGAAGTTTCAGAACTTCTGCTTTATAATATACTAGCGGGCTATGCCCGCTGCGCTAGTCAATATTTCAAAATCAAAAGTGGATGAAGCGAACTGGTGAATTTAAATTTGTATTTTAAACAATTTGGACATCCAGCAGCACCTTCCTCATTGCTGAAAACGATTTAGACACCATTGTGATATTAAATTATCTTAAACGTTGCACAAAAACCAGCTATTTAGAAGTAACTATTTTAGTTTATTACTAAAAGTGCACATTTGGAAGCGAAATGAGACCATTATGGCAACAGGATTTAAAATTTTCCCTTATCTGAAGAAATATTAATTATTACAATCGTTACCATGGTACAACTTCTGAAAAATTTCTTCACAACTTTTCATTATGTGAAGCCAAGAACCCAAAGCTACTCCCACTTAAAAAGTTTATATATATATTAAATTTTATCCGCTCGGTAAAAGGCACAATTATGCAAGAATCATCTTCAAACTCGTCAAGTACATTGAGATGGTTAATACCTCAGTGGTAATTGCAAAAGAGCAAAATCGGCCCAAGGGGGTGGTAATTGCGAAGGGTTCAAAAATTTGAATACCATCTTAACATGGCTTTGACAAAACCAGCTCTTACAAAACAATGGCAGGAAAAAAAACATTTTTCGTTACAGCAAGTTGCCAACGATAAAAAAACACATTAAAATTTTCACTACAACAATTACTTTATTATTACAAAATTTCCTCCTCAAAAATGAAAACAAAATTACTTGCTCTTTCGTATTTAAGCATTTTCTCTTTAGTTATTTAAGATAAAATTATGTAAATTTGTATAATTTGGCGAACGATTTGGCGAAATTGATTGATATGATAATCAAGTAGTAGCCATTTTACACCTTTAATATTTCACAAAAGATTCCTACACAGACATCATACACGCAATAGGTTTAGCACGATTTTCTTGCAACTACAATGTGGCAAAATCCTCGTTTTAGAATACCAAAGAAATTTATGTATATTTTATTATTTTCTATCATTTTAAACAGCAAATAACAATAAATAAATAAAAAGAATATTGCCCAGTTAAACTGATGGCATTGAGCTCACAGGCTACGCATACTAATTGTACATTACAGCCTTATATTTTCAAGGGTTAATTCCGTTTGAAAAAAAAATTAAGAAGGTGAAACACTTCTCCCCTTTTCCCCTTTTTATACTTAATCATTGAACCTCCTAAACTATCAAGGACATGCTTTATCATATAAAAAATCTATATCCAAAATTCGCAGCAAACTGAATAATTCTTAGTAAAAACCCATTTAGCATTTATATAAATTAAGAGGAGTTATCCCCTTCTTTTATACTTAACCATTAAACTTCCAAAACTGTTCAGAGGGTTGAACGAAATCCGACAATTCTGCTTGAAAAACCCATTTATATAAATTAACGGGAGGGGCATCAGAACCCGCGTTTCCCCTGTTTATACTTATTAATAAACACCTAATAACTGTCGCGGAATCGTCTCATTAGATAGATCCTATATCTAAATTTTGAACAAAAACTGTTAATTCTGCATGAAAAACCCGTTTATATCAATTAAGGGGAGGGGCATGAGCCCCCTGTTCCCCCTCTTATACATATCGAATGAACTCCAAAAAATAATCAGGGAAGCGCCTTGTCAGGATATACCTATATACAAAATTTCAAGTGGATCAGATATTTTTATCATGAGGTATCGCGTTACGCACGCACGCACGAACGAACGAATGAACATACATACATACAGAACGGGCGGGCACATAAGCTCTCAGGCTATGACAGCCTGTGAGCTAAAAAGTAACTGTAGAACAAAACAACAAATATCATTTCAAAAGAGAAAATGAAAGTAAATAAACAACTTATCATTAGATAAACAACTATAGCTAGGTTACCATATGGGGCAAATAATGCCATTTTGGCGCCAGTGAGATACCTTGATGAGTACATGACCAAATCTGTGACAAAATTTCCATATTTGGAAAAAACTTTAATCGGTATTTATGCTGCATTTTCCCTACTTATGTATAGTGAAAAAACTTTGACACAGATGTCATGTATGCACCACATTGGCGCAATTTTTTTCTGGCGCCAATTTGGAGAACTTGGTTTTTAATTACCAATTTCATAAATATTTTTTAATCATTTTGTTGCAATCGTGCGAATGTGGTGCGTATATGACATCTGCGCCAAAATTAAAAAAGTTGCAAGTAAGTTATTTTACAGTTTGGATGAGGAAGACATTTATACTAAAATTTAAACATTATACGCATTTTTTTTTTTATTTATTAATAAATAAACAATCATAGTCGGTTTACTATGTGTGGCATAAAATCGCCATTTTGTTGCAATCGTGCGAATATGCTGCGTATATAACATCTGCGCCGAAACTTTAAAAAGTTGCAATTTAATTATTCTACAGTTTGGATGAGGAAGACATTTATACTAAAATTTAAACATTATACGCAATTTTTTGCTATAACTGCTATTTATATATTTACAATTAAACATAAAAAAAATATCCTAAAAATGCTCTCACGCATTCATAAGAGAGTGAGAGAATTTAGTAATTGTAAACATCTCTCCGGCTTTTGCCTTCTTGGTATAAAATCGCATTGTTTGATGACAAAAGTAAATTCAAACACCCAAATAAACAAATAACATACAGTTAACAGATAAAACCATTTTTTAAAGTAATTCTGCTATTTTGTCCTGTAAGACACATAATGGTAGAATTGGATTAGAAAAATATTTTTTTTTTTTTAATAGAAAAATGTTATTTATGTTTTATCTAATAAAATATTTAAAATACATTTCTGTTAGCCTGTGCGAAAAAGAATAGCGAAATATTGATTGAAGAAATATTGAAGAGAAAATGGTCAATTAAAAAAGACTTGTAAATTTTATTCAGCGGGAATTTTTTATTTCAAAATGTTAAATTTATCTATAGTAATAACGCATAATTGCATAAATTTACTTTGAATTGCAAAATTTTTCCTTCAGTACTACTTGGTTATACCGTCAACCAATTACGCCAAATTATACAAAGCGCCAAACTATTAGCCAGATTATATAGATTAGCATAAATTTTCATTTAAATAACGAAAAACAAATTAGCAGAGCATATATAAAAGTAGAAAAAAATGTCGAATTAAAAATCACTTGATGACATAATTAATATTTATATTATGCTTAATGTCAAGTGAATGTGACATTTACAATCATCCATTATTGAAGTTTAATCTTGGAATTTGGCGATAGATTTTTAATCGATGGGGTAATCTTTCCTTCTTCAGTTTTTAAATTTTAAAACTGAAATTTTTCCTGTAAGTAAAATTGACGGAATGGCGCAAGAAAAATTAAATTAACAGTAAAAACATTTGCAAAAAGAAATAAAAGAGTTATACTCATATCTATATAATTTGCGATTGAATATTAAAATATACTCTAAAAATTATCTTCACTTGAGAAAAAAAAAAAAAAAAAAAAAAAAAAAAAAAAAAAAAAAAAATTATTGCGACCATTAAGAACCTAAGTCTGGCATTAAGTCAGTAGTGCATTTTCGGCTTAAAAACACATTCTTTGGCAAGAAAAAGAAGATGAAAATGGTACAGAAACGAATAGTAACTCAAAACTTACAGTGTCTTTTATAATCAGATCTGCTTTTTTCTGCTGTAAGTTATATTATACGGAAATTCGATAAAAAAGAGAAAGAAAATAATAAAAAGGAAAATAACTATCATTCAAAATTCATTTAATCAATTTCTGAAATTCATGTTTTCATTCTAACGCCAGGGATAAGTCGCCAAAATTTGAACCAATTGTTATATTTCGCGTTAATTTATTTTTTAAGCATTACAGATATTTTTTTCATTTTCAAGATAAATATATTTTTATAATATTACGCCTCATTTAAGCGGTCTTTCTTTATTATTATTAATATTATCAGTAGTTATTTTCTGCTATTATTTGCAAGATATTTGTAATATTTCTAATAGATATAGCCATTTTAATTCTTTTAGCAATTGTAATTTTCGCTAAAAACAGCTACTGGCAACCCTTTTGTCAAAAATAACCGAAAAATACAAAATTTACTACTAAAAATCAGAGTTATCCCTGTAAATTTGAATCACAAGCCTTCGGAAAATTATTTCCTATCGAATGATACAATCGGCAAAAAAATCCATCGGGTAGTTTTTGAAAACACTCTTTTGGAAGTTTCAGAACTTCTGCTTTATAATATATATGATAATCTAGATAAAGCAGTGTTAGTACGACCAAATTTCATATCAGATTCATGTTCACGTTTTCTAGTTTCAAGTTTTCTCATAGTTTTGCCTATGTAATATTTTAAGTCACCAGTTTCTGTAATATAAGTAATTTCATAAACCCCTGCAAGATCATCGTATCCCATAGGATCAAATTGTTTATTAAGTAAACTCTTTAATTTTGGTGGCGGTGTCGCACTAAATTCAATATTAAATTTTTTTAATTTACATTAAAATTAAAATTAAATTTAAAGATTTTAAAATTAAAGTTAGTAATTCTTATAAGATGTCAATATTATTTTTTATTTTTTCGTTACACCTATCAAGTAAAATAAAACTGTTTAGTTAAATGTTTACTCTACACTTGGTTTATAATTTAATAGTATTTGAGGTCTGGCGAAGATACTACGGCTCTACAAATTCCGAAAATATTATTTTGAATTATTTTGTATGCTTTATTGATGTGTATTGTGTTATAATTAATAGTTTTACACTTGCACACACACATACAGGGTGAGTCATAAATATCGAAACAATAGGCTATCTCCTTAAATATTGCCCCTAGACCCATACTTCCAATTGCAAAGTTTCATAAAAAAAGGTGAATTTTTTGATAAGATAAGTTGCAACTCCATGGGGGGTATATTTTAAAAAATGCGAAAATTAAATTTTTATACGGCCTCCAGAGGATAAAACATCCAATTAGAAAAATTTTCCTTATTCATTCCTGGACTGAACAAAAAAAATTTCATCTTGATATCTTCAAAACTCAGAAAGTTATGACAATTTTAATAAATCGTGAAGTTTCAAGGGATCAGACACAAATTGAAATGCGTGTAATTGAAGAAACAATGTTGCTGTAATGGGGCCAGGAAACATTTTATTTATTTATTTATAAAGTTGGAATTTTGAATATTTTGTGATGGTTAACCATATAATTTGTAAGCATTATCACATCATAAGACTTCTTAATATTTAAAAAAAAAAAAAAAAAAAAAAAAAAAAAAAAAAAAAAAAAAATGAGTAAATTAAAATTGTTATAACTCAAAATATTATTTGTCGCGTTGAATTTTTTTCTTTTGATTAAACGAAAATGTCTAATTTTCAATTTTAATTCAGCATTTTAAATACTATGTATTTAAAAAAAATAAAAGTATTTAAAATAGCAACATTAAAAAAAAGGTAATTTTTGTAAACAAATCACATTTTTAAAAGTAAATTTTCTGAGCTGAAAAGTTACCGTTACCGACAGTTATTGACGTATGTCAGTTTAAAAATGAGAAATACTGAAATACAAACAATTTGATGCAGTAAAGTGCATTTAGTTTTAAGATGGGCAAAGATGGGCTCCTAACGTTTAAATGCTGTATAGTTTCGATTTCAAATTTTGTTTAAGTTTTGCCATTTTCACCTTCTTTAATTACTGTTTAAATGCGTCAGTTGATTTAAACTTTATTTTTTTATCACGTCGATTTCAAATTTTTTCATTGTGCTGTGACTCACAGACAGACATTTCATAAAAACATGTTTTTCGGTATCTTTGAGCCCTAAACCGTGTGAATCCATCGAAAACCGGAATTCAAAATTTTCATGAATCCAATACTTTCTTCTTGTAAAAATAGAAGAAAGCAAAAAATAGCTTTAAAACCTTCATAAATTTTGGAACTGAATACAGTAAAACCTCTAAATAACGGACAAATCAGGAACGCAGAAATTGTCCGCTATTCGGAGGTGTCCGCTATTGGGAAAAACAAAGATATTCAAAAAGTGCTAAGAAACGTTTGACATTTTATTAATTGACTTTTATGTGTCCTAAAACCTCTTTTATATGATTAATCAGAAATTAAAATTATTTTTTAAGCAATGGGGCTAAATAAAACTGTACACACCTTCAGTCACTGTTCATTACATGCTTATGAAAAAACCCTGTTACAAAAGTTAACTTTTGCTTGCGATTACATGTAATTTGTTTTCCAAAGTGACATTATTGGACATTATAGAGTTCCGGTCGGGGAGGGGGATTGCACTTTTTGCTGTTAAAAGCATAAAATCTCAATTTTCCGAGGGGATATTTCAATGCTCTGGAAGATTTCCCTCCTTGGCAACCCCTTCAATTCAACTCTGAACGTGAGGGGGGGGGGATTTTCCCCAGCTCATTTATCACAAAATTCCCTGATAAATTTAGAGGCCTGTTTACTTTTTTTTTATTTTTTTGTCCTTAAAAAAATACTTTTTCATCCTTTATCGCCTTAAATAGTGTCCACTATTTGGAATGTTCGTTATTTAGAGATTAAACAAGCACAAATTTAGGTTTTCAGAATGGGGATTGGACAATAGTCCGTTAAACAGAGGTGTCTGCTATTCGGGAGTGTCCGTTCTAGCGGTTTAACTGTAGTATAAAGTAGATTTTTTAAAATATTTCTATGTAATTTATTAAAATATATTTCCATTGATTCCGCTAATAGAAGAGTCATTTTCGCTATCACTATATTTACTAAACTTATTGCCTGCGCCAATAAGTTTTTAAGACACTTTTGATGAGAGTTTAATTAATATTACTTAATTTGATAACACTTTTAATGAATGTTTAATAATGGTCCGTTTTAATGGTCCGTTCAATGAGTCGTGCCAGTTACGAAGGTGGCTGCAAGGTCGAAATATTGCAGACATCTAGTATATTTATCGAAGTTTAAAGCACAAACCTATACGCTTTTATTTTATATCTAAAAGTTTAAGTGTTGTCTTGGATCGACATTTAACAATACGTAAATTTATGGTCGATCCCTTAATTGTACTTCAAATGAACTGATTTTGCTGCTCTCAGAGGCATGCTTAAGTGGTGTAAGTTAGGAATTTTGGAAAATTTTGGATGTTAATATCTTTCAGGGATTTGCAGATATCGAGATGAAATTTTTTTTGTTCAATTCAGGAAGGGATAAAATTTTTTTTTCTAATTGGAAGTTTTATTCTCTGGGGGCCGTATAAAAATTTAATTTTCGTATTTTTTAAAACAGACCCCCCATGGAGTTGCAACTTATCTTATCAAAAAATTCATCTTTTTTTATGAATTTTTGCAATTGGAAGTATGGGTCTAGGAGCAATATTTAAGGAGATAGCCTATTGTTTCGATATTTATGACTCACCCTGTATATATATAGAGAGAGAGAAATAGATAGATGCATATTAAATGATAGATAGAGGGACAGTTTATTTGCATTTCTAAACGAAATTGAGTAAAATTAAAAGTGAAACAATCTAGATTTTCAGAAGTGAAACATTTTGTTGCATTAAGTCCATGCAGTCCAACAGCCGCACAGTGGGGCAAAAAGCCTTCAAAACTGGCAAAAAATCGAAAAAATGAAATTTTATTTTGAACTACCGACATACGTCACTTTAAAAGAGCAGATGTCAGTACACATCTTCCTAGTATTAAAATTTGCGCAAAGTTATTTTGATCGTCACTAGAGAAAGAAGTTAAACTGCATATTGTGCTTTGATAATAAGTGAAAAAAAAATCAATAATTTTGTTTCAACATTCGTTTGTTAATTTCGCTATAATAATTAAAAAATAATTTTTTTGACTATGGAACCTTTAACTACAAGTATGTAACAATAATTCATTAACTTTCAATTGGTTTTAATACGATTTTTATAGATATACAGACGCTTAGAATATATAGTGGTGAAATTTATCAAAAAAAAATTAACACTGTCTACAAACATTGCAGGTTTTAGTTATGAGTTAAGGCGAGTTAAGTATTAATTATAATTTTTTCTACTAAGTATGAGTTTTAAAAGGAGAAATATGCCAGAAAATCTTGCTCCTTTTTGCCACTTTTTTAATTGTATGGTCATTTTTATAGCTAATCATCCTTAAATTTTTGTTAGTGTACGGGTGTGCCAAACATGATTATAAATATTTTCTTTGTTAAATACGAATTTTAATGCATTGTTTATCACAAAACAATGTATTTAAATTAAACTGACTATCATGGAGCGTTTTAACAAAAAACTTTTGAAAAGTAATGTGATTTTATGGTATAAGAGCTCCATAATCGGAGAAACTACGAACAAGTAGTTTAAATGAAAAGAAGATTAAATGTTTTAAAGTTTAATATAAATTTCGATGAGCAAAAGCCTGGCGAAACAAGGGAAATGCTTTAGAATTAACAAAGAGTGGCTTGGCAAATCGCTTTCATTTCCTCGATTTGAAAAACAAACAGAAGCGTCAATGAAAAGCAAACGTGCCCATCTTCATATTCCGTCTGAATTTGTTCTGAATGATCAAAAATATCAAGAGTAAAACGGTTATACAATTCTAGTTCTACATATTCGTTAGTGTACGTGACATGTATGAGTTTAAGATCTGAAAAACAGGAAAACAAAAAGTGTGTGTTAGTACTAAAACAACAGAAACAGTTTTTCTTCTGCTGTCTTTATAGTAATACGTACATTTTGCCTGAGAAAGGTTGATCCAATCCTTCAAAACGAGTCGCTAATATTCATTATAAGGTTTGCTTGAGAATAATTAAAATTACTAATTATGTTTACATTTTTTAATGCGATATTATGGATGATTTAAAAATATCTAATTAGTATAAAACTATCTTAAATTCTTGTTTTAAACTCATTTTTCTACAAAAAATATTGAAAAAGGTTTGTAAATTAATTAATAAATTGCTATTTTAGCTTATGTAAAAGTTAAAAATTTTACTACTTTTCTTCTACAAAAGAATCCGTGATATGCTTTTTTTGTTCAAAGTAAATTTTATTTTTTGCCAACTTTGGAGACTTCCTGCCCCACTGTGAGCCGTGAAGAACCATCTTATAGAACTCTTTCTTGTAGAAGTCCCAACATTATCATTTATCTTTTCAAATCCAAAGATTTTAATTCAAAGCACCAATATTATCCTTTACGCTTAACTGTTATTAAACAACAATTAGACATTTCCATTGTTTTAAAAATATTGTATTTGACTTTATTTGTAAACTTTTAACCCTTCGTATCTCAACAACTCCGATTAAAACAAATATTGACTCAGATAATAGAATACACCCTCTTTTAAGCATATAAAAATAATTTCAAAATTAAAAGACTTAAAATTAAAATAATTATTGACTAAAAGATACCTTATTCACATCTACAATAAACAGAAATTGTTTGAAACATTTTAAAAGAATATTGTCCATTTTCTAATAGAAAATTTTAAAGTATACAAAATTATTTCCGACATATCCAGCCTTTTTAATTTGATATAATTTAATTGTCATTTTTTGCAAAATCTAACAGAAGGTTTTCAAAAGAAAAAGAAATGGTATGAGAAATTAACTGAATATAATGGTCTGTTGAGAATGTCAATGATCATTTTGTATTAAGTGCTTTGTTGGGAAATAAGAACAACAGATAAAATCGTGTTTTAAAACTTAATGTGAAAGTGCTATTAACTTTGGGTATGTTGCAGATGTGCATCACGGTGATAGAAAGGGTTATTCTTACTTTGAATTACATGCATGTTAAGTAAAAGTAGACTTACAAGGAAGGTCTCCATTCTGGACATACTCAGAATTTTATGAAAAAAATACTAATTAAAGTACTTATGTATGTAATAAAGACTCAGTCAAAATTACTGGCGGAATCACAGAAGAAAATGTGTTAAAAAAAAAAAATATTTTTTCAAATATTTGGCGTGAAAAGACGAAAGAGTCACTCGATTTGGCGAGCAACCCTTTTCCTCGCCAAAAGCAAACGATTATAATGCAACTCAAAATTGTTGGATATTTAGAATGCGTGTAAATGGTATTTAATGAATTTAACCATAAACAATGAGACACTTTAATATATTATATACTTAAATATACATATTGTATTATATTTATATTATTTGTTGAAATAGTTATTTAATTAATCAATGGAAAAAAAATTATAGATAAAAAAATCATATTGAGAAAAGTTATCTTCATATATTTAAAAGTATTCAAAAAATAAAAGCCAGTGGTTTCCATAGTAACAAAATATAATCGACACTTCTCAATTGAACTTTGAGCTTGAAAGAAATTTAATTAATTTAATTTATGAATTTCGTTTTAAATCTCAAATTTTGATGATTAAATTTGAATATAAATACACATAAATATCGATATAACAAAATTATACTTAAAACAAACTAAAACTTACAAAACTAAAGTTATTTAAATTAAATTTATCGAAACAAGTTCAACATTAATTTTTTTTCTTAAAGTGTATTTGACATAAAGTATTTTTTGAATTTACATTCCAACGCCAACCGGCGATAAATCGCCAAATAACGACATTTTTATTATTTTTTTACGGTTACTGAATGGAGGCTCTACCGAAAATTTTTTTTTAGAAACGTATATATCCGCATGAGAAGAACATTAAGTATTTTTTTCAGATTTTTCGGGATATGCCCGTATGGAGACCTTTCTTGTTAGTAAATATTACAGTAAACCTCTTATGTCCGGCATCGTAGGAGCCGAGATTAAGTCAGAATTTAATATATTCCAGATTTCTGAAGGAATACCGAAAAGTCTTCCTATATTCTTAATGATGTCTTCATTCTTAATTTTATTTTTAGCCAAGTGACAAATGTCTGAGAAATCAGTAAAATATATATCTATTAAAAAAAAAGTATTTTAATAGATATTTCTTGTTGAAATAAAAAAATCTAAAAAATCAGTGAAGTCATTTCTTCTAATGTATCTTTTCATCTCATTCTAAGAAGTCAAATTCAATTTTATTTATATTGATTTTTTGGCGTTTTTTCAATGAAGTTTTCCTTGTATGTTATACCAATGAAAAATGTTAATTTCCGAAGTTCAGCCTTGGTTCTCAATAGAATAATGAATTATTTTAAGCTAATTTATGCTTTTGAGTCCTCCTCTATGAGTCCTTAGTACAATGATATTAGGGTTCCTATTTAGCAAAGCATCATCAATTTTACTAAACACGGATCTATTGCTGTCGAATTTTTTAATTCATATATAGCTGCTGTTTGGTGCCGGATTTTTTATGTTCCCTGATTTCGGAAAGTCGAATTTTTCTAAGCCGCTCTGAATTAAAATTGAATGTTTCATAATTAAACAATGAAAATCATACATTATTTTTTTCGGCTTTTCTTTAACAATTTTTTCTTGTATTTTTTACCAATGAAAAATGTTATTTTCTAAAGTAGAGCATTGTTTCTCTATAGAAAAATGAATTTTTTAATTTGGTTTGTGCTTTTTTCCCGTGACACTTTTTTCTTTGCGTTTTTTTTCTTTTCTGAGCGCTATACACTGTTATTGGTATTACTACATAGCACAGCATCAGTAATTTTGCTGTGTGCTGACTCAATGCTTTCAAATTTTTAATTCACAAAGAATTGCATTTTTTTTTCTCGTGTATGCCGGAAGTTTAGAAAAACGGGGAAACCGGATTTTTGTACCTTATTTTTTATGTTCCCAGATTTCGGAAAGGCGGATTTTTGAAGTTATAATTGAATATTTCATAATTAACCATAAAAATCATAAATTTTAAGTTTTTAACCAAACAGTGCATATTTTTTTGTTGATGTTGTTTCTTTTAACCATCAATATTTAGTGATAATTTTAATTATTCAATTAACAGTAACAATTTCATTCGATGGATTTACATATTACTTGCGTTGCATAAAAAATAAGGGTCCAGGTATTATTGAATAGATAAATCAGGTGTAAAAGTGGTCCTAATTTTATTCGCAATAGCATCTTATTTAGTTAACTTTTTGGATATGAAACTGAAAGAGATTTTTCTGCAAAACAATTGTTCTGAAAATCCGTCTTAAGTCCCGTCATCATTGCCCATATAAAGTATTTAAATTTAATATTATTTTAAAAATTTCTTTCACCTTGCATGCCATGAGAGAAGAATGTTTTATAAATGAATTGACACAGTAAAAAAAATCTTATGGCGGAGAGATATGATAAATGTTTGAAAGTCCACACTGGAAAATATAAAATTATTTGTTCTTGGAAAATATATCCTTTAATTTTTATTTATTTATTTATTTATTTTTTTGTAAATAATTGTAAATTTTTAATTTTTTTTCTTATTGAAGAAATAATTGATTTCTTTTTGCTTCAAAGTAAAAATTTCATGATAATCTAACCAACCGTATCAAAAATGCCTCAAATGACCAAAATAACCATTATAAGAAACTTGAATTAAAAATTTAAATTAGCTCTTCATCATATAAAAACATTTCAAACTCATAACCTCCATTGTAAAGTGTATTTTTTTATCAGTATTCTCTGCTATATAATAGTATGTGTGCTCATAAAAATTCATTTTAATATAAGCTAATAATAAAATCAGTGACACCTTAAGTATACTTGATCACTCAACGAAACATAAAATTTCCTCTTCATCATATAAAAAAGCTCAAACCTTCTTGGCCTCAATTTTCCTTCTAAAGTGTATTCTTCCAGATTCACATTAAGATTAAGATTCAGCCTGGTGGGGAGGCCTACCAATTGGTTTGAGCTCAACAAGCCCCACCTAGTGCATTTTTCCATGTGGATTGTTTGAATGAGCAATACAGCTTTCGTATATAATATCAAAATATTACATTTGAGACACGTTTAAATATTGCCTGGTTATTTAACAAAATATAAAATTACTTATTCGTTTTATGAAAATAGCTCGAACTTTCTGTCACATAATTTCTCTTTTTAAGTACACTATTAAAACTTTTTCTGTGAATTTCCTAAAAAATCTTTATGGTAAGTATTATGTAAAATGACAGAGATTAGAAAAACTGAAATTCTGTTACATAACAAAGAAGTAATTCCGTAAATTTAGAAAAAACTCTGTGAATTACTATCGTTAAATATATACAAGACTCTGTAAATTTACTTTTAATGATAATATTTTAATTTAGCTTTTAAAATCATTCAATTTTGAGTGAACATCAAATAACTAGAATTTTCAGAATAAATTTGAACTGCTGTATCGTTATACTTTATACGATACAGCACGACTTAACGATAACGATAACGATTTTCTTAACGATACTGCTGTATCGTTTAAGAAAATTCGTTTTTAGCCATCCTGGGTGTTGAACTCGAGACAGTGGAAGTACACCATACTGACTAATCTATCAGAGCGATAGCTACAGATGGCAATGTATCTTTTTTTATCTTTAAGTTGTGAAAAATCTACACTAAATCTGGTCAGATGATTGTCCCTTTTCTAAACTATTCTAACTTAAAAATAAAACAATATTTAAACTAAATTTTCTTTTTTAATATTTCTAAAAAATTTGCAAAAAATTTCGTATTGTGCGTATTTGTGTGTGCATAAGTTTGTATTTTGACTTAGATAAAAAGTTCTTTAAACAAAGACATGGAAATCCCTACAGAGAGTTATATGAATGATAAGTGAAATGACTTTAAAATGATGACCAAGAAACTCACTAGAATGCATTTAACCAAGAACTAGTGTAAATTGACAGAGAGTCTCATATTTTTATTTTCTTCTATCTGCAATAGAAGAAAGTACTGTAATAAAATCTATTCAGACTTTCTTTTTTCGAGGATTTATACGTTTTAGGGGTCAGAGACTGCAAAAAGTGCCTCTTGTGTGTGTTTATGTGTCCGTATGTCGCCGTTGTTCAATCAAAAAGTGTATGAATATATGCATAGAATGGAACCAGATGTTTTGTTTATGTTCTTCGGTAAGAAGGTATTCCTTTAATTTTGAAATATTCCGCCAAAAAAGGGGTGCTGTATTAGTGATTTTTGTACCGTTTTCAATATTGTATCATCAAAAAGTTTATAAAAATTTGCATGGAATCGGACCAAATTTTTTGCGTAAGTGTTTGGCTATTTCTAGTTGGTCCTCCCAGAATTTGAATAGAATACGCTAGATGAAATGATATTTTTAATACGCTGCTATTTTTAATAATATACACCACCGAAAAATGTATAGAGGAATGCATAGAATTGAACCACATTTTCTGTAAGCGTTAGGATGAGGCTAATACAGGGTGTCCAGCAAATAACATCCTGATTTCAAAATTAAATTTCTCTAAAACAAAGATCAATAGAATTATGCAGTTTATGTTTACCAGGTAAGCTGTAAAAATCTTATACAAAAGTTTCGAACGGTAAATACAGGGTGATAATAATTAAAGTCCGAGTTTCAAAACGCTCTAAAAAGCGAACCACTCGTTAGAATGGCGTCAAAATTTAACAGCGAATTATTGAAGAAGGGGGAAAGAACATGAACCAAAAAACAAGTTCCAAATTTGAGTGACAGATAGCGCTGTAAGCGTCAGTATATGTAAATTAAAATACCTGGCATGCGCACGACAATTTCAGGGCGCGTTGGGTAAACGGCGTTTCCTCATTTCGCTTCTCAGACGTTGGCCATGAGTGTCTCAATGAAGGATCGTGCTCTGCTTGTAAAGCTTTATTACAAGAACGGTGATTCTGCACCAACGACTCTGCAGAAGTTCAGGACTCTCAAGGGTATGAAAAAAGACGCTGGACCGATGACTGTCAGAGGTCTGGTGAAAATGATGCAAACATTCGAAAATACAAGTTCGTTTGACGTGCAGTCTGGTACAGGAAGGAAAAGATGTGATTCGGCGTTAGTTGAAGAAGTGGCCACAGCAGTTCAGGAAGAGTCTAGCGGTGGTGAGCAACCATGCAGTGCACGGAGAATTGCCCGAACGGAAGCAGGACGTTTCGGTCCCGCCATTTCGGTCCCGCCGTTTCGGCCCTGCCGTTTCGGTCCCGAGACGTTTCGGTCCCAAGACGTTTTGGTCCCTGGCCATTTCGGTCCCGAGACGCTTCGGTCCCAAGACATTTCGGTCCATGGTCATTTCGGTCACGAGACATTTCGGTCCCGGGACTTTTCGGTCCCTTCTCCAGCAAGCTGAAATTTTGTGCACGGGAAATATCTGACATAATTTTATAAGGAACATTTTAGAGTGTTGAATTCAGGGGTAGGTCATTCCCCCCGGAGCTACCAAATGCCCCCCCCCAGAAAATTTGAAATTTTGTGTTTTCAGTGGTAAAAAAGTGTAATCCCCCAGGGATTCTATTGAATCCCCCCCGGAGCCACAGAAGTCCCTCCCGGAGAAAAGGATCTGAATTCAACACTGTTTTTTTAACTGAAAGTCGCATAAAATTTTAGTGTAATACGAATAATTAGAAGTAACAAGTACCCCAAAACTTGATCAATTATTTAGAAATCGATGGAGATTTCTGAAAAAAATTCACAGATGAATGGCATTTTGTAAAATTGCCAGAATGTTTTGAATTCTTGAACGAGGAAACGGCGAAGTTAACTTGGAAATTGATAACTAAATTTATAAAATAACCCAATTAACTTATTATATTAACACACCCCATAATAGTTATAAAATTTTAACTTCTGAGATGCATGTTTCTTCTCCAGGGAGACAAAGGCTTTTAAATTGCCAGGAGAAAAAAAAGTTATTGTTATATGGAATTTATATTCTGACATTTAGCATATAATAAGATTTCATCGCTGAAGTCAATTTTCAGAATTATAAGTGTTTCATTATTTTGCACCCCCGCCACTCCCCGCATACGAGCAAAAATGTTGAAAGAAATAAAAGACATCTTTATCTGGTGGTATTTTACCCCCTGTGCCAAAATTATCATTGAATCCTCTTATTGTTTATGGCATTTTTTATATATTGTTTTTGGTTACCAGCATTTATTTTCCTTTTAAACTTTTCCGTTTTTAAATTAAGAAAAGAGTTTCCAGATTGCAACACGTGGAAGTAGTTAGCATTTCAATTATTTTATTACATAAATATATGACACGAGCAGAAATAATTATTAAAATAATTTGTAACCTAAAGATTTTTTTTTTTTACATTTTAGAAAAATGAATTACATCTTGAATTATTAGCAATTATTTTTTCATGACAGCAGTTCTTTTTTTATTGTTATTATTACAATCTAGAATGTTTATCATATTGACGCTTCCCTGTTTTTATTAATGTTTTCCAAAACAATGGCAACAGCAAAAAAAATATATTGCCATACTTTTATGCATATATCACATTTATACAATACATCTATTAAATTTTCTAAAACCAGCTTAATGAAACTAATTACAAAATTACTAATGTAATGCGTATTGAAATTTGTCATTTCATTTAAAGCTGATATTATCATATAAAATAATTATTTTTAACATTAAAATATAAAAACCCTCATAAAAAATATGAAGAAAGAAGCCTTCTGTCAAAGTAAGTTAAATTAAAAAGTAACTTAAAATATTATTTCTAGGTGGCAAATATCTTATCTAACAATCTTATTTAGTTATGTTATAATTTTTGAATATTTTAATGTCATTCATAAGCTGTAATAATAAGGATAAAAAATATTCCATTCTACTTTTTGTACTGGTTTAATTGATACTAAAAGCGTCTGAAATGAAGATAACAGCAAGAGGAATAAAAAACACCGAGAAATGCTGTTCTTTTCAAAACATTCATATTTCTTCTAAAAAATGCCAGCGATTATGTGGGGGGTCCGTCCGCATTTGAACTCCAGAGTATAAAGGGCATTGTATAGAATAAGGGTTTCATCTGACAAGTGTATAAAGATCAAGATACATAGAATAAAGCTAACTACCTAGCTCTTCTAGCTATCTTGTATAAAGATGACTATTTGTTCAGATGGGCATTGACAATTGATTGACATGCAGAATTTTTGCTTAAAAGAGGTTAATCGTAGTACTTAGCTGATACTTATATGCATACATTTCCAATTTTATAGGAACACCAACATAAAAAAAAGTATTTAAAAATTCTCGGCACACGGTTTTGATTTGTTATTTACTTAATGTTATACATTATTTTATTAAATGTTTAACATCATCTTAGAAAATTTGAAAGCATTAAGAATTATGTTGTTAAATTAAAAAATTCTCAAAAATTAAATTATTTTTATCAAACATATTTATTAATAAGGATTCAAAATTATTTTAACTATTAATTGTTTAAGTGACTTATTTATCAATTACTTGTTTAAAATAACAGAAGAACTAAGTTAACAAGAACTATATAGAAGTTATAGCAAAAATGAAAAGACATATTTTTAAAATTTCAGCTACTATAATGTTATTAACTTCATTAGGATGTATAAAAATGATAAGGATTCTCAAAATAAATATATTATTTATTCATTTATTGGTTATTTTATCATATTTTTCTTACTCTTTAAATATAATAATTAATATATGATTCATTTTTGCTAACTGTAAACTATAACTTTGTTTCAAAAAATTTAAATCTGCATCTGGATAATAATGTTACCTAAACATGTTAAAAAATATTTTTACACATTGTTACAGTGTTGCATTATTATGTTTAATTAATTATTACGTTACGTTACTAATTGATTTTTCAAAATAATAATAATAATAATAATAATTTCCTTTTTTGAAATAAATAATAATTTTTGAATAATAACTTATGGTGATGAATAATTGCTATAAATTAAATTTTAAAAGCAGTTAGTGATTTTAAAATGAAAATCAAATTAATATTTTATTAAATTTATGTATTTTTAATTTAATGAATCTTTATTTAATTAAATTGATAAAATTATTAGTATGTTGTTCGAATTTTACTTCACATAAACTCGATAAATAACCTGTTTTATATTCAATTTATCATTATGTTTTGTAGTAGTTATAAACTGAAGCTTATCGTTTATCTTTTTATTTATTTTATATTTAAAGCTACTGAAATTTGAAACTATTTATTCAATTAATAATAAAATTAAAATAAAAATTGTCAATTTTTTTTTTCTGTGAAAGTGGGAGCGAAAAGGTAATGGAAATAAATAAATAAATGATAAATTAATAAAGCTTAGTTTTGTCAGTTAAAAATCGAAAATAAAATTATTTAAAATAATAGTTATATTATTATATAAAATTAAAAAATAATAATTTTATTACAAAGAAATAGGCCAACTTTCAATAAAATTAACTCACAAAAATTGTCTTCATAAGGTAAAAAACTGTTAAAAAAAATGCAGCCAATAATTATTACATAAAAAAAAGGTCGTTGGAGCATTTTTATTTTTTAACAAAAAATTTTTATAGCACGCCTAGTGACGAAATCACTAATTTAAAGATTCTAAGAAAGTGTGCGAAATCAATAAAAATAATAGTAAAATACTTAAAACAAAAAATATATGATAAAACTTAAAATATTTATTCTGTTAAATAATAATAATAAAGACGGTGTAAAATTATATAACATTGTTTAATCAAATTTTCAACTTGCTGTGATTTTATTATCACGAATTACAATAGATTAAACTTATTGGACTATTATATTCAGCTTTGTATAAAATTTGAGGGAAGGGGGGCAGGAGAATAAAAATATTAAAAAAAGCCCGAACAATGTTGAGCTTACATCGTTTAGTGGGCCTTCATTAATCAGAAACCAAGTTATAAAGTGGCCGGTAAAGAAATAGCAATGGACCGAAACGGCAAGAGACCAAAATGACTAAGGACCGAAATGGCCAGGGACCGAAATGGCAAGGGACCGAAATGTCTCGGGACCGAAGTAACCAGGGACCGAAATGTCTCGGGACCGAAATGGCAAGGGACCGAAATGTCTCGGGACCGAAGTAACCAGGGACCGAAATGTCTCGGGACCGAAATGTCTCGGGACCGAAATGTCGTGTACCCTGCCCGAACATTGAACAGGCCTGTGAGCACGGTACATAACATTCTACGAAACATCCTGCAATGCTACCCGTATAAAATTTGCCATGTGCAGGAGTTGTTCCCTTCTGACTTGCCAGCAAGATAGCGTTTTGCTTTGGAATTTCTCGCTCGCATGGAAGTGGACAATGATTGGCCGTGGAAAATTCTGTGAACAGACGAAGCCCATTTCCACCTGACGGGATATGTCAATACACAGAATTGCCGAATATGGGCAACAGAAAATCCAATCGCAACGAACCCAGTATCACTTCATCCTGCAAAGGTCAATGTGTGGTGCGGATTTACGGCATCATTTATCATACACTCGAAAAAATAAATGTGTAAATTAGTCAAATTTACATACATTTATGTGTAAATTTGTAAATTTACACACTTGCCATGTACTTTACACATTTTTTTGCAGAATTTTACCTGTTTTTATGTGTATTTAGCTTTTAAAACTAAGTGTGTAATTTGTTATCACTTGAAAAACATAAATAAGTGTGTAAAAGTAGAAAAATACCTAAATTGACACCGACTGGTGTGTTATTGTAATTTACGCATAGTTCTTATATACACTGATAAGTGTGTAAATTTCTAAAATCACCCACTTGTCATGAAAATTACACATTTTGTAAAAAGAATTACTTGTTTTTATGTGCATTTATTTTGTGATATTAAGACTGCAAGTTGTTGTCGGTTGGTTACCCAGACAAATGTGTAAAATTAGAAAAATACCTGAATTTACATGTACTGGTGTGTTATTTTAAATGTTCGTCTGCATTTTGTGTAATAGCAAGTACGCAGGTGAAAAATGAAAATTGAAAACATCTGCTGTATCGTAGTTTCGCCATTTTTATATAGAACATGTCAAAAGAGGAAAGATTGTTCTCCTCTGTTAACTCAAAAAATAATAATAAATCATAATACAATTACAAATAATCGAGGAATGTTAATTATCACAATGTGTGTCTTCATATTTAGAAAAAACTGAACTATTTTTTTCTTTTCTATTGTGATTTTAACGGCATGAAACAGTTGGATATTCTTTAACAAAGGTATGTAAATGTTTTGTTCTAATAAAAATAAAGCTCTTCAATTGACAACTAATTTAATAGATTTTCATGGTTCAGTTTTTCATATTTAAACTGTAAGTTTTTTGACATACAACCAAAAATTAAGGAATTTAAATGTCATTATAAAGTATTATATTTAAGAAAATGATAAAATTTCGGTGCTTTATTTTCTAATATTGTTCGCTTCTTTTTTATTTGAATATATCTAATCTTTTCCTAGCTTAAATTCCTTTTATTATGTAAAAATGTAAAATAATGTTTATGATTTCTGTGTGTTGTGAAAGTTTTATCATAAAATGTGCTATCATATTTCAACTAAATTATGATTATTTTATTGAATTAGTAAAATTTACATTAGAAAATCTTAATCGTTGTCCGAGTTCCAAAGGTGTCGCAAAGGTGACTGCGTTCTTTCATATTAAGCATACTTATGACTATTCTATGAAAGCTATAATTATGAAGAAAGATAAGTATACATATATGTATTAGTTATTGAATTGACTTTTGAATTTAAACGCTAATTTAACACATTTAGTGAAATACTTTGTGCACTTATTCTAAAAAGAATTATATACATGATATGTATATGTATATATATATGTATTTGTAAAATGTCTCATTTTTGACAAAATGAGATTATTTGTAAAATGATACATTTTTACAAGAATGAGATTATTTTTGGTTAGAAATTGAATTAACCGTATAAATGAAATTTCTTAAAACTGAGCCCAATATTTTTATTAAATTAGTTAGTGTTTTTAATTTCAGTATTTGTGAATTTATTATCTTAAAAATGTAATTAATTTGTGTACATCAATATAATAATAATAAAATTAAATAGATTGCATTTTTTAGTTCATTTATGCTTTTTTGTATGTTTCTGTATTTATAAACAAATTTTGATACTTCTTAAGATGTATTATGTAAACCTGTAATAATAAAAAAATATATATATAGAATGTAAAAAAAAAGTCATGCGCGCATTTTTTTTTTTTTGGGGGGGGGGGGGGGAGGACATTTTTTGAAGCAAGCTATTTTAAAGTATTACATATTATTCTTCAGTATATGTAGATGTACCAGTAATTGACAACCTTCTAGTAATGTATCAACAATAAATCACAATAGATAAATAAATAAATGCAAACTAAGCTTTTATTATTTTTTCTTAGGGAGCGAACGATTTTAATAAGCTGACTTAAACCAGTAATTAAATCGTGATTTAAATCAACTTTTTTTTAAATCATTGACTAAAATCATAAATTTTATAAAAATTTAAAATGACAGAAAAAGTATTAAAATCTAAGGTTACCATAATTTGGCAAGTTTTTACAGGTACTGACTTTTGAATACACAAAAAAGCTTTAAATAATTATTTCTAAGCTTAATTTCTGAGTATTGTCAAAGATTTAACCATGATAATTTTGTAAAAAGCATATTTTTTATCTTATACGTATAAAAATCATTTAATTTAAAAATGATATTCAAATCTGGTATAAATCTGGTGTAAAAGTCATAATTTCCTTTTAAGAATCAAATTATTGATTTTTTTTATATAATATAGACTAGCAAGTATAATAATTTTCTGCAAATAAACGAATAAAGTAGCTATTTATCTTATTTTCTCATTCTGCTTTTGCAATAATAAATTTATAGCAAATATTGGAACTAAAAATAGAATGAAATAATGACATCCGCTGAATCGCTATTGTAAAAGAAGGCATGAGAAAAAAAATGTAAAATATTAAGCATAGCAAGAGCTTATTCAGTAAAAGTTGAATGTGTTTACTTTTTCAAGTCATATACACCCAAATAAAAATTTTCATGATTAATTAAGGCAGCAAAACTGTCTGAAACACTAAATGCTGAGAACTTCCACTAAGTGCTAATAATGGTGCTGTTTAATGTTTTGAGGATTTCATATATAATTGGCTATTCCTTATATTTACTTTATATGTGTGTATGAATGTGCTGACATATTTTGGGGGGTTAATATATGCAAATGTGGATGTAAATTTAGATTCAGACTATTGGAAGATTGCAAAGTGACATGCAAATAAATTTGTTAATTTTGTTATTTGTGTTACTAATTGATGAAATTACTTATTTGCAGTTGTTATTAATTCTGTAACTATTTGCTGTTTCCTCTAAGCACTTTTTTAGGGTGGAAAAACTTTCTTCTTATGAAATTGGCAAAATGCTACCTTATTAAAATATAATTAAATTCACTTACAGTAAACACAGCTTTCTTGTAATACAACTTCCAAATTACACATTATTTCTTAATCTAAGTTCCCAAGATCTTATAAAAGTGATAGAGAATTATTTCTTTAGAAAAAAATAAAACATGTTATTATTTAATTGTATTTTTCAGTTTGTAATTCATAAAATTATTAAAATTAACGGAACTTTGTTTATCATAATGAGAAACTGAATGCTTTTTATAATTACTAAACACATTACTCAGTATATTTCCCCATGAAATAATGTATTTTTTGGAACTAGCATCTTCCCTTTTTTTTCTTTCTAGAATGAGCACTAAATTGTTAATAATCATTTTAGTAATTAAAATATGTTATATACTAATTAAAAATTATATTATTATTAATTTTATGCTAATTAAAAATGTATATTATGTTCCTAAATACAGAGATTGTTGTTTAATAATTATTAATTTTAAATAGTGTTAATAGTTTATGATAAATGCAGTTATTAATAATTGGATTAAATGTAAATATCACTAGTATTTAATATAGTTTTGCATAATATGTAATGTTATTATATGCTACAAAGGAAACAACTACTAAAAATAGTTCATAGTTACAGACATTATAAAACTACTTTGTAGTTTTTATAATACCTGTAACTATGAACTATTAGTTATGTTAGTTAAAGGATAAAGACACAGATTATGTTAGCAATAAAAGTTTTTTTTTCTTTGTTTTTGTTTTGGTAGTCATTCAGTATTTGAACATTGGGGACAAAAGTCATAAAATTCCAATTTATATCAAAATAATCTGATTCAGTTCTTTCAGGTATGATGTACTACTCATAGTACGTGTCTTTTAATGGGGTATTATTTTGTTTTAAGAAATCTTTTTGCTGATATTTACATGCATTAATGTTAGTGTATGTGTATGTATTTACTATATGACTTCATTTTATGCTTAAGCATTTAATAATAATAATAATAATTATTATTATTATTTGGTTAATTTTCTCTGCACTGTTTGCGATTCTTTTATTTCAAACATCATATTTAACTCTTTAAATTTAAAATAAAAGTTACTTTCTTGAAAGAATCATGTCTAATAATGCGCAGAAAGTAGGAGAAATTTCTAATATCAATTAAATCTTATTGCAATGTAATATTTTCTAAACATTTCCCAAAATTCTTTTTTTAGCCTATGGCCATATGTATATTGAATAATACGCAAAATAACAACATTTGCTATCTTTCAGACTATGAAATATTGGTGAAACACTAATTAATGTACTTGTATAGCTAGTATTAATATTATTATTGTAAAAGTATGTATTATTAATACTATTATATTACAAATATTAAAATGTATTATTAATATTATTAATAATAAATATTTCTAAAAAAATTGCTCTTTAAAATATTAAAAACAATATGAGTTGTTATAGCAGTAAATATGAGCGAGAGAATTTCTTTTTAACTTTAATTTAAAAGACAGAAATTGTAAAGGATTGAAATTATGCACAGTCTGCGCATAAATTGTGATTGTAGAACTATAATCCAACTCTAAAAGAAATTACAAATTGGTAATTAAAATTTCAGTTTATCATGCTTTATATAAAAATGGGTATATCGGTGATACGAAAATGATTTGTCTTTTATTTAGTGTGGTGTGAAAATTGCCAAAATACATTGCTGGTACACTATTTTCAGGGCATCAAACAGAGCTACCAGAAAATATAATCTCAATCAGTAAATGATATTGTTCTTTGTACAATTTTTTTAATCATTAAAATTATCATTATTAATCATTGGGAATTAATTCCCAATTTAAACATACTAAAACATATAATGTTAACGCTAAATACATAAAAATATGTCTGCTGGAATATTACACAAATATTTAAGTATTTTGATTACTACACACAAATCTGTGTTTTGCATGTTCAGCAGAAATATTTATATGAAGAGAATGCTACACAAAAATCGGTGTATTTTGCATATTATACAAAAACCTGTGTAATTTATATACTACACAAAAATTGAGTATTTTACATAAAACACAAAAGTATGTGTTTCTTGCATTATACACAAAAATACATTTAGTCACAGAAAATTACACATATGAATGTATGAGAATATTACACATAAATCTGTGTATTCTTCTGCAATTTACACATTAAAGTGTGTATTTCAAGACTTATCAGATAACATTTACACATTTGGACTTATCATCAAATTACACTTTAAAATGTGTATTTTCAAATTTACACATTAGGCGTGTATTTTGGCAATTTACACACCAATTTACACACATAGACATGTCGTTTTTGTATCATCGATATACCTGTTTTTATGTGTAAATTTACACATTTTTTTTAGGGCCGTATTTTTTCGAGGAGACGGGTGCTTTAGGTCCTGTTACCGTTACCGTCAATGGTCAGCGCTATGAGTCTCTTTTGCGTAATGAAGTCATTCCAGCTCTGCAACAGCGTGAATGTCTGGATAGTATCATTTTTATGCAAGATGGCGCTCCTCCGCACATTGCAAATCGAGTGAAGCAGTTGTTGAGGCGGCATTTCGGAAATGCTAGAATTATCAGTCGTCATTTCTCTACAGCCTGGCCGGCCCGATCACCTGATCTTAATCCGTGTGATTTCTTGCCAACGTAGCTGAATTAAAGACACGCATTGCGCAACACATTCTGAACTTGACCCTGGATACACTTCGATCGGTTGTGGAACATGCTGTTTCCCGATTTAATCTTGTTGCCCACAACGGCGGACAGCCTATTGAACATGTTTTGCGCCAGTCTCGCCAAACTTAAAAGCAAGTTAGACGGATGCTTTATATGCAGTTTTTGGCCTCAGGACAATTAAAAACCGATTTTTCCCATCCGATGTGGTACAACCTTGCCGTGGTGGACGGGCTTAAGTAACTAACAGTATCACACGCGTACAGTCATGCACACTGAACAATACAGTTGGTTTATATCGTGTAACTTACGCCTTAGCCGTTGTTTTACGATTTTTCCTTTGTAGTCGAAATTCTGACGCTTACAACGCCATCTGTCGCTAAAATTTGGAACTTTTTTTGGTTCATGTTCTTTCCCCCTTCTTTAATAATACACTGTTAAATTTTGACGCCATTATAACGAGTGTTTCGCTTTTGAAAGCGTTTTGACACTCGGACTTTAATTACAATCACCCTGTATTTTGAAAAGATTGTGTTCTAATTGCAAAGAATGCTTTGATTTGACATTTTTCTTGCTTTAGATTGTTGCCAGAGAATGTGTTTTTCGGTTTAAAGTGCCATGTTTCATAGTTTTTTTTAATTAAATTTTTGAAATTCTAAAAATTTACTTCGAAAAATCTTTAAAATATTGCACTTTGAGCTGAAAAATTATTTCTCTGGAGGCAATCTAAAACAAGAAAAATGTCAAATCAAAGCCTTCTATGCAATCAAAACGCAATTTTTTCAAAACATTCACTGTTTGAAATTTCTGTATAAGATTTTTACAGCTTACCTAATGAAAAAACCGTTTACCGTATATTACTACCGATCTTTGTTTTTGAGAAATTTAATTTTGAAATCAGGGTGTTATTTGCTGGACACCCTGTAAATCCCTCTTGAATTTGAAGAAAATACGCCGGTAGGAGGCGGATTTTTGTGCCATTTTTAACATCTTACTACCGAAAAATGAATAAAATTATGCATAGAATTGAACCAAATTTTTTCTTTAAATATTTGACTATGACAAGTAAATGGCCATTGAATTTTTTAAAAATCTACCAGAAGTGGCCTGCGATTTTCGCACCATTCTCAACATTGTACACCGTGAAATGTGTAAATTTATGTACAGAATTGAACTTAAATTTTTGTGTATGTTTTGGGCTATAGACAGCAGATCTTCCTTGAATTTGGAAACATTTCGTGAGAATGGAGCATTACGACTTACGGAGTATTTTGTATCTTTTCTCAATTCTTCATCGTTTTATTGTTTATCGGCTCGTGCAGAGACGGGAACTTGCGCCCTGCTAAGTCGTCATTTCCAAACAACTGATAACAACAGAATAAGGGAAAACTATTGATTTTAATAAATATCATGATCCACTTTAACTCATTTTTACTTCGATTAATTGACTGAAGTAGAAAATTAAGATGAAAATCACAGTTGATATAGTATTCAATTAATAATATTAAAGTATTAACACCAACTGCTTGAAATATTAAAATATATGTATGAAATATAAAAAGTTTTGGGATTGGCACACGCAACTCGTTTTTTGTGTTTTTTACTGAAATTTTTAGCAGTGTGACATGCGGATTTTTCATATATAATAGCTTTAATATAAATTATTAAAATATCGCATTCATGACATATTAAAACGTGCCATACTGCTTAACTAAATATAAAATATAACATCTATTTAAGAGAAATTCTGCAACAGTTTAATAAATTTACTTATATTTACACGAAAAGATACCATTTTCTTTGGTTAAATTGAAAATAAGTTGATTAGTTTTAAAATTTATCACAAGTATGATAAATGATTTACTATCTTCTCGACATATCATCAACAAATAACATTAAAGATACTGTAAAATGATCATTTAAAAAAAAGAACTTTAATTTTTTTTAATTAATTTTATACAAATAATAGTGTATTATTTTCCAGATCTACCAAGTTTTTAACTTCATTTAATTTGTATAATATTCTATCCATTAATCTCATTGAAACAATGGGAACAATGGCAAGAATCACCGTTTAAAGGAAACTGACTACAACATTAAAATTTGCTCTTGATCATATAAGAACAGCTCAAACTTTTGTTGTCTTCTGAAGTGAATTATTCCATGGAAAATATTTTAAAATGCTCTTAAACAATCCAGCTGTTTTATACTCTAAAAATATAGTGTTTTTTTTACACTGTAAATGGCACCTGATCATTTAATATGATGTAAAATAGTACATTTATTTCAAAAATAATACCGAAATGATTTTCTTAATACGCTCCTATTTCTATGAAAAGACATTATGTTGCTTGACGACCCTAAAAATATTCTGAATATTTTAACAATTTTATTAGAAATGTGATAATTGCATTAATATAGTCTCTGAATACTGTTAAGCAAATCCAATAAATACATGTAGATTTAGAAAGCGGAATATCTTTTATCTTAAATAATGTAATGATCTTTGATGCCAGTTGCTCTCTTTTTGAGGCAATGTAATTTTCTCATTCGTTTCAATGTGACACAAAATCGAATTAATGTAAGAGTATAGATATCTAATAATTCAAATAAATGTAGAAAACTAACAAAGCAGTTAATATTGATATGTAATATAAATATTATTTTTTTCCGGAAATACATAATATACTGCGTTATTAAGTGATGTAAGTAATAATAGTAAAAATAGTTACTAGATATATCAAAATAATTGTTTCAATCTGAGGCATAATTGAACAATTCTAAGAGTATAAGAAACGAATGATATGACTGATTATACGAAATCTTACAATACTATTGATATTATCTATGTAATATAAATATTATTTATCTTAAAAAGTACACAAAATATTGTGTTATAGTGAAATATAAGCAATATAGTTACTTTATCAATTATTTCAATATGATACATAATTAATTAACTGTAAGGCAATATAAAACTAAAAATTAAATTAGATGTATAGGAAATCTAACAATTCTATTGATACTTCTATATAATATATATATTATTTAAAAAAATATATATATATATATATATATATATAGTGTATTGTTTTAGTGTGTAATGTAAGATAATAATTACTGTCTAGAGTTGAAACAATGAGACACGTAATTGAATGTGTAGGGAGTGTAGAAAACTAATCATTCTGCTGAATATAGTAAATCCAACAGTACTATTCATACTTCTTTGTAATATAAATGTATTATTTTCTAGATATAAAATATGCGACGTTATAAAGTATTATATACAATAATATTTACTTTGATTAATTAACCAAGATAAAATCTATGTGTATATCAATAATCTATAAAAACCTAATCTTCGATAGCAATCTGTATCATTTATTTATTCTTTTAAGAAAAACCCACTCAGACAAACTGTCTTTTTCTTTTCTGTAGCTATCAAAACCATTTGAAACTTTGGCAAGAAAAACGCACATGACGAAAAACTTCCGCCAGATGCACCAGTGAAATAGAAAAGAACATTCTTATATATGTACTCTTTGAAACGGATGCAATATAAAAAGTATTTGCTTCACGCCTGAAGTTTGAAGTTTTCCTAGAAATATTTTAAGAACACGGAATATTAATCTTAAAAGATGACTGAAAAAAATCACTAAAATCTTTGCGATTGTACTTGTGAATAAACTTTTTATTCTGTGTTTTCTATTGTTCGGTTGTAAAAGAGAAATAGAAGTTTTTTTTTCTCTCATCTTATTTTCTTTCTAATTTTTGGTAGCCAGGGAAATCTGGATGTAATCTCCTGTTATATATGAAAAATTTAAATTGTGATTTAAAAACACTGTTAAGATCTTCGTAAAATGTCGCAAAAGTACTATTTAATTATTTACCTAATTGGTTTTTATTACAATTGTTTATACTATTTTTTCTTTATTAACTAGATCATCTATAAATACTATTAAAATCTGAGTAAAATGTCACAAAAGTACTAATGTAATTACATACCTAAAGGTTTTTTTTTACAATTGTTTATACTTTTTTTTCCTTTATTATCTAGATCATCTATAAATATTCAACTAACCCGAATCACGGTATATTCAGAGAAATCTACTATATTATTTTTTCCCAATTCCTATTGAATTTCTAATTTTTATTCAGGAAACTATTTTTTTAAATAATTAAAACTGGTAAAACGCTCTTGCATGCAGTAATAAATGTTACTACAAAGTTTCTTTGTATCGCAATTATGACAGTTTTAATACATGAATAATTAAACTGTTTAAAATATCCAGAATCATCATATATCACTTTTATGTGTTTTTTACTTAGGCTATTATTAAGAAGTAGTTTTATAGAAATCTGTCCTTATGCAAATCTTGGCACTATTCCATTTCAACTTCTATTTTTATGTTCTTCTTGAAATTCGATCATAACTTCTGCACTCCATTTTGATATGTAGATTTTTCAATGAATGTATATTCATTTATTTTCAACAAACATAATTTTAAATAAAAAAATTACAATTTATTAGTAATTTTTAGTGCTCATAAAATCTTTCAATATATGTATTCTGAATACATATATTTTATAACTTTTTTATCAGATCTAGATGCTTTTATGATAGTATATAAATATAATAAAATGCAGTTATTTCATTTCTATTTTATTGCAATTAGCATCATTATGCAAACTTTTCTTAGTTATTAAAAACTTCATACATTTGAAGCAATGAGTACAAAATACCTACTTCGTAACCAATATATATATATATATTAAAATTTAGCATTACATTGTTATAAAAAACATACTTTTTTATGTACAAATAATTATATAGCCAAGAACTAAAATTTGTATTAACCTCTTACCTTTAAATGGAATTACCTTTAAATGTATTATCTAGTGATGGAGTGCAACGCCATACCAGAACTATTAACAGTGGAAATAACTGTATTTAATTTGTTTAAACCTTCTTACTCTATTTTTTAAATCTGAATAATAGTGTTAAAAGTTTATCTGGTAACTGCCGCAAACGCACGCAATGTTAACGGAAGTTCCAAAGATAACTCCAGATTTATTCTGTCGAGCCGATTCAAATATAAAATCAGATACTAAGGTGATGAAATATTATTTGGGTGAATTAGTCTTCCAGATTCGTCCGGGATGTTTCAGTCGGTAGAGCATTAGCAGCTTCAGCCAAAATATGCCTGGTTTGAATCTTGCCCCAGAACTTTCCTAACTACTAGGAAACGTATTACTGGATGGTCTATATACCAACTGAAAAATTGCATTAAAAATTAAACTAATTATAACGTTATTGGTATAAAAGATACAGAATAGTATTTTCCAATATCAAGCCAACTGTAGTATAAAATTAAATTCTACTGTTGAATCGTCATAAGAAACATATATATGAACGTATTCTAGCATTTTTTGAAGTAAGTTAAAAATAAGGTTCGTGCTTATAAGAAATGGGAAAAACTTTTAAACGAAATGATAAATAATTGAAAAAGTTTTAGATGTTTTACTATTAGAAATTTAGTAACATTGTTATCACTACTTCTGAAATTAGAAAAATTCATAATTTGAGATATAGTGACCGTTAAGTTACGAAATTTCGGGTACTAAAGCGTCTAAAATTGAGCATGTATCCTGATTAAAAGTCAATTACAGAAGCCCTTTTTTATATTTAAAAAACATTTTGAGCAAAATAAAAGAGTGAAAAAACAACAATAACCAGCACATGAGAAGTTTTTTTTTAACTTTCACAAAAACATCAAAAGTATTTTAATGTTTGGTTCTTTTAACTAACGTGACTAAAACATCCACCGCATCTAACATTCAAAATAGGAAAAGAAAATTCCTGAAATGACTCTGGGGTAGAAATTTGTGTAAAGCGTGAATTTTTCTGTAAAATATTTTTAAATCAGAAAATTTGAAACTCACACGTAGGTTTTTACAAGCACTGCAGAATGTTGAAATTTTACTTGAGAGAAATTTATTGAATACTATTTTCCAATTACTTATTGCACCGATAGGAGTAAAACTTTTAAATATTTTTTAAATCTAACGAGTCAACAAATATATTTGCCTTTTTATATTAACAGATATTTGAGTTTTTAGTTCCATAAAGTTCCACATTGCAAATGGCTTTCTTTCAAAATTAGAATCATTGACAATTTGATGTTTATTTTATTTGAATATAAAAAATATAAAATAGGAAACAAAAAAAAATTAAACATCAATCACAGTTTTAGTAACATTTTGGGTGTTTAATAAGTTAAAAATTGACCTTAAGCGATGCACTTGGAAAACAATAACATTTCTGAAAATTCAATTTCAGAAATCACTTTCTTTAGTCTGAAGAATATCTGAGATTTGCTGTTCCTTCTTTAATTACAGAAAGATATTCCCCTACCGCTGAAAGCCACACACGCATTAAAATGACCTCATTTAAGATTAGAAGAAATAGCCGCATTCCACATTTTTTTTCCTCAGACAGATTTAAAAATATTAAAATTAGCTATTTTTATCTATTCATTTCTCGCTATACTTTAGAGTAACTGAAATAAGTTGTTATATTTAAATATACATATCTATGTGTTGATTGCACTTAATTTTCTCGGAGATTTCTTTGCTTTTCTTTGTTTGTTTATTTTTCGAATTCAGTTTGACTCATTTAAAAATGGCAAAGCTGTCTTAATTGGACAAAATTTAGTTGTTTAAATTTACTAGAACTACGATCATAAATTAAGCACAAACATTTGGGAAGAAAATGTGAAAAGATTAATACACATGAAGAAATTAGCTTCACCACTTCCCCCCCCCTCCCCTCTAAAAAAGAAAAATGTTCAGGAATGCTATTTGCATTATAAAAAAAAAAAATCTAAGCCTATGCACATAATGGATAAAAAAACAGGTGTGTTTACATCTTTGCCGTATAAAGTAAACTTTAAAATAAAAAAAAGATAATTTTAAAAGTACAAAAAAGCAGTTGGGACATCATATTTTAAAAAGTAGGCTTAATTCAGTCGTAAAGATAATGATAGAGGTTATCTACAGACATAAAGTAAAGAAATGGCTTTGCTTAATTCGTAAGCAGATTAATGTAGCACAAATGATTCAGTGTTCAGATAGTTAAGTATGATTCCAACTTGTTTTCGCTAGAATAAAAAGTAAGCAAAATAATTCATGTACGAACCTTGCATCACTTTTTACAAGATATGAAAAAGATATGTAACTGGCATATGTTTACAAGATATGTAACTGGCAATCAGCTCCAAAATTTCATTCTTAATTATTTATAGATTTGATGAATATTTGAATGCATTTTGATTTCAAAAAATTCCTTTTATTTTCAGACATTTGATTATATAATGTATTGTTGCTTCGTTTGATTATTTCATTAATCGACAGTTTCCTTTTTGTAATATTAGTTATACTCTCTACTGATTAAGACATTCGAATATTATATTGACCAATTTAGGAGACTGGGTGTTCAACTTATGTAAGAAATTTCTGAATTTGGAGCACTACTGCCATTTTTTTCCTTTAAAATAAATCTTAAGCTATTCAAAAAGAATTTGTTCTAAACATTTATTTAGCTAGTAAAGGAATATATTGAGCAGGTTCAGTGATACTTTGCAGGTGTTTTAATAATGAAAAGAATTGAATCTTAAAATGAGTTATGTGGTCTAGATTTGGCTACTTTAACTAAGCTCATTCCATATGTCCTTCATTATAAAACTTAAAATAATAAATGTTACTCATTTGTACGATTAACTTACCGTCATTTAAAAGTAGACGCATTAAAACTCTATTATAGTTTATGTTAGAGTTTTATGTATGCTGAATAATTATCTATTATTAGGATGAGCGAAGCAAATCCTCTACAAGGCCACTCAAGTTACATTTTGTCGTATACTTTATAAAAAACTTTTCAGTATTTTCACTTGAAATTAAACATAAGAATAAATTATGATTTGTAGATTTGCACAATGTTATTTTTTTACAGAATAACCTTTAAAAAATATTATTTTAATAATTAATTTATTCTACACGTTTTTCTATTATGGACGCATTTTTGCAAATAAAAAATAGAACCGGTATCTTTTTATTTTATGAAGGAAAATAAACCATGGGGTTAGTAATTATAGACAGAATCGTGATTAATTAATTAAATAAAATATATTTTCATTATTCCGCCAAAATCATTTGCAAATAAAAAATTTGACCCGTATCTTTTTATTTTAAGAAGGAAAATAAACCATGGGGTTAGTAATTATAGATAGAATCATGATTAATATATTAAATAAAATATATTTTCATTTTTCCGCCAAAAATACTTACGCAGTTTATACTTACGGATTTTAAAAGAATTATATTATTTATTTATTTAGGTATTTACTTTGGTAAAGTGGCAATAAAAGAATCGTAAACAAGTAAAACTAATTCTTTTATTTGGTATTTAAAGTGTTATTCGAATTGAAAAAATGAAGAATAATTGAGATTGAAGAAGAATTTAATTGAACCAAATTAAATATATTAACTACGTTTATAAATAATTTCCGGAATGTATTAGTAATTTAAAAATGCCGGGGAAAAAAAAAACACTTACTGGCATGCAGAAAAAAAGAAGAAATTAGAATGAAAATAATTACAGTTAATAGTCTTAGTACACCAGAGGGTATTGGAAAATGTAAAAAATCTATAAAACGTTCAGTTAAAAATTTTTAAAATATTTTGTAAAATTTTGCTTCGAAAATATTTTTATTGATACCAGCCTTATATCTTAAATAAAAAATTCCGAGGAAATTCTTAGTTATTGGGCTGAATTTATATTTCTAAAATTTAAATGCGACAAAACATGAGATAACGTTTTTTCTTAATAAAGATGCAAAAATAATATAAAAAAATAATGTTACTTTCAAATATTTATCTTATGAAATAGTGCTTCGCGAATTCAAACAAAGCACGGCTTTTGCTAGTAATATTTTATTCTACATAATTACAAAATCTCCCGAATTTTTTATTTCGAAATTCAGAAATTGTGCCAGAAAATGTTTAACATAATTTTATTTTTCTTTTAATCAGAGAGCGTCCACCTTGATATAAAATCAGCTATTCAATTTTTTGAATAAGAAATCAGAATTTTTTAATAAAAAAAAAAAATCACCAGATATGACAGTGCTGTACAACTTAGTACTCATAACTATATTTTCAAACATTTTGATAAAAATATCTGAAATAGTCAACTGCTTTAAGATTATTATAGAAGATGAAACACAAAAGTAATATCATTTTGCTGGGAAAAAATAAATATGAATATATAAATTTGTAATAAATTCTGAAGTATTGAAAATACATCATCGAAAATACAGAACCTATACCAAAAACTTTTGAATAGTATTTTTTCCTTGTTTTACATAGGATGTTTATCAACATGTGATATAAAAATAACTATTCAGATTTTATAATAAAAATTCAAAATTACTGAAAAATATGCAGCGCTATATGTCTTACTTCTTACTGATGACAATATTTTTCATATCTTTATATTAAAATTTCTAATACAGTAAACACTTGCATTAATATTATTAAGATTATTTTAAAAGTGAAATGTAAAAGTAATGTTGTTATATATAGAATTAAATAAGCAAAATACATTAATATGTAAAATAGTCTCAAAACTTCCAAATCAATTTAATTTATTAAATGTCTATAACGTACTCCACTACATTCTGTGTAAATCAAACCATAATAGATTACTTGATAACCATTAACATCATAGAATAAAATCGATGAAGTAGTTTTGACAAGTACTTTTGATAAGATAGACTAATATACAGAAGATTCATCATTATCAATTACGTCACTTAATTATTTTGTGTCATGTTTCAAAACAGACCTTGTACGTTTAAGGATTGCATCTATATATTTCAATTTTATATAACAATAATAAATGTCACTTGATTAAGCTTAATTTCTGTCTTCAAATTTATAAAATTCATTTGAAATAACTGACTTCCTAAATCAAATTATTTATTGTTATTTCGTATAAAAAAGGGAGATATCAGATAATTCCGTCCATCGTGTTTTATTCTTAATTTGATCATTAACATTGGGTGAAATTAATTTTTTATAAATTAGTAAAGAAAAATAAATAAAGCAAAATAAAGTGTTGGCAACACTTTCCGAAAAAAAGGAAAATCCTGACTCATATTATGGTCTTACATTTACTAAAATAGACACTTTTTGATTATTTTATTACTTTGCTCCTGGGTATTCTTTTTATATAAATTTAAAAATATCAGATACAAATATTTGACTCCATAGTTTACAATTTCTTTATAAATTGGTACAGATTGTAAATATCCATTATCCTCAGTTTTTTTCCGTACCACCTCCATGATGAATGCAATAATAATAATAATAATAATAATAATAATAATAATAATAATAATAATATTAATAATAATAATTAGGATGAGCGAAGCGAATCCTCTACTAGTCGACTCAAATTACATTTTGCCGTACGCTTTACAAAAACTATTCAGAATTTTGACTTGAAATTAAACATAAAAATAATTTATGATCTGTAGATTTGCACAATATTTTTTTTACTGAATAACATAATTTTTTTTAAATAATTTATTTTACATGGTTTCTTAATACGGACGCTTTTTTTGCAAATAAAACATTAAACACGTATATTATCAGAAGGGAAAATAAATCATGGAGTTGGTAATTATAGATAGAATCGTGATTAATGGACAGTATTCCTGTGACGTAATATAAAGTAAAATAGTGATTTTTATAACCTCGAACCGAAAGAGAAAAAAAGCTCCATTTCTTTATGGATTATTAGTTGGAAATAAATGTAAAACTATTTATGATTTTAAGTGTAAACAAAATTTCTGCTATCATCTGCTGGCAATGAGTTCAATTGATAACATTCCAATGCAATCACATAAAGTATGTAACAGCAAACCCACGGTGGGCGCTATTTGTAACGGTAAACCCACGGTGGGTGTCGTTTGTAACGTTATATGCAGACATACTCAGTAGTTTAGGTTAAAACAACAAAGTTTATTCAAGTGATAATGGCCGAAGGGAAGTGGAGCAAGTCTAAAATTTTACACACTGAGAACACTGTGAACAGCTAAAATCATACTCACAGGCCCCAACCTAGCTCAGTCGTGGCACCGCCTAACACTTGACACTGTCTCCTGGCTGAGCCGTTGAACAAAGTTTAGTTAAACAGCCCGTGGCTGTGGATAATTCTTTATTTCACCAATAATTAAAATGGAACTACTATTAAACTTTCTTACCACGGCCGACTCTTAAATCCAATATCCAAACTCCTTTCCACTGTACTGGGGGCCGTTGCTACTTTCTATTCGTCAGCACTTCGCTAAACAATCATCCACTTCGTTGTCTAATGGCAGAGGTCCGCACTCGCTGGCTGCTGGCTAATGCCAGACACACACCCACCCAAACTCACCCCCAAGCTTTTATATGCTGCAAACTGAGATACTTCACATTAACATATTACTAATAACCGCGAACTAACTGCGGAATTCGAAAGAGCACACACACTCTAGAAAGTTAAAGTAAAAGAGAGGATAGATGTCGCTTTTACGCCTACAAAATGTTAAATTATTGACGTCACGATCTCAGAAACACTAGAGTGCCTTTATGACAAAAGGTCACTCCCTCACAACCCCCCCTCGGATTCCGCAGAGAAAAAGGGCTGGGCCAAATGCATGCCCAGAACTTTTTCTTGTTATAAATTTCGAGCCGTAATAAAACACAGTGATGGGTGAAATTTAGCGCCGAAACATAACTTTTAAAATATTAACTTTAACCCATCACAACCAACAAAAAAAACTCAGTTTGCCTCAAATATTCACATATTCAATCCAATCATTCTTCTATCTTACAAATAGCCTCCGTAAAACTTCCAAAAACTCGTAAAACTTTCAAAACTAATTACTTTTTCAAAACAGCCCACTCCACTGGGAGTGCTAAAATTTCTCAAAATACTAAACTTCCGAAATTTTCCTCAATATTGCAATACAACTATAACTTTACCAAAAATTTCCTCCATAAAACTTTAATAGTACTAAAATTCGCACCAAGTCCAGAAAACCCAATGCGCAAAAATTTTCCTCATCCAAATTCCGACTTCATCTAGAATTACAATTACTTCATACTAAAATAACTCTGCTACTACGTAATACCTACAAACCCATTAGCCAATGAACTAACTCCCAAAATTCTTCAGAACTTAACTCCACTTTAACAATAATTGGGGCACATACGTACAGCGGCATATCGCTGTGCTTATGCAACAATCAAATATCAAAAATTTACAAAATGACGTCATCATGCTCTTCATCTGTATTAACTAAAAGAAAAATAGCAGAATCAATACATAACACTGGTATACTTCCCTGCAAGAAAATCACATTAACATTCAATTTTTAATACAATACAATTTCAAATTCAAACGCGGCTTAAAACTTCGCAACTTGCGGAAACCATTCCCAACTAAAGTACAAAACGCAACTCATAAAACACGAACGATAAGAAGAAAGTTAATTCATTAAATGTTAGTATAAGAGATAGAAACGCGTGTCAAGGACTTCTTGACCGCAAAACACGTGCGCGTCTGAACCGCGGCGCGTGTACAAAATAACCCAAATTACTATCTGTACTTTCTGAAAATTTAAACATACATTAACATACATTTTATAACACATGAACAATATAACAATATAGTAACATTTTTAACAAATAACACAACAATTTAACAATAGATCCAGAATTTTTAAAAGCAGTTAAGACCAAAACCTCAAACATACATAAAACTAACAATTTTGCAAACAAATTTTGAACACAATTAAGCACTAATCGTGAGTCCGTCAAAAAATTCCAAAACTGGCCAAAAAGTACCAAACAGTCTTTCTGCTTTCTATTCTTTCACATTGCTACCACATATATGCACTCTAATAGAAATTTAATAAAGAACATTATCACCCAATCATAGAGATGATTCGCTGCTGGCAGGCTTCATACTACAGGATGGTTTTCTCCTATTGTCCCAGAAACCTTGTACGAAGGATCTTTCGTCATCAGAACTGTACGGTGACGCCACAGTTGACTGTCGTGCCTGCAGCGTGGTTCGGAATGGATGCCGCGGGATACTTGTAGGTTCCGCTCGACGACTCTGCTCTGGCCGGTTTGCTGGGGTCACTCCATGGCGAGATTCACACTGTTGATGCCGGTAATCTGAGCGTTGTCTCCTCTTTCTAGATGCACCCGAAGTCACCGAAGATCCTAGACCACGTTTCTTTCCAGACCTACGCTGTTTCTTATTGGGCAAAAATTCCGACTTTAAAGTCCTTTTAACAGTTTGCCGAGTGTCCATCTGAAATCTTTTCCGGGGATTAATCACTGAAGATGGTGAACTATTAGATAATGTATGTTTGTGAGGTTGCTGTCTCATAAGTGGAGGAACTGGACAGTTTATAATTTTTTGTCTTTTATGGCACACAGAGTCCGATGTATTTGACACAGTTCTCTTATTTTTATTATCATACTTTGCTCTCGGATTGCGAGGCTTTCGACTTTCAAGAACAGTTTTTGGAGCTGTTTGACCAAATTTTCTTCTTGAATATTGATGAAAAGAATTAGATGAAGTGGTGCTGGACTCGGGACACTCATTGGATCGGGAATTTCGCGAAACACCACTCGACACATGAGAACCTTCACTACCATTTTCTCTAAACTTATAAACTCTAACCTGATCCAAATTAACCGTCATTCTTTCACCATTGACATCAAGAACCAAATTATTATTTCGAACTTCTAAAACCTCGAACGGACCTACAAACTTCGGACCAAACTTAGCTACTCTCTTTTGACGACTTGAACTTAACCAATGCTTTTCTACTAACACAAAATCTCCAACTTTCACTTCTAACTCTCTTCTACGCATATTATAATACTGAGCTTGCTTTTCTTGCGCTTTTCCCATTTGAACCTGAGCTTCCTTAACCAACCTCTCAATATCCTGACACATATACTGACTTTCCGCATCCGACACCATAACTAACCTTTGGAATGGAGTAATGACTTTTCTACCCAAAAACAATTCAGCAGGCGTTTTCCCCGTTGACTCGTGAACTGCTGTACGAAGTGCGTACGCAAAATGCTGAAGAAACTGGTCCCAATTTGCATGATGAGAACCAACATATGAAGAAATCATTTGAATTAATGTACGATTTACACGTTCAGCCATATTAGACTGAGGTCGATACGGAACAGTAAAAGAATGATCGATCTCCAGCTTCTCACACAGGGCCTTAAATATATCAGAAATAAAACAAGGGCCATAATCGCTCACTACCCTAATTGGTGCACCATATTTAGAAATATAATTCTCAAAAAATGCATCGGCAACTGCAGGTGCAGAGGCCTTCCTGAGGGGGACTAACTCTACCCATTTACTAAAATAATCAACTATAACTAGCACAAATCTATATCTTTTAGGATTAGACAATGGATAAGGACCGATTAAATCTACACCTACACATTCATTAGGAAAATTTACTTTAACAGGAATTAATTTGCCAGCTGGACTTACATTTTTATAATTATAACTTTGGCATGTGCTACAGCTGGAGACATAAGCGCGCACTGCTTCCCGCATTTTAGGGAAGTAGCAGGATTCACAAATTCGAGCATAAGTTTTCCTGATTCCTAAGTGACCTGCTAATGGATTATCATGAAATTCTTTCAAGATGACCTTACGAAGACTAGCCGGAATAAAAACTCTTAATTCACCACGTGAATTTACAATTTTAGAATAAAAAAGAAGAACATCGATAAGCTTAAAAGATTGGGACCACTTCTCAAACATAGGCACATCTGCGCTCGGGACATCATCAGGATTTTCCAAGTAACGATACAAACTACCAAACTCTTCATCTTGCTTCTGTTCTCTTATCAACTGCTCTCGCGACCTTAACACCAATGAAGACAATGCACAACACTTAACTTCCTCCGTGACCTCTAAACCACCATGCGGGTTTCGTGACAGAGCGTCCGCTACCGCATTCTCCTTGCCAGCCCTATGTTCTATAACCACATTATACTCTGCTAACTTCAAACACCATCTGACCATACGAGACGACAAACCCTTTCCATTAGTTAACTTTGTCAAAGCTGAATGATCCGTAATGACTTTAACCGGTATATTAGTGAAAAAACAACGAAATTTATTCAAAGCCCAAATTACTGCAAGACACTCCCTTTCCGTAATCGAATAATTCCTTTCCGCTGCATTTAAAATTCTTGACGCAAATGCTATAGGTCGACCTTTCTGTGCTAACATCGCTCCAACCCCCACTGCACTCGCATCGCAATACACTTCGAACTGAGATGAATAATCGGGGTGAGCCAAAACAGGAGGGGAAACTACTGCCTCTTTTAATAATTCAAACGATCTCTGAGCCGCTGATGACCATACAAACTTAACCCTTTTCCTTTTTAAATTATACAGCGGTTCACATAACTCCGAAAAACGTGGAATGAACTTGGCAAACCAAGCCACCATCCCTAAAAATGTCGCCACTTCCTTACTATTTTTGGGGGGACTCATTGACGTAATTGCCTCAATTTTCTCATTATCTATATTAATACCATCACGCGTAATTTTAACTCCTAAATACTTTATCTCTTTTCTCAAAAATTTACATTTTTCTAACTTAACTGTTAACCCAGCATCTCTTAACAACGTAAATACTTCCCTCAACAATCTTAAATTCTCTTCAAAAGTAGCTGCCATTATAATTATGTCGTCCAGGTAGACCAAGACACCCTTACCAAGCAAAGGTTTAAGGATATTATTCATGGCCTTCTGGAACGTTGCCGGCGCTCCCGATAAACCAAAACTCATTCTCTTAAAAGCAAAACAACCGTCCCGAGTAATAAAAGCAGTCTTAGGTATGTCCTCCGGCTTCATTGCAATCTGAAAATAACCCGACGTAAGATCTAACGTTGACATATAATTCGTACTCGTTATATTAGCCAAAATGTCGTCAATTACTGGAATAGGATACTGAGGGTATTGCGTTATCGCATTTAACTTTCTATAATCTACTGCAAACCTATATGCCTCGGGATTATCTAAACTTTTCCCATTATTTTTTCGACATAACACTACTGGCGATGCAAAAGGAGACTCAATTGGCATTATAATATCGTCCGCTAGCATTTTTTGAATATGATAATCAATTATACCTTGTTTAACTTTATCATAACGATATGGTTTACTAGCAACAGGTGCTTTTAAACCAGTATCAATCTCATGCCACGCAACATGCGTTAAACCCGGTTTATCAGAAAAAACCTCTCCAAATTCATTCAAAAACTTATTAAATTCCTCCTTCTCGATTTCACTTAACCCCGACTCCCCCTAATTAACTGACACCGAAACTGGCTCTTTCTTACTCACATTCTCATCATTATTCACTATTAACGACTTTTTAAAGAAATCCAAACTAATTCCTCTATCCTTCATATAATCCACACCAACTATACAATGCACTGTTAACCCATCTAACACACAAAACTCCCAACATGTCTTAACCGAACGATATTCAACTTCCAATTCTACTGAACCTTTATTATCGCAAGCTACTCCCTGTGCTGACTGAACCACAAGACTTGACCTTTTCAACTTCTTATACGAAAAATATTTCCGATAACAATCAAAAGAAATGAACGACTTATCTGCCCCTGTATCGAAGACACTTTTAACGACAATACCATCTAACACAATTAAGAGCCCACAATAGTCACAGAAAAATTACTCAAAAAGACCCGGATGACCATGTAAAGTCTATGGGAGCGTTCTTTTCTAATATCTCGCTCAAATTTTAATATTTTTGCATGATTTTTTTGCAAAAGATAGCTGAGGGCAATCCACAACCGGGCTAGTTTTTACTTTTTCAATTTTTGTTTCAGATTTTCTTTAAAAAATTACTTTAACTTTCGAAACCGGTTTAAACCGGTTCTGAAACTGAAACTATCGTAATATAAAAAATATATAACCAAAATCGAAAAAGTAAAAACTAGCCCGGTTGTGGATTGCCCTCAGCTATCTTGTGCAAAAAAATCATGCAAAAATATTAAAATTTGAGCGAGATATTAGAAAAGAACGCTCCCATAGACTTTACATGGTCATCCGGGTCTTTTTGTGTACTTTTTCTGTGACTATTGTGGGCTCTTAACACTTCAGGTAACTCAACCGGATTAATAGTAATTTTATTTAAACTCACCGAAGGCTTTTCCGATTTAACCTGTGACTGCATACCTTCCGAAATACAGTCACCTACCAGTTTAACTGACCCGACCTCCTCACACCTCTCCTTTGCACTGATCTACCTTCAAAATTCTCATCCGAAGTTAACCTCCTTACTTGCGAAGAAACATTCCTGTCCCGTACTCCCCCACTACGATTATAACCACTATTCTGTCTATTTCCATACATATTTCTCTCACCACTTCTAAAATTATTAGCACCACCACCATTCCTATTACCATTACTCGTATTCGACATATTACGACCAAATCCATCATTTCTATTACGCAAATTACTATCCGGAAATCGCTGCCCCCCTCTCACAAAATTACGTTCCCCCTCATTTCTCAAATTACTATCCGTGACAGGTCTCTGCCGAGGGCTACGCAAATCCCGTTGATCCGAGCTATGCCGAGTCTCGTACTTCGATAATATCTGATGCATTTCTGCAAAATTCTTCGGTGCTCTAACTTCAATAAAGTCCTGTATATTTGGATTAAAAAGAGGAAAAACAATGTCCAACAATTCGTCAAATGTGATATCTAAATCTAATTTATTTTTTAGTTCAAGCTTACGAAGATAAAATTTTGACGCCGATTCATAAATATTCTGCTTATTACAATTGAACTCTTTTCTCAAAATACTTTTATCTTTAACGGGAGGAAATGCCTTCTTTAACTCGATCACAGTTTGTTCAAATCTTTTCGCTTCATCATTAATCAAAAACTTTCCTATATTTTCCAACCACAAAAGTGCTTCGCCCTTTAACGAGCATTTAAGCACTACGTATCTACTTTTTTCAGGTATATTATTGAACAAAATATAATCATCTAATTTAACTAAAAATTCACTAATATCACCCTCACCGGTGAAATACACACGTGGCACAATCTTATAATGTCCGATGTTTCGTTGGGCGCCATTTGTAACGGCAAACCCACGGTGGGCGCTATTTGTAACGGTAAACCCACGGTGGGTGTCGTTTGTAATGTTATATGCAGACATACTCAGTAGTTTAGGTTAAAACAACAAAGTTTATTCAAGTGATAATGGCCGAAGGGAAGTGGAGCAAGTCTAAAATTTTACACACTGAGAACACTGTGAACAGCTAAAATCATACTCACAGGCCCCAACCTAGCTCAGTCGTGGCACCGCCTAACACTTGACACTGTCTCCTGGCTGAGCTGTTGAACAAAGTTTAGTTAAACAGCCCGTGGCTGTAGGATAATTCTTTAATTCACCAATAATTAAAATGGAACTACTATTAAACTTTCTTACCACGGCCGACTCTTAAATCCAATATCCAAACTCCTTTCCACTGTACTGGGGGCCGTTGCTACTTTCTATTCGTCAGCACTTCGCTAAACAATCATCCACTTCGTTGTCTAATGGCAGAGGTCCGCACTCGCTGGCTGCTGGCTAATGCCAGACACACACCCACCCAAACTCACCCCCAAGCTTTTATATGCTGCAAACTGAGATACTTCACATTAACATATTACTAATAACCGCGAGCTAACTGCGGAATTCGAAAGAGCACACACACTCTAGAAAGTTAAAGTAAAAGAGAGGATAGATGTCGCTTTTACGCCTACAAAATGTTAAATTATTGACGTCACGATCTCAGAAACACTAGAGTGCCTTTATGACAAAAGGTCACTCCCTCACAAGTAAAATGGCAATTTCTGTAGTCTCGAACCGAAAGAAAGAATAAGATCCATTAAACAAAATGTATTTTCATTATTCCGCTTAAAAATACATTTTAATGGAATATTTTAATAAGATTGGTTCAAAGTGGCACATATTTTGGTACTCATTCCTTTTAATCATATAACAGTTCCACAATTTATTTTATGAAATTTTTAAAATGCCTTTTTCATGAAAACTATTGCATATTTTTAATAAATTAAAATTTGTGAAAATTAAAATACTTACATTCAATTATAAAAGTATTTTTCATTGTTATGAATTCAAATACACAATTTATTCTTATTATGTGAAAACTTTTATGCAGATGATATTTAAGACTTAAAAAAAAAAAAAAAAAAAAAAAAAAAAAAAACATATATTATGATTTTTTAAATTTTTTTGTAAAGTGGCAACAAAAAAGTTGTAAACAAATAAAATTAATTGCTCAGTTCATCATGTAAAGTGTTATTTGAATACGAAGGTTGAAAAAGGAACCAAATGAAACATATTTAACTACTAAGAGGTAATTACTATTAGTATTATTTTTAATATGCTTGGCTTTAAAAAAAATTATGGAATTTGGATGAATTTTCATTTCTAAAATTAAAATGTGTCAAAACATATAATAACACGGTACTGCTTTGTTATCCCGTCGACCGAAGAACTCGCGCTAAACCATAGGATTAAATGCCAATAATGGATGATCGTGAATCTCACATTCAATGACATTAAATACGATGCACGTGTTTAAAACATCATTAAGTAATTTTTATGTCGACTTTTTATTTGTATTTTTATTAATATTCAACTAATTATTTGCTTTATTCGTTATTTAAAATAAAAAATTATGTCAATATGTATAATTTGGCTATTAGTTTGGCGATTTATATAATTTGGCGAAATTGGTCGACGGGATATCCAAGTAGTGCTAATAAGTTTTGCTTAATTAAGATGCAAAAAATACATTATTACTTTCAAATATTTATCTTATGAAATAAGGCTTCGCGAATCCAAACAAAGCACGGCTTTTGCTAGTAATAAAAAAAAAACTATTAATTTTTGGCTTTTGCTATTAATCTTAGTAAATTTTAAGAGATCTAATAATATTCATCAAAGAGACATGAATTGTACCTAGTAAGAAATTTGCTCATTAGGATGAGCGAAGCGAATCCTCTACTAAGCCACTCAAGTTCCATCTTGTTGTACACTTTATAAAAAACTATTCAGTATTTTAACTTCAAATTAAACATAAGAATAAATTATGATTCGTAGATTTGCAGAATGTTATTTTTTTAACAGAATAACCTTTAAAAAAATTTATTTCAATAATTAATTTATTCTACATGTTTTTCTGTTATGGACGAATTTTGCAAATAACAAATTGAACGTGTATCTTTTTATTTTCAGAAGGAAAATAAACCACGGGGTTAGTAATTATAGATAGAATCATGATTAATTAATTAAATAAAATACATTTTCATGATTCCGCCAAATCGTTTGCAAATAAAAAATTTGACCCGTATCTTTTTATTTTAAGAAGGAAAATAAACCATGGGGTTAGTACTTATAGACAGAATCATGATTAATTAATTATATAAAATATATTTTCATTATTCTGCCAAAATTATTTACGCAGTTTATACTTACGGATTTTAAAAGAATTATATTATGATTTATTTATTTATTTCGGTATTTACTTTGGTAAAATGGCACCAAAAGAATCGTAAACAAGTAAAACTAATTCTGATATTTGGTATTTAAAGTGAATATTTTGTTAAATTTGGTAAGTTTCTTAAGTTTGGCATTCGAAATGAAAGATTGAAGAATAATTGAAGAATATTTTAATTGATTGAAGATTAAGTTAATTCAACCAAATTAAATATATTAACTACGTTTATAAATAATTTCTGGAATGTATTAGTAATTTAAAAATGCCGAAAAAAAGAACACTTACTGGCCATTCGATAATGTAAAAACAACTTTAAAACTTTTAGTTAAAAATTTTAAAAAATATTTTATAAAATTCTGCTTCGAAAATATTTTTATTTATATCAGCCTTATATCAAAAATAAAAAACTCCGAGGAAATTCTTAGTTATTTGGCTTAATTTAAATTTATAAAATTTAAATGCGCCAAAACATGAGATAACGTTTTTGCTTAATAAAGATGCAAAAATAATATTAAAAAAATGTTACTTTCAAATATTTATGTTATGAAATAATGCTTCGCGAATCCAAACAAAGCACGGCTTTTGCTAGTAAATACAGCATGTATGAATTTTAATGCTAGCAACTTATGCTGCATCCACTTTAGCGCGCCAACAGATTCGGGCATGTAATCTAAAAAAATGAAGGTTAATGAAATAAAGTAAATGTGCCATACTTAAAATATACGCGGTGTATCTAAATGAATAGCGGGAACTTAAAGCTTGATAGTATTTATTACATAAAACTTAAAATTATAAATAATATATGAAATGAGAGAGAAACACAAACGTTCTGAAGATGACTCGATCAAAAAGAGTTGAAACATGTAAGCAATTTTTTTTTTATGTATATTAAATGCTTTCATTTATACAGCAACGTCTTATAAGCAAAATATTTATTTATAATTTAGATTCTTACTTTTTCATTGTGGAATATATATTATTAATATAATGATATAGTAGTTAATGGTCGTAATCAAGGATTACTAATGTTTTTCACATTGGAACACAAACAGTTTTACCTACAAGCTTACAAGTGAGCATCTTTCGTAATATGGCGCACATCAATTCAATAGCTCAGTTCTTACCAGTTCATCCTTGTTCGATTATAATTAAATATATATTTAAGTAATAAAGGCGAAAGGTCAATATTTTGGGACAATTTCTATAAATTCGAGAAAAATGATTAAAAAAAAAGAAAAGAGGGAGAGAGAGAGAAAAGAAAAAGAAAAGAAGGAAAAGCTGAATAAAGCTTTTTAAAGGTGTATTCAAAAAACTCTTTTCCACCTTCAACAGCTCGAAATTTTCCGATACAATTTCAGACACATTTTTAAAAGTAGAAACATGAAACTTGCTGAGGGGATTTTTGGAGAGACGTATAAGGTGCCGTGTGATGTTATAACGCTTAATTCATTAGAATTTCATTTATAAACAATTACCTTCTCAGTATGACACTTTTTCCCGTTCCCCAGATCTCCCGCTTAGGAAAAATCGGTTTAAAATGCCGTTTTTGATTGCTTTTTTAGCAATATTTTCTGCATTTATCAAAGAATTGACAGGCACGGCACCTTGTGTATTTTCTAAACAAGACAATTTGCTAGTTCGATGCATATGAGAGCAAAAATGAATTTAAAAATAAATCTGAAAATAAGCAGTTTGAATCGAAATACACCCTTCAGAGGAGGCATAAAAATACAATAAAAGGGATAAGGTAGGACTATTATCAGAATATTAAAAATGCAAGTTCCTAAAAAAAGTAACCTATCTAAAACGACCATATTTTTAAAAGAAAAAATATTTTGATTCCTACTATAGGAATACCGTATAACTGTGCCTGTTAAGACCAACGTAGAAAAGCATTCTGAATGTTTTGAGATTCAGTCTAAGTGGGTTTTACTGAATTACAATAAATAATAATATTACACAGTAAAATTTGCGAAAATGAAATTACAATCGAAACAAAAGATTTTTTTTTGGAATGATTTTCTATTGATTAGTTATATTTATATTGCAAAAAGAAATTCCCTTAAATTAAAAATGATTTTTTTTAAAATTCAAGATAGGATTTCGATGAAATTCTATTCTTACATATTTCTTTTAAACGAGTGCAATAAATAGTAGAGAATCTAAAAAATATTCCATTTTAGTTGTTAGACCTGTACAGAATTCCTTTTGGCGGATTATATTTTCCATTATAAATAGGTTATCTCTTTACAGGTTTTGTTACATTAAATTTCAATTGATCCAGATTCAACCTAATCCATTATCTAATATTAAAATCAATTTTAAAGAATTTGTGGCAAATCAGGAATTTCGATAGACCATGCAGTGATTCCAAAGGACGGGTCATAGAAGGCTAAAAATTGAAGTGTTCAAATAATGTAAATCGGACATCTGGAAACCTTCGTCGCAGCACATCGGTTGAGAAATATTTTTACTTTTATTTAAAAAGAAAAAAACAGCTGCATTTGAATTTCATAAAATATACACTTAGAAATTTAAATGTATTCTTACCTTATTACCTCTTATTGATGCACAAAATTATTCACCATCAAAACTGTAAATAAGATACAATTTATCTACATTCTTTCAACTTTTACTAGAAAACAAGGCTGACTAAAAAATATATCAGTTAGAGCTCCAGGAACTAAAAAGGAAGTGCGAAAATGTTTTCAACCCCCAGTGTCAGTGATCTACCTTATCAGGATTGTAGCAAGTGTTTAAAAAGAGAGAGAGAGCTCAGAAAAGGGAAAAGAAAAGCAACATAGTTCTATTCCGTGAAATTTAGTTGGCCTTGCTAGGGTAGATCAGAGTCATTCCGAAGCTATTTACGATGCGCAATGTAGACGTAATACCACCCTCACTCGGGGCCTCGTGCCCCTTGCTTGACCGTCCCCTCAAGACAAGGATCCACTGAAGACTGGTAGATATCTCCTTTCTCGCGCTTATTCCAAGAATATTGTGATAGTTTAAGCTGTACAGAAGAGAGGTGGAAAGAAACAAAATAACGTTTTTGAGAATATTTTCATTCCCAAACAAGCAGCAGTACTGCAGTTTTAGTAACATTTTTTCTATTTAAATAAAATCATTTACTTTATTCAATTGTTTAAAAATCCAAGTGCAAAATCATTCTTGATAAAAAGGAAGATAATTCCATTTAAATTTATTTTTATAGCATAGGTTTTATGCTATCCTTGATACACCTTGTTAAAAGTTTCGGGGTGGGAAGGGGATCAATCCGAGTGATCCTCCTCTGGCTACGGTATTGATTGCAGAAAATAAGAACACAAAATGCTCCTTAAAAAATAAATAAACGAATACTTGTAGATGAATAAATTCAAATAACTATTTTCACACCAATTTTAAGATTTACTTTTAATGAAAAAAGTCTATGAGACTTGACCTAATTTTAGTTTGAATATTTTAATAATCTTCTTTACAAAGTTTTTCATATTAAGTATTATACACCTGATAAAACATGGAACTTGTGTACACATTTGAAAAAATAACATAACGAAAAATAATTTATTTAAACAAGAGAATCCAGTAAATAAACTTTTTTTATTAAGACTAAAAATCTAAAATGTAATAAATTCAAAACTAGCACAGACTAGATTATTAAAATAGTGAAAAACACCGCAATCACTGGCGATAAATTGATAAATAAACTAAAACACTTTGTAAAATCACCATAAAATGAGAAATTAAGCAGGACGCGTTTCGAGCTACAACAAAGTTGTAGCTCTGTCGTAACGCGTCCTGCTTAATTTTTCATTTCATGGTGATTTTACAAAATGTTTTAGTTTATTTAGATTATTAAAAACTTTTTACATATTTGTATTGTTATTGTTTGATTACTGAATTAAGATAGATGTGATTTTGATTTAGAAAGATGCGCTTCTGTTACATCAGTACAACTCCCCCCCCCCCCCCCAACGTGAATTATAGAGTACGGAGTTTCCTGCATTTATTCGAATCCAGCTGTGGGTATATGCACTATGGGTATGCACTTTTCATTGCAGGTCGATTTGAAATCTACTTTTTAACTGTAGATCGGGTTAATTTTATTTGTTGCGGATTGGGTTAGATAATTGTGGGTCTGTTTCGATTTGATCCAATAATTCGAAAGAATGCCGAAATATTTTAGATTAAAAATCTATAAACAATAAGATCCTAATGCGATTAATATTCCCGAACACATCTATTCGGCGAATACTTTTCAATTCTTAATATTTATATATTTATGCAATAATAATGCTGAATATGAACATTTCCCAATCTATACACATGTAACAGGTGTGAGAACAATGTCAAAAACGCTATATATGCGTTTTGTGCGCATAAAAATTAATTGATGATAATAATTTTCATATTCCGAGCTAAGAAAAAGTTCTTAATGATCTTAAGTTCTTAATTTTAAGGTAGCGAAAAAATAATATATAATCACATTTTTTGTACATTTTATTTCTCATCCAGTAATTTGAAAACATAAATATAGTTGTGCAGAAACACTTTTGTGAAAATCCAAGCAATCCGATTTAAAAGGGAGGGGAAAGAAAGGAAAAAGAAAGAAAAGAAAACTAGGCACGTAAGAATTATTCTAGGCTACCTCAGTAAGGAAAAAGAAAACTTAATATCATTAACGGCAGAAACGGAAATTTATAGGTAATCTTACTTGATGCAAGATTCCATTCGATGATCTCGATGCCTCTGTTATCCAGAGAATTTACTATATTTGAATATTAGACCCGGCCCGTTCTGGCCCAACACAAATTCTACTGTTTCGAAAAAATTCCGACTTTTATCATATAATATATATATATTTAAAAGAATACTGCATACATATTTATGGGATGATTTTACATTATATTTTAAGGAAATATACAATATCAACAGTAATGATTACTTAGATTCTTAGACTTCCAACATTCAAATAAAGATTCATTAAAAAATTAATATAGTTTTGAATAACAGGAAAAAGTTAAAAACATCAGAACTTTTCAAGCCGTATAATAAAAAGTAGTTTTATGAAAATATTTCTATATCATTTTATCATAAATTTTCTGAAATCCAAAGGAGCTACTTTCTGATACATTTCTGAATTCATTTCTTTTCATAAAAACATAAGATTAGAAGGTGTTTTTATTTAGAAACTATATAATCAAATGGTGTTATCCATTTTTTATGCAATCAGTTTAAGAAAACACTGTCAACGTTAGCGTTTTGAATCGGAAGCTATAGCATGAGAAGGGAGTAAAATCTGCACCCACATAACAAGAATCTCTTATATCTCAACATGTATATACAAATATGCTTGTGTATACAAGTATACCAAAAATGGAAAACGTTATTCGATTCCAAATCCCTTCAATAGTGTTCATATAATATCCCTTCATGTAAGTTTTATACCTTTCCAGTTAAAAATTATTCAGAAAATGCGTCACACGTTCGAGTTTTTGAGAAGTGAATTTAAAAACCACGTATATTTATTAAAAGTATATTTCCAATAATACTTTTACAAACCTTGTTGTATGGCCTTCAGATCTTGAAAATAGTTATGTCTAGTTCCAGCCCCTCTCGACTAGATGTAAAAAATAATGTAAGTCTGGTCTCGTCCCGGCTCGAGTCTGCTAAAAAAAAAAAAATACTAAGCCCGGGATTGAAACAAAGTAACTCTTCGATTTGTGCAACTGTACAAGTTGCATTTCTATATTGATGTTGTCAATCATATTCATTCAAAATATTTCATATTTAACTTATTTATCTCGAAAGCTGAATAACGGGCAGGTAGGCCCACTAAATTTTTTATTGGCCTGGCCAGTTGGACCGTTTAGTTTTTTGGCCGGCACGGTCCGTTTATTTTGTTTGTCAGCCTGTCCCGGCACAACGAAAAATTTATTCTAATTTTGCGGGGCCCGTGCAGACATCTAAAATCATCTAGATATGTATAATTCTTTAAAGGAAATAAATTTTAATTGTAGAATAATAGTAATTTAAAAATATATTTATTTTTGACAAAATTGTTGACCCCAAAAAATTATTCCTTAAAAAAAAAAAAAAAAAAAAAAAAAAAAAAAAAACACGAATTAGGCAGAGACGGGTCAATGATTTCCATACAAACAGATTTTTGACTATGGCAGAAAATTTTCGTCGGTGCACACTACTGTGGAAAAAATAAAATCGGCCGTTCCTGACCGGAGCCTTCAGAGAAATCAAGACCTGGGCACGACCCAAGAAAACGGTTGATCAAGATCGACCCGTTCCGAATTTATGTAGGCCTCTAAATAGAATTCGAATGGAAAAAACGATTTCTTATTTTTTTTTTTATTATGAAAAAATTGAGTTTAAGCTGTAAATTTCGTTCAAACTCATGGATTTTTTGAGCTAAAGTTCAGTTCACATTCGTTTATAAAAATATGAACTAAGTTCAGTTAAAAGTTCACAAAAAACGAACTACGTTCGTGAACTTACGTTCAGTGAGCGCGTTCATACCCAACACTGATTATAACATTGTCCAACTGTTTTATTGATAAGTTATCCCCATGTCCCTGCGTTCTCCCTACTCCTCCTCGTGTGGCGGCAAGGAGATACATTATGTTTGAATGCATTATATAATGAAAAGCCTAAGTTATTAAATACCTTTAACTAGCAATTATTTCTTTAAATGCTATTTAATAAAACAAATATGATATCGTAACGACGGAGGAAGAGGGGGGGTGTCCGAAAGTACTAAAATATTGGTAACATTATAAAAGGTATCCTGGGGTAATAACGCCACTTTAAGGTTCTACCAATTTTCATGGCTTAGTTTTAGATTAAATTTTTCAAACAATTATAGGATTTGATACAGTTAGTCATTAACTATCTATACAAAAAAATATTTATCAGTGTGTAAAGAATTGAACTTTACAGATTGAATTGCCTACGTGGGAGCTTGGCATTGTTCTGTTTCATAGAAAGATTGGGCCGCACAAGTTGAAGTTTTTTTCGTTGACAAGAGAGTATTTTGGTTTAGACAGCAAATATTTTCTCAGATTTTGTGTAAAGGTGCCGCCGAATGCTTTCATGTTGAAACCCAACAGGTGTTAGTTTTTCTCACGATAGTTCGTGAGTGACCTCAGCATTTTCAGGTGACCAATGATAGAAGAAGTTAAGCCTGACATCATGTGGAGGTGCTCTAATAGGTTCTAGAGGGTCCCTCCCTATTCAGATTGTTTTTCAAGTGAGGACACCAGAGGGGAGACCTTCGGTTTTTGTGTTGTGAATAAGCCTGGGATCAGACAGGCAGTCCAGTGAGATTGTGGAGAAAGATTTTCCTCGTACAAGGAGGAGGGAAGGAAGCAAGATTAGTCTAGGTCCAAGGTGACCTTATGACACGGGAATTGGACAATCTAAAAACCGTAAGACTTCAGTTGATAATTTTCTGTGTTCCGGGAACACTCGCACAAGACTCAAGATTCAACCCTAAAAAAATGCGATGCTGGATCATTTTATTACCCAAATAAGACTTTGTGTAAATAAATATTATTTAATCCCTTAAATTGATTTAGTGGGCAAATTGAGTTTAAGCTGTAAATTTCGTGCAAACTCATGGATTTTTTGAGCTAAAGTTCAGTTCACATTCGTTTATAAAAATATGAACTAAGTTCATTTAAAAGTTCACAGAAAACGAACTAAGTTCGTGAACTTACGTTCAGTGAGCGCGTTCATACCCAACACTGATTATAACATTGTCCAACTGTTTTATTGATAAGTTATCCCCATGTCCCTGCGTTCTCCCTACTCCTCCTCGTGTGGCGGCAAGGAGATACATTATGTTTGAATGCATTATATAATGAAAAGCCTAAGTTATTAAATACCTTTAACTAGCAATTATTTCTTTAAATGCTATTTAATAAAACAAATATGATATCGTAACGACGGAGGAAGAGGGGGGGGGGGTGTCCGAAAGTACTAAAATATTGGTAACATTATAAAAGGTATCCTGGGGTAATAACACCACTTTAAGGTTTTACCAATTTTCATGGCTTAGTTTTAGATTACATTTTTCAAACAAATATAGGATTTGATACAGTTACTCATTAACTATCTATACAAAAAAATATGTATCAGTGTTTTCTTGACCACTGCTTTTTGGCGTTATTATCCACCTATGCGGGTAATAACGCCAAAAAAATCTATAAAATAAGATGGAACAATCCCATGTAGATTGCCCATTTTTAAAAATACGAATTCTACAGCCCTAGAAATTGATAAATTGTTGACAAAAAAATTTCCAGGTGTTTCCACAATATCTACTGTTATCCAGGTATTTCCAGGTGTCTGAACATTATCTACTGACATCTCTAATGAACCTACAACTAATATTATTATTACATAAACATTATACATGCTAATACACTATTACAAACACGAAATTCAAATATAATTACACATACACAAAAAAAATTAAACACGTGATGACTGAATACTTCAATTGTTCGAAAGTTTTATTATTAATTTCTTACTCAACTCAAAATTAATTACTCATATCTGGTTTTAAACAGTTTATTCTCATGAGAACACTCATATCAAATTCTTTCGAACATAGATAATTTAACAAAACACAACTCCAATAAAAAACCGTAGCATTTTTTCACATATTCTCATAAAAAAAATTCTAATCAAAACTCAAAAAAATATATTGTTTCACGCAGCTAAGGTAAAAGCTGAAGAAATAAAGCAGATAATGTATTTACCACAAATTATCGTTTGCACAGAAAACTTTTTACATTTTGAAAGAATTAGATATATCTTGGTTGCTAGCCGACACCGCCAGTAGAAAATTAAATAGCATTTTATCAAACATACCGCCCCTCTTGAAACCTCTGAGGGGGGTTTCAAACTGAAACACTGGAATTACAACCATTGCAAAAAATATAAATAATAATACGCTTAAATACAATATAAATTAGTCACAGTTAAGTTAAAATTAAATAAATATCTAAACAATTTTACATAATACATAATAAATAAGCAATTTTACAACAATGTACACTTTCGTATAAAAAATGTATTACTTTTTAAGAGGTAATACAGCAATTTTGGATACTGCTCTTTTATATATTCCATTTGGGGTTTTTATATTTACAACTCTTACTCTATTATCATTACCAAAAAATACCTCAACAATTCTTCCTAATAACCATTTAGACACTGGAAGATCATCTTCCTTTATTACAACCATACCTTCTATTTTGAAGTTGTTTTTTGATATCATCCACTTATGCCTTTGCTTCAATGTACTTAAATAACTATTTTTCCACTTTTTCCAGATGGTCTGAACCATTTTAGTGGTGTTTTGCCATAAGTTAAGTCTATTATCTTCAATATTACTCAGGTCAGATTCAGCAATGGCATTAAGTGGGCGATTAATAAGAAAATGTCCCGGGGTCAAGACCTCCAAGTCATCAATATCTGTACTCAAGGGAGTAAGTGGGCGCGAATTTAAGATACCTTCAATTTGGACAATTATATCATTTGGACAATCATTCATATATCATTTGGAAAAGGTTTTCTATAAACACAAGTTTTGAAAGAAGAATCACATTTGGTAACTAAAACATCAAGGAAAGGAAGTTTATTACAATTTTCTAACTCAAAAGTAAACTGAATATGAGGATCAATAGAATTGAAAACCTTTTTCTGTCTCTAATCCACCCCATGCTCTCTCAAATCATCCTGTCAATCAAAAAGTCGGTGTTTTTTATACTTATGTTTATCGTGCTCTCAAAATTTGTTCCGATTTTGCATCTCTTAAGAATGAACTCAATTACTTAAAATCTGTTGCTGTAAAACGTGGATTCAATCCTTCTATCATTAATACTGCTGTGAGCAAATTCAATAGACCCCCTAACAATTCCACTCTTTCTAATATTGAAAAAAGTAAACCTGATAATTTGGTCGTCCTCCCTTTTTATCCTCCTTTATGTTTTAAATTAGCTAAAGTTTTAAGACGTTTCAATTTTAATGTTATCTTTAAACCAGTCAATAAATTAAAATTTCCTTCTATGAAATGTCCTGTCCCTGACCTCCAAAAATGGAGTATTTATAATGTTCCTTGTAATGACTGTGATTTATCGTATATTGGTCAAACTAAAAGAAATCTCGAAAAACGCCTAAAAGAACACTCTCGGTATGTCATTAATCAAGAAATTTCTAAATCTTCTGTTGCTAAACACTCTTGGGATTCCGGCCACAGTTTCCATTTTCAAACTGCTAAAATTATTTTTAATGCCAATAGTTCCTCTGAGTTAGACTTTCTTGAAAATTTAGCTATTTATATTAATCGTGATATTATTGTTAATGATAAATCTGATTCTAAAATCCTCTCCGTTGCCTGGAAGAATCTTTTCAGCACTGCTTCATAATTAAGTTTATTATTTGATTATTATTATTATTATTATTATTATTATTTATGTATATATTATGTATACAATTTTTATTCATGTGTGTTCTAATTGTAAACTATTTTTTAATTTTATGTATTTTAATTTTAATTTTTTTTTTTACTAATTTATATATTTTTTGCGTACATTTTATTTCATTTTAATCTCTCCTTTTAGTTAATTTTTTAATTTACCCCGCTTTTTTCCCATTTCCCTTCCCCCCTTCTTCCTTTCCTCTCCTTCATTGTCTATCTAGTTTTGTTTATGCTCTTCCGTGATTGGCTGTTGCCTTCTTCTTTCCTATTGGCTGTTCCTTCTGCTTGCTCCCTCTCCCTCCCGCATTCCCCTTCAGTCGTGCCGCTACATTCATTGTGGACGCACGTCTTTTTTGCGCCTGACGAAGAAAGACTAAGTTCTTTCGAAAGGCCTTGCGCAGTTAACTTATTTTATGGTGTTTAAAGAAGTTTTTTTCATTTCAATTTCTCTTTAATGTGGCAATAAAAGCCTCAGACGTTAAATCGCTAATTCCAAATGCACTGCCTTTGTTACCATACAAATAAAAATACAAACATAAACAATTTAGCATAATTATTACTCAATTGCAAAAAATAGTCAATAAAAGATGAACAGTCTGATATTAAAAGTGTAGTCTCTGAAAAAGTCTTTGAAGCTATATTTTTAAGTTCACTATAGATCCTTATCATTTTGCTCAGATCCTTAGCTCATTTTGCTCAGTTATAGATCCTTATCATTTTGCTCAGGTTCAACAATATTTGAAGAACATTCAGTTTGTTGTGTCAGGAATAGTGGACCCTTCCACCATAAACTACACTGGAGAAGTTTGTCTGGATCTACACCACGTGACACAAGATCAGAAGGATTGTCAGCAGAAGCCACATGTCCCCAATGACTGATATCAGAAAGATTCTGAATCGTAGCCACACGTGATGCCACAAAGGTTTTTAAGTCACAAGGCTGTTTTCGAATCCAACATAATACAATAGTACTATCTGAATAATAGTAGACAGCTTCTTTAGGAACTTTTAAGGTTTTGGCAGCCTTATTCATCAATTTGGCTAATAAAACTGCACCACAGAGCTCCAAGCGAGGAATAGTGATTGTTTTGATTGGTGCAACTCGACTTTTACTGCAAAGCAACTGAGAAATTTGCTCTCCTGAAGAATTTGAAGACACAGCATACAATGCCACACCGTAGGCTTTCTCCGAAGCATTTGAAAAGCCACAAATTTTAATTTGCACTGGATTATTTGAAAAAATGTATCTAACAGCACTTATATTGTTGATGACTCTTAATGATTCTAGAAACTGCAACCAATCATCAAGCTCAGCTGTAGGGAGATTTTCATCCCAACCAATTTGCAGTCTCCACAGTCTTTGTAGGAAAATTTTTGCTTTCGTCACAACTGGTCCTAGTAGACCCAAGGGGTCGAAAATGCGAGAAATATTTGACAGCACACTTCTTTTAGTTACCTTGGTTTGCCCACTGAATGATACACTAAAAGTAAAAGTATCATCATTGGCATTCCAACTAAGTCCTAGTGCCTTAGTTTCACTCATATTTTCAAAAGTGTAATTCTCATTTTTAAAGGCTGGCTCCATTAATTCTGGATGGTTACTAAATCATTTATGTAAATTCATGCCGCACGTATTTAATAGCTGAATAAGCTCAATTTGCAATCTCTTTGCCGATTTTAGGTCAGCTGCTCCAGTCAGGACATCGTCCATATAAAAGTCTGATTGTACCACACCAGAAGCATACGGAAATTGAGATTCACCATCTATACCAAGCTGTTTAAGGCAGCGCATAGCTAAATAAGGAGCACTAGTTGTGCCATATGTGACTGTACATAGTCTGTAATATTTCATCTCACCACTTACAATATCTTTCCAAACTATGCGCTGTAAATCACGTTGACTTTTATCGATAAGTATCATGCGATACATCATTTTTACATCTGCTGTAAATGCATAGCGGTGTGTACGAAATCTAAGTATTATGCTAAACAAATCATCTTGAATGACACCTCCATTCAGCTGTATGGAATTTAGGGATTATCCTGATGAAGTTGCATGAGAACCATTAAAGACAACTCTCAATTTTGTAGAACTTTTATCTGGGCGATAAACAGCATGATGAGGTAGATAATTCGCATGTATTGACTCATCTGTTTTCTCTACTTCCTCCATATGGCCTAACTCTCTATACTCTGCCATAAATGCGCAATATAACTCTAAAAGATTTAGATTTTTGACTAGCCTATTCCAAAGTGAATTTTATCTATTTTCCGCAAATTGCTTTGTGTCTCCCAAAGAACTAGGATCTTTTTTCAATGGCATTTGTACTATGAATTTGCCCGTTATATCTCTCTGATTTGTGTTTATAAAGTGGGTGTCGCATGCTAATTCTTCTGTATTTCTCAATGGTGTACTTTCTTCTACTCTTTCAATTTCCCAAATTTTTTTCATTTCGAAATTTAAATCTGTTTCAGTAATTAACCCACAATGTATTTGTTCCTGATCGTTACAATCGCAAACACTCCCACTTACTATGCAACCGTATTTTGCAGTATTAATTTAGAATTTGGTAACTTCATACGACCCACCTTTATCAATTCTAGAAATACTTCAGTTCCTAGCAAAAGATCTATTTTCCCTGGTCTATTAAATTCAGGATCAGCAAGAATAATAGACTCTGGAATTCCTAGCTCTGAAATATTAATATATTTCGAGGGCATAATTTGCGAAATCTTTGGTATGATAAGGAAATCTAACTCCCGACTATAATCTCCCAAATTATTACTGATCAAGGCAGTAGTTTTATTTTTTACCGCTACAGAGGATCCACTTAAACACGATACCGAAATATTACTTTTTTCTTTTCGAATTCCTAAGCTTTCAACTAACTGCAATGTTAAAAAATTGCTCATTGAACCATTGTCCAATAAAGCACGCACCGGAACTTTATTTCCGAATTTATCTCTCATATAAACAATCGCAGTGGAAAGAAGAACTGTTTTAACATTACTAGATTTCACATTTGAAGTAACAGTGAAATTTTGAATTTGGTTATTTAACTCAAATGGTATGGCGTCAGCATTTAACGTTGGTTTACTTTCATTCGTTGACAATGCATTTGGCACTTCCTTATCACTATAATTTTTTGTGTTTCCCACCGCATTGTAATTTCTCTCACGCCTATCAAAACAAAGAAGTATATTGTGGCGTTTATGGCATTTTGAACACGAGAATGTTGAGTTACATTTTTTGACGCAGTGGAATTCTGAAAGACAGTTAAAGCACATATTGTTTTTTTAACAAGTTCTACTCTTTCCTGTACATTAAATTTTTGAAATTTGGGACATTTAAAAACACTGTGATTTTCCTGGTTACATACAACACATTTGCGCATATTTTTCTCATTTAAACTCGCAACCATGGATGTTACGTTTGAAAAGCTATGCTTTGTTTGGCTTTCGTTTTGAAAATTTCGTTTTGTATTTACTTGTTTGGACGCACTTAGTGTACGCGCGTGGTCTCTCAAGAATTCTAACAATTCAGTTAAACTCGGTAAATTATCCCGCTTAAGATGTCTTTCCCACCACATTTTTGTATTTACATCTAATTTTTGAGCCAAAATATAAGCAAACATAATATTTAAAAAACCCTCAACTTTTTGTTCTAAAACCTCTAATGACCTAATACATTCATTTTGTTATATCTATTAGATTTAATAATGCTGCTGGGGACTCATTCTGAATAACAGGAATATTTAAAAAACGTTTTAAATTCGCGTAAACTTGTTCTCTCGAATTTGAAAACCGTTCTTCCAAAAGCGACCATGCAACTTCATAATTAGAATCCATGATTGAAATACAGCTCATATTCAAAATATTAGAATAATTACCTTTTTTTTAGAAATTGAAAATATCGTTTGGTAATTTAATGTCTTTTAATGAAAATATGCAAACGATATTTTTATTAAGAACTTATTGTTGATTAAACTTACTTATTATCTTAAATTTAATATCATTTTTGAAAGGATTAATTGCAAAAAGAATTATTTTGAAAAGTCAAAATATTAGAATATTTATTCAAGTGGTTCAAAATATTAGAATATTTCACATTAATTCTCCTTTATATTACCAATTCTTAACTGGTGGCATCATTGATTAAATTCAGACAATTTTATTTAAAATCAGTATTCTTTTTTGCAGTTTGTTTCTTTTTCGTCTTAAAATGGGCCGTGTGAGTGATATTCCTGAATCTACTAAACTTCGTATGGTTGATTTGTATCGGCACGGTAAAAATCAATGTTTTATAGCGAATTATTTACATTGTTCGCAATCGAGCGTTAGTAAAATACTAACACAATATTCAAAAATTGGAAAATTTCAAAATAATCGCCGAAATGGTGGCCGAAAACTAAAAACATCTGTTAGAGATGACAGGAAACTGAAACTAATAGTTAATAAAAACCGTTTTAAAAGTGTGCGATTCTTGCACTGAAAATGGAAAGAAGAAGGAGTTGAAGTTTCTACATCGACAACATTAAGACGTCTCCATAAATTTAAATTTGAATCTCGTGTACCGAAAACAAAACCTCTCATGACTGCAAGACAAAAGCGTATAAGATTGAATTGGTGTAAATCAAGACGTTTATGGAGCAATGAAGATTGGAAAAATATATTATTTAGTGATGAAAGTATGTTTTGTGTTTCATATGTTAATCAAGGTATTCAAGTTTGGAGAATGAAGCAAGAAGCATTTGATAAAGAATGCCTTAAACGTTCCGTAAAATTTGCTGCTAGTGCCATGGTTTGGGGTTGTATGAGTGCAGAAGGACCTGGAAAGTTATGCATCGTCTACGAAAAGGTTAACTCTCTGATATATCAAGAAATTTTAGAATATTACATGATTCCATCATCAGAAGATTTATTTGAAGATGATTTCATCTTTCAACAAGATTTAGCGTCCCCGCATACCTCGGTGTCAATTAAGAATTGGTTCCGCCAACGCAACGTTAAGGTACTTCCTTGGCCAACAAATTCACCAGATCTTAATCCCATCGAAAACTTATGGTGTATAATGAAGAAAAAACATCAAGAAAATCCTCCTTCAAGTAAAACTGAGTTAGTGGCACGTATAAAGTCTATTTGGGCTAATATTGATAGAAATGTTTGTAAACACCTTGTATATAGTATGCAAGATCGATTGTACGCTGTTATGAAAGCTAAAGGGGATGCTACAAAATATTAACTACCATTTACTTCATATTCATAAGGTAATATTGTTGCGTAAAATGAAATATTCTAATATTTTGAACCAATCTAAATTTTATTCTAATATTCTGGTGTGTTTAAGGAAGCTGTATACTTAATTTATTGTGCAGTATTTTATATTTTATAAATGTTAAAATCTTATCTAAACATTCCAGATTTAATTTATAAGAAATTTAATTGCATTTACTTAGTATAAAAAATAAATAAATGACAAATATTTTTTTCTTATTACTTTTTCTCAATTATTCTAATATTTTGAATATGAGCTGTAGATTGGATTATACGAAAGGCATCTCCTCTCAATGAAGACTTCAAATATTGTAATTTCATTGCCCCTGACAAATTTGAATTTTCATGTACAGTAGCCTTAAATATATCCTTAAAAGAAAGCCACTCATGCAAATTACCCGTAATACAGGAAGAGTTAACTTCGGCAATTTTATGTTATTTTCAGCCTTTGTGGCGTTTTCTAAATTAACAGTTTGCAATTTCATTTTCGATAACTTTTTGGTAAGTTCAAATTCCATTATTTCTAATATTTCATTTATTTCCTCTTTTTCCGTAATAAAATCCTCAATTTTATCTTCTTTGCTTATCTTATAAATAGACTCAAATAACTCAACAAAGTTTTGCTCAAATTTATTCCGTTTCTCCTTTATGAGAATTAATTCATTTAATTCTAGCTCAGAATTCGTTAATTTTTCTTCTAGTTTCGTCAAGTTATTTTTGTAAATTTTCGTTTTCGCATTTAATTCTTTCATACCCATTTTTAACGAATAAAAATTAAATGGGTGCCCTTACCCTTCTTGACTCTTTAAAATATTATTTCTAGATACGAAGAATAGCAAAGCAGAACAAAATATTCACCAGTTATCCTTCAGTCATTGACGTCGAACAACAACTCGCTGATTTTTCTCCGTAGAGAGGACCATATGAATTCTTCAATTGTTCGAAAATTTTATTATTAATTTCTTACTCAATTCAAAATTAATTACTCATATCTGGTTTTAAACAGTTTATTCTCATGAGAACACTCATCTCAAATTCTTTCGAACATAGATAATTTAACAAAACACAACTCCAATAAAAAACCGTAGCATTTTTTCACATATTCTCATAAAAAAAATTCTAATTAAAACTCAAAAAAAATATTATTTCACACAGCTTAGGTAAAAGCTGAAGAAATAAAGCAGATAATGTATTTACCACAAATTATCATTTGCACAGAAAACTTTTTAGATTTTGAAAGAATTAGATATATCTTGGTTGCTAGGCGACACCGCCAGTAGAAAATTAAATAGCATTTTATCAAACAATGACATCCCTTTAAGGTTGTACACTATTTAGTCATTGATGCTAATGGGCTAGCAACTGGCTGTTCTTCCCAGCTCTTCCTATGTAGCTTGGAAATTTCATCAGCATTCAAAAGTTGCACTCCTGGACGATGAGAAATACTAGTATTTCTCATCTCAAGGTAAAAGCCCATCGAGTGAATTTGGGGGACCTTGGGGTTGTTTCAGTGAGAAATTTTAATGGCTTATGATTCGTTATGATCTCAATTTGAGATCCATAGGACCACTTTTCAAACTTTCGCAACCCGAAGAGAATACTCCAAGCCTCTTTCTCTATACTCAGCCAAGCACGCTGAGCCCCTGACAATTTCTGACTGTCAAAATCTATCGGTTTAAACTGACCCTTTTCATCTTTTTGAGTAAGACAACATCCTACCGCCAGGTCGGAAGCATCGGTGTGAAGCTGATATTCCCGGCCTACGGTAGGTGTAGCCATACTCGTCACTTTACATAACTCATCTTTAAGGGTATTAAATGCTTCTCCCGCCCTTTCATCCCATGGTACAGTGTTTTTAACCTTCCCTTTAGTTAATTCAGTTAAAGGAATAGCTATTTCGGCATAATTTGGAATATAAGATCGGTAAAATCCCATTAGAATCCAATCCCCACAGATCTAATTTCCTTTTTAGCTCACAGGCTGTCATAGCCTGAGAGCTTATGTGCCCGTCCGTTCTGTATTTACGTGCGTTCGTGCGTAACGCGATAACTCATTATAAAAATATCGGATCAACTTGAAATCTTGTATATAGGTATATCCTGATAAGGCGCTTCCCTGATTAGTTTTTGGAGTTCATTCGATAGGTATAAGAGGGGGAGCGGGGGGCTCATGCCCCTCCCCTTAAATGATATAAACGAGATTTTCATGCAGAATTAACAGTTTTCGTTCAAAATTTAGATATAGGATCATTCTGATGAGGCGATTCCAAGACTGTTATTAGGTGCTCATTGAATAAGTATAAACAGGGGGAACGGGGGGCTCATGCCCCTCCCCTTAATTGATATAAACGGGATTTTCATACAGAATTAACAGTTTTCGTTCAAAATTTAGATATAGGATCATTCTGATGAGACGGGTCCGTGGCTGTTATTAGGTGTCCATTGAATAAGTATAAACAGGGGGAACAGGGGTTCTAATGCCCCTCCCCTTAACTTGTATAAATGGATTTTTCAATCAGAATTGTCAGATTTCGTTCAAATCTCTGAATAGTTTTGGAAGTTTAATGGTTAAGCATAAAAGAGGGGAATAACTCCTCTTAAATTATATAAATGCTAAAAGGGTTTTTATTAAGAATTATCCGATTTGCTCTGAATTTTGGATATAGATTTTTTAATATGATAAAGCATGTACTTGATAGTTTAGGAGGTTCAATGATTAAGTATATAAAAGGAGGAAGGGGAGAGTTGTTTCCCCTTCTTAATTTTTTTTCGAACGGAATTAACGAAAATACTAGGCTATAATGTACAATTAGTATGCGTAGCCTGTGAGCTCAATGCCATCAGTTTAACTGGGCAATATTCTTTTTATTAGTTTTTGGTCTCTTTAAATCCCTTATTGCTCCTATTTTCTCCTCATCAGGTGCATGCGTTGCACCCCCCATTACATGACCTAAAAACTTAGTCAATTTCTCTCCAAATTTACATTTATCTAGCCTAATTGTAAAATTTCTATTTTTATGTTCTTCTGTGACAGACCTAACATGCTCACAATGCTCTTCCCAGGTGTCGGAGAAAATGATGACATCATCAATATATGCTTCCGCATACCTCAGATGACCGATTCATATCTTTCTGGAACGTAGCAGCCGACCCTGATAAACCAAAAGGCATAATACGCCACTGATAAGTTCCGTTATGCGTTGTAAAAGCTGTCTAATGTTTACACTCCTCAGCAGTTTTAATCTGCAAATAACCCGTCATTAAATCAATCAAAGATAAATAATTAGCTGCCCCCGCAGGATACATGATTTCTGGGAATCTTTCATCGGGAATATTGGAACCTGTGTTACTGAATTTAAAGCTCTATAATCTATACAAAGCCTAACAGTTGCGTCTTTTTTCGCCACGCAAACAATTGGATGACTAATCTCAGCATTTGACACTTCGATTAGATTTAATTCTAATAACTCCTGAATCTGCCTATCTACTTCCTCTTTATAAGCTTCCGGTACACTATATAACTTTGGTTTTTTTCTTGCCACACCCGGTTTTAGATCGATGTTCCCCTACTTTCGCTGGTCCTACAGGACCCATAAATATCTCTTTATTCTCCCTCAAAATGGACGTTATATCTTTGACTTGACTATTAGATAACCCTTTTATTTCGAACCTCTCTATATCTCGTTCTACCTCTTGTTCCCGGTTTAAAATAGGAATTTCCCCAACTTCTCTAAATTCCTCATCCCCTTCGAAAACAATATTAACTATATTACACTTAGCAATAAATTCCCTTATTTTATTTTGGTGCACGTGCTTCCTACTCCCGTCGGCTAATTCAACTATAAACGAATGCTGGTTTCGTTTTTCGACGATAATTGCCGGCCGTTGCCACCTAGAATATAACTTATTAGTTGAATCGGGGATTAATAGTATTACTTTATCGCCTATTTCAAACGTTTTTTCTTTTGACCTTAAATTATAATGATAGGCCATTCTGTTTGTTGCACCTCGGACGATAATGTTGCCTCATTTGCGGCTCTTTCTAAGCGTCCCCTAAGTTTATTCAAATACTCATGAATCGGCATAGTATCTAACTGTGCTCCCTTATTTTCTCCTGCCTAGGATGACTTGAGAATCGATAAAGGACCCTTCGGCGCTCTACCATATAATAACTGGAAAGGTGCGAGTCCCGTCGTAGAATTTGGGACTTCCCTATACGCCCATAATATAAATGGTATTTATTTGTTCATGCCATCTTTTCCCTTCTTCCCCAATAGTGTGATGTAACATACGTTTAAGAGTCTGATTGACGCGTTCCACCAGACCGTTAGACCGTGGGTACTGTGGGGTCGAACATCGTGGCCTAGCGCCTAATCTTTTCTCAAATTCTTTCGTTAAGTCGGCAGTGAAATTGGTTCCATTATCACAGGTGATTATAATATGAATTCCTGTCCTCATAAATATTTGAAGCAATGTATCACATGCGGTTTTAGCAGTTAAACTTTTTATGGGGATTGCATCCGCCCATCTGGTATGCTGATCAATTAAGGTTAGTATATACTGATGCCCTTGTGAACTTTTAGGATCAATAAGCCCAGTTAAATCAATATTAACTACCTGAAATGGGAGTTCTGGCCGCGATACTGGGGAAATAGGAGCTCTACCATTCACTTTAATCCTTCTAGTCAATTGGCACTCTAAACATGACTCACAAAATTGTTTAGTTTCTTTCGCTATCCCCTCCCAATAAAACGAATACCTGATTCTCTGTAACGTTTTCTTGGCTGCATGATGCCCTCCAAATACCGAAGTATGCGCTAATTTTAGGATTTCTTCCCATCTTACCTTGGGTACTACTAATTGCGCTATAGTTTCGCCTAACAATTTCTCTTTATGATACAATAACCCATTTACAATATAATAATCCCCTTTATCCATTTTAGCTAATTCCCAAGCTCTCTCTATCTCTTTACATTCCAATTGGGATTTCTTAAACATATCTGAATTGCTAACAATAGCTTTATTATTTTTCTCCACTTCTGTTTTTTCTGTATTCTGACGTTGTACATTTTGCAATTTCGCTTCTATTGCGTAAACATTACAATTATCGCTACTCATATCTTCCTTTTTACTCGTGTTATCAATAACAATTTCTGAACTTTCTAATTCTTGGGACTCTAGCAATGGTTCCTCGCGGTTGACCCCTGACAACTCATTAATCACCTCGGGATGTAAAATAACCTGCTCATTAATATTATCGATCACTACGCAAAGTACTTCCTGATGAATTATATTAGTTTGTTCGAATTGCGGAATAGCTAACGGTAATTTAACGAACGGTGATTTAACGGCTTCACCAAATAATCCTTGTAAATAAATACTACCCGCTCCTTTTAATTTCTCTTCCGGTACCAAATCTTTATGAATAACACTAATTTCACATCCAGAATCAACCAATCCCTTTGCTTTTTGCCCATTTACACTAACTTCAATTTTCTCAAGGTTATTTAATTTCTCACCAATAACATTAGTTCTCTGTTCGGCCTTTGCCGATATCCTCGCCACAATAGCTCCATTAGGTAACTCTTTGTTTCCTTTTACAGCAATCTTATTTACACCCGCTTTCTGTTCTCGCCTTTATTACCATTATTATTTCCCTCATTACCCACTTTATTACAAAAACGTTGGTAATGACATCTCAAACCACATTTAAAGCATTTAGGAGCTGAAACATCACTAGGTTTCTTAACATCTATTTTCCTATTCGAAAAAGAATTAGTCTCATTACTCCCGTTTTACTTCCAATTACCACTAACTTTACTATCCTCCCTCGGTCTCATTTTTTCATTATTTACATACCTATCTTTACCTTAAAACTTTTATACGTAACTGCATAAGACTTGTTTTTATGGTCAAAATAATGGTCACATTCTTTAGCAATTTTAAAAGCTTCTAACCATTTACCCTGCTGAGTTAACCCTTTTCATATGAGTTAGCACCTCTAATCTTACAATAATTTTCCCATGTCGCTATTAAACGCGATACAAATACATGAGTTTCATTCTGGTTTGTCCTAGCCTTCTTAAAATTTTCCAAACACACCTTCGGTGTCGGCTCATGTTCCCTTAGAACTAACTCCTTTAATACCTCATAATTCTCCATTTGTTCCCTAGTGGTACAAATCAACAAATTATACGCCTTATCTCCTAATGTATTTAGTAGAATTTCGGCCTGCTGGTTTTCCAGTACATTTTTAGTTTTGAATGCCCTTTCTAAACTGTTGAAAAATAAATTCCATCCCTCAGTTCCTTCTGGTACTTTGATAGATAGAGTTTTAACACTTTTGATCAATTTTTCTATGTTACTTTCATTATTAGATTCCCTAGACCCATTAGAATTATTTGTCGATCCTTGCACCCTTAGCCTCTCCATTTCTAATTCATGTTCCATCCTTAATTTTTCAACCCTCTCTTCTCTTTCTAACTTTTCGCGTTCTAACATTTCCTGTTTTTCTAACTTTTCGCGGTCTAATTTTTCCTGTTTTTCTAACTTTTTGAGCTCTTGTCGTTCCGTAACAATAGTGTTAGATAATTCCATAATAACTCCTTCGTCATACTCATCACTGTCCATTATCTTTTTCCTAAGCTGAATTCTGGTATCATCTTCCGCAAATTCAACACCTAATTCTTCGGCTATCATCTGAAGATCCACCTTTTTTAGTTTCAATAAGAAATCCCTACCTTCACCGATTGTTATTACCACCCTACAGTACAATAATATTTAAACCTACCGAATGAATATTTCCTAAATTTCTACCTTAGTACAGTTATAACTGCACTTATTATACTAATTAATACCTTTCAGATAATCAATGTATTACATTTCTAATTAACTTACTGTATAATCTGATTTTCCTCACCCATTGATATCACACAATTTACTTCCAATAAAACAAAAGGTAAAACAGTAATTTCGATTTGATTACTATGCAATACAGATTCCAATTTATACACTTAGATAACAATACTAATGCGTTGCAATTGAATAAAAGTACTGATGTCAATAGAAATATTCACATAAAGAAAAATTGTATTACATACACATATAAATTTCTACAATTATCCTCACAAAAATATTTCCAAATTCAATATTGGTTCTCACACTTAAAACAAATATACTCAAAACCTTCACTTTTATTTTTCCTCACCGCGGCCTTTATTTTTCTCTGAATTTTTTTTCCACCTTGAGCCTTTTTTTTTCACTACTTCTAGCCAATTAAAACTCTAAGCAAATGTTCATTGCTCAATTGTTATCAACTCTTCAAAGATAAACAATATTGCCTCATTTAAATATTACTTTAATAACAATTTAAATTTAAGTAAATTTAATTATTCCTTCCGAATACAAAACACAATTCATTAATTTTGTTCACTACCATCATTAGTAAAAAAAAATAGAAAATCAATATAAGCTCAAGTTATTGTGACCTTTCCTTAAAACAATAGAAAATATGGTTATTAATACTTCCTACCTATCTGAACACACTTATTTAATTGCACATAAATTATCTAGATAATTTATCTTAAATTACTATTAATTATACAACAACAACTAAAATTGGTTCGAGATGTCAGCAGAAGGAAATGATCAAAACACCTTACCTTATACTCTATCTGCTGGGGTACTCTTCTGTTCACAGGTAGTTCCACGATGTAGCGATGATATGGCCCAAACAATAATTCTGTTCTCCGTAATAACTCTAGGGCACAACACTTTGGTTCATTTCGCTCTAATGATGACACGGCACAACATTTTAGTTCAGCTCTCTCTAAAATTCCGCTCGATAATCCGGCATTACCACGCAAGAATTCCACTGGATGCTCCGGCATTAACACACTGCAACACGGCTCGTTGGTCACTGGTCTCAGACGATTCTATCCCGACGCTGCCATCAATTTGTCGGTTGTTTCCTCTTAGTCCGCGCAATTTTGAAGAAAGTCTGTAGTAGTTATTGCTGCCACCACCGATATTATTAGGTGATATTGGTCACCCACTGTGAGGATTGTGTAAATGAACACCAACGCTGTCAATTAACTGAATTAACAGTTTATTTATACTCTATGTACACAATATAATACACTATTTACATTTATAACTCGGATATAGGTGATCCAGTTGGCTGTACGGCTACGGTAAAAAGTTGGCTGTGTACTGTTCAAATTACACCTTCTCACTCTCACTCTATACTCGTTAGATTAACTCTATCGGAGATCAATTTCGAATCTCCCAACACATGGGTTCTCAGCCTACACTGTTCGATCAGAGCATTACACACAGGGATATCCGTCCACACGGCTCTCGCGGTCCGAACTGACTATCTCTCAGCCAAACACTGCCCTTCTCAATTCCTGCTTTTCCCGTAAACCCCCCTATTCGCCGAAATCCTTTATTTTCCCTTCTACAATAGATATCTCAGGAAGTCAAACACTCCCCTCTGCAATCTTCTCTTTTTTTCCTCACCACCTGTTCACTCAGGCTTTAGACAAAGAAAGAATGTCACCTTGAAACTTCAGTACACAGACCATACAATACATAAAATATTAAGATAAAAATAACATAAATTTCAGTTCTATAGCAGATGTTTTCTCAGAACCTGACAGGCTTCTTATGCTAAGACGCTTCCCTTATTAGTTTTGAGAGTTCATTCGATAAATATAAGAAAGGGAACGGAGGATATTGTCCCTCCCCTTAATTTTTATAAATGGGTTTTTCATGTAGAATTAGTAGATTTCGTTTAAAATTTCAGGTGTATCATTCTAATGAGGTGCCTCCATGATTAGTATTGGGTGTTCATTGGATAAGTTTAAAAAGGGGGAATGGCGGGGAACCCTCCCCGTCTTAATTTAGGTTTTTCACGCAAAATTTACCGATTTGCTTCAAATTTTGTATATAGGTTTATTCTGAAAAGGTGCTTCCCTGATCTGTTTTTGGAACTCACTGGATAAGTATAAAGGGAGGATGGGGGAAACAACCCAACATAATTCATGTAAATGGTTTTTCATGCAGAATTAACCGATTTGTTTCAGTTTTTTGATACTGGTTCATAGTAATAAGTAGCTCCGCTCATTTGTTATGGTGTTCTTTTCTTAATTATAAAGGGGGTACGGGCGATTACCTCCCCCTTAAGTTAGCTAAATACAGTTTTATACAGAGTTATCCGATTTGATTTAAATTTTGGATGTAGACTTTTTCTGATAAGTTAAATTTCTGAACAGTTTTGGAGGTTTAATGGTTTAATAAAGGAGGGAACGCGGGACAACATTTTTTAAATTACGTAAATGGGTTTTTATGCAGAATTATTCGACTTGCTTCGAAATTTGGATACAGAATTGGATACGAAATTTGGATACATTATATGATAAGTCTTCAATGATTAATTATAAAGAAAGGAAATGGGGGGAGAGTACTTCCTTCCTTTTTTTTCGAAAGGCATTATTATATAAGGCTGTAATTTACAATTAGGCTGCGTAGCCTGTGAGCTCCATGCCATCAATTTACCTGGGCATCAATCTTTTTATTTAACTTTAAAAAGTAAAGTATATTCAGTCATAAGTCAATAGTCATAAGTCAATATTTACGGGTATCTACATTTCTGTTTTCGATATGTGAAAAGTACAGTATGATAATGTCTGTGGTTCATAGTTAAGAGTTTTAATTAATTTTCGAACGAAAACAATTTTTATGGCCAAATTTAGATAATCTTTCTATTTTCCATTGAAAACATCCAAAATTTTATTTTTGAGTAATTAATACGTACTACCTGTACCTTTGACCAAATCTTTATTTTCATACAAAATGTATTATAATCAATTTATCAGTAACACAAAAGTATTTTCTAATTATTTGAATTTCGTCTAATAAAAGTGCTTTAGATGTACAGTGATTTGGTTTAGATGATGACACAGAGATTGGTTTAGATATAAATCATTATAAAATATACCTCAATGTATATTTTATAATGGTTTTTGTAAGTGACCTTTCGTTATACTAGAATTTTTCCAAAGAATATTCGAAATCACTTTTGCCCTAAAAAAATCCTATTACTGTTAACCCCTTCGCGACAGACCTTTTACGAATTTTTTAATGCTTAGTCACCTGTTTTTAAAAAACAAAAACTTGCGGCTTATTAAAACGAGAAAATGATCCGATTAAATGACAAGTATTACAGCAAAATTTTACTGGTGGGGATAAACAAGAATTCTTGAAAGCTTTTTTTAAGGCAAGTATACGCGTCATCCGTCCTCAACGGGTTAAGTCTCAGTTTTAAATGATCATGTAAACAGCGTCTAAAAAATTTAGTAATTTATGTATTTTTTGTTTTTTAATTTACATTCTTTTTTGAGTCAGTCATGACATCACTCATAATTATAAAAAGTAATGTAAATATCAATAAATACACAGTATTTCATTTGAATCGAAACAATTTAAATAAATGAGTCACGTTGAAAATTTACGAAGGAATCAACGAGAATTTTAGAATACACAGTTTCGATCTGGCTAAAATTTCAGCATCATTTTAGTTGAAAACGAATTTTCGGCGAAACTCAGATATTAGGCCGAAAACGAAAACGATTTTTAGAATCTCAGATTAAAATCAAAAATACGATCCGTTTCGTAGGTGCCCAGCGAATGTACTTGGATTAAGGTTCATGTCAATGCTGGCGAAGAAATTCACGAGCTAATGCTGTTTCTATGTGAATGTTAGTTTCTAATATCTCGTTTGCATTTCAATATTTTTTAATATTTTTTTTCATTGATAGCTGAGTTCCCTCTCCACATCATTCCTTTTTTTTACATTTCGATTTTGGTCGCAGGCATTTTTTATAAAATTACTTTCACTTTCGGAACTGATTTTGAAAGCGAAAGTAACGTTATAAAATATATCTGCAATCAAAATCGAAAAAGTTAAAAAATAGTGTAGCAATTTTTATATGTTTTAATGTTGGAAGAGACCTGTATCACCCAATGAAAGAAATGGCTAAATACAAAGGGGTTATTAGAAAATAACCTCCACATAGGAATAGCATTAGTTCGTGAGTGTCTTCGCCGGCAAGGACAGTAGCCTTCTGAGAGTAGTTTTACAATTTATCTACATTTATCTATCGTTGCAGAATATGTGTCTACTTTTAAATTGCATTTAAGTTTGGTACGTACGTGCCATTTTTGGTTTTACTGACTGGATCCCCTTCTACTTTATTATTACCATAATGTTATATATTTTTAATCCTATTTTATATGATCATCCTCTAAAATTTTTTTAATTTTATTTTTACTTTCTTCTATATTTACAAGAAGAAAGTATTGGATTCATGAACATTTTCGACTTCCGGTTTTCGACGGATATATACGTTTTAGAAGGTCCTGAATACGTTTTGACTATTTTTCGAAAATGTCTGTCTGTATGTGACAAACAATTTGTGGGCGCTCTATCTCAAGAACTAATGCTCGAAATTTAATAAAATTTTATATTCAGTTAGACCTTGATATGAATTAGTGCCTATTTATTTTTGGTAAAAATTGGCTTGCAGGTGGCGCTGCTATACTACGTTTTTCATGATTTTTAAGATTGCTATAACTGAAGAACTAATGCACAGAATTTCACCAAACTTCAGATTTTGTGACCCCTTGATATACATAGAAGCTGATTAAGTTTTAGTGTAAATTGGCCAGCAGGTGACGCTGCTATGCCACGTTTTTCATGAATTTTATAATAGCTATATCTCAAGAAGTAATGCACAGAATTTCACCAAACTTCAGATTCCGCGATACCTTGAGATACATAGCCACTGGTAAAGTTTTGGTGTGAACTGCCCTATAGGTGGCGCTGCTATGCTACATTTTGCACGATTTTTGCGATATCTATATCTCAAGAACTAATGCAGAGAACTTCATCAAATTTTAGATTCTGTTACACTAAAATATGTAACATAATTAGATGCTGATTACATTTTGGTATTAACCTTGCAACAGGTGGTGCAGCTATGCTGCATTTTGCACGATTTTTCCGATAGCTATATCTCAACAACCAACGCACAGAATTTCATCAAACAAATTTTGTTACAAAGTGACATATAAAACATAATTACATGATGATTACGTTTCGTTATAAATCCTACAACTGATGGTGCTGCTGTGCTATATTTTACACGGTTTTTTTTAATCTAGCTATATCTCACGAACTAATGCACAGAATTTCATCAAACTTCAGATTCTTTTACACCATAACATAATTAGACGCTTTTTTACGTTTTGGCAAAAATTGTCCAAGATATGGTGTTGCTGTGCTACGTTTTGCAAATTTTTTGTTATACCTATATCTCAAGAACTAATAGACGAAATCCCATCAAACTTTAAATTCTGTTAGGTCTTGACATAAATAGATGCTTATTAGGTTTTAGTATAAATTATCCAACATGAGGCACTACTAAGCTCATTTTTTAAGAATATAAATTAAAGTTTGCGTTTTAGGCTTTTCGGATACCAGAATCTCATTAGGCTAGGTCAAATGTTCGAGGAAATTCGATAGTGGGTAACTTTGGGGTCACCACGTTTTTTTTTTTTAAATATTAAAATGTACTTATGAGATAGAAGAAAGTTTTGGGATTGACACATTCAACTAGTTTTTTTATTTATTTATTTATTTTTGTGGGGAGGGGGGAGGGGATCTGAATTAGTAAACTGAGATTGGAGATAAACAAATCTTATAGAAAAATGTTAGAATCGAATGATACCGTTAGGAGGTGCTCATTGAAACTGCATTAATAGCGTAATTTTCGATGACCTTCAAAACATCTTATCTCTGAAATAGACTTAATCACAAACTACTATAGTTGAGACGAAATTTTCGCATGAAATTTAAAAGGCCACTGCAATTATCTTAAGAAAAATCAAATTTAGTTGAGATATTAAAATATTTCAAAGACGTATTTACTGCAGATTGTAAATTAACTACATGTACTTATCTGTAATTGAAAAAATATTGATTGTCGTTAAATTTCGAGAAACCCTTTTTCAAACCATTTTTACCCCGAATAATCTCAAGGAGTTGCTAACTTTTCTGAGTCTGAAAAATCAAATATCGATTTTTTGGGCACTGCCGGGTTTGATCAAAAGCTAAAAAAGTTTGATCAAATCTGTACAGAGATTGTGTGTTACATCGCACCCTTTTTCTTCCGAAATTACGTCAAGGGGCTAGCTTTTAGTGGTCCGCACTTAAAAATATCGATTTTAAGGGCATGTTTGATCAAACGCTATAAATTGTTGGTCAAACCTCTTCAAATGATTACACGTTAGATTGCACCATCTTTGTCCAGAAATGCCGTTCAAGGAGTGGCTAACGTTTAAGGGTCCGCATCTAAAAATATTAATTTTAGGGGCATTTCCGGCTTTGATAAAACACTAAAAAGAGTTGATCAAATCTCTGCAGACAAATTCACGTTAGATGGCACCCTTTTTATCCCGAAATTCTGAAAAGGGGTTACTAACTTTTAGTGGCCTGCATCTAAAAATATTTAATTTAGGGGCATTTCAGGATTTCACCAAACGCTGAAAATAGTTAAACATATTTGAACAGACAATTTTAAGTTAAATGAAACCATTTTTGTCCCAAAATTCTGTCAAGGGTGTCTAACTTTTAGGGGTCCCCACCTAAAAATATCGATTTTGTGAACTTAAGTGCTGAATAATTCGTGTCACATGAAAAATCATAAAATTTTGATAAGTCTATTTTTTTAATTAATATAATTCTCTTTCCGTCCGTCTTGTGACACGTATGCTTCATACTCTAAAAGAAACAAGTAAGAAAAATCATGCATTAAGCATAGATTATGAAACATTTTCCAACGCGTCATAAAATCTTTAACAAAACTTTGTTATTTAGAGAAATGAGATGCTACTGTCCATAACCAAATATGTATTGAAATACTTTTGACCAGCCCTGTATTTGATCCGTCGGTTTATATATATATATATATGGGTGATTCTACGATAAGAGGTTTCAAAAACATAGCAAATTCGTCCAAAAAGAAAAGTTTGAGTTTGATCAAAAACCTTTAAATTATGATTTTTGCCCCGTTTATTTACTTTTCCATGTAAGGGCAAGTCACTTTATACATATTTTATAACTTTTTCTGCTCAGTGACTCGCTCCCCTGGCAGTTATCTTGCCAGGGGAAATACGGCAGGGGAGAGACATTTTCATGTAAATTGAAATTTTTTAACTGGCTGAATTAGTTTTTGGGTTAATTGTGTATTTCACTTTAATTATTACCATATTGTTTAATTAGGGCAGTAAATGCAATTGAATTAAATGGATATTATAAGTTTTATGACTTACCAGGGGAGATACATGATCACCGTGCGAAACCACTACACCGCACGGTCGCGTCGCAACAACTAAAAATAGCGACGCTTAAATGGCTTGCGCTTTTAGTATTGCTAACTTCAAGCCGATAAATGTCCTTAAGCGCTACTTCCGATATAGCCATCCTTGAATTTATATTTGTTTCAGCGGAACGAAATTTAACAGGGTAGATACACAAAAAAGGCGGGACAAAAGTTAATTTTAAAAATTATTTGAAATTAACAAAATTATTTTATTTTTTATTTTATAATACATAAGTATAATTACTTAAATTCCAATTAAACATACTTTAGTTAAGCATCTGATGGAAAAAATATATTTATTGTTTGAAAGTTAAATTGAAACCGGCAAGGGGACCTGCCAGGGGATAGACTTACAAAGAAATTTCTGAAAAATGTGTTTTAATTAGGCATTCAATCGTGATGTTATTTAATAAAGTATATTAAGATGATGCGATTCATTGCAAAAAACAGCAACATATAGAATAAAAAAACTGTTTTAAACGGATTGCCGTACAAATTACCTCTTATCGTAGAATCACCCATATACAATATAATGGGAAAATTTAGTATAGCAAGAAAATGCCTAACTGACTGAAATTTCTCTTGCAGCACTTTTATTCTAATAGATGAAAAATACTTCAATACTTTTGTTCAGCCCTGTAATTTATCCGGTATCTATACTACACGCCAGTATTTTGTAAAAATTTGGTTCAAATAAACGTATTCTTAAAGCTACTTAAATCACATTTACAGAAATTATCACATATGATTGATCATGTAGCTAATTCTTTGCGTGACCCTGTATATCAATTTATCTATATTCTACAAATACTTCTTAGTAAACTGAAAGCAGTTAAACGTAAAAATGCATAACTACCACCTTCAAGTTAATTACTCGCATATTCAGTAACATTTATGAGCTCTTTTGCGTAACCCTGTATATCAACTACAACATTTATATACACCATATAATTTGCAAACATTTTGTAAAACTTAAAAGTGCATATCATAATTGAAAATGAATTTCAACTATCCATCAACTATCATTGATAATACACAGTATTACGCATAAAAATGTAAGATTTGAAATATTTTGTGTGCCCTTGTAAAAGCTATGCATTTCATATTATGCGTTAAATATTAAGTCTCAGCGGCGTATATCAATTTTATGATACTTGAAACCGTTTAACATTATTAAAATATGTCGCACACAATTCCCTCCTTTATTATTGTGTAATGGAATTCTTTTGAATGGCCCTGTACATGAATAATAACTATTATTTTGACAGCATAGTTTACAGAATGAGTATTTTAGCGCACATGCAAATCCATGTACACCTGAATAAGTGTAACAGGGTATAACGCCGGTAAAATTCATTTGAAACGATTTTTCCCATCGGCCGTAATGTATCGGAAAACTTTTGACTATCCCTGTAAATAAACAAATCATAGTAGAAACTTCATTTTCAATAGGGTTCGTGCTGGGGTAAATATCAATAACCTGTAAAAATTTCAGAGCAACCTGAGTATATTTACGGGAGTTGGAGCGCGGCCAGATGGCCAGACAAACCGAATGCATAAGCACTTTTCAACTTTGTTGGAAAGGGGTAAAAAAAAAGGGGGAGGGTGGGTTGTAAAATTGGTACCGGACACATTTAAAAGCGAAAATATTTAAATTAAAGATACTGAAAAGTGAAAAGCTACCAAACATATTAATGATTCAAGCTTATTACTAAAGAAATTATTGTGTAATTAATTTTTTCAATACATCTGTTTTTTGTAATGCTATTTAAATTTCTAAAGAAAACCTTAATTTCAACGTTTTCATGTTCACATCATAGCATAGAGGTAAAGCCCCTCGCTAATAAACCGAAAGTACTAAATCCAAACCCCGGTGTAATTTTCTGAACTGTTTCTTTCTTGTCTCAGTTCGTCCATTTCCAGATGCATTTTCACGATTTTCATCCTTTAACCCTTTAACGATCATAGCATTTTCATTGCTAATATGTCGAAATAAATGAATGACACCGGTAATTAAGAACAAATATATTTCTAAATTAGAAAACGTGATTTTTCACATACAAAATAAAAGGGATATTTTTAGATAAAAATACCGGTGTCAGTGTTGCGCATCGGAATTAAAATTTTGTGGTTTCGTGGCGAAACCAATGAACGTTAAAGGGTTAAATGTCTTTTGCGATCCCATGTTTCATTCCCTTTTTTTTGTATTGATGAGTACTTTCATTTCTCTAAGTTTAAGAAAAATACCTATACAGGGTATAACCTGTACAACTGGTTTGATACTATTGTATTGAATACGTTTTAATTTTTGGTTCATTTTTGCTTTCTACAATTGAAAATAGAGTGTAGTAAAACTTTTTTTGACTTATGATTTTCGGCAGATTGACACGTTTTATGAGTTAGAATTCCACTCCCCCCTCAAATCAAGTTCATACATAATGTCTGTCTGTCCACACAAGTGTCCGTATCTCTCCGTATGTCGCCATTCTGTACCAATGAAAAGTGTATGAAATTATGCATAGAGTTGAGCCAAATTTTAGTGTATGTATTTGGCTGGGGTAAGCATTTTCTCCTTCATTTTAAGGGAGTAACAATGACTCTATCGAAATAGAGTCCTCGGGATGTATCCATTAGGCGGTGGGGCAGGGTTTCTCTTCGGGGAAATTTTTGTTCCAGTGTTCTGATGGGGACTCCGTAGTTACATGGAACACTGATGCGTACATGCTATGCATGATAACATAGTCTGGTTAACGCCAGACCTAGCCTCTCCTGTCTCAAGTTTGACCTGGTGCCTCCAAGTTGGTTCCGCCGAGGTGTAGCGGGTTCGCCCATTTGCACGTGCAGAATCCAGACGAGCGTGAAGAGACGAGTGCAGAATCCAGACTTCGTCCTCCTGGCCCAGCAAGCCAGCAGGACCTTTGACTTGATGTTCTACGAGTAAAAATTTGAGAAAAGAGGCTGGTAGTGATGCTACTGACTTGTCAAATCCTCTAGGTTCTGCGGAGGAGGGGGTTCAGGCTGTAACATCTTTCGGATGCACTGTGTACACGAGGACGTTTAAGTCGTTTCCCGGCATGCGTAAACATCGACGTAGTGCCCATCCGGAAGTTTACTTCCGTGAGCAGAAGGCTAAAGTTGATGCTAGTACCCATCATGTTTGGTCCGATTTAGAGACCGAAAATATGGCTTGAGGCTCAGTTGGCTATTGATGGTGTACGTTTCATGAATACGGAATTGAAGAGACTGATTCCAAATCGTACTACTGAGTCGATTAAAGGAAAGAAGAAATCAGAACTTTACCAAAATCTTGTTCTAAAGATTAAAAGCGAACTTTTAGCTGCTGGCGCTAAAAAATCTCCTTCCCAGACCGTTAGCAGTCTTGACGATTCTCGTCCTGCTGATTCCAATTCGATTCAAGTTCCTCTACTTTTTGTTCATCTCGAATCTGACTCTGCTCGCTCTGTTAATGACTTAGCTAAATCAATGCTCTTATTAACTTCTGATGTTAATAGTCCTTTGAATGATACCTTGATTTATGGTACTTTGCCATACTACATCGATGATTTAAATACAAACCAGACTCTTAGGCCATTGCCATCTGCAGCTGAGAGAGAGTTTCTTGATGAAACTCTGTTAATTTCTGACCGTGATCCAGAAACTGCAGAGTCTTTGTCTTAAATTTTTGTTTAATGTTCTTAATATCGATTGCTCTTGCAGTAGTGTGAGGAGCAGACGTGTCGTTCGTAAGAAACCTGCGCGTGGTGGTAAAACACCTTCGTCAAAGCGTAAGGCGAGAAGGGAAAACTATGCTATTTTTCAAAAACTGTACCGTAAGAACAAGAGTGCTGGTATACACCGTATCTATAATAATAGTATTTTTTCTGATCAGCTAAGCTCTACCGATGTTTTTAATTACTGGACTGAGTTTTTTAAAACCAGCTCACATGTTAATGGCGAGCTTCCGGATAATGCTCCAAATCTTGATGTGGTTCAGTTCGATGAGTTGCTTTCTTATATTACTATTGATGAAGTTTTGAATTCTTTCCCTCCAACTACTAAATCCGGTGTTGGCCTTGATGGCGTGTCAGCAGCGCGGCTGCGGCGCATACCGGCTCGGGCTCTTGCTAAACTTTATACTTTTTGGTCCAGGTTGTGCTGAGTTCCCCAGCTCTTCCTGTTGTCTAGAGCAATTTTTCTTTTAAAGGTGGCTAACGCAGATTCTCCCGAGAATCTACGTCCGATCTCTATTTCTTTTGTCTTTTTAAGACAATTTCATAAGATACTTAATAAACGTCGTATAAAAATCATTCCTTTCTCACCGCAGCAATTTGGATTTCAATCAGTGGACGGTATTGCCCGTGCCATTGATCAGCTTGATTCAGTTTTTAATAACTTTAAGACTTTTCATAACTCTTGCTCGGCTGCTTTTATAGACCTGAAAAAAGCTTTTGATTCAATTAGTTTTGATGCAATCTATTCTGCTCTTGCAAAGCTGAATGTTCCATTGGTTTTATTAATTATATTAATTTTGTGTATTCGATTTCGAATACATATTTACAATTTAATGGAACTTCTTCCGAGTCCGTTTCACCTAATAGGGGTGTTCGCCAGGGCGACCCCTTATCCTCCACGATATTTTTAATCGTTTTTTATTTTATTCTGCGAAGTCTTCCAGATCGACTTGGTGCGATTCTGCTTGGCTCTACCTGAATCTCATTTATCGCTTACACTGACGATTTATTATTGTTAGCTAGAGATTCTCGCTGCTTGCAGGAGCTGTTTAATATTCTGAATTTGCATCTCCCGTCTACTAGTCTTTCAATTAACGGTAATAAATCTTTTACTTTTTCATTAATTTCCTTTAAAAAGCAAAGTAAGATCATCTTTGATTACGATGCTGAGTTCTTTGTTGGTGCCACGCCTTTAAAGGCGTGGTGTTTGCTTTTAAAGGCATGTTTTGGTGTTGGGTAAGCTTTATGCAGGAAACCTCAGAAAGATCGATCTGAAGGTGCGCAGGTTCGTCCGGGAAGTACTCCATCTACCGCACGACATCCCATCAAGTGCCTTCCACGCTCGCGAGAGAGAGCGGTAATGGGATTGCCGTGCATGCGGGGGATTGTGCCCGTGATGACCCTGCGTCGTCTTTCAGCTGACCGTGAAAGAATTCTTCGGCTCATGACTGCCCCTGATGGTAGTCGTTTGACATCCAGGAGCAAGGTCAATTCTTCCTTTATGAGGGGCCTGCATAGCCGGTGCCATGGGACTGGCCTGCGATATTGCCGTGCCGTCCCTGCCGCATCGAGCTGGTTTTATGATGGCAGTTCTATGTTGTCTGGTGCTGAATTCATTTCAGCTATCCATGTACGATTTAACTGTTTGTATTCCAAGTTCCGGGCTGCCCGTCGACGTGATGCACACAAGCAATGTTCTCGTGGCTGTAACGCATCCGAAACACTTAACCATATCTCACAAAATTTCTATGCAACTCATGGCCTACGTTTTATCAGGCACAATACGCTTTGTAATTACTTCGCTCGCTCTCTGGAGCAGCGAGGTTATTCAGTCAGTCATGAACCAATTTTCAAAGTTAATAACAAAAACTTTAAACCAGGCTTGATCGCATACTCGCCAGATCATATTCTAGTGGTGGATCCACAAGTAATTAACGACCAGTTTTCCATGTCCGATGCTCATCGGGCTAAACTAAACAAGTATGAAATTTTAAGACCGCAATTGCAGCAACTTCGACCCAATGGAGTCCACTTTATATCTTTGACGTTTAATTGGCGTGGCCATCTGTCTGTTGACTCCTACAAAACACTTCTAGCCTTCCATGTAATACGACCTGTTGGTGTCAAGATTTTAGCGATCAAGACACTCCTCGGCACGTGGCGCATCTGGTCGGCGTTCCAGAGAATGACTCTTAACAAGAGAAAGTTCTGTTCTCCCTCCATCAAAGTTCCTTGACTGTATGTTGTTTTGTCTTCGGGTGAGCCTGTACCCATTGTAAAGTGTGCTACAGTTAATTTCGGTGTTCACGCGATTTTTGTAATGTATATTTGAAATAAATTATTATTAGAAGTTCTTTGCCGGAAGGAGACATTTTAATAGCAATTTTTCTGCCATTTTCTTAATTGTACCATTGGAAGTGCATGAAATTACGCATAGAATGAACCCCTATTTTTTGTGTATGTTTACGGCTACAGCCAGTAGGTCTTCCCTGAATATATAATAGTTGCTATGGAAACGGGTGCTGTAATAGCGATGTCTGTCGCACTTTCATTCCTTCTCATTCCTGCGAAAAGTGTATGAAGTTGCTTATAGAACTGAAACATTTTTTTGTATGTATTTGGGTAGGACTAGCAGGTTCTCCCTAAATGTGAAAAAAAATGACGGTTGTAATAGACATTTTTGTGCCATTTTTATTAATGTACCATCGAAAAGTGAATACTCTATGCACAGAATTGAACCAAATGTTTTGTGTATATTTTTACCTATCGTCAGCAATTTCTTGTTGAAATTGGAAAGCAAATTCTGCCAAAAAATGCGCTGTAATAAAAATTTCGGTGCCATTTCCTTATCAATAAGTATAAAAAATTATGCATAGAATTGAACCAACTTTTTGGCGTGTGTATTTGTTTGAGGCCAGCAGTTTCTACCTGAATTTGAATATATTCTACCGGAATAGGTGCCTGTAATACCAAATTTTATGGCATTTTCTTTATTTTACAATAAAATGTATATGAAGTTATTAATAATACTTAACAAAATCGTTCATGTATGTTTCTGGCTATAGCCAACTGAACGTAATTGTCGTCCCGGAAAAGATCGCTGTGATAGCGATTTTTGCATAAATTTCTGCATTTTTGAAAGTACTGCAGTTTATCGGCAGGTCGTGCAGTGATAGGAATTTGCGTTCTCTTAAGCCAGCTGTTTGCAATCCCCTGGTGTACAACAGAATAACGAAAATCTGCTAATTTTAATAAATATCATGGTCGAGATAAACTTTTTTTAGCCCGATTCCTTGACTGAAAACAAAAACTTAAAAAGAAAATTGAAGTTAGTATAGCATTGATTTAATTATATCGTAGTATTAACATGTGCAGCTACTTTTTGTAGCATTAAGAGGTATGATATAGAAGAAAGTTTTGGGATTGATAATTCCAACTAGTTAAAAGATACGATTGCCGAACACGTAGTTCTTCATTTCAATTATGAGCCATCTGTATAGATTTTTATATCTTTAAACTCATTTCGTTTCTTTGAATCAATTATTTCTTAGATGTGTATGTGATTTATATATATATATTTTTTTTACTTTATTTTATCTTAACAAGCAGAAAGTATTGGATTCGTGAAAATTTTCAATATTAATTTTTGGACGGCTTTACACGATTTAGGAATCAGATAACTCGAAAAACACTTTTTTTTTTTTTTTTTTTACAAAATGCCTGTCTGTATGTGACAAAAATTTTGTAGACACTATCTCAAATACTAATGCATTGAATTCTGCAAATCTTTAGATTCTGTTAGACCTTGATATAGAAACTAGATCCGATTAGTTTTTGGTGTATATCACTCAAAAAGTTGCGCTGTTACGCTGCAATTATTTACAATATTGCTGCATTTTGCACAATACCCATATCTCAAGAACTTTTGCTTGGATTTCATAGAACATTAGATTTAGTTAGTACTTGATATACCATGGTACTGATTACGTTTTGGTGCAAATCTCTCAACAGGTTATGCTGCCAAGATGCATTTTTCGTGATTATCGCTAAAGGTCTATCCCAAGAACTAATGCATGGAATTACACGAAACTTTAGTTTTTGTCAGACCGTGATATAGTGTAGATCTGATTAACTTTTGGTCTATATCGCTCAACAAGTCGTCACCTGAGAATAAGGTTCTATCTGTGTTTTTGAAAAAAAATTGACTTATCGACAAAGAAAGGCTCTATTTGTATCTATGAAGGCATATTTTTGTATCAAAATGATGTTATATGTAATTCATATGACATTACGATTATAATATGACGTTATTTTAATCCAGAAATGTCTTCATCGATACAAATAAAACATTTCTATGCCGATAATTCAATTTTTTTCAAAAACGCTGATAGAACCTTATTATACTCAGGTAGCGAAGTGGCGATGCTGTGCTGCATTATTTACAATTTCCTCAAAAATTATATCTCAAGAACTAGCCCATGGATTTTCATAAAATTTTGCATTTAGTAAGTATTTGATATAAAATGGCGCTGATTACATCTTGGTCCAAATCGTTCAACAGGTTGTATTGACATGGTGCATTATTCGTGATTATCGCAATAGCTCCATCTCAAGAATTAATGCACGATATTTTCAAAAACTTCAGATTCAGTTAATTTTTAGCTCACAGGCTATCAAATCCTGGAAGCTTATGTGCCCGTCCATTCTGTATGTGCGTAACGCGATAACTCATGATAAAAATATCCGATTCACTTAAAATTTTGTATGTATGTATATTCTGATAAGGCGCTACCTTGATTAGTTTTTGGAATTCATTTTATATGTATAACGGGAGGAACGGGGGCTAATGCTCCTCCCCTTAGCTTGTATAAATGGTTTTTTATGCAGAATTATCAGTTTTCATTCAAAATTTAGATGCAAGATCATTCTGATGAGGCACTTTCGTGATTAGTATTAGGTGTTCATTGGATAAGAAAAAACAGGGGGAATGGGGGCTCATTCGCCTGCTCTTAATTGATATAAAGGGTTTTTTCATGTAGAATTATCAGTTTGTGCAAAATTTAGATGAGGCGCCTCCGTGATTAGTATTATTCATGCAGGTTTTTTATATGATAAATCACATCCCTGATTAGTTTAAGGATTTCAGCGATTAAGTATAAAAATGGAAAATGGGGGGAGCTGATCCCCCTTAATTTGTTTTTTTTTATGGAATTAACCCTTGAAAATATAAGGCTGTAATATACAATTAGAATGCGTAGCCTGTGAGCTCCATGTCATCAGTTTAACTGGCCAATATTCTTTTTTTAAAATATAGATTAATGCTGTTTAGTTTTGTGTAAATTACCCTACACATGGCGCGGCTATGCTGCAATTTTCACGATTTTCAATATATGTATATCAAGAACTAAAGCATGGATTTTCTTAAAACTTCAGATTCAGTTAGTACCTGATAAAAAAAAATGATCCTGATTTGTTTTCGGTGTACATCTTACAACATGTTGCGCCAGTGGCGCCAACTTATATGGACCCATGGGAAGCGAGCCCGCACAGTAATTTGATACCTCTTGGAATTGGAACTCTACTCACCCGCTATTTATTGAGCCCACCCAATATTTATGTATTTGTTCAAAAATGTTTTGAGCCCACCTAATATTTTTCAAAAGTTGGCGCCATTGTGTTGCGCTGTTATGCAGTTTTCTTTTTAAAATTTTGCAATAGCTTTATTTAGAAAACTTATGCATGGATTTTCATCAAACTTTATATACAGTTTAAAATTGACTTAAGTTGTTGCTAAAGGGCTGTGCAAATATAACGTTTCACTTTAGGGGGTATGGGGAGATCTGGCGAATGATATCGTAAGATATCTCTAGGGGGAAGAGAGGTTTGTCTTTTGATATCGATATCAATTTTCATCCAACCAAAATTTTCTTTTTTCATTTGCAATATGGTTTTTGGTTCAAACTAGCGTGTTATCGATTTTATTTCTTATTTAATTTTTTAAAAATACAAACTCTTATTAAAATCGCTAAATTATTATAAAGATATTTAATTTTAAAATATGAAATACCAAAACATTTGATATCCCTATTCTTTGTTATATGTGTATGTATATACAGTTACTGTTCCAGAAACCATATATGAAATATAGCTTGCGTTTACTAATAAATAAAAGAGAAGAATGTTGTTGTCCATGTGTTTTGATGATAAAAATTTCTATCTCACCACCACACTCCTTCGTTCGGGGCAAGTGCAACAAGACATTGTTATTATTCAAAAGTATTTTATAATAGCTTTTTGTAACATAATGCAATGAACAGTAATAATTTCTTTTATCTGCTAGATGATTAAAAGTGCTATTTTATTGATTTCTCTTCATTTAAATTAATGAAGTATGAGAAAAATAAATGTAACCAATTTTTAATATCACTCCAAAGAAAAAAAAATTACCTGTTGATAACGATATCACTATCGGGGAGGGGGGGTGAGGTTTCGAAGAATGATAACGTATGATATCGGAAAGGAGGAAAGGGGGTCCAAAATTACCAAAAATTTTATAACGTTAGGCGGTGCTGTGCTGTATTATTCAGGAAGTATTAACATGCATAAAATAGAATAACGTTTTAGGGTTGTCCCATCGAAGTAACTTTTATATAGTCTGTGTGTATAACTCATAAAAATACCCGATTTGTTCGAAATTTTGGATGTAGGTTTCTTCTGATAAGGCGCTTCTTTGATTAGTTTTGAAAGTTAATTGGATAAGTATAAGAGGGAAAATGGGGGGAGAAGTAATAATCCATTTAGATAAAGGGGTTTTCCATACCGATCTATTAGTTTTCAAATTTATTCAAATTTTCGATTCGAGGTTATTTTGATAAAGCACCTCAAAGATTAGTTTTTAATATTTTTTGGTTATAAAGGGAGTAACCCCTCTTAATTTAGGTAGATTTTTTCACGCAGAATTTAAAGATTTATTTCAATTAAGGTAAGTTCATTCTTATAAGGTGCATCCCTAATTATTTTTTAAGATTATTTTGTTAACTGTAAAGGAGACGGGGTCGGGCGATTACACCCTTACCCTTAAAATAGATAGATTTTGCCTGCAAAATTTTAAGATTTCATTCAAAATTTCAATGTAGCATCATTCTGATAAGGCGCTTTCAAGATAATTTTTGCGTGTTCTTTGGTTATGTATGAAAGGGGAAATGGGGGTAGACTTCCATAATTTAGATAAAGGCTCTTTTCACGCAGAATTTACAGGTTTGCTTAAATTTTCGGATCTAGGTTCATTGTGATAAGGCGTAAACCTGATTAGTTTTGAGAGTTATTTTGTTAAGTGTAAAGGAAAGAACGGGTTATTACCTTCCCTCTCCCTTCTTTTATTAGGGAGAGTATAAATGCGTTTTATATAAATGGGGATTTATGAAGAATTATCCGATATTCCAAAAGTTTTGGACATGGGTTTTTCCTGATAAGGCAAATCATATAATAGTTTTTTTTTTTTTTTTTTTTTTGGGGGGGGGGTTTAATGGTTGTATAAAGAAGGAAATGAGGCTTTATCCCTTTTCCCCTTAAATTAGTTAAATGGGTTTTTATTCAGATTTATCCGATTTGCTTCGATTTTTCATTATGGATTCATTCTATTAAGGTGTATTCCTGATTAGTTTTGGGGTTTCAATCGTTAAATATAAAAGAAGGGGAAAGAGCTGCTAATAATAAGCTTTATTTCTTTTTTTTAGGGGTATTAGTCTCTGAAATATAAGGCTGTAATGTATAATTAGTATGAATAGCTTGTGAGCTCAATGCCGTCAGTTTAACTGGGCACAATTCTTTTTATTTAATTTTTCCGTTGCATAAATAAAGTTCTGTAACAGCATTTTCAAAATGTATAGCTGAAAATTTATTTTTAAAAGGATTTCCTTATCATTTTATATATATTAAAAACATTTATATAAAAAAACATATATAAAAAATAATATATTATACATAAATATACATTCACAAAAAAAGGGAATAAAAAAATGACTTGCGAGAAATTCAAGTGCAGTTGCGGGGATCTAGAAAGGTTGTTCTGACATTACAAAAACGAGGTGGAACCCGTCGAACTTCGACGAAAAAAAATGTTTTAGAAGGAACTGTTGCATTGATTTATAACAACGTACAAAATTAGCTACAGTAAAAAATTCATCTTATATTGATCAGTTTAACTCTTAAAGAAATAATATTTTAAGCCAAAATTAACAAAATACCATTTCTATAAAAGTCAGTTGTCCAAATTATAAAAATTAAACTTTAATCGCATATGTAATAAATAAAACACGATAAAGATAAGTTATTATGATACAATTTTCAATTGAGGCTCTTATGTTTGTTAAAAATGAAAAAAAAAATGAAATTGTCACGATCATAAAATTTCACGTGAAATCTAAACCCGTCGTCATTTTTATCTTCTCAAAATTTACATACGAAACTTAAATTTCTTTTTTTTTCTCAATTTTAAGAGAAAGTGTCACAATTCTGTTGCCACGATTGCAAAATTCGCACAAAAACTATAAAAAGATTAATATCTCAAAAACAAATTAAGATGCAGCTTTCAAACAAATTGCATTTAAAAAGTAATTTTTTTTCTCAATACGACGATATAAAATTTTTTTTGAAAATGTGCTTTATTTAGAAGTATAAAATTTTTAGTATCGAAAATTGTAAAATCGAATTGCATGCGGAAGTGTTGCCATTCACAAAATGACGTATGCGTTACGCACAGATACGTTTGGCCTTTATAATATAGATTTCGTCGTAATTATTCATTTATTATAGCCCATACTTACTCTATAGTTACTTAGAGAAGTCTGGGAGAGGTAGATAGAAGAGTTTTTAAACTACTTTAGATAATTGAGGAAAAACATATTGTAATTATTTCTTTTTCACTATCAAAGATTAAATGAACAAAACTAAAATGTCAAAATTTAAGAAAAGTATGTCCACTGACAATTTTTAAATTAAACAGTGTTGTCATTTTGATGATTAATATATATTTTTTCAATTCAGACTACTTGATTACTACAACATTCTTGACTCCCTTCTTTATTACTCCATTCTTATTTAATGGCTGAGTTAAGGGTATGGTGGACGTTAAATTTTTTTTTATAATTTTCATCATAGCAATATGAAATTTTGTGTACATATACATTTCACCTTAAGCATGTAGAACACCTTCAAAAAAATTTCCAATATTATTAAAATTTATAATTTAAATTTTTTTAAGTGCTCCTCGTGTATTTATTTTTGAGATACTCATGCCCTTTTGCATTTTTATCACTTAAAACTCTATTATGAACAAATTTGTGTAAGATTTCTCTAATCTCTTGAATAGTTAATATTTTATAGATTTTCTCTATATTCCATATCTATTTCAATCAAAATTTTGCTTTTTAATAAGTAAAAAATCAAATTTGAGTATCTTAATGAATACGAATTTTTAAAAGCTTACACAATTTTTTTTAACAATATCAGGATACTTCCTTATCGATTTTATAAATATTGATCTAAAATTACGTCGCAAGGAGCATTTCAAAAATTTAAAAAGGAAGAAATATTAGTTTTGAGAAAAACATATTTAAAGTATATAAATATACTTACCCTTATAATTTACATCTTAAAATCCTCATAAATGGTAATTTAATAAGAAAAAACTGTTTTGGTAATATTATACCGGAGAAATGGACGTTTTTTGCGACTATTTTGCTATAAACGATTTCGCTCAAATAATGGTCCACTGTCCTCTTGATATGATAGATATTACTATTTCCAAAGAGCATTTTTCATTCAAGCAATTTTAAAATAAATATCTGAAAATAGCTCACCTGCCCGGCGTTATTCGGGACCGAGATGTTGTTCACTTTTCAAATATGTTACATGATTTCTAAATAATCCTTAAATGAAACTCAAATTTGCACGACTTTGTATCTTCGGTGCATTTTGTAAGAATTTATATTTTTAAATTGAAAAATCCTTCTATAGTAAAAAAAAACTAGCCTTAAAAGGAATGACTCCTGGAATGATGCTGATGTGGAAGATTTCCGGAACTAACGAATCCGGTATAAAAACATTTCATATTTATTTACTTAGAAGGTGTTACAAATAAAAATTAAATTAAAAAGTTGACATGTTTCGGTTCATTCATAAGAACCGTATTCATAACATATAAAATCAGTAGAAAATTAAATGACACTGGATATAAGTGTGTCCAGTGTCACACTTATATCCAGTTATTCAGTTATCCAGTTATCCACTTACATCCATTATATCCAGTGTCATTTAATTTCCTACTGATTTTATATGTTATGAATACGGTTCTTATGAATGAACCAAAACATGTCAACTTTTTAATTTAATTTTTATTTGTGACACCTTCTAAGTAAATAAATATGAAATGTTTTTATACGTGAATGAAAAAAGGTGAAGTGATTTTGTTTTAGTTTTTAAAAATTCGAAAGCTAACAACAGTTTTAACGAATCCGGGTTGTCCACTCCTTCCATGAGTCGAACAGACCAATCAGGAAAGGGCTCCGTCTATGCATCGCCGTGTGGGTTACCATAAAGAGAGGAAAGGTTACCATCGCCAACAATCGTCAAGTTTGTCGCCAACTTGGCGATATATCGCCAAATTTGGCGACCAAAATTAGTTGTCAAAAGTGACGCCAACTTGGCGATAACTGTAATATTTCGCCAACTTTTTAATTTCTTTACAACACCAGTCGTTTGATACATCATTTGAGAGATTTGCAACTGCTTATTCATATAATGGATGTCTTGTGTGTTATCCCCCACTCTGCTCCCCAGGGCGGACACATTTTTAATTTCTTTACAACACAAGTCGTGTTACACAAGATTTGAAAGGTCTGCAACTGCTTATTCATATTATGGATGTCTTGTGTGTCACCCCCACACTCTGGCTCTCCCCAGGGGGATCACATTTTTAATTTCTTTAGAACACCAGTTGTGTGACACATCATTTGAAAGGTCTGCAACTGTTTATTCATTTTATGGATGTCGTGTGTCACCCCCACTCTGCCCCCCAGGGAGGCACATTTTCAATTTTTTACAACACCAGTCGTGTGACATATCATTTGAGAGGTCTGCAGCTGCTTATTCATATTATGGATGTCTTTTGTGTCGCCTCCCACTCTTCCCCCCAGGGGGGCACATTTTGAATTTCTTTACAACACCAGTCGTGTGACACATCAGTTGAAAGGTCTGCAACTGCTTATTCATACCATGGGGTATTGGCGAGCGCAGAAAGCTGGGGTAGCCAATAATTTGGAATCGCGAAGCGATTACGCGGGGGGTTGGCGAGCATAGCGAGCAGGGGGGCGGCGCCCCCCTAGTCTTTAAAAAAAAAGATATTGAATCAAAAGCCTATGCCGTTTGGTATTTCATTTTCTACGTAATTTGATATTTAGAATCTATAAATACCGAAAGCGAACGACCGACGCACACTGGGGCAAAAAATCGTAAAAATGAAATTTTGTTTTGAATTACCGGCATACGTCACTTTATTAGAGCATATGTCAGAGAACATCTGCCTAGAATTAAAAATCGCTGAAAGTTATCTTGGTCGTCATTAAAGGAAAAAATTAAACTGCAAATCGCACTATGCTAATAAATGAAAAAAAAATTGCTTAAGCATTCGTTTGGTTATTTCGCTGTATTAATTTTCAAAAAAAATGACTATGACACTTTTATTGAGACATTATTAGCTGTAATACACGATCTGAAAATGCAAAAGGAACTAATATATCGTTTCACAAGTAAGAATTCTTTCATTATTAGGTGCGTTCGTAATTATGTAAATACGTAGCACCTATTGTTGTCGCTCAGTCCGTCTGTCTGTCTGTCCGTCTGTCTATCCGTCTGTCTGTCTGTCTGTCTGTCTGTCCGCATATAACAACGCAAAAACTACCCAACCGAATCGTTTGAAATTTAAAATACGTAATTATAACATAATTTTGTCGAGTCGTTTCAAATTTTATGAAAATCGGATGGATAGATCAATTACAGGGACAATCAAAAGGATTCCGTTACATTACGGTCAATGGGGGAAAATTTTCAAATGCATATTAATCGTTTGAAATTTAAAACATATAATTATTGCGTAATTTTGTCGAGCAATTTCAAATGTTATGAAAATCGGATGGATAGATCAATTACAGGGACAATCAAAGGTATTCCATTACATTACGATCAATGGGTAATAAGATTCAAATGCATTTTTATGATGTTACACTCATTCGAACACAATAGAATTGGCATGAATCTATGAAATATATACTAAAATATGCATTCTGTACAATCTGTGATGCAAAGAATTTTTATTATTAAATTACAGGGTTACACAAAAGTATTCCCCTGCATAATGCTATACGGGGAAACATTGTTTGGGGCGTGTTTTAATTATATTCAACTATTTCACATTTTATGAATAAGATATAGGTTTCTGAGGTGTAATAAAAATTACTTCCTGCATATTTACAGAAACACAAAGATTTCGACTACTATACTGTATCCGAAGTACGCTCTACTATATCAACAAGATCTGAATATTTTTAAAACTTCGTTATCGTACGAACGCACCTCATTTTCTACGTTCACGTGCAATTTCCAATTTGTTTTATTATGTGTTTCAAATATCAGTATAGAAATTTCTTATAAGATTTTGCTTGAAGAGATAATATTCTTCTCTTAAAATTGCCTGCAGTCAGATTTTAGAAGGGCTTTGATTTTTGATCAATATTTATTACTTAAGTTTTCATACATGATTTTAAAAGAATGTTTTCATAATTCTGTTTTAAATATTTATTTACATGCAATTATTAATATGTTGTTAAAAAGAAATAAAGATGTTTAAGTATATTTGCAGCGAGTGAAGTAGGCGAAATGGAGATCTATTTGAAAATTTCATTCCATAAAAGAAACTCCGTTATTAATTAGTTTGAATTAGTTGAATTTTTTATACATATTGTTATTTGCAAACAAAATAAGTTCATCTACGTTATATAGTATTAAAAATTTCTGTAAAGAAGGAAACTTTTAGCAGTACAATTTTTTGTTCTTATCAAATGTTTTCATTATCTTATTTATTTTTAATTTGACATTTAATTAATGCTAATTTTTCAATTTCAATTATTTTTAAAAGAAAACATTTATTTTATTAAATAATAACAGAAGAAACATCATTAAAAAAAAATTACTATTTCTTCTAAAAATGTGCTTCATCTGTAATTCATTTTTTTCATTTCGTCTTATTAATACAAAATCAATTTCACGAGCTTTGTTTGGGACTTTAAAATTTGAGCGATAAATGGTTTTATATTGCAAACCTTTTTTGAGGCTTAATTCACCTCCACAAATATTATTCCTCCATGGTTTTTATTAATAAAAAAAAAACTTATAAACAATGCAATGGAAATCACCTGCTTTTCACGAATGCCACCATGGTGCAAGCATTTTCGCAGACGATAAAGCCAAAACTGTCAGATGTTTATAGATTTGTGGCTTAGAACAGTTCTTTTTAGCCAATTTTAGAAATATTATAAAAAAATATATTTTATGCCATTCAATTTAGTTAATAATTTAATATAATTTTAAGTGTAAAGAAAAATTGGAGAATGATGTATTACAAAATCTCCAATGGTAGCTGCTTAGCGAATAATGTTTACTTTCTTTGTGATATTCAACGCGTACATGGATTTTATTCTACTTAAAATTTGTTGGATCTTCTTTTATCGGAGGTATAAAATCGGATATACTATTAAAGAGGTATGTAACAATTTTAATTTAGTGAAAAAAATTTATGTAAAAAAATTATTTTAAAAAAGTAGTTTAATAATAATCAAACAGAAATTTCAAAATTTGATAGGAATGGCTGTCATTCTTTTAACATTAGTTGGAAAGTGTATCCACTTTATTTGTGTAGTTATGATTAAAAATGTGCGAGTTGCTTTTACATTAAAATTAAATTAAATTAAAAGAAGTTTATTTCAAAAAGGGCTTTTAATATCTCTCGAGATTTCAGTTAAACTGCTCAATTATTTTTCTACAGATAAGCGCTTGGAATTTATTGATTGAATAGCCAAAATTTATTTGTGATTTTGTTCCACAAATCAAAGTAATCTTTAGAAAAGTATACAATAATTTTATTGATTGAAATTTCGCGAAAATGTACTCAAATGTACGCCCATCTTACACGTAACTACCCATATAAATTGCAGATAGATAGAACCGGTAATTTCATAAAGGTTGCATGCAAAAATATTAACTACTTTAAAATAAATTTCGCGTGTTAAAAAAAATCGCATTTTTTTAAAATAAATAAATTTATCCTCATAAATTACAGTGACAACTGACATACTTTTTACTTTATAGGCTATCAAAGCCTGTGAGCTAATGTGCCCACTCGTTACGTATGTATGTATGCATAAAACGCGATAACGCATGGTAAAAATTTCCGATTTGCTTCGAATTTTGTTATAGGTTTATTGTGATAAGACGCTTCGCTGATTAGTTTTGGGTATTTATTAGGTAAACATAAAATGGGTTGGACGGAAGTTAATTTTGCCTTCTTAATTTAGATAAATGGGTTTTTCATAAGGAATTGTCAGATTTCATTCAGATTTCAGATATTAGATCATTCTGATATGGCGCCTCCCTGATTAGTTTTTGATGTACTTTCGTTAAGTATAATGGGTGAAGGGGAATAGGGTATAATCCCCCCCCCCACACCTTAATGTAGGTAAATGAGATTTTTTACGAAGAATTTACCGATATGTTTCAAATTTTGGACATAGGTTCATTCTGATAAGGTGCTTCCCTGATTTTTCTTCTTTTTTTGAGCGATTCATTAGTTAAGTATAAATTGGGGATCTGTGAGTTATTCCCCTTAATTTATGTGAATGGATTTTTCATGCAGAATTATCAGCTTGGTTTCAATTTTTGTATGCAAGTTCATACTGATAAGACACGTCTCCGATTAGTTTGGGGGTTCTTTTGTTAAGTATAAAAGAGAAAATGGATGATTAGTCCCCTATCAATTATATAAATGAGTTTTTATGCAGAATTATCTGATTTGCTTTAAATTTTGGATATAGATTTTTTCTGATAAGGCAAATACCTGAATAGTTTTAGGGTATGATGTTTTAGTAGAAAGGGCATATCTTACATTAAATAAATGTGGTTTTATGCAAAATTATTCGATTTGCTTCGAATTTTTGATATATGTTCATTATAATAAAGTGTATCTAGATTAGATTTGGGGATTCAGTCATTAAGTACAAAAGATGGAAATGGCAGAGTTAATACCCCTTAATTTGTCTTTCGAGAGGCATTATTCCTTGCAAAAATAAGTAGTGATAAACAATAAGGGTGAAGGAGATTGCGAGCTCAATGTCATCAAGTTTAAATGGACAATATTTTTATTTTATTTATTCATAACTTGCATACCAACAATAGGAATAGTTATATACAAGTTGTCTTAAATTGCAATGAAATATTTTCTTTCATACATATTTTTTCTAATAATCATTACTTTTTTAAGATTTAACAGTTCTATGCCTCCTTAAAATTTCATTATATTAAGATTTGGTTCTTCTAGGTTATCTCCGTCGACCAATTTCGCCAAATTATACAAATCGCCAAACTAATAGCCAAATTATACATGTTGACATAATTTTTATTTTAAATAACGAAAAAAACAAATAATTAGTAGAATATTAATAAAAAGTCGAAATAAAAATCACTTAATGGTATTTTAGACACGTGAATCGCATTTAATGTCATTGAATGTGACATTCATGATCATCCATTATTGGCATTTAATCTTATAGTTTGGCGATAATTTTTTGGTCGACGGGATAACATAGAAGTACCTAAGATTTCAATTGCTTTGGGACGAGGAATTCTTTATTTCTTTTTATGATGAAGAATATTTTAATTATGTATCCAGGTCTATATTTTTTCTTTAAATATGAAATATAACTTATTTTAAAATCTATATACATAAAAGTAAGTCTGGATTTCGTATTAACCTTCCCACTGCCACGACTGGATATATCCGTTCACTAAGCTGCAGGTTTCACTGCGGTTGAAACTTTATTTAAATTAATATAATTCTACAAATATAATCCATTTTTAAGAAATTAAGCTATGATTGATTCTTGCGAGTTTTATAAGCATATACGTAGCGAAAAATTTTTGCATGATATATAATCCCTCTTTTATTAATATTTTTAAAAAATGATGCAGAGAAAAAAAAATTAAAATTTTACTCTTTTGCTCGGCATTCAGGGGGTTAATCATCACCAAAAAAAAAAAAAAAGTACTGAACCGACAGTTTAGAAAATAGGAGTAAAAATACTTCTTATCTGATTGAGTGCCGGTAATAAAGGATTTTGCGAAATTTTGCCCTTAAGGGTTAGAACAAAGTGAATGAACTTTAAAAAAAAAAAAAAAAAAAAAAAAAAAAAAAAAAAAACATTAAAAATCTGATTTTTTACTTATTTTTCATCTAATAACATATTTTAGAGTATTTTTTCATGCTGAATCGAATGATACTAAGCAAATTCTTGTAAGTTCAAGAGTTCGTGAGATAATTTACATTTTTCTAATTTAGCGATGTCTTTGGCGCAAAAACCTGAAATTTTCAATCTACTTATATGAAAGAAAGTCTGGATTTCGTATTAATCATCGCACAAAAAAAATTTACTAGACCTACAATTTTTTTAATTGGGGTAAAAATACTTCTTACATATCATTGAATGCCGCTAAGAAAGGATTTTGCGAAATTCCACCTGTAAAAATTGTAACAAAGCGAACTAATTAAAAAAAATTCCTTTAAAATCAGATTTTATAGCTACATTATAACTGATAACATATTTTAGTGTATTTTTTCATGCTGAATCGAATGGTATTAAGGAAATTCTTTTAAATCTAGTAGGTTCTGAGATATTTCATATTTTTCTAATTTGGCAATGCCTTTGGCGCCAATATCTCAAAATATAATAATAATGTCTAAAAATATATATCTGTTACTATAGCTAAATAAAAAATTCAAACTGAATATTTTTAACCACTTCTTTTGGTTAAATAATTAAAACAATTATGTCAGATGGGGAAAAATTACAACTGCCTCAAAACAGAAAAAATATTATACTTTTTGGTTTTATGAACACAGTGGCAAAATGTGATATCGCGCCTTACCGTGCAAAGGATTTTTATTGCAAACCGTACCAAAGTTTCAATTTTTCTATTTATTGTGCGTAAATATATTTTACTAGCGGCCCGCCCTAGCTTTGCTTCGGGTAGTCCCGTGTCACTACTGACACTGCAAATTGTTACTACCACTTCATCCCATTAAATTCAACTACGAAAACCATTACCCTCCTTTTAAGTAGTCGGATAAAAAGTATTTTTTACCCGACAATCTAAGGTGCCAGATAACTCCATACAAAGTTTCATAAAAATCTATCCATCCGTTCTTAAGTTATAAATGGTGTAACTAACACGACTTTGTTTTATGGATATAGATTATAGCAGCCCGCCCAGGCTTTGCACGGATATTAAAAAGGGGTTATTAAAAAAGTGTAAACTTATAAAAGAAAATTCGGATATTAGCATTATTTTTTATTTATTTGTAATAATGTTATAAAAAATTTTACGCCTACAAAACAAAAGCCATTAAATTTATTATTCGTTTACAGAGCTTCCCTGTAAACGATATTAGATGTTTTATTTTGTGGCAGCAAAATAAATTGATTTTCAAGGGCTCCGACCCGCGATAGGCCAACATACAGTTGGCCACGAGTAAAACATTCTTTTCGTAGGTCGATCCCGACTAATTTGAAGGTTTGACCTTTGGACTTATTAATAGTTAACGCGAAAGATGATTTTACAGGAAATTGAAGCCGTTTAAATGGGATTAGTAGATCAGTTGGGATCCTCGGTATATGAGCTAGTTGACCAGCTGCTAGGCCGGTGATAATGGTTGCTACAGTTAAATTGTCCTTCAATTTCTGTATAAGTAGCCTCGTCACATTGCACATGTTCGAGGGCTTAAATTTCTCAAAAGCATGATTGGAATTTCAATTTTTAACGTCAATTCATGTGGTGGCAGTCCAGAAAGGTTTAGTGAATTTAAAAATTCCTGTAGATAATGGACTGCGTCTTCGATATTAGTTGGTATATTGTTTGGTTAGTGCTATTTCCTGTTCCGTTCCGTGTCCTGAGTCGTATGGTGTATTATCGCGTCAGGCTTGTTTATGAAGTAATTTATTTTGATAAGGATTAATACCAAGGTAAAAATAATGAACTTTTACTGAGACGATATTTTAATTATTCTTTTTAAATTAAAAAAAAAAAACCTTATTGTGACGTAACTGTAACAGTTAGACATATGCTGTCGCGGCATTTTTTGTAGATAATTATACGTTCTGCAAGGTCGTAGTACATTATTTTGTTTTATAATCAATAGTATTCGCAGCGCACGCGATGTTTTTAAGGCCATTTTTACACACCTGGGTTACATTATTGGCATTTTAGTTAAGATCCCTATTTTTTTTTAATATAATTTAGCCTAGGTTCACCGGAAATAGTGTAGCTTTCCAACGGCGAAATAATTTTTCAAATCCGCCAAGTAATTTCGGGGGCTACTCATTTCAAACAAACAAACAATCAATTACCTAATTTTTTATTAGTTACATATATCCATGCCTCTTGTTCTATTAACAAATATTTCAAAATTCTGTGTTATTTAAAGTATGACGCCATATTTTTCGAAATCAAATCTTTTATTAATAATTTAATTCTTTCTCGTTCACTTTACTTGTAATTATGTTCCCATTTTTCACAGAGAACCTCTTATTAAAATAACCGATTTTCGTGTGTCTTATATGATAAAATACTTTTTTGTTTCAAGTATGACGTCATATTTATTTTCCTTTGAATTCTTTTTATTTTAATTTTTCACGTCGATACTGTTCAACTGAAAACTAATTGCCTAGGAGAAATTATTGGAGATTTTAATTTTCTTGGCAACGGGTAATAAAAATGGTTATTTTTTATAGGAAAAATGTTAATTGATTCTGTATGAAAAATAATGAAATTTTGAATTATTTAGGAAAATATTTGAATAAATCAATTAAAAATTAGCCTATGTTCACCGGAAATAGTATAGCTTTCCAACGGTGAAAGAATTTTTCAAATCCATCAAGTAGTATCGGAGCCTATTCAATTCAAACAAACAAACAAATCTTTCCTCTTTTTAATATTAGTATAGATGACTATTTTTCAATGGCAATTACGGAAAACTTTTTATTTATTATTTTATTAATAGACAATTTTTTATTAATAATTATCCTTATCTATACATAAGAAAGTCTGGATTTCGTATTAATCAAAGCAAGCCCAAACTACTGAATATAAAATAGTGAAAATTGAAAAAAAAATATTTAATCAATTTCTTTCATTAAATAATTAACAATTTTGTCAATTAGGAAAAACATTAAAAACGCCTAAAAAAAAGGACATCTTTTTGTTTTACCAAATTTATGCCAAAATGTGGTCCCGCGCCATTATATTTCAACCCTAACCGTGAAAACCGTGAAAACAATTTTATTTGCAAACCGTTTCAAACTAACATTTGCTTTTTATTGACATTAATATTTTCTTATGAGCATTATTCAATCGGAGTCCTGCAAAACTTTTTAATTTATTAATTTTTGAATAGATTTTTTTAAATTAATAATTGTAACTTACATTTATTACTGTTACTGACATGAACTTCCCTTTTTGTCAGTTATCCAATGATGAGAAAACTACAATAAAATTATTTCAGAACTTAGGAATTATGCATAAAAAAAATTTTTGTTCAAAAAGAACCATGAATGTCATCATTCAAAAAATGAAATGTTTACTGCAATGTGAGACATGCGTATTACATACGCCCCACTGCAATACTCAAAGACATTAACATGTTCGCTGCCGCTTACGTGAAGATAGTTAATGCCGCAATGTAGGAGTGTTTTTTTCCCAGAAGCCGATTTACTTTTTATAACAAAGAATCAGAAAAGATTTTGCCGCGCCAGCGCGTGGCTGGCTTTTGGAAATCACCCCACATCACGCCCTGGCGCGTGAGTGGCCCCTTAACGTTGGAGCCATATCACGCAATGGCGCGTGATTAGCAGCGAATGTGTTAACAATTTCAAACCTGCAGTTTAAATTCACTATGTTTTATTACTTGCAAGATATTTACAGTAAACTCATTGCACGACGAATTATGTGCAAGACGAAAATCTGTCTGATACTACTTTATTATACCGTTTGCCCAAAAACCATCGCCAATTTATAAGATTAAGTGACAATAATGTATGATCGTATATGCCAGATTTACTTTATGTTAAACACGATGCGTGTACTTTTTACGATTTTTCTTTTGTGTGTTTGACCTTGATACAAAGATTCCAGAGCATTTTTTGTTTCATCTATATCTTGAAAAACGGTTGAGTTATAGCACTTTAAATTTCCAATGTGGTTGACATTATGAAACGGTCTGAAATTTGTCACGCGATAATACGCATATTTATAAACTGATTTGTGCATAACTCCACGTGTACATAAAAATGTCTTAACCGAGTTCACTGGCCAATCTCATTCGCCATGTAGTTTCAAAATGGCGGCTATTTAAGTTTGTCAAAAAACTTTTAAATATATGATGGTGCACAAACAAAAAATAGAAATTGAAAAGGATTCTTTTTAAAGTGTTTGATATTAATAATGAATTCCGGCGTATTTTTTGCTTTGTCTTTATCTTAAAAATGCCTGAGATATAGCAGTTTCAATTTTTAATGTGAGTGATTTTTTTTAATCAATTTGCCCGTGACAGCACTCATATATATTAATCGATTTCGATGCGAGTTTGTATGTGCACATGAATTAAGATTTCGACCGAGCTCATTGGTTTGTTTTATCAATCATATTTCTTTAAAATGGCATACACTTCATGATATCGTAGAATTTGGTGACCCTATAAATCGCTTAAAATAAAACCAGGTTGAATAAAAAATGACTAATTTCTAAAAATTCCTATTAATATTCAGTATTGACAAAAACTAGTATTCAATCTTATATAATCGGGTTCCACCAATTTGATCTTCCTATGTTTGAATAGTATAACTTAATTTAAAATAAATAAATACATAAATAGGGTACATGAAAGCTACCTCTTCCTCCCGTTACTGCCGGAAGGACTTTTTCAAAAACAAATTGACTATTTTTTTAATATCTGCGGTGAAAAATGGCGACCTATTAAACATTTTATAAAACAACCAATTGACCAGTGAAACAACATCAATAACACTAACAAAAAAAATTTCTTTCATTTGCGAAAGAGGGGATATGGGCGCTTATTTTTCGACTATATATTTCTTGATATTCAAAAAAGAAGTTGCTAACTTTTACCAATTCCCGTCGCCAAAATTTCAACAAAGTATTTTATAAGCTGTAAATTAATGAAGAAATGAGAAAACACAGGATTAATTTAAAAAATACGTTTTACTTTTTGACACGTGAAATACACTTACAGGGGTTTTTAAACCATTTCCCAAGCAAATATCAAGGACTTAATATAAAACACCCTTGAAAGGAGGATTACATTTTTTAAAAATGTTAATATCAGGAAATCTTCAAAAGGGTGTCAAGAAAACCTTCAAAGGGCGCCGCGTTGGATAGCCCTCTAATACGACATACCTCCGAAATAAAGTTATATGTGTGATACATACATCTTTACAAAACATTGAATAAATTGAAATATTATGCAACAAATTATTGATAACATTTTAAGAGCTCACATAATAAACTCAACTGTGTATTTGAAAAAATGAAAACTGAATTACTCGAGTTGATTTCTTAATTAAGAAACTTGGTCAGGTGACGACATCTTAACCTGGCAAGCCGCCTCCGAGGTGTAATTCAGTAGTATCTTGCAGAACTTTTTACCCACAACGGAGTTTACATGCAACACGTGTTATTTCCCGTATTATCATGCTGTATTTTATTAGGCAGTAAATCTTGATACCGACTTTTTTCAGCTGCGAAATCGATGCTCCACAAACTGAAACACCACCACACGATATAAATGAAATTGCCTGGCGTTTTCAAAACCCCATTTTTACAACAGACATTTCAATTAAATCTTATTTTGAGGAAGGAAGAAAAAATAGGGCTCCTCAGATAGACAATATTTTTCGTAAGTTGATTTTGGACAGAAATGCTAAGGAAAACCCAACATTGCAGTGCGGAAACTCCGCCTTTCTGGGGGAAAAAAACTCCGTAGCATAGAAACTTGTTACATATACTTCCCATTGGAGCCGATTCAGTAGATTGTGCAGGGTACACCATACGTGCTCCTAATAAAGAGACGGCAATTAGGGAAAATACCTGAAAGGGAAGGGGGTTAGTTTGCACATGTTATTTACACTATAAGAGTTATATTTAGCTATTTCATTCAGCATAATTTATTTAATACTGACCGAACAAGTAACTTTAGATTATTTTAATAATTCCTGGCTATTTAAAATGCATGTAGAGTTTTACTATTTCTTGTGCTAGAAGCAATATTTAATAATCAATATATCTTATGACCAATTAACTATGGAATAACGCACTGTTAAGTAGAACTATAACGCAGAGTTGTACAGCATAGACGCACGCGCGCACGCCGTGCGCAGAAAATTTTATAAACTTTGCAGAAAATTTTGGGAAAGAAACAATTTTATTTTTGTAAAATGTTTTAGTGCCAAAAAATTGAAATTATTCTCCTAGTTTTATGTACAAATTATTTACTGTTAGTGCACAATTAATAACAGGAACGATTTTCGAATTTTCCAAAAATTTAAGGCATTTGATGCTGAAAACTTTAAAAATTCAATTTAAAACAGTTCGAAATTTCGGACACCAAAAATTGCGAATTTTGACAGACGGTTGTAATAAAAAACCAATTTCGTCAATTGTTCGCAGAAAAAAAATTTGCAATTTTGTCAAATTATCACGGAAAAAAACACGAATGTAGTCAAAGTTTCGCAGAAAAAGCGCTAAATATTGTCGAGAGCTCATGAAAAAACACAAATTTCGCCAAACGATAGCGAAAAAAAATACAAATTTCGCCAAAAGATCTTGAGAAAAATGAGACTTTCGTCAAAAGACTTCGAAAAAACTTCAACAAAGAATTACGTAAAAAAGCACATTTCAATAAAGAATTGAGTAAAAAATCGTGCATTTCAGCAAAGAATCGCGTAAAAAACGCATTTTAACAAAGGATGGAGTAAAAACTATTATTTCGAAAAAGGACTGCGCGAAAAACGCAAAATTAGTCAACAGATTGCTCTAAAAATGCGAATTATGTTCAAGAATCGCATAAAAAAATGCAAATTTCATCCATTTCAAAATAATATACCACGTAATTTGATTAAACTTTAAATTAATTTGCAGAAAGTTTTTGACCAAATATTTATGTGCACACAAAGTTTTTGGCTTTATACAAGTTTCGCTATAAGTGACTTCGGAAGAGATTAACGAGCTGATTTAATGATATTAGCATTAATGAAGTTATTTATAAGTAAGCGGGTAAGTAAGTGAGGTTGTAACTTAAAAGCTACTGGGATTTAAGCTTCACCTAAATTAACAATTAATTTCATAATTAACTATATTATTCTAATACATTTGCTTACCTCATCCAGTGGTATTCTTCTTTTGAGGGGATCTCCTCGGTAGTTGGTCACTATTGTGGTGGTTCTTTTTTCTCTTGCTTGAAAATCAAGAAAGCTTGAAAGCTTGTCAAATTCGATAAGATGCTTGATTCTGTCGTATGTCTATTTTTACAATTCCATTCCTTGTGGCTGTTGAAATTTGTGGCTTTGGCACTTTCCAAACTTGTCGTCACTTGTACTGATTTCTAGATACTTTAATTTGCAATTCTCTTACTGGGCTTTGTTTTACGGTATGCACCACTTAAGTTTTGACCACTTAAGGTATGCGCCAACCTTCAATCGCCATTTTTGCGAATAATTTCTTTTCATTATTATTATTATTTTGAATTGAAGTTGAAACACTTAGAATTCGAAAAATACCTTAATTTTGGATCCCCAGTATTCAGAAACAAAGTTATAGTCCAAAATATGAACCTTCATACATTAATTTTTAAATTACATTAAATTCGTTATTTGTGTTTTCTAGAAAATGCGTTTTCCGTTGTTTACGTTTACAAGAAACCGCATTTCTTAAAAAGATCTTAAAACATTGAAATACAATTTGTTTATTAGTTCTGCTCATCTATTGGTACGTTATGAATCAAAATACAAGCTTTTAAATATGTATGTATATAAACTCAAAAGCTATTTTAATTAAAAAATACATTTTCTTAAATGAGAAAAATCATGTTTTGCATACAAAATTTGATATACGTTAATAAATTTAAGAGGCACTGCAAATGTTATGCTTTAGAACACAAGTAAGTGGTAATGTTACAAGAAAAAGTGAAACATGTTAAATAAATTTCGTTATCGAAGGCATTTCTTTGCTAAAATTTGACTTATCTTTATATGGATGATTCTATGATAAGAGATAATTTGTACGGCAATCCTTTTAAAACAGATTTTTTATTCTATATGTTGCTATTTTTTGCAATGTATCGCATCATCTTAATATACGTTATTAAACAACATCACGATTGAATGCCTAATTAAAACACATTTTTCTGAAATTTCTTACAAAGTCTAAAAAAGTCTTTCCCCTGGTACGTCCCCTTGCCGGTTTCAATTTAACTTTCAAACAATACATATATTTTTTCCATCAGATGCTTAACTAAAGTATGTTTAATTGGAATTTAAGTAATTATACTTACGTATTATAAAGTAAAATATAAAATAATTTTGTTAATTTCAAATAATTTTTTAAATTAACTTTTGTCCCGCTTTTTTGTGTATCTACCCTGTCAAATTTCGTTCCGCTGAAACAAATATAAATTCAAGGATGGCTATATTGGAAGTAGCGCTTAAGAACATCTATCGGCTTGAAGTTAGCAATACTAAACGCAAAAGCCATTTAAGTGTCGTCATTTTTAGTTGTTGCGACGCGACCGTGCGGTGTAATGGTTTCGCACGGTGATCGTGTATCTCCCATGATAAGTCATAAAACTTATAATATTCATTTAATTCAATTGCATTTACTGCCCTAATTGAAGTGAAGTAATTAAAGTAGTAATTAAAGTGAAATACACAATTAACCCAAAAACTAATTCAGTCAGTTAAAAAATTTGAATTTACATGAAAATGTCTCAATCCTGCCGTATTTCCCCTGGCAAGATAACTGCCAGGGGAGCGAGTCAACGACCAGAAAAAGTTATAAAATATGTATAAAGTGACTTGCCCTTATATGAAAAAGTAAATAAACGGAACAAAAATCATAATTTAAAGGTTTTTGATCAAACTTTTCTTTTTGGCCGAATTCTCTATGTTTTTGAACCTGTTATCGTAGAATAACCCATATATATATAAATCTTCTGTGCGTGTGTATGTCACTGAACTCCTCCTAAACGACTGGACCGATTTTAATGAAATTTTGTGCGTGTTCCAGTGGACTCGAGAATGGTTTAGATTCACATTTCATCGAAATTGATTCGGTACTTTTTTAGTAATTACGCAAAAACTAATAGTTAGTGATTTTTCGGTAATTAAAAGTGTTGCATAAGTTCGACGAAAAGAGTGCGGACGGAATGTCCGAACGGTCTAAGGCGGAAGATTTAAGCTCTGCTTCTTGAAGAAAGACATCGCGTGTTCGAATCCCGCTCTTGACAAACGTGTATGCTTTACAATAATATTTCCTGTATTGTAATTTTTATTAACCGACTTCAGAAAATCGTTAACTTTTAACTAAAAAGAGAAAAATAAACTTTTCTGTCAAAAATTGAACAGACTTCAAAAAATACTGAAGAGTGAAAAATAATTTCCTTACATAAATGTAATAAGAAATTAAATCAAGAGCATAGTGTTTATCGCGTGTATTACTATATTTATGTACATTTATTTGATTTTCTGGAGTCGGTGCCAAGAGGACAACGTCTGTCGGTGTCGGATTCGCTAGTTAATACCTAAATTTGAAAAGAAAATTGAGATTCCCTTCAAAATTTATTTAAATTCATTTTTTTTATTTCCTGTTTTAACTAAAAACATAAATGCGTAATAAAAATTTCATACATTTTTTAAAGAAGTGCCCCGAAGTTTGATGAAATTCTGTGCATTAGTTCTTGAGATATAGCAATCTTGAATATCATGTAAAACGTAGTATAGCAGCGCCACCTGCAGGCCAATTTTCACCAAAAATCAATAGGCACTAATTCATATCAAGGTCTAACGGAATATAAAATTTTATAAAAATTTCGAGCATTACTTCTTGAGATAGAGCGCCCACAAATTTTTTGTCATGTACACAGACATTTTCTAAAAATAGTCAAAACGTGTTCAGGACCTTCTAAAACGTATAAATCCGTCGAAAACCGGAAGTCGAAAATTTTCATGAATCCAATACTTTCTTCTTGTAAAGATAGAACATAGTAAAAAGGGGTAAAGTAATCGAAATCACATTTTGAAATTTTATTAAAATGAAAAATAGTCTTAAAAATAGTCTTAAAAAGGGTAGGATGGAGAAAGAAAATCTCATGCCTGAGTTTTCGCGAGTTAAAAGAAACAGTTTTTTTTTTTTTTTTCGATTTAAGGATTTTTATTATTTTTCACTATTGACATTCATAACATGTTTTTTTAATTCTTTTTTTTTTTTCTATTTTAAAAACTTTTGCGTTTTATGTATGACATACCATTTTAAATTTCTTTTAAACATTTTTAGCTCACAGGCTATCATAGTCTGAGAGCTTATGTGCCCGTCCGTTCTGTATGTATGTTCGTATGTACGTAACGCGATAACTCATGATAAAAATATCCGATCCACTTGAAATTTTGTATGTAAGTATATCCTGACAAGGCGCTTCCCTGATTAGTTTTTGGAGTTCATTCGATATGTATAAGAGGGGGAACGGGGGGCTCATGCCCCCCGTTAGTTGATATAGATGGGATTTTCATGCAGAATTAAGTTTTCAAAATTTAGATTAGGATCATTCTGATGAGGCGATTCCGTGACTGTTATTAGGTGTTCATTGATTAAGTATAAATAGGGGGAACAGGGGTTCTAATGCCCCCCCCCCGTTAGTTGATATAAATGGGATTTTCATGCAGAATTAAGTTTTCAAAATTTAGATTAGGATCATTCTGATGAGGCGATTCCGTGACTGTTATTAGGTGTTCATTGAATAAGTATAAATAGGGGGAACAGGGGTTCTAATGCCCCCCCCCCGTTAGTTGATATAAATGGGATTTTCATGCAGAATTAAGTTTTCGTTCAAAATTTAGATTAGGATCATTCTGATGAGGCGATTCAGTGACTGTTATTAGTTGTTCATTGAATAAGTATAAATAGGGGGAACAGGGGTTCTAATGCCCCCCTCCCGTTAGTTGATATAAATGGGATTTTAATGCAGAATTAAGTTTTCGTTCAAAATTTAGATTAGTATCATTCTGATGAGGCGATTCCGTGACTGTAATTAGGTGTTCATTGAATAAGTATAAATAGGGGGAACAGGGGTTCTAATGCCCCCCCCCCCCGTTAGTTGATATAAATGGGATTTTCATGCAGAATTAAGTTTTCAAAATTTAGATTAGGATCATTCTGATGAGGCGATTCCGTGACTGTTATTAGGTGTTCATTGAATAAGTATAAATAGGGGGAACAGGGGTTCTAATGCCCCCCCCCCGTTAGTTGATATAAATGGGATTTTCATGCAGAATTAAGTTTTCGTTCAAAATTTAGATTAGTATCATTCTGATGAGGCGATTCAGTGACTGTTATTAGTTGTTCATTGAATAAGTATAAATAGGGGGAACAGGGGTTCTAATGCCCCCCCCCCGTTAGTTGATATAAATGGGATTTTAATGCAGAATTAAGTTTTCGTTCAAAATTTAGATTAGGATCATTCTGATGAGGCGATTCCGTGACTGTTATTAGGTGTTCATTGAATAAGTATAAATAGGGGGAACAGGGGTTCTAATGCCCCCCCCCCCCGTTAGTTGATATAAATGGGATTTTCATGCAGAATTAAGTTTTCGTTCAAAATTTAGATTAGGATCATTCTGATGAGGCGATTCCGTGACTGTTATTAGGTGTTCATTGAATAAGTATAAATAGGGGAAACAGAGGCTCTAATGCCCCCCCCCCCCGTTAGTTGATATAAATGGGATTTTCATGCAGAATTAATTTTCGTTCAAAATTTAGATTAGGATCATTCTGATGAGGCGATTCCGTGACTGTTATTAGGTGTTCATTGAATAAGTATAAATAAGGGGAACAGGGGTTCTAATGCCCCCCCCCCTTAATTTATATAAATGGGTTTTTCAAGCAGAATTGTCAGATTTCGTTCAAATCTCTGAATAGTTTTGGAAGTTTAATGGTTAAGTATAAAAGAAGGGGATAACTCCTTTTAAATTATATAAATGCTAAATGGGTTTTTATTAAGAATTATCTCATTTGCTCTGAATTTTGGATATAGATTTTTTATATGATAAAGCATGTCTTTGATAGTATAGGAGTTTCAATGATTAAGTATAAAAAAAGAGGATAGGGGAGAGCTGTTTCCCCTTCTTAATTTTTTTTCGAAAGGAATTAACCCTTGAAAATATAAGGCTTTAATGTACAATTAGTATTTGTAACCTGTGAGCTCAATGCCATCAGTTTAACTGGGCAGTATTCTTTATTTTTCGATTTTAGAAATTTAAAATCTTATTTATACTCCGGTAATTTTTTTTTATTTCATATTTTCAAACAATTTGGAATTTTGGATTTTATTTAAAGAATTTTATTTGAACATTTTTAATATGATTAAAAACAAATAACTTCATTAAAAGGGTTTTTTAATAAAATCTATTGATGCTAATTTATTGGTGCCAGACTTTAATAATTAACAATTTTTGTTTATTAATTAAAGGGTGAGTTTTATGAAAGAAATGTTGAACAAAACCCACTATGCGAACTGCAATCACATTAACTCCTTATTACTTCTTTCTATCTTTACAAAAATTAAAGTATGGGATTCGTGAACATTTTCGAATTCTGATATTCGACGGATTTACACGGTTAAGAGATACCAAAATAACAGAGATAACAAAAAAAAAAACATGTTTTTACAAATTGCCTGTGTGGGAGTATAGCACCTATTTTGTGTGCGCTCTATATCAAGAAATAATGCACGGAATCTAATAAAAAATTATATTAAGTTGTCCCAGAGTTAAACTTGTGCTGATTAGTTTTTGATGAAAATCACTGAACAGCTAGGACTGTTATATTACATTTTGCAAATTGACGTGATTTTAGCTATAGTCATATCTCATGTACTAATGCACGGGATTTCATATCAGTTTCCCCAGCATAGGCATAAATTATCATTTAATTTTGGTACTGTGATAGTGATTTTTGAAGCATTAATATACATGAGATAGAAGAAATTTTTAGGATTGCCGCATTTGATTAGTTTTTAAAGTTAAATGCAGAGCCGTGCGAAGTGGGGCGCGAAGGGGGCGGTCAACCCGTGCCCGGAAATTGAAGGGGCGCCAAATTGATATTACCATCGTCGTTTGTTTTTTCTTTTTTTTTGTAAATAAAATTATATATATAAACATAGTGTGATTTTTTTATGAAAAAAAGCACACATTCTCAAAGTAGCATGTTTCTTCTTTCTTGGAATCCAAAAGTAGTTATACTGTACTGTTAGATTTTTTTCTAGCATATGTTTTCCACTTAGATCCCTTTTGCCAAAAATATAAGTGCAATGTTCTTTTACACTACTTTGCTGTTAAAATTAAACCTTTTAAAGTTTCAAAATAAGTGACAAACATGTATTCAATAGAATTTATTTGTGTTTTTACACTTTTCAATTTCATGATACCTGCCACAAAGAGAAATGATGATTGGGGGGGAGGGGATGCCAAATTGGAACTTCGCCCCGGGCGCAATTTTCTCTTCGCGCGCCGCTGGTGAAAGGCTCTTTCACCCGCTATCCCGCCTAAATTGGTGCTTTTATTCGGGGTTTTGTTTATTTTAAAAACTTGAAAATGATTAAGTTAAATAGATTGGGTGAAATTGTCCGTTTGAATAGTATGGGTTTAACTTTGTTCTTTTATGGGTTATTGCGAGAATTTAATAATAAACTGATGTTATCGGTCTCACAGATCGCTGAGTTTTTCAAGTTTCAGAGTTTAATTCGTAACTTTTAGTGCAACTATAGATACTGGTTAAATTTTGTATCGTTTGGAGCCCAATTACAGTCTCTAGAATCTTTTGAATAGCTGAATTTTATTTATAAGTAGCTGTTACCCGTGACATAATGTTTTTGAATAGTATCTACAACTTTTATGCTGACAAGTTTTTTATACGACCATTTCTTATAACAAAAATAAATTAAAGGAAAGTAGGAGTTGAAGAAAAAACCGCAAATCCAAACTGCTTATACCATGACTCATTTGTAAATTCATTTTTGATTTTAAACGGATCCAAATGGGAGATTTTCTTATTTAGGAACTATATAATGTGTCATATTGGCCAGTTTCTCGATAAAGGCAGAATATATTTTTAAAAAAGCTGTCTAAAAAGGCACTTTAAACTGAATTTCCCTAAGCGATTGTGATTGGAAAATAGAGGAAGTACTCAAATAACAAATTGCTTTCTTTATAATTCATTTTTAAAACCAGTTTTGCTCTCAAACGCATCCAATTGACAGGTTATCTTATTTAGGAACTGTATAATGTGCCGTATTGGTCAGTTTCTCGATAACGGTCGAATACATTTCAAAAAATGCTGTCAAAGTGGGTATTTGAATCAAATATAGCTTAAGATGATTCTTATAAAACCATCTCTTACAGAAAAATGAAATTAAAATTTCTTCAAAAGCGGCCAAATTAAAATTGTTAAACTGGGTTTTTCTCCAATTACATTTTATTTTATTATTTATTTTTGTTGTTGTTGTTGAAATGAGCACTTAACGAAATCTAGCTCTGCCTATAGTCCAAGCAGACAGAGTCGGAGAGAGGCTCTAGGACTTGCTTAATTCTTTGCTATTCAAGTACATACAATAAGTTACAGAAGTTGTAAAAATCTATTTTCTATCTTAAATGTTTTTTTTATTATTATCTTTGAGAATAACAGAATATTGTAATATTAATGGTAGTTATAGTCATCATGAAACTAGTAAACCTACGGATCATTGGCCTTAAAATTCAGTCATAAAGTTTGCATTTAGAAATTATTCAGTCTAGAATTTACAATATCCAACTCACTGTGTCATTCCTTTCATATTTGTAATATTAATTATATTACGTCTCTAGAAGTTTAATTGTTAAGAATAATGAGACGGAACTATACACTCCAAACCTTTTTTTAATTACTAGGGGGTTCACCCCCCTGCTTGCTACGCTCGCCAACCCCCCGCGTAATCGCTTCGCTATTCCAAGTTGTAGGCTACCCCTGCTTTCTGTGGTCGCCAATACCTCGTGGTATGAAGAAGCAATTGCAGACCTTTCAAATGATGTGTCACACGACTGGTGTTGTAAAGAAATTAAAAATGTGCCCCTCTTGGTGGCAGAGCACAGGGGGCACACAAGACATCCATAATAGGAAAAGGCAGTTTCAGACCTTTCTAAAGATATGCAACACGAGTGCTGTGGATAAAAATTTAAAAAGTTCCCCTTTGGGGGGGGGGGGCAAAGTGGGGTGCGGCGCCCCAAACATGCATAATTGGAATGAGCAGTTACAACCCGCCGCGTAATCGCTTCGCGATTCCAAGTTGTAGGCTACCCCTGTTTGCTGCTACCCTATGGAATCGCTTCACGATGCATAGACGGAGCCCCTTCCTGATTGGTCTATTCGACTCATGGAAGGAGTGGTCCACCAGGTTTCGTTATTTCCGGAAATCTTACACATCAGCATCATTTCAGGAGTCATTCCTTTTAAGGCTATTTTTTTTTCACTATAGAAGGATTACTTTTTTAATACCCCATTATCTCAATTTGATTGTTGTAATTGCCTGATATTTAGTATTTTACATTATTAATCAAAGAAATTTAAAATATCCATCTTCTGATAATTACAATAATTGAACCAAACAGTGAATGTTTATCACAAATATGATACTTATTATTAGTAGACTTGAACCCTAATTGTTAATTTTATTTAAAAACAACATTTTCTTTAAAAAAATATGCTCTTATATTTACGTAAGTTATACTTCTGAAAAAAAAATCGATTCTTAAGCAATATGTTGTGGTGGTTATAAATACAGTTAAAACTATTCAGCTATCAGTATGTGTTGGGTCGGGAAGGGAATCCATAAATGTATCTGATAAACAAAACAAATAAAAAAATCTTTTAAAAACAGTATGAGCTGTTAAATTTGTAAATCTGAGTAAGGGAAATTGTTTGTTTAACTTTAAGAGACAGTTGTATATGGTATACAGACATTGTATATGGAATTGTTTACAATGCACAATTTAAACTATGCACGGTCTGCGCCCAGATTGACTATTGATCAATTTTAGAAATAATAAACAGCTTTAAAAGGAAAGTGGTTCTGTTAGCCAAAATTTCAGATTATCATACTTTATGTAAAAATGGGTATATCAATGATAAGAAAATGATATGTCTATGTATTTAAAGTGGTACATAAACTGCCGAAATACATTGTTTTCTGGGCTTCAAACAAGGCTGCCAAAAAGTGTACTTTCATTCAACATACGAGATTGTGACTTGTTTTTATGAAAAAAAATAAATAAAAAACACTTTAAACATACAAATTATGTATGATAATTATGATGTATGAATTAGAAAAAGTTTTGGGATTGGCAACTAATTTGCAATAACACACAAAAGTGAAGGACAATAATTAAATCAGGTCTCCAAAAAAATGAGCATGGTTTTAAGAATGCTAAAGTAAGTTAGTATTATTTAGACTTCCAATCAGGGTTGGTTAAAAACCTGGTTTTTTCGAAAAAAAACCCCCCAAAAAACGGTTTTTTTGGTTTAAACCGTGTTTGTTTTAAAACAACATCCTTTCTTAATATATATACATGCATATTTATTGACAAAAAAAATTTTTTTGTTGGATTATAAGTAGTGTAATTTCATTTTAAAATAATTTAAATTTAATAATTACAGTAAATTTATGTAGAAAATTGGAAAAATTCATATTTTAACTTAAACAGTATTAGCAAACAGTCTTATATTCAAAGAATAAGCTGCTCTACACAATGAAACATTGATACACTGAAAGTCTATAAACAATTTTTTTTTATTACTAATAATAAGCATTTGGAAGTAGTTTGATAAATGTAATATTCTTTTCCACAGTTATTAAAATAGTGAATTTCAAATACTTCTTAGCATTTTGTTTTTTGGATGACAATTTGAAGTCAGTATTTTCGGTCATTAGATTTAGCAGATAACAGAAAAAAATTATAAGACTTATAATTAAAATGCTATAACTAGTACCCAATCTTTGACTACTCTCTTATTCAACATCATATTTTGATTTCAATTCTTCAAAATAATCTCCCCATTTTAGAAAAAAATTCTTTTACAGCTTGAACAAAACCTTAAAGATCATTGTATTAAGTAAACGTTATTAATTGCATTAAGTAATCTGCATTAAAAAAAATTATACTAAATATTGAATATTTTTAATCTATTTTATATTTGATCAATTAACATGTTTGAAGCTTTTTCTTTAGAACAATAGATATGTTCACCAATGCATAGTGATTTTGATTCTATAATTAAAAAAATGACCTAAACCCACAATTGCTGATGCTTATTGCTGAAATAAAATGTTAAAAGTAGAAATTATTTGTATCCAATAATCTGAAACATGTAAATTATTAAAAAAAAAAGAAAAAATGTCGTAAGTTATTTCTAAAAAAACCAATTGGTTTTTTTGAGAAAAAACCATTTGGTTTAAACCGTGGTTTAAACCATGGTTAAAACCAATTGGTTTAAACCGTGCCAACCCTGATTCCAATGGAGTAAAATTTCATAATCTCGATTCAACTTCAGGACAGATGCTTTCTTCCTTTTTTGTTTACATTTAATTTAATTAAAATTCAGAAGACCACAATTAATTATAGAATTGTGTATTCAAACCTGAGCAATTCTTATAATTGCAGCTCAATTTCCCATAATTCCATATTTATTATTATTTTGAGAGTATGAACTGCCTGTGAAGACAAAACAACACAAGATGCAATGAATATCAAAACTGTAAATATGTAGCACTTTATCCGACTCTGAGAATTCTATGCGCTTTTAAAACTGGGGTAAATGGCAAAAAATGGCGCAGGCTATTTGCTGTAGACAGAACACTGCCACTCAGTATCTAATCCACGGGTGGCCCGGAGGGTGGTCATTTCCCTCCCGGAAAATTTGAGACTGTTCTTTGGTCAAACCCCCTGAAATCTAAATCTCCCCACCGGAGCCTCAGATGCACCTCCCGGAGAAAAGTGTCTGAATTCAATACTGCTGCCACTGTACCTTGTAAACTTTCTACGTGAATGAACATGAGTAAAATTTTTACCTCGTAGTGATGTGCGACTGGTATACGGTCCACTTAATGTGCTCAGAATCCTTCCTTTTTTTAATAGTTTTTTTTTTAATTCAAAAGTTTAATTTATTTAGCTTTAGCAAAGAACTTACTTTAGCAAAGAAAGAAAAATTCCACACATGTGCACTAACTGCGTTGAAATCGCGAATAAAAAACTTACCTTACTTCGTGAATTACTTTGAAATACGAGTTTTAAAATATATATATATATATATTTACGTTTTTTTAGGTTTATGTTTTATTTGTGATGGTCACTTAATAGGATGAGGGATATAAGCTCTAAGGGGTAAAGTGCCCTCCGTGCACATATTTCGAGGAAATTACTGTTTAATATGATTAAGTTAGCATCGAGTCACCATCGGCTTAGAATTAATCCCATCTACCAGTAAAAGAAATATAAAATAATAATATCTGATATACATATTAGAATACATTTCATGATCGAAAATTTTATATGCATAAGCAAACGTCGTGTAAAATTGCAAGATGGAGAATTCACAATGTCCAAGAGGCAAGAAAAAAAATCTAAATATTACTTTAAAAGTGAACATATTGACTAGAAAAAATAATACGAACTGTAAAAATGTGAAAAAAAAATGAATTAGTGAAGTGCAAATTTTCTTTTAAAAAAATTGTTAAAAATGCATACAAAAATCATTTAAAATTTCTGACTGAAATTAACACGAACGACTGTCATTTTTGAGTACTATTTTAAATGAAACTGTGTAACATGAGTAAATATGTGGGTGCATGTTTGTCCAATTGAATATGAAACAACAGAAAATAGGGACACAAGCTGGAAAAAAATATCTAAGATGGAAAATAGTGTATTTATGTTACTAAAGACAATCAGAGTCGAAAGCACGAGTTTGTGTAAGACGGATTTTTAAAATACAGTCTTAACAGCTAAAGAAAGGGCGCTGCTGTCTTAAAAAAATAACAATTGATAATTTGCATCAACTATCCTACCCCTCAGAATTGGACTTCAACTTTAAAGCGTAACCTGAGTTTCTCAGATCTCTGTCAATCTCTGTACACACTCTCAACTATGTAACTATAAGTGATCGTGTACAGATGAATCGTGCAAGTAAACGTATTCCCTTTTTCGACTGAGTAAGCGGCCGACTCACTCAACCAAAAAATTGAAATACATACTTCAGACATTGTGTTACCTCCGGAGAGTAGCCCAATGAAAGAAGAAACTTACACGAAACGGGAAATAGAAAAACACATAAAAAGATATTTTATTTTTAGCTCACTGGGTATCATACCCTGAGAGCTTATGTGCCCGCCCATTCTGTATGTATGTACGTTCGTGCGTGCGTAAAGCGATAACTCATGATAAAAATATCCGATCTACTTGAAATTTTGTATATAGGTATATCCTGATAAGGCGCTTCCCTGATTAGTTTTTGGAGTCCATTCGATATGTATAAGAGGGGAACGGGGGGCTCATACCCTTCCCCTTAATTGATATTAATAAATTTTTCATGCAGAATTATTAGTTTTCGCTCAAAATTTAGATATTGGATCATTCTGATGAGGAGCCTTCGTGATTGGTATTAGGCGCTCATTGGATAAGTATAAACAGAGGGAACGGGGGTTCTAATGCCCGTTCCTTAATTTATATAAATGGGTTTTTCATGCTGAATTATCAGATTTCATTGAAATCTCTGAATAGTTTTGGAAATTTAATGGTTAAGTATAAAAGATGAGGATAACTCCTTTTAAATTATATAAATGAATTTTTATTAACAATTTTCCGATTTGCTCTGAATTTTGGATATAGATTTTTTTATATGATAAAGCATGTTCCTGATTAGTTTAGGGAGTTCAATGATTAAGTATAAAAAGGGAAAAGGGAGAAGCTGTTTCCCCTCCTTTAATCTTTTTTCGAACGGAATTAACCCTTGAAATCATAAGGCTGTAATGTACAATTAGTATGCGTAGCTTGTGAATTCAATGCTATCAGTTTAACTGGGCAATATTCTTTTTATTTCTGAATACAATAAAAAGGACCTACGGTGTAATCTAAAGAAAATATAATGTGTGAACACATGCTGTAAAACCTTTAACTAATGTGACAAAAATTGGCTGAAATCTATTGTATACTGGTCCGCGAGACTGCTTGGTTAAAAGATGTGTACATGTCGCGATTGACTTACAAGACTGTTTTTCTCAATTTTTTTCCCAAGACTAATATAATTAAAAGTTTCCTATTCAAAAGAACAGAAGTATTAGAGCCTGTCGATTGTATTAGAGTCTCAAACAAAACACAATTTCTGTAGCATTTGTAATCAAACAGGTAAATTACAAGTTTAAAAAAATGAAAAATGCAGCAGTCTGAGATTGCTAATTTCAGCTAAAAGTTACACTTCAACAAGAGCTGAAATATTTATATGCAAAATGTCCTTCACCTTTTAAAAAGAAGCGAAGTAAAAAGTGACACTGTTTTTAGAAATGGTGACTCGATCGCAAAAGAAACTGAGGACCAAAAATGTGCGACAGGAATATATAATGTTAAATTTTACGAAAGAATTTTTGAAATAATGCGGTATAACCAACTTCTGTCTCTCTTTTAAAATTTTACAAAATGTAAGACTTTGTATAAAATTTCGGCTGTAACTAGTTTCAGCACTTTAAATTTGAACATTATAATTACTCCAGAAAATTTATTACTTCATTCAAAAGCATTGGTGTTGTTTATGAGGGTCAATTATCTGCACGAAGGATAGAGGCCCGGGGGTCTTTCTAGAGGAAGCCTAACCTGTATGTACTCAAGGAAAACCAAGGTTCGAGCCATAGTCAAGCCGGTTGACCAATCTCGCATCGGAATATTTGTCCGCTTAATCGCCGTCCCAATCGCAAAGTCTGGTATTTTATACATTATGAACAATGGCTTAATTGATTTTCTTATTTCGGCTTCTGCACATTAAACACATGAATCCTATTTGCGATGGGGTAAAATCTGGTATTTAGTTCACAGGCTATCAAAGCCTGAGAAATCATTTGCCGAACGGTTCTGTATGTACCTTCGTAAGCATATAAAGCAGCAACCCATGATAGAAATGTCTGATTTGCTTCATTTTTAAATATCAGTTTATTCTGATTAGATGCTTCCCTTTTAGTTTGTAAGTTCATTGGATATGTATAACGGGGGAGAACGTGGGCGAATCCCTCCCTCTCTTTATTTTAGATAAATCGGTTTATGATGCAGAATTATAAGATTTCATTCAAATTTTAAATATAGGATCATTTTGGTGAAGCACCTCCGTGATTACTTTGGGGTCTTTATAGTTTAAGCATAAAGGGAGGGGGTGTTGGGGAATACCACTTAATTCAGGCAAATGGGTTTTTCACACGGAATTCACCAATTCGCTTCAAATTTCGCATATAGGCTCATTCTGATAACACACATTCCTTCTTTGTTATGGCGATTCTTTGGTCAAGTATAAAGAAGGGGGCATTGGAAAGCTACCGGGTGATTCCACAGTATTTGCTTTCAGAGCTTTGAAAAATTATTTTTTAACAAAAATCATGTACTATACATCATTTTAAAGCTAGAAATCTCTTCTATAAAAGATTATTAATAAAATATTTTTACCATAAATAAATAAAATTGTACAGCATTTTGTTTACTACATCACTGAAAAAAGTGTCACGTACGGGACATTTGTTTTTCATCAATAACTTGGAAAATATTTTGTTTAATTAAAAGATTTTTGAAGCATTGTATTTTCCTTAAACAATAACATTATATTAAACTCTAAAAAATTTTGAAAAAGAATAATTTTTTAAAAATTTTCATTAATTATTTTTGTCTTGTCCCATACGTTACAATTTTCAGAATATTTTTCTTTTTTATATAAATAATACTGATGGTAATTGCACAGTTTTTTGTTTTCTCTTAGTCTATAATACAAGTAAACTGAAACACCCAACATTATTATTAAATCTTTAAATTAATGAGCTAAATTAATTGAATAAAAATGTGTCACGTACAGGACAATTCTGTCACGTACGGGACAAAATTTTACATATTAATTTAAAACTGTATAAAAAATTCCTTTTTAGGATAATACTTGTAATCTTGCCTTCATATATGGCACTGTTGCAAAATATCAATAAATATTTATGATTTAGAACAGTAAGAACAGTCATTCCATGCTTAAGACATCTTTAATTCATCTGCTCTTTTTCATGCTGTCAAAAGCATGTGTTTTATTATTGGAAAGTAAGAATTATGGATATATTTTATTTTGAATGTTTTAAAATAGTTGCTTTGCTTTTTACTTTGCAAATTATTCCAACTTAGTGCTTTTGATCTTAAAATTTGTGTCATTTGCATAATTTGAAGAAAAAAAAAAGCTTTAACTTTAGCAGAAAGAATGGAAAAACTCGTGAGGAAAAGAAAATGAATGAAGAAATGTGGAAAGCTGTAAAAGCAAAAGAAAGAGATAGAACTATAGGCAGAAAAAAAAATTAACAATGGCTGTTAAAGAGAATGATCAACAAAGGAAAAGGGAAACTGAAAGAAAAGGGACACAGAGAGCTAAGAAGTAAAAGTTAAACAACATAAAAATTCACAAACTGCCTCCAACTGTAAGCATGAAACCCCAAGTTTTGGGAAAAGCTGTGAAACATGTAAAATCAATTTTGAAAACAACACCAACCAAATAAATTCCCATTATAACAAATGTTATTCAAAGTTGGTCACCAAATAAGGTTCAGATTCTTTCTAAGGAACTCCACTTAAAAAACTCTGCTATAAACAAAACAGTGGAAAGGAAGAAAAGAGCAGATGCACTTTCTGAAGAACAAAAGAAAGAAATATCTGATTTTTATAAACAAGATTCAATTAGCAGAATACTACCAGGAAAAAAGGAGTATGTTTCTGTGAAAGATGTTACTGGAAAACGAATAAAGCTCCAGAAACGAATTTTAATAATGAAAATAAAGCAAACATACCAATTGTTTAAAGAACAATCAACAATATCAATTGGATTTAGCATGTTTGCTGCTCTTAGACCTGCAGAAGTATTCCCGATTTCAGAAAAAGATCATGAAGTCTGCATGTGCTTATATCATGAAAACACTGAATTGTTAATTGATGGATTAAACAGAATTAGCAATTCATTTAAATTTCCAACAAGTGCAGAAAAAACTGTAAAAGGGACAATTTGCTGTTTTGATCTTAACAGTAGTAAAACAGTCAATTGTTGTAAAAGGATATGCAATGAATGGTTAGTAGAGGCCTGGGTAAACAATATTCTCGATTTCAATAAAATAGATTTGGAGAAGAAATTAAAGTTAGTTTCTACCAATGGAAACGCATAGAAAGTAAAATGAAGAAAGAATCAGTTGTGTGTGATTTGTTTCAAGCAAAAGAAGAGCGATATCAGTCTATGCATCCACAATATCCATTTTACAAAGTCATTAAATAATGAAAATCTAGGCCTTTGGCAAAACTCTTGCTTAGTAAAACTGAAGTACCTAATGAAGAAATTACACTTTGGCTTCCAACCAAAGAAGAATCTCCAACTTGCCCAATTCAAATATCAGATTGGGTATGTGTTTTGCATGACAATGATTGGTGGCCTGGTATCATAGAAACAGTTAATGATGACATTCTTTGCATTTCATTTATGAAACAAATTGGAATAAATAAATTCAAGTGGCCAGCTATTCCAGAAAAGGGCAAAATCCAAAAGAAAAATATTTTGATGAGACTAGATAATAGCCCTTATCCCGTTAACAATAGAGGGCATTTTTTCATATCATCAGAAGATATAGAAAAAATTGAAAACATCATTGACATCTTACAACTTCGTTAAATGTCTAATAAATTTCATTAAATGTATAGAATCATATTTTTTTCATAGATAGTTCGTAATTATTTCAATTTCTAAAATTTCATTTGAAATTTTTATAATTTGTGTAAAATTCCTTTATTTACTTTTTTTTTTTTTTTTTTTTTTTTTTTGTTGTTGTTTCTTTTAACTAAGCAAAATACTTAATTTTTCAGCTAAATTATTTTTTATTGATACATTGTATACATTCTTGAACATTTTGCTATTTTAAATTGGATGTCCCGTACGTTACAATATGCCATGTCCCGTACGTGACGCATGAAATTAATTATTTATTAATTAATGGGAGAAATTAAAAAGTTATTTTAAGTAATTAAGGTGAATTCAACTTATCCTTTAACCAATTGTGCAATTTATTTTTTAAAAAGCAAAAAAAATTCAGAGAAAATGAAAGTTTATTTTGGTATTTAAAAAAAAAAAATTTGTGGTGTCCCGTACGTTACAAAACTTTATCTATATATTCTTTAATTCTAAAATTGGCCTAATTAAAATTTAATTTCAAATTAATATTAGCCAAGGATGCAAAATGTTTTTTAAATGGTTCAAAATTTTTTTATTATATTTTTTGAGATAGAAAAACAATAAAATGTATCATGAAAACAGTGTGAATTGTCCCGTACGTGACACCCAAATACTGTGGAATCACCCTACCCCTCTAAATTTAGGTAAATGTGTTTTTATGTAGAATTAAACAATTTGGTTCAATTTTTGGGTATAGATTCATTCTGTAAGACGCTTTCTTGATTAGTTTTGGGATTCTTTTGTTTAAAATAAAGAAGGGGGCGAGCGATTATGTCCCACCCCTTAAATTAGGTAAATAGGTCTTCATGCAGAATTTTTCTATTTGCTTAATACTTTGAATATAATTTCTTTCTGATAAGGCTAATCTATTTGATCAGTTTGGTGGTTTAATGGTTAAGTATAAAAAGGTAGAAACGGGTATAACCCCAAAGAAAATTACAAAAAATGGTCTTATGCAAAATTATCAGATTTTCTTCGAATTTTGTATGTAAGTTCGTTATGATAAGACGTATCCCTTTTTGATTTAGTGGTTCAATCATTAAGTAAAAAGGGGCAGCTAAAGCTACCGCTTATTTTTTCGAGAGGCATTATTCCTTGAAATAAGACGGCTATAAATGCGGAATGTAAATAACCTGCAAGTCAATGCCATCAGTTTCACTGGATAATATTCTTTTTTATTATATTATCTAATTGACAGTAGGTTCTTGTTGTGAGTTTTCATAAACCAATTTAGATTGGGTGGAAAGAGAACAATGGTTGCCACCGAAAGTCAACAATTACCACTGAAAATTTGGGGTTCGAAAGCAAGGCAAGCTTTATTGCTGGAGGGGGCGAGATTTCGTTTTTCTACCGTAACTCACCGAGTAAAAACTGCCTCCATAGGCTTTTTCATAAGTACTGATCCGGTATCTCTTTCAGGATACAGCATAAATACACATAAGAAAAAGCTGTCAGAAAAAAAAACCTGAAAGGGAATGGTGTTAGTTGAACATATTTATTAAACTTTGTAACTTTAAGATTTTTATTATTATTATTATTATTAAATAAGTCACACTATGCACTAGATCAGTGCTATCTAAAAGCAAATGCTGCGATATTTACCTAAATTACTAATTGCTTGATATTAGTTAAAAATCCTAACTTGATTTCACAAATACTATGTCTACATACTATAGAAGTGAATTTATAATTTAACAGAGAATGGGGTACTGAAATTGCTTTTATCTGGCCTTGTAAATAAGATATCGTTTATAATTTAAAATTAATCGTTAATTATTACCGGAAGACTATTAGATTAAAACTATTGGGGCGGGGGATCTGGGCTTTGACCTGGGATAACAGCCCCTGGGGAGCGGTGCAACTATTGTTGCAAGAAGACGGAACTACTGAAAATGAGCTTGGGGCATGGACAAACTATTGGACAGGTCCGATAAAATATATTTTCGCGGAGATATCCCTTGGACAGCAGGTCGTACTTACTTACATGCCTCTCCCCCAGTTTTTAGCTGCTTACTATTAATAGTTCAAACATGGTTAGTGCCGAGGGCTGCTGCAATTGTGAAGCAGCCTCTTTCCAGAAGTGTCAAAGTGTTTATTTTGGGTGAATAAATTGACCACTCCTCACTTCGTTTTGGCTTTGAGATAGTTCCACCTTGTATTTGCTAGGATGTGGACTCTGGCCATTTTTCTTGAAGTACCTGCACCTGGCTTTACAATTTCTGTGTCATTCGAGTGGGTATTTTGCGAGTTGCTTAATTCTAGGGTGAAAAAGAAAAGGGCATGGATACGAGCTTCAAAAATGACATAAATGGACGAGGGGTGTAGTGCATGCTGAGTCTGTCATTGGCTAATTTAAAGCCACTTAATTTTTCTTTAGGTAGCTTATTATACTTAATTGGGGGTTATCATAAATTGTCTTTATTTATATTAAAATAAGATAATTAAACTATATAATTATGTTTAACTTTAATTATCTTGTTAAAATATTTAGATTGTACTCACCCAATGATCTTGTTCTTCTGGAGTGTCTTGGGTTTTCTCTTCTTTGCACTCTGTATCTTATTTTTTATGAGACGTTTCTCTCTGTCATTGTTTTTTCGCAAGTCTCTATTTTTACTTTGCAATCAGGCTACACGAACGTAATGACTGTTACTTAAGTTTTATATCAACATCATTGGGAGTTTCGGAAATTGGTTTCTCCACTATTAGGATGCAGCAGGTTCCCTACTTGTTAATCCATTGTTTTTTTATGATGTCTTGTCACAAGATGTATAGTTGAGTTTTCTTCTAAATTATTATCTAGCTGTTTTTCCTTTTCATATGGACTTGCTTTGTTTATTAATGAAGCACATTTTGCCTTACTACTAGCTTATCAATCATGGTTTAGTGAAGCGGTGTAGATGGCTAAAAGCTAAACTACTACAACCACTGTGCAATGCGAGAATAGTTTTTGTTGTTGTTGTTGCAGGTGAAAGGTTCCCTCACTCGCGGCTGCGACTAACTTGGATGTGTAATACTCGGGACGTTATTTATTCAATGACGTCGGACTGATAAATATTTAACAATCATTTTTGCTTTGTCTGACGAATTTTGATAGATTAAATAAGGTATAAACTTCTGTCACTTCTACTGAATGTTTTCAGATTGCATAAAAGTCATTCGTCGAAAAAGGTGTTAACTATGATGGTATTAAGAGAGCTTGACCGTATACATTTCATTTAAAGAGACGTTGAGATTTCTCCAAAAAACAAAATTTAATATCTCCTTTTGTGATAATCTCGGATCCCTCCCCCCCCCCCCCATTTTTTGCTCATTTTTTAATTGTGTGCAAATGGGGACACTTGCGTTTTTTAATCTTTTAAATTCATACAAGAAGAAATTATTGGATTCGTGAACATTTTCGAGTTCACGGATTTATACGGTTCATGGGTCAGAGAACCCAAAAATGTATTTTTACAAAATGTATTGGTCAGTCTCTGTTTGTATGTATATATTTATGTACGTGACAATTTTTCTGGACGCTCTATCTCAAGAACTAATAAATGGAATTTAATGAAAATTTATATTCAGCTAGACTCTGATGTAAATTGGTTCTCATTTTTTTCTATAAAACTCGCAATATATCGATGACTCTACTATGTGAATTTTTTTTTCCAATTTCCGAAATTTCACATTCTCCAGAAATAATGCATTGATTTTCCTCAAACTTCGCATTTAGTTAGTCTTTGAATTGAGCTCACGTTTTCTACATTTTGGTGTAAATCGCCCAAGAGATGGCACAGCTGTGCCGCATTTTGCCCGATTTTGGCAAATACCCAATCTCTATAAGTAGCACGGATTTTCATCAAAATTCAAATTTCTGTTACATATTGACATACAGTGCTGAAGAGTAGATTTCGGTGTCAATCACCCAAAAATTAGTGCTGCTATGCTACACTTTGTATGATATACGTGATTGTAACGATAGACATATCTCAAGAAATAATGCACGGAATTTCATATCATCAGAATTCCAATAATGGGCATAGACTGCTGTTTAATTTTTGTACTGCGATAGCGAATTTTGATGTTTCTATACGCATGAGACAGAAGAAAGTTTTGGAATTGCCACATCCGACTATTTTAGTATAAGTTTTGTATTACAGTTACGATTCTAATTAGTTTTTTGAAGGTGGTCACCGGTATTTTCTACAAACAAGCACATATTTGTGCAATTTTAAAGCCCATTTCAATAAAATCACTCAAAATCTATCGTTTGCCGCTTTAACAGAACCCAAAAATATCTGATTGGTTAGTAAAATCCATCTTTAGTCATAACAACATTAAAGTCTTCTTGTAAAGTTCTCTTGAGGATCTCACTTCAACAGAAGCAATAAGAATTGTTCCAGTACACTGCAGAAATAAGTTAGAAATAGATTTTGCCTTTCTCGTATTGTTCCGTTTCAATTTAAACTATTGCGATTAAAAAAGAGTGACGTTGATAAATTCGTAAATAACTTGCAAATTTTCCTGTCAACAGGTTGCAACAGTCTTAATGCCTCATCATAACATACAAAAACAATTTATGAGGATCTGATGTAGATTGGCTTAGCAAATATAAAATTAAGCTATTTCAATCCTTAACTGACGATACAGAAATTGCTGCATAACTACTACACTGACTGTCTACGAATTTACTTAATATATAAAAAGGCAGGCATAGCATATTTTTTATGCTGTAAACTTCTATACAAGATTAACATTAACATTTTCTCATTTTAAATTCTCTACGTAATAGTGGTTGAATTTCAAAGGCAATATATATATTGCATCTTTTCTTAAACTAAAAAAAATTTAAACACACCAAACAAAGATTCAAACTGCTTTGGTTCATTATTTTCTCTTTGAGCTTTTTCATACATTTACAAACTGATCTAACTCGGAAATATCAATGACAAAATATTAACACGAAAAATGAATGCATAAAATAGTTTTGATCAATTTTTTAACTTTTTTAGAATATTTGTTTTACGGAAATTTATAATTCAACCTATAAATGCTGCTGAAATATGATGAAACAGCTAAACCTACCTGAACCCCTTTTTTTTACTACCTGACCTTTATTTTCTAAACTCAGGTAAAGGAGCAATTTTCAAAACTCCTTTTCCATTGCTTGTCTAGATAATAATCAAAACATACAGACTAAATTTTGGAATCCTTCTTGCCTCCGAGTTTATGATTCCGGAATTCTTTCTTTATTATACTAGTATAAATAGTATCCAGCTATTCTAATGTTTTCTGACACTTATAAATAATTACTACTTAAATGTAAATGTTTTTTAATATGAAAATATTATATAAAAATGTTTGTACTTAAAACAATACCTATAAAAAAAATAGGTTTCGAAATTGACTGTTTGAATAATGATAAAACAGCAACAAACCAATGGAGAGAAAGAAATTATTGGGTATATTTCGAAAGTAAAAGAAATAATTAATAAATGTAATATTAAGAAATTTGTAATTTTTTACAGATGAAAACTAAAACAAAAACTAGTATTTTGACCCAGCATTATGATTTTTAAAATTCATACATTAAAATATGGTAAGACGTGCATTCTTTGCATTTGGTCATATTTTTGTTCTTTCTTAGCAATTGCATTTATGTGGTATTCCGTTTTCCGCGTTAATATCAGTTCATCCCAGGAATTTAAAAATCCCTCTTTATGATTTCTTTCTTTCTTAACCTGAAGTCAGGCCGTTATGCATCATGTAACAACCCATTTTTACGGGTTTCATTGTCTGAAATCGGGACAATCGCTTTAACGCTGCAATCCAATTGATGGACACACTTATGCCGTCTTAATGTCAGTACTCTTTAACATTGTTTTGGTTATACGTTGGCCATTTACTTTAAATTATTTTACTAATTTAAATTCTCGTCTTTATACGAACCTCCGTACACTGGTTGGTCTCGTAATTTTAGAGCTTTGATCAGGTGACGAGACCTTCACCTGACTAAGCACCCCCAAGCATAGATAACTTGGAGGACTTTGCACCCACGACGGATTTTACATGCACCAGGTGCCATTAGTGTACATGGGGGATTTTAGCTGCCAACGAGCCACGAACCCGCACGTTTCGGCTACTGCTGTCATTGGATATAGAACAGTTTTTCACTTTTTTTCCCCTTGCTGCGCATTTTAATCCATTGTTCGGCTTCCATGGACTGATATGTAAGCATCTTGGAATGATTATTTTGCATAGGTTTTGTCACTTTTGTGTTTTGTCTCTATCGATGCTGATGTCAAATTAATTTTATAGAATTTGTCATAAGATATGTTCTTTTGGTTTCTCTTCAGTGAATCCACAACTCCTTTTTACTTACCCATCAAACGTAGTATAGGGTAAGTCTTGCAATCGTTGTGAAAATCGAAAAAAATTTTTAACGGATTTTCACGTTTTAGACAGTGGAGATTCCGAAAAACATATTTTTAGAAAAAAAATTTTGCCGTCCGTCTGTCTGTCTGTCTGTCTGTCTGTCTGTAAACGCTCTATCTCCCGAACAAATTGAGATAGAGACTTGAAATTTTGTATGTAGTTAGTATGTAAGAATGGGGCGAAGCCTATTTAATATCAGCAACCTCGATTATCCGGAACTATTTTTTTCGGACTCTCAAAAAATTCGTTCTGATGAAAGGTATATAAAACTTTTCGAATATTTTTGTTCTAAGAAATGGACGTAAAAGGCAATAAAATAACACACATTTTGCATATAGAACGAAGTCGATCGGATTATTAGTTGCCGAGATATTTGTAATCCTGTTTTCCACATTCTTCGATTTTTCATGACCCTGTATTTCATTCAAATTTCAATTCAGAGGTATGTTTTAATTGGAAATGAGACGCTTAATCCGACGCAGTTAATTGTTAGTTAATAGAGTTATTATTTTTGGAGTTATAAGGATGTTTCTTTTACGCAGTTCGGTACTACTTGAGTAGTTTGGCGTTTTATATAATTTGTCGAAATTGGTACATCAGCAGTTCTTTAATATAGCATTACTATGTATATTAACAATATTTAAATTTTGTTTATGAATTGCAATGCATTGTATAAATAGTTTTCACATGTCTTATTTTCATATGCATATCCATGATGGGTAAGTATTACGGTGACCCCCAACGACTAGTTTACGCTTGAGCTCTTCAATGGAATGACTGAAGATAACTCGATTATCAGTTTCGGGATTAATATTAGTATTTAATGCAAACACTTAGTACTGGTGCCAAATGGATATGTTTAAGGAAAGAAAATTCTTGTATGAAGTTTGAATTTCATGGAATGCAAATTGACACGAATTACCTTTTCAGAGTTTTTGAGACAGACTAAATCTTAATATTTTATATCGGTATAATTTGATGAAATATACTTTACTAGCATCATGTACTTACAAAATCATCACTTACACTTTAGCTATCGTACCTACAAAAATGTTATAATTCAAATCTAAAATATTTTTTTTTAGTTTTACCTCAAGAATTATTTTATGTTCTCATTTAATATTTCTAGATTTTATTAAATATTTCGACATTCTTACCTTAAGATTTTATATTATCATTTTAAATGTGTTGTTAATTCATTATTGTCAATAATTATCATTATTAGTAACAGATGTTTACAAATTATTAGACCTCATCTTTTGAAAACTAAGCAACTTTTAATATATCTGGTATCTAAAGAAAAAAATATTTGTCTCACACCTCTCTATGTTTGTCTGTCATGTAGTCCATTTCCAGAAACTGTATAAGATAGTTAAATTTTGATAGATAGTTAAATTTTGAATACCTCAATAATCTGAATGTCTCTATTCTGAATACCTCAAATCATAAGATTTTCACTTCCATCTATCTTTAGAAGAAGTATTGGATTCGTCAAAATTTTCCAATTCTGATTTTTTGACGGGTTTACACGTTTCAGGAATTTTTTTACAGGGTGTTTATCTTTGGTTCTGATTCTGTGACAGAATATGCAACTTTCCGTCTGTGGCAGAATTTCAGTGAATGCTCTATCTCAAGAACTAATGCACAGAATTTAATAAAAATAAATATTTACGAAGTTCTTGATATAAATTTATGCTGATTAATTTTTGGTGTAAATTGTTAAAAGAGTGATACAGCTATGCTGTACTTTATACGATATACGCAAATAGTGAATCTCAAGAAGTAATGTACGGATTCCCATCAAACTTTATATTAAGAAATTCCTTACCATGAGTTTCTGTTAGTTTCTTTTACCTTTAAAAGAAAAAAGTACACGAAAAATGCTTTAATCGTCAGAGATACCGTAAAAAGCATGTTTTTATAAAACGTTTGTCTGTATGTGACACAAATTTTGTGGGCACCATATCTCAAGAACTAATGCATGGAATTTAATAAAAAATTTATATTCAGTTAGTCGATAATATAAATTGGTGCTAATGAGTTTTTTTTTTTTTGGAAAATTCTTCCTACATACAGCCCTTTTATGCAGTGTTTTTCGGGATTTTCGCAATAGCTCTATCTCAAGAACGAATACTCTGATTTTGATCAAATTTCGGATTCAGTTAGTCCATAACATGAATTGGCATTTTCTAGATTTTGTTGCAAATTGTTCAACCGAAGAGCTGCCATGCAAAATTCACTTTGATTTTCTTAATAGCTCTATCTCAAGAATTAATGCTTGGATTATCCTTGATATGAACTGGTTCTACTTAGTGTTGGTGACAATCGTACAACAGGTCGTGCTGCTATGCTGATTTTTTTTTCAATTTCGCAGTAGCTGCATCTCTAGGATTAATGGACAAATTGTCATCAAATTTCCGATTCAACCATACCTTGATAAATATTTTTGCTGATTATGTTTTGATATAGGCCTCCTAACATTTATGTTGAATTTTTCCTGATATCTTCAATAGTCTTATTTCAAGAAATAATGCAAGGAATTTCAGGCCTTTATATTCCTCACGTTGGATATAGACTGTTATTTAATTTTGGTACCGATGCACCGAATTTTGAAGTTTTAACATGTATGAGATAGAAGGAAGTTTTGGGACTACCACATCCGAATAGCTATACATGTTTCGAAACTCGATGGTAATGCGTATGCGTGCTAATGGAAAGGTTGGCCGTTCGAGATTCTGTTTAAGATTTTAAAATTATTTTTTCGCGATACAAATTTACTACCTTATAGATTAAATTTGAAATAACTTTAGTAACTTTCCTTGACATTTTAAGACTAAAAGTTGCTGTAAAATATTTGTAAATTATATAAATTACTATGCTTTTCAGATGTGCTAACATATTCAATTTCAATTATTTTTTAAACTGATACACGAGTAATTTTAATTTGATTTTTAAAAATTGTCTTATTTTTTAAATTTAAATGTAATACTGCATTGCTACCATCTGCAATTTAAAAAAGTTGAAGATTTATAAACTAATGATTTGGATATGTTAACAGATAAAAGGTTTTGAAGAATATTTAACGAAATCTTCTGTGAAATCTTCGATCACGTTTAAACATCTATCTGTAAAATAGTATTGGAAACTATTTGCTGACCCAACAAAAATTGACAAGCTTGGTTAATTTATGAAGTGTAAAAAACAAACTTTATGAATACCCTCTGTACATAGCAGTGTATCCAACAAGCGTTGACAAACTCACAAGTTGACACACATCCAACATTATCCACACATCCAACAAGCGTTGACAAACCGCGTTTCCACGTGTAATTCACCGATTATCTTCAAATTTCGGATATATGTTCATTCTGTCAAGAAGCTTCCCTTCTTTGTTTTAGCGATTCGTTGCTTAGTTGGGAAGGAGGAAGGGGACTGAAGGGCTAACCGCAAAATTTAAGTAAATGGGATTTAAAGCAGCATTTAACGATTGGATTCTATTTTTGTATAAGGGTTTATACTGGTAAGACTCTTTCGTGATTAGTATTGAGGTTCTTTTATTAAGTATAAAATGAGAAGCGGGCGATTACGCCCTACCCCTTTAAATAGATAAATACGTTTTCTTGCAGAACATTCCTATTTGCTTATTATTTTGGATATATTTTCTCTCTGATAAGGAGATCTATGTATAGTTTGGAGGTTTAATGATTAAGTATAAAAAGTGGGAATGGATATAATCCAATATTAAATCCAACAAATGGTTTTACGCAGACTTATCCAATTCTATTCGAATTGTGTATGTAAATTCATTATGAGAAGGTGTATCATTTTAGATTTAGTGGTTCGATAATTAAGTTGAAATGAGAGAAACGGGAGAATTTATTCCACCCTTAAATTGTGTTTTGAGAGGCATGATTTCTAAACACAGTTGGTGTAAATAACCGGCGAGTTTAATGCCATCAGTTTAATTAGACAATATTCTTTTTATTAGTAATGTAATTGTCAATGGGTTATGGTCATGAGTGCTTCATAAACCAATTTTGACAGAATGAGAAGAGAACAATGGTTGCCGCTAAGAAACAAGCATCACCACTATAGATTTGGTGTTCAAAAGAAAAGCAAGTGCACATGCTTAGAGGGGGGGCACGAAATTTCGTTTGACTACCGTCCCCACCGAGTAAATTTGGCACCATAGGCTAACTCATAAGTGCTGATCCAGTAGCTTGAAGGTTGAAGTGTAAACACGCAGAAGAAAAAGCAGTCAGAATAAAACCTGAAAGGCAATGGTGTTAGTTGGACATTTTTATTAAAAATTTTAACTTTAAGATAATTTTTTATTAGTTTTAAATAAGTTATACTATATACTAAGTCTATGCTGCCGAAGAGCAATTATTGTGATATTTACCTTAATTACAAATTGTTTGATATTAGTTAAAAATCCTAACAAACATTCGCTTAACTTCACAAATACTATGCTCCTTATTATGAAGTCAAAAAAGTAACAGAGAACGAGATACTGAATATGTTTTTATCTGATTTAGTTAATTAGAAACAGTTTGATTATTTAGAATTACACATTAATTATTACCAGATGAATACTAGATTAAGACTATTGTTTTGGGGGGGGGGGGGGGTCTGGCCTTTGACCTTAGTTAACAGGCTATGTGAGCAGTACAGTTATTGTTGCAAGAATGAGGAACTACTGAAAATTAGCTTAAAGCATAGACATACTATTTAGATAGGTATAAGTACAATAAAGCGTATCTTCGCGAACCTGACCCTTGGGAGAGGACGTCGTATTCCATGACATGCTTCTTCCTCTAAATTTTGTCTACTCGCTATGAATAGTTCAAAGGTGGTTCTTGCTGCATACAAATTGTAAATCAGCTATTCCCAGAATGTATCAAAGTGTTCATTTGGGGTGAACAAATTGTTCACTTCATATTTCTTTTTGGCTTTGAAACATTTCCTCCCTGAGTTAGCTTAGATAGGGACTAATTGGTAGTTAGACTAAATTGCCTTTATTTATCTATATTCACCTAAGATAGTTAAATTTTTTAATAATGGTTAAACTTTAAATAGCTTTATTAAAATTTGGCTTTGAAACATTTCCTCCCTGCATTTGCTTAGATAGGGACTAATTGGTATTTAGACTACATTGCCTTTATTTATCTATATTCACCTAAGATAGTTAATTTTTTTATAATGATTAAACTTTAAATAGCTTTATTAAAATATTTATATTGTACTCACCCAGTGATCTTTTTCTATGGTGCCTTGGTGCTCCTCTTCTTTGTTTTATGCTTCTTATTTTTCATACAATGTTACCCTTCTGTCGTTATTTTTTCGCTAGTCTCTTTGCTCTATTTGCAATTGTCTTAATGCCACATTATAATATACTAAAACTATTTATTACGATCAGACGCGATTAGCTTCGCAAATATAAACTAAAATTTAAATAAATGTCATAGAAATTGCAGCATAACTACATGGAGACATCTCCAAATTTACTTACTGCAAGATATATATATATATATATATATATATATATATATATATATATATATATATATATATATACACATTGCGTCTCTTATTAAACTAAAAAGTAATTTAAACGCAACAACTAAAGATTAAAACTTCTTTCGTTCCTGTTTTAGCTTTTTTATGCTTTTTAAACTGATCTAACTCAGAAAAATTAATGATAAAATATTAACATAACAAATGCATGCAAAAGTATTTTTGTTCAGTAGTACAATTTTTTAGTATATCTTTAGGCGGAAATGTACAGTTCTCCCCTATAAATGCTGCTGAGATACGATGAAAGAGTTAAAACTTTTAAACCCCCTTTTTTTAACTTCGTGACCTTAACTCTTAACTGCCTTACAGGAGAATTTTCAAAACTCTTTTTTTATTGCTTGTCTAGATAACAATCGAAATTTACAGACAAATTTATGTGATCTAATTTCCGTGAATAAAATAAATCCTTTGTAAGAAGTGGTGTGGTAGTACAAATAGCAGAGGATATATGCTCATGGGAGAGGGATTACTATCGAGTGTGTATACAAAAGCTTTCTTATAAAACAGATACAAACAACAGTATTTCTTTTAAAAAAATGCAGAAGGTATAAGGCATGTAAACCCGTAAATCCTTCACTATATTGCTATGTGTAAGATTAGAGATTGTCACGCTCACCTATATGAGGCACCAATTAATATATAGCATAGGTGTGTTCCTTTCGGAGGAAAACAGCACCTGTCAACACCTGACAAATCAATATTACGACAATAGGCTCGAAAGCTAAGGGCCCTAAAAATTACAACTAATAATAAAAGAAAAAAACATGCCCTAGAGCTCAAGAAAAATTAGATGCAACTTTGAAAATGTAATATACAATCTTCTTTTCTCTCTCTCGTTTTTTTTCTGTCTCTTTTCTTTTTCCTTTTATCAAGGCATTTCACTTACACAAAATATGTCAATTTAATGGCCGTATACACAGAAAACAGACATGTAAATTCAGACATGTAACAAAATTCATTAATCATTCTGGTAAGAAAATTATATGAAAAAACTATAATGTGTACAATGCGAAAACAAAGATGGTATTTCATATGCAAGAAAAAAGTACTATGAATAGATGTGTACATAACTTTAAAAATAATTAAAGTGTATAAAGTTAAAGCTGAAAACTGTACAATTAACTCAAAGAATATCTGAAAAAGGTAAATGTCCCAGTTGGTCAGGCTCTGTAGATGGCTTAGTTCGCAACAGTTTTATCCAATGCTATTTATGAAAACAACACCAGAATAAAATCAGAATTAGTCTATAAAATTACTTTCAAAAAGAGTATTTAATCAACGAAAAATTCCTTTTAAGTTCACTGTAAATTTCACACAAATTTCAGTAGTTCAAACGGGATATTACTACATTTCTAATGTTCCATTCAAGAGGACGATTTTTAATGCAAGTAAAAGAATATGGCACAACTTGGCATCTATCAAAAAGAAAGTGGCGAACATCTAGACGAATACTGCAAATGCTTTTATCAGATTTCCGTTTTCCAATCTTACGTAAATGAGCTAGAAAATCATCATGCGTCGAGATTAAATAAGCGCAAACTTAGGAATAACATAAAAAATCCTTCTTGACTTGTTTAAAAATGCCATAGTTATCTCTAGCCTTCGTGCTGTTAGTCCATTGATAGATATTGTCACCATTGATTCGAAGCTATTTCATTTAAAATCGGTTTATTATATCCTGATATTCCATAGAAATATTCATTTAATATTTTTAGAACGTCTTTCACTCCTTCCCATCACTTCATAACATTTACGTTTCGAATGTACTTTTGGCTATTCTTAAAAGACAACTATATTTCATAAACTGCTATCATGCCATATTTAAATTTTCTAGCCTTTTTAGCATCACAGCAGATGAATGTCTTTTGCAATTGCAATATTCTGATGATAGTGGAACATATAAAATATAGCTTACGTTTGAATACGTTTTAACCGATTTTGTATTTCATAAGCATAAAAATTTTAATTTAAAACATTTTTAGAACGATTTATGTTCCTTTCACCTTTATTAATTTGAAATTTTTTTTCCGACGGTTATTGGAAAGCATTTGAATCTTACATAATTATCATTCCAAGTTTCAAAATGTTAAAGACCTCAGTTAAAACTAAAAACGCATTTTCAGAATATTTTTGACTCTTGCAACTCCCAGTGGAAAGGACAACATGAAATATAGCCTATATTAAAGCAGGGACTGTCACCATCAATTTGCAAATATTACTTTTGAAAGCGGCTTGATACTTCCTGAACGTAGAAGCGCAGTTTAGAACGCTTTTCATGCATTTTTACTCCTTTTAAAGTTTTAACTTTTGCGAAACATTTCTTTAAAAAAACATGTATTTTTCATTCTGTGCCAAATTTTAAGTTACTTTGTCAAACTGCTCCCAAAACGGCTTTTGGAATACTGTTCGCAAATTTTTCATCCTTTTTAAATTTCGTTTTGTTTTTTAAGAAACTTTTTTAGATAGCACTAAAACTGATATGTAAATACCATGCCAAAGACATGAACTGACTCCCTTCAATAACATAAAAATCGCATTTTTAGAACTTTTTTTCCTTTTACAACCCTTTAGCGTAGTAGCAAATCACGTAAAATATATCTTATAGCAAAGGCTGTCATCATCATTTTCACACTATTATTTTTAAAACCGTTTCGGTATTTCCTGAAATTGGGTAGAAATGGCATTTTTTCTTTCGTTTCTTTTTTTCTTTTTAGAATGCTTTTATCGTATTTCAGCCCCCTCTTTAAATTTCTATTTTTTAAGAAATGTTTTTAGAAATTATTTATACGACGTAGAACCCGTCAAATGTTGACGAAAGAAAATGTTTAAAAAGGAACTGTTTCATTAATTTATAAGAAAAATACAAAATTAATTACAGTAAAATGCATCTTATATTAATAATTCTAAGTCTTAAACGAATCACATTTGACGTTAAGTTAACAAAATACTATTTCTATAAAACTCAGTTCTAGAAATTGTTAAAATTGAACTTTAATCATACATATAAGCAGTAAAAAATAATTGTTAAAGTTATCAATTAAGGTTTTTATGCTAGTATTCCAAAATGTTAAAAAAAAAGCAAAATTTATTCAACTTTGACACATCTCCGTGAAACCTAAACCCAGCATCACTTTCACCATATCAAAATTTACAAATGCGTATTTCGTATCTGTATTTAACTTTTCAAACATAAAAAAATGGTATTTTAATTTTATCATTTTGATCCAAAACTTGAAGTCTCAATGTTATTAGCTGAAACTGTTGATATTATTTTCGTGTAAATGAAATTTAGTAAATAAAATCCAAATTCATGGAGTTTTCTAACAGGCGATATTTAAATTTCAATTTTTTTTCCTCTTTTGATGAGAAAATGGCAACATAAAGATACAGTAATATTTTTTCCCTCTTTTTACCTGTGCTTTTAATAAAAATGGAGTACGCCTGTTGATTTAATTATTAAAAACAACAGAAACATTAATATTTAAAAATTAAATTACGATACAGTTTTCAAACAAATTGCAATTTTTTCCTTATATGACGGTGTAAAAATTAAAAGTGTGCGATGTTCAGAAATTTAAAAAAAATGTAGAAGTAAAAAATGCAAAACCGGAATTTTACTTCAAATTTCAAAGTGTTGCCATTCGCAAAATGACGTACGCGTTACGCACAAATACGTTTGGCCTTTACAATGAGATAAGTAACTATAAACCAAATTTTATGTTTGTGTATCCTTTTATAATAATAAAGAATATTGCCCAGTTAAACTGATGGCATTGAGCTCACAGACTACAAATACTAATTGTACATTAAAGCCTTATATTTTCAAGGGTTAATTCCGTTCGAAAAAAAATTAAGAAGGGGAAACAGCTCTCCCCTTTCCTTTTTTTTTATACCTAATCATTGAACCTCCTATACTATCAAAGACATGCTTCATCATATAAAAAATCTATATCCAAAATTCAGAGCAAATGTGATAATTCTTAATAAAAACCCATTTAGCATTTATATAATTTAAAAGGAGTTATCCCCCTCTTTTATACTTAAACATTAAACTTCCAAAACTATTCAGAGATTTGAACGAAATCTGAAAATTCTGCTTGAAAAACCCATTTATATAAATTAAGGGGGGGGGGGCATTAGAACCCCCGTCCCCCCTATTTATACTTATTCAATTAACACCTAATAACAGTCACGGAATCGCCTCATCAGAATGATCCTAATCTAAATTTTGAACGAAAACTAAATTCTGCATGAAAATCCCATTTATATGAACTAAGGGGAGGGGAATGAGGCCCCCGTTCCCCCTCTTATACATAACGAATGAACTCCAAAAACTAATCAGGGAAGCGCCTTGTCAGGATATACCTACATACAAAATTTCAAGTGGATCGGATATTTTTATCATGAGTTATCGCGTTACGCAGGAACATACGAACGTACATACAGAACGGACGGTCACATAAGCTCTCAGGCTATGATAGCCTGTGAGCTAAAAAACCGCAATTTACAATGTTTTTTGCTTTTGCAATCTCAAGGAGGTTGTAACATCGACATAATGTAGAGCTTATATAATAGAAAGTACTGTCACCATCGTTTCTGCATCATTATTTGTTAAATTGGCTTGGTACTTCCTGAGACTGCATAGAAATCGTCTTTTAAACTTTTTTGGGGTGCTTTTGTGCGCATTTTCACCCCTCTTAAATTTCGTATTTTTTAGGAACTATTATTTATATCTTAAAAGAACTAACATGCCAAACTTCATGTTTCTAAGCTCTTCAGTAACAAAAAAATTGCATTTTTAGAACATTTTATGCTCATACACACCCCTTGGGTTAGTGCATCGACATAAGCGGAGGTTAGGAGGCTCAAATTTTCTCATGCAGCTCCAACATGAAACCAAAGCAATTTTTTTTAATTACTGCATCATAAAATGTTTTCTTTTTCGAAATACATTAATGTATTTTCAACCCCATTTGATTTCATGTGTAAAAAAATCCTATATTTATCACGTTTCGTTTCATTTACACAATTTTTTGGCTTAGAAATTTTATTAAACCATGTATGCTTGCTTTAACGAATAAAATGTATGTGTTTAAAAAAGCACTTGAAAAAAAAAAAAAAAAAGGTAACTTTTAAAATTAAATATATATTCATAACTATCAATTCATAACTATACGGGTTATATTAGTGTAAAAATTGAACATACATGGCATAGGGATATTAAAATTGATTCATTTCGATGCTTATTCTATCGAATCTAACATTAGCAGTATCTTAAATTTCCACACTAGTCACGCAGAGAAACTCGCACGCCAAGTTCGAAAGGGCGCGTTATTTTCAAATATCTCTCTTTATTTGAATATTATTTAGCGATTTTTGCTTATGATATTCGATAATGATCTGCAATCGGGGTATTTTTAACTTTTTCGATGCGTGTTTTGGTTAAAGCATACATCATAATGCATTTCATCCATCTAACAGCTATCTTCCATAATATACAGGACTTCGGATAGAATATACTATTTGAAATCTTTTGCGTGTCCCTGTAAATGCTATGCAATGTGTATTATGTATGTAATAACTAATATTAATCCTCAGTAACGTATATCAATTGGATTAAATATAAAATCGTTTACAATAATTAAAATATGTCGCAAACAATTCCCTGCCCCTCTATTTTTATCTAATGGAATTCTTTTCTGTAGCCCTGTAAATAAATAACTATTCTTTTCGCTGCATACTTTAGAAAATGCATATTTTAGTGCACTTTGTAGATGCATATAAATTTGAAGATGTTTTACAGGTTATAACATCTTTAAAATTCATTTGAAACGATTTTTCCCCATAGGCCGTAATGTGATGGAAAACTTTTCACTGTCCTAGTAAATAAATTAATCATGGCAGAAACTTCATTTTCAATAGGGTTCGTGCTTGGGTAAACGTCATTAATGTGCAAAAATTCCATGACGATCCGAGTATATTTACGAGATTTATAGCATGGACAGACGGCCAGACGACCAGATAAACCGAATGCTTAAGCATTTTTGAACTTTGTTGAAGAGTGCTAAAAATGAGAATCTAGTTCAGCTGCGCTATCCTATGCGAAACAAAGCATTTAAAAAATAATGAAATCAGAGCTAGAAATTTGAAAATAATTCCGGAGACTTAACCTTAGATTTTCCCTCTTTTTCAAGTAGCAATTTAAGGTGACATCACGCTTCCCATTTAGCTTTGCGTTTTATTACAAATATAACATTTTATCAGTTTTAAAACTTGTTTTCCTCAGTAAATGTTTAATCTTTTATCTGTTGACGGTACTTATAAGTACTATAAAAATAACTTATTATAAAATTCAGTGAATACGTCTTTGAGTTGTAATGCAGTTTAGAATGAGTTATAGATACATTACTTTATCTTGTTCCAAAAGCATTATCGGTTACACAAAACTAAAATATTTTTAAAAGGGTGTTTTCTTTTGCTTTTTCTTCTTTACAATTTTCTTAGCGTTGGGGGAGGGGGGGGGAGAGATTTTTCAATTCAGAATTATTTGTGTATTCATATTGTAAGAACACCATATTCGAACATTTCATAATTCTACAAAATACTAAAAAAAATTTAAGAAAACATTAAATTTTCATCAATTCATAATTTGGTAGATAAAGGGCTGAAATGTAAATTAAGCCAGTATATTCCGAACAAATTCCAAAAGTAATGACACTAACTTAAAGGCTTGCTTCTTAAACGTTTGCTCTGATAGCTACTTGTTACAAGCCAATTGAGTTTTATGAGAAATGATTTTGTAGTAATTCGTTATCATTATCCTAATGCATTTTGAATGACAGTGTTTCTAATATAATCGCGGGTGTAGTCGTAAAAATAGCAGAGCTCAAAACAGAGGGCATACCTTAAAGTGTGTATACTATAGTTTTCTTGAGAAACAGAGGATATACGATAATCCTTTAAAATATCCAGAAGGTATATGACGTATACACCCGTGCACACTCCACTACATCCTTGAATATAATTGATTTCGAAGTGCAATAGGCGACACCATATTAAAACGTTTTAACGCATTCCGTTAAAAAAAAACCATACTTAGTACGAATTTTTAGTATTTGACTTTATAATTTATTAGATTGTATATTAGTATCACATATTATATCACAGGCTATTTTCTTTTAAACAAAATAGTACTTTATACCTTAATTTCTATTAAGATATACAATAAAGGTATACAATAAAGTTATACAATCCAAATTTTGTGGCAAGTGTCTAATTATTTAACCCTCTCATGCATAAATTATTTTTCATTATTTTGCATTATTGACTAAAAATCATTTTTTTTTGAGATAAATGAAATCCCATTATAAAATAATTTTATTATTGCACTATATGCTAGCTATTATCTATCAACAAATCGGATCTCTATAAATGAATGCTCAAAAGTTTTTTGCTTAATAATGCAATAATTATCTGTCCTCATATGAGGCCCGTATGCATGAAGGGTTAAAATATGTGGACTTTGCAGTACAAAAAGGAAAGACGAAATGGAGATTCAGAAAAACATACAATTTTCAAATCTTGGCAAAAATTATATTGGCTTGTCATCAAAAATAGCATTTTTAATTTAAAAAGAAAATGCGGGGGGGGGGGAGGGTTGTTAGAATGATCCAAATCTGTTCTAAAACGTATACGCGCATTAACAATAAGAAACATGGAAACAGTGTATAATATCCTTTGTTCAAATTCTGCTAGAAATATAATTTTATTTTAAACTAAATTATCGCATTAACTTATTGGCTGTTCATCATATTAATCGAATTTTATGTTATTAAATATATTTTTTATAATTTTTGAAATGGTTTGTATTGGACGGAAATTTGTTCCTATTTTATTATTTACAACTATCCAAGTATCTCATCTATCGATTTTCATTATCATTTTGGAACAAGGAATCAAAATTAACATCAAATTTTAACTTAAAAGTATTTTACTTCTTGAAAGCGTGACTCCAAAAAGATATACTTTATTATTTTCCTGCTTAAGAAGCTACTTCATTCAAATGAAAAAACCCGTTCTCTAATGCTAATCCAAAGAAGAAATTTATAAATGTATCTCGATTGCATTTTAATATTTTAAAATGATTTTTTTTTTTTGCATTGGATAGTTGAGACCGATCTGTATGCAAGCCGCTTTTTACTTTTTTGAAAATGAATGGTGTAGAAACAATCTTAAAATTTGAAGGAATTCATAAGACTTTAAATGGTATCAATTTTTCATTCGATTTACATTTCTTGACCTCAAATATGCAATTAAATGAACAAATTAGAATTTTATTAGGCGATATTTTACCTTTGTACCACCGGGTATGAATTTGATTATAGCTTACGTATAAGAGGTACAAGCCTAAGGTCCCCAAAATTATTCAAAAAACTTAAAACAAAAGTTGTTGTTTTTTTAATCGACAAAAAAGGCACAAAAATGTTAAGAATATTCCAAATAAAAATTTCAACTATTCAATCAAAATCATTGCGAAATTGCACATTACTAAATAAATATCGAGACAAGCTCAGAATATTTTGAGCATATTACAAATATTCTGAGCATGTCTTAATATTCATATAGTAAACTACAGTGTAATGTCCACTCTTAAATATTAGCACATTACTAGTTATTCTTTGATACAGCCAAGCATTACCACCCACCAAAATTAAATAAAAATAATTATTAAATTAATCTAGTTAAATCTAATAACTTAAAACAATTTGTTTAATAAAATTTAATTAGGTACTGATTAACTTTATTATAGTTTTGGCTGGGAGGAAGGATATTGTCCTTATGGCCTGTTAAAACCTGTTTTTGGAGGGGGGGGGGTAGGGGCGGCTCTATGTCTGGTTTTGTAACATGTCACTTTTCGAAATTTGGGGGTTTCGGTTTCTGCGAGTAGGAATTTCGTATATTTCATGATATTTCCACATTTTAAAGTCCGCTTTGCTTTCAGTTTAGTTAACTCACATCATGTTAATTACAAATTACATCCACATATAATTGCTTTTCACAAGCAATTAAAAAACGCGATTTTTCGTTGTTTTGTTCTTAGATAGTTTTTTAAATAAACTGCAAAACGCAAGATCAGAAAAAGGAGTAAAAAGTTTAGTCAATTTGAATCGTTTATTACTTGAATAAACATTAATAAATTAATGAAATACTTTTGAGTACAGGTATACTGGATGCCATGTTTATGGAATGACGAATAATCTCATCCGTAAGGATTAATCAATGAGTATCGGGGTACGCTACATTAACTTTTGATGATGCTTTGATTGTCTTTAAAGATTAGAGGGTCAGGGCGGTTTTGGGTTGAGTTCTGGATTTTCCCACCTTTTATCGATGAAGAATTTCGATAGTAGGTTCAAAACGGCTGTTTACTGCTTTTTCGTGCATTATTTGTGCATTTCTAATCATGGATTCTCCATCCATTATTTGTGCATTCCTAATCGTTGATTTTCCATGCATTATTCGTGCATTTCTAATCGTTGATTTTCCATCCTTATATGTACATTTTTGCACAAAATCTTTTATTTGCTGTTTTAATTAAATAGATATTGCATAACACCACTTTTCCATAATCTTGTAGAAATTTGTTTTCTTTCACTTCGGATCGATTTAAGATTCAAGTGTGACGGATTCGGGTCGTAGATTTTTTTTTTCTATTCGGGGTAAGGGCGTAGATATCAGGTTGACTTTAAGCAGAATGAGTTTGGAAGCATATCTACCCGTGAAGAAACTCTAAACGATTCGTCTTGGGGAATTTTCAGATGCTTTAAAAAACATCGCAATACTATGTGCATGTTTCGATAGAGTTACGTTTACATTAATTGTTCGGGCATATAAACACTTTAAGCATATAAAAATTTGAGAAAATCAATTTTTCAAAGTTATACCAGTTTAACATTTTGAGGGGCAAAGCACTTGTATTCTTAAAACGCTGAAATGATTGAACAATACCAGAATTCAAGAACAGATTTGATTCGAAATCAATAAAAAGCTTTTCTTCACGTACATGATGTAATTAATATTTTTGCTTTACAATTCTAGCATCAATTAAGTATTTTCTATATAATTGTAAATTATTCAATTAATTTCCAGCCATGGATTTATGTTTGATTTTTTTAAATGAATATAGAATCGCCTATGTAAAATGTAGATCAAAATTTTTGATGAGAATTTAAAATTGCTCCATTCAACATGCAGAAGTCCGGTGTTAAAATGTACATTAAAAAGAACGAAGAAAAAAGCGTTAAGAAAATAAGAGTTAATAACATGTTAGTTACATATTAAAATTTTTAATACCTAACGTCATTTCCTACTTTATGATTTAACCTAAAATATTTTCTGTTTAACAATATCATAGAATATACACTTTGAATTATTTAAATGTTGGGATAAATGTCTCTTTGTATGCCAAAATATATTTGGCATTTCATATTCTAAACTTCAAGTCTGTAAATTTCAAATAAAGCTGGTAATTCTGCTAACATACACATGTAATTTTAGATAATCAGAAAAAAGATTAAATATTTAGTACTTGACTTCATAAAAGACGTTTAACATTGTCTCTCTCAAAGCTAGTTTATTTTTTCCTTAGCCACTCAAATATTCTAAATACTTATTATTTTTTTTAATAATATTTTACAATAATTAAAAGGGTGGTTAAATTGAGTAGATTTTATCAGAATGACGCAAATGTCATGAATACACGAGTGTTAAAATAAAATCTCGACGAAAACCAATTTTGAATTTTTTTTTATAACTTAAGATTTTCATATGTGGCTAATCTTAAAAGGAAGGGGGTTGGGGTTAAAAGAGAAGAATTGCCGTACGTTTTTGCGACGGTTTTACATTTTTCTTCTCGCTAACTGACTTTGCATTTTCTAAATAAAGGCCATTGTTAACGACAAAAATGCTTCTATTTCCATTAAATTCAAATTTTCAGAAATTCACGCAAATTATATATACATTTATAACACAACTCCTGTAAATGATATACGATAAAAAAATACACTTATTTAAATGCAATACTCAAAATTATATTTACTAGTAGTAATCAGTGTTGCCAATGGGCTATTTTTAAATTGAGATCTCTTGATTGCATTACTTTTTTGAAATTTTAAAAGTAGTCATTGTTTAGTGATAACTTAATGATGAGAGGAAAAGTAGGTTCGGGGTTTGAAAACGCCTTTAGACTTCTTCAATCAGATTACAAATTGGCTAGATAATAATGATAGTCAAAACTTCTCTAAGAGTTAGAAATATTAATTTTACTTTTTCGCTAGTTATTCTTTAAGTAATTGATCATAACTGAAACTTTCATTCATACAGACTGGAAACTACAAAACTTAAAATAAGGAAGTAATTGTATTACTTTGTAAAAACATTATCCCATCCCACAAAAGTATATATAATGGCAACATAGTAAAAATATTTCAGTTTCATACAAAAAATCTGCTGTAAATATTGTTACACTTGATATATCACCAATAATTCAAAATTATGAACAATCAATTATGGATTATATATGAATATTTATTTATGTTTACGCGCTTAATATTTTTCTAAATTCTGGCAAAATATAAATTTTCTGAAAATGGCTCTAATACATCGCCAAATTTACCCAATTTTCATTTAGAAAAACAAGGGAAATATTAGACTTTTTTTTCACAAAATATATCACGATTCATCAGTGTTTCCCCCAGGAGAAGGGCGCACAGGCCTTCGGGGAAACGTCCACCGGTAAATGTTAGCAGAAGGTTTTTTCTTATTTAAATTCTTAAAGATACAGAATTAATGCCAAAAATAAGGGGAACATTTCTTTTCAAAAATTTACTGGTGGAAGATCAAAAATTTACTGGTCGAAGGCCTGTGCGCCCTTGTCCTGGGGGAAACACTGCGATTCATAAAACTAAACTGTACATAACATAGAATACAAGAAACTAATGTAATGAATGCAAGAAAATATTTAAAATCTTCCAGAGTTCATAAAATTTGATTTTTATCAAATTTTATGAACTCTGATTTAATGAACATAATATTTTTCATTATTATTCATATTATTCTATTATTCTATTATTATTCATAAGTTCATAAAATTTTATGAATTTATGAATATTAATTCAGAATGAAACAACTTTTTCAAGTTGTTTCATTCTGAATTAATATTACAATTATACGATGCAGAACAGATGTTACAGATGTACATTATGTTAAACGTTGTTAAACAGCTTGAATATTGTTACACAAAAATAAATAAATAAATAAAATAAATAGTAAAACACATTTCAGATTTTTAGATATACAAATATGCAATTTAGAAAAACACTTATTTGTAAAATGTTGAGAATTATATATATATTAGATTATAATATAATTATAATAGTTTGTAAAAATAAGAGGTTTTTTTTTCTTTTTCAAATTAATATGATTTTAAATACACAATGTATAGAATTTGACATTTAACAAATTGTTGTATAAAAAGTATTAAAGTACATTTAAAATTTTTAGCTATAATATAGTTAAATTATTTGGAATAGTACAATTGTGATTTCTTGAATGTTTAGAGTTGTCACAGTTTATACTTTTTCACAATTTATAAAAATTTATAGCTCAATTTCAATTAATTCAATTCACATCAAAATCACAATTTATAATAAGCAGATTCAAAACTTTCAAATAGGCTACTCAATCCTCAATAATGAACATCCTTAGAATTATTTCTTGTTCACATTATTATTGAGAAGTTTCAAATCTATATTATCTTTATTTTTGAAAGTACAATAATAAATATTTTTTAAAAACTTTGTTGACAAAAATTTTAAAACACTATGCTTTATTATTAAAGATTATTTTCAAAAGATATATTCAATTATTCCAGTGACGACTAACACTATTTTTTGTCAAAATCAATAACTGAAATGTAAGTTATAACAGCGAAAGTTATCACATTATAAATTTTTACATTTTTGTTACATTTGTTACATTTACATTTTACATTGTTACATTTTTGCTGAAGTGCCGATTGCTTGTTAGGTGTTCATAACTGTGGGATTTCAATCAATAAAACGATTTAGTTATATAAAATAGCACAAATGATTTTTTTAGTATTAAAAGATCCAATACACTTGGACATCTAAAAAAACAATTTTAAACATAACAATTTATAAAAAAAAAAGTTTTCGAACCAAAATCCATTTTTTATTTGAAAATTATGTGAGAAAAACAATGTATAGAATAAAACAAAGTAAATTATTGGATAAAAACAACTTTAAAGTAAATTTCAAATCTCAGATACAACTAAAATTAAGTTACTGAACATAGTACAGGTATAAGATCTTAAAAAGTTTTAAAATTTAAACAATTTCCTCGGTAAATAATTTCAAACATAATATAAGGTTGTTGCAGATGAAATGTCGAAAATGTTAAATAAACTTGATATAATAAATCGGTTAGTAATTTACTAATTAAAATAGGAAACAGATGAAATACATCTCTTCTATGGAGATATGGATCTCTTATTCTAATTATACAGAGGTCCGGAATTCTGAACTCCGAAGATGTTTTGAAGACTGTTTCATAAAGTATTTTTCCCCAGGCAAGATGTAACACATATCCTTAAAAGGATAGCCTTCTGGTGAAGATCTGTGGAATATTTGGGCTAGAAAGTTTTTCAGAGTCTAATTTTTTTAATAGTTATGCAGAAACGTGGCTTCTCATTATAAAGCAGTACCTTCCTCTCCTGTGACCAGTTCAGACCGCAAAACACATTTTTTTTATTTATTTTGCCAATCTATGGGTGTCTTATATCTTTGCATTTTTCTAATAGTCAACACAAGTTTTCCAAAGTAGAGTACGGATAACATCAAGAGTACATCAAACAGTCACATTTATCATCTTCGTACAATTAATTCGTTTAACCACGTATTTCAAATCCTCAGACATCTATTTATGCATTGAGCAAAGTTTCATTGGGCAAAATAAGAAACTTTATGGTTAATACTTCAGAAAAAACATGTGTTTTTCGTTGTCTTAAAACAGCTGATCTCCATTTCTGTTTACTGTCTATACATCATCTTTGGATTTTTTTTTTTCAGTATTTTTTAGACTGCTAATAAGGAGTGCAGCTTTTTTTCAGCAGCAGATGAACAGCTCACTTTAAGCTTGTCTGGCTGAATTGATTTTGTAAATTACTGTAATTTTTTATGGAAGTACGACATTTTGTCTGCAACAACCGCATAGTAGAAAGCATTTTTGAACATTTAGTACACTTTATAAAATAACCCTTTGCATCGAATAACACTTTTTCAGCTTCCTGTACAGTTACACAGTAATACATTAATTAGGCTTATAATTATAAAAAAAAGTACAATTTACATTTTTATAAATATTATAAAACATGTTTTTCTTCGCTATTATTTTCTTTTTATCTTTTTTCTTTTTTTTTAATTTTTTTCTTTTTTTTTTATTTTTCTTATCTTTTTTTTCTTTTTTATTTTTTTACTTTTTTATTTTTTCTTTTTTTTTATTTTTTTTATCTTTTTTTTCTTTTTTTTAATTTTTTATTTTTTTTTCTTTTTTTCAATTTTTTTCAATTTTTGTAATTTTTTTTTCTTTTTTTTTTCAATTTTATTTAACTTTTTTTTTTCTTTTTTAATCTTTTTTTTCTTTTTTAATCTTTTTTTTTCTTTTTTAATCTTTTTTCTTTTTTTTTCTTTTTTTTAACATTTTTTACAATACGTACAATATTTAACATTTTTTTTTTTATAAAATAAAAAAAAAGTTTATATAATTTTTACAAAGCATTATTTTACATTTTTTAAATCAATTTTTTACAATTTTTTTTAAGTTAATTATTTTCAGTACACAATATAATTATACGAACATTCAATTTTTTTTTCACAATCTTACATATTAACAGTTAAACATTTAATTCTTAATACAAAAGTGAAAACACAATAGAACGTTTATCTTCAAAAATGTATAAAAATATTTTGAATATTTTTATGTAGAATGAAGTATTAGTATTTAATTTACATTTTTTGTGATTATATGAGTTATAACTTCAACTTATAATTTAAAAAACAAACTACATTAAATGATTCAATCAGCAATTACAAACAATTTGGATATAATTCAAGAATCTTGAATTTAGGAGAATATCCCTTTTCATATAATGAACGCTAAAACATAACGTTGGTCTAATGCAGCAATATTTATAATGAATAAAAACTCATTTAAGAATTGTATAAATCTTATAAAGTTGAGATAACCATTCCAAGTTTGTTGACATTGAAATCACATATAGAAGTATTCGTTTTCTCATCGATTCTTCTTTCGAAAGGATTTTTTAATTTTTTTATTTAGTGAAAGCTCCAAATTTGCTTTATTTTAGTAGAAATTTTTTCCATCATTTCCATTCTGAAAATTTCTATTACAAATATTATCAAAAATTGACACACTAATCTACTAGGCGCATGTTTATTAATTATACAAGTTGTAAGTTAACCTGTCTTAACCCTGCTTTAGGTTCGCCAGTATTTGTCGCTCATTTGGTCGCACGGGGAAATTATGTCACCCATTTTCAATATGCTGATCTTTCAAAAATTTTTTTATTAAGAGTAGTCATAAAACAACATTCCAAGAACGACAAAATATACATTGAAAAAGTCTACATTTAAAAATTATAACTGCTTACGAACAATACAATTATTAATAACAGGAAAAGAAATCGATAAAGGGAATGAAAAAATACAAACTCAAAAGACATGAGTGACAAACGTCGCCCGTGAGACTAACATAAGTTTAAACGTTTATAATTCACTAAATACATCCATTCTTAAATGACGGATTTTTAAAATATCCGTTAAAAACTGGTATTGACTTTTTTTTTTTAAACAAGTTGACGCTTAGCTTTACTTTAAAATAAATCATCCAGCAAACATTTGAAACCTAAAGAAATTAAATACAAATTCTAACAAATATCTTTCTGTTAAAATGGATGCTTTAACCTAGAAATTTCTTTTTGTAATACAAGTTGTAGTTCAACATCATTTTTTTAAAACACAGAATAAATATCTGAATTCTGAAATAGTTAATGACCGATCTTATCAAAAATCGTTAGTTATATTGAATTTATCAACCAATAAATTTGTTTTATTCATTTTAATATAGGTTACTTTTATAACAATCTATATTTCCAATTTTAATAATTACTTTTAAAACAATCCTTCATTAAATACATTCATTTTATATTAAAAAAGAGAATTACATATTTTATCAAACATTAATCTATTTACCAATTACAATAACATTTGGTTAGCACTGTTTAAACATAAATAATACACTATATACCTTCATTCTAAATCGATTACAATTGCATATTAACTGTCTATAATCAGTAGTTCCAATCACTCGGTACAATTAATTTTTTTTTCCTTGTTCGTGTTACTTTGTTTGAAAAAAGAAATATTAACAAGAATTCATAGAATCTAATAAAATAAACATTATACCACATATAATTCATTGCGAATATTATACAGTATATCACAGTATAAAATAGTAATAATAGTATAAAATATAACTATTATAAAAAGATCTACATTGTAATACAATATCATACAATCTGTAGTAAAACGGACGACTCTTTAAAAAACCTATATTTTTAAACTCAATATATTATCATTCAAAATGGTTGCATGTGTAGTGTTCTACTATTCAGATTACAATAAATTAAAAAACGATAACTAAATATAATTTTTTCCTTTTTTTATTTTTGCAGGTAAGAATTTTTTTTAGACAAAGGATAAGAGAATGCAACTTGATTGAATTATATATAAATAGAATGATTCTGTAGATAATCATTTTATAATTGTAGGTTTTAAACCGCATTTAAGAATTGGTATTCTATAACACTATAAATTTCATCAAGTTTTTTTTTTTTTTTTTTTTTTTTTTTTTTTTTTTTTTTTAAGCATTTTTTATACATGAACCATTTTTCATTAAGTGCATCATTTTAACTAAAAATAAAATTTTAAAAATAAGCAAATATTAGAATTTTTTTATGCAATGATTTTAAATTAATATTCTAATATGTTCTTTTTTAGATACAAACCTTTAACTATAAATTTTAGCATGATACAATGATCTACATACACATAGATAAATATGAATATATAGATGAATTACCAAATACATGAATTTAATTTCCTTGTAAAATAATTTATCTGAAGATTATTTTTCAGAAATATTACATGCATTTAAGAACTTAATTTTCAAGACCAGCCTTATCCAAAATTTTTCTCTACCAATTTATTCCACTGGTGAACATCATTTGAAAAAACACACTACAATACACATAATTAAATAATTTTATCGTGTATTTCTGGCATTGTAAAAAGATCTTTTACAATGAAAATCAATGCATGTAGCGAGACGTTTTTCTCGATTTGGTAAAGTTTTATTCCTTGGATGAAGCTAGTTTTGAAACACATAACCTCATATTTATAAATAGTATCCAAAAGAGAACAGTCTATTTTGAAAACTAAATCTGAATTAAATGATTAGCTATTCAGATGCATCGTTCGCTGCATGAGAATACAGTAAATTTTGAAAAACAAAATTTTAAGTAATGTAAATTTAATATAAAAATAAATAATATTTGTAATATTTTCAAATCTTTCATTCTCTATGTAAATCCATTTCATTCAAGATTGATATTCATACTTTCTAATATATAGATTTTTAAAGTTTTTTTTTAATTATGAATTTCTTTCAAAATGTTTTAAACCTTTTTTTTTACAATTTTCTCAATTTATTAAATAAAATGATTTTTAGAGATTTTATTTAATGATATAAAGAGTACTTTAATTTTTGATAATACTTTTAACAATTTCAGTTATTTCGAGATAGCTAGTAAAACGTGAGTAAAAAGGAGTTAAACATTTCTTATACACCTTGTGTGAAATCTTTCCGAAATTATTTTACCTGGTTTTTAGCAAACAGAAATTAGGTAGATATTGGCGATAATATTGAAGAAACTGGAAATTTACATTCTTCCATAATCTCGAAAATATAAAGTAGTTTCCAAAAATTAGGACTCCATTTGCCACAGTTTATTTAAAAAGCTTATTAAATTTTGAAAAGATGATAAATTTCTTGTATTACAAAAACTTTGAGACGTTATGAACGCTAGTTTTGAAAATTTTAAAAATGTTAATATTTGAAATTATAATAACGGCCCTATTAAAACAAGAAACTGCGGGTTTTTTTTTTAATGCTTTCCCGAAAGTTGAAACACTTAAATTCTAATGTGGTTTATCGCCAATATCTTTCAGGCATTGCATATAAAATTATATTTTCATAAGAATACCTTCAGAAACATTTCACTTTGAAGAATTTTAATTATTAAAATAATGCAGATAATTATGGACAAATTTATTAAAAAGATACAAATATAAAATCAGTATTATTTAAAAAGAATTAAAATATCCAATGACAAATACGATGCAGATAATACACAATATTGTATTATCCAACAGTACGTTAGATAGTGCAATCCAATATGACTATTTTACAACAGTATCATGCATTCTTTCAATTTTGTACAACAATATTTTACATTTTTAAAAACATTTAATTAGCCTATTGACATTTCAAATGCTTCTGTGTATGACATAGAAATATTCAAATTTACACAATAAAATTTATACAAATTTATACAGTAAAATAAGAATAATATAGATAAAAATGCCTTTATTTTCATTGTTAATAAATGTCCAAATATCTAAAATGCTTGATAATGTTATATGATTATAATATACTCTTTATTAGTAGAATTATTCTGTCATTGCAATAAAAATACGAATCAAAAGCATCATTACCTTATATACATTAACAAGGTTATTTTCATACAATGAATCAATTTAAAATAAATGTTTCAAAATCCATATATTATAAAATGACTGCAGATTTTTTTCTTAATTCTTGTTAGGCAACTAAAATATGCGCATTTCCATGCGAATTTGTTTGTCTGTTACGCAACTAAAAATCACTATGCTTGTTGGCCACCGTTATTTTTGAAAAGTTTGGTTCGCCTTATTCAATTGATGATATATCTTCGATAAACTAAGTCACATTTTCTCGCATTAAAATACTGGTAGCCAAAATTCGTAGTATGTAAGAGACAAACAAGTTCGCATGGAAATGTGTTACATACGATTAGAGCTTTCTTTAAAGAACTACACTTTAAGTTAAATTTTTAAACAATATTAGTTAAAATATACAACATGAACTTCAAACAGTTTGTAAGTGACTTTGACAAGACGGTGGTGCAAAAAAAAAAAAAAATGAACTGCAGTAATATATATATTCTCTATTTAAATTCAATTGAAGAGAATACTATTTCTATTTTAATGATTATAGGCTCTCATTTTAAAACGAAGGTGATCAGATAAATAAACGGCAATTATTAAAATAGTCTGTGATAAAGAGTCTTGGAAAGCTCAAAAGTACCAGGAAATTTTATATAAAATGTATTTTTAACTTGTAACACCACTTCTATTATTGTTGTCGCCTTTTAAGTAAAGCAGAATGAATTTATGAAGTTCATATTGTATATTTGAATCAAATTGAAATACCGAGTTAAATCTCATTTTGTTTAGTGTAAGTAGAATTTCATGTTGCTTATAAATTTCACCTGAATTTTAAAGTAAAATTTGCTTATAATTTCTTTTTATATAAAAATGAATATATATCCATAAAACGAATCTATTTTAGTTATGATCAATACTGACAATTTTCAATATTTGGATTTTGAAGTTTTAAATTTCTTACACAATCTACAATTCTAAGTATACATTAAGAATAATTACTTTTACAAATTTCTCAAACTATTAAGTACATTTATTTGAAAGATAATATTATAAATGAAAATTTAACAAAAAATATTTCAATAGGATAATTTATATAGTTTGATTTTCAAATAAGTGAAACATGAATAAAAACACTTCAATGTCAAGCATGTTTTATGGATCTTAGGAACACCCTTAAAAATTATTTTAAATAGCTTTTTACCATGTTGAATGCCATGTCAGTCACCTGTGACCAACATTGGACTTTTTTTTTGGCCACTTTCGTCACTGGTGACTGACAGTCATATATAAAATTAATATTTATTTTTCTAAGTATTTACTGAAAAAATATTTAAAAATTTGTATAATATCACATTTTACATTGTCAGTCACCGGTGATTAATGCGGCCTAAACGGATAGTTCGGTAACACTCAAAGTGCTAAATAAAATTTTTGGTAAATATTGATGATATATTGGAGAAATTAGATTTACATTTTGCCAGAGTTTAAGAAATATTAAATGGTTAAATAGTGCTAAATATCTAAAATAAATATATTATTCATTGGAGATGTATCCAGTGAAATAATATAACAGGCGATATTTGGATTAAAATTGAAATCTTTCCATTATCTATATCTATAGTTGTTGACTAACTTTTTTTTAAAGTCAATTTTTACCAGAATTTTATTAAAAAATAAGAAGTAAGGAACGCCCAGAAATAAAGCATTAAAAGCACACTATGGCAGGAGATATACATACAGTGCCTATATCTTACTGGAAAGGCATAGTTTTACAACACGCAAATATTAGAATAACGGTATATTTAGAACATTGCTAATGATGACCAGTAAGTAATAATGACATTTTATCAGTTATGATCATTAAAGGATAACTTGCAAAATTAAATAATCATAGGAAATAACTATATTTGCCTTTATTGGATAGATACCGTCATCACCTTGAGTATATTTTCTATCTAAAAGCAATATTAGTCACTAATATGTAATATACGTTTAGAATTATATTCATCGAAGTATTATGATTTTGAAGTATCGATTCTCGCAAGTTCTGTGTTAAATTTATATGTAACTCATACAGAAATCGTTAAAAAATTTGAATGCAATCGAAACAGAAGCATATTTAGCATATTTTATGAATAATTATTACAATGAGATACAAAGACTCTAAATTTAATACAAGAAAAATAAAATAAAATAAAGCAAAACAGTAATATAAAAACCTGCAGTAGTGTCTCTTTGTCTTGTTTGGGGGAGGAGGGGAGTTGAAATAGTAGAGTTTCAAGGCTTTTTAGAAAATAAATTAGCTTCGAAAGAACTTAAAAATCTTTCTGTGAAGTCCAGTAATAACTAACAGTTCTAATAAAAAGTATTAAGCATTATTATAATTCTACATATTTTTAACCCTTCAGAATATCATTGATGTAATCTACCCCACTTAATTTGAATCAAACTTAGAATTTCATAAAATTTTACACCAGTAATAAGAGTAAAAACTAAATTATTTCGGGGGAGAAGAGGGGGGTGGTAAAGTTTTCAAATAATTTTTTTTAATGTTTTAACCTCGAATTCAACATTTTAGAAACATAATTATATACCACGGAACTGATTAAATGTATTAATTTTTTGAAAATGTTTAAATGCACACGATTATACCTATCTTAATGCTTTTAAAAAATTATAGAAAAGGAGCATTTAAGTTTTTAATTGAATTTTTTTAATCAAGCTCTTTGTTATGAAAAGCTTTAAAATAGTTTCTGGTGTTTTGTTTTTGGACAAGGTATTAGATAAACAAGAAAATTAACAACAATTGACGAAAATGACAAAATTTGAGGCACATTGCATACAAGATGTCCCAAAGTCACAAATATGCTTTCACTGTCCAACTGCTGGAGGGATGTAAGCAATGTAACTTGCAAAAGTGTTCAAATTAAGGCAGGAATGACAAAATAAGTTGAAATAAGTATGAGATTAATTTTCAAAAAGATTACAATTTAAAAACATATAAAAATGATCTCTAATTTTCATAAGTCTTTATTTAAAAAAGTGAAATTTTATTCCATGGTACAGACAAATCTCACCGAGTGCCAAATTTCACTCTTTGAATTTCGAAGATTTCCAGTACTATAAAATAATTAACCCGAAATTTCTGCTTAAAGTTAAGCCAAAGGCCAATACAAACATTTCAACCCGAATCTTAAGAGAAAGAAAATTCTATTTTATGATAATTATAGATAAGCAGTCTGCAATTAAATCTAAAAATTTTATTATTTTTTATAAATATACATATATGCACAAATTAATATTCGTTTAGACTTTTTATCCATTTGAAAAATTTTCATAACTTTTTCTGAAAAATCAGGTCAACCCAAATAAGAATCGAAAGAGTAAACCTAACTTGAACTCTAAACATTTAAAGTCAATCGGACTTGCAAAAAACAAGTAAGAAAAATCATGCGTTAAGCATATATTATGAAGCACTTTCCAACACTTAATGAAATCTTTAACAAAACTTTGTTATTTAGGGAAATAATAGTGTATAGCCAAATATACCCAAATATGTATTCCAGTACATTAGAACAGCCCTGTATTTCATATGTCAGTTCATATAATGGGAAAATTTAGCTTAGCAAGAAAATACCCAGTAGCTTGAAATTTCTTTTTCAGCAATTCATACTATTAGATGGAAACATACTTGAATACTTTTGTTCAGCCCTGTAGTTTACATTATACCTTTATTACACGTCAGCATTAGGCTAAAAGTTATTGTAAATTAAAACACTTTTAAAACAACTGAAATCACATTCTCATAAATCATCATTCATAGGCGTCCATGTACCGAATTCTTTGCGTGGCCCTGTATATCCTTTTATCTATATTCTGCAAACATTTCTCAGTAAATTGAATGCAGCTCAGCGTAAAAATGCATAGCTTATTTAAGAACCACGTTTAAATAATTTACGCTCATATTCAGTAACGTTGGTGAGCTCTTTTTGGGTAGCCCTGTATATGAACTATAACATTTATACACACCATCTAATGTGCATATATTTAGCGAAATATAAACGCGAATATCATAATTAAAATGCATTTCATCCCTCCATCAGCCATCATCGGACACATATACGGTACTTCGGAAAGAATATACTATTTGAAATCTTTTGTATGGCCCTGTAAATGCTATGTACTTCATATTATGCAAGACAGTAGCGTATAATTTATATTAAGCTTCAGTGACATATATCAATTTTATTATACATGAAACAGTTTAATGTATTTAAAATATGCCACACACAATTCCCCCTTTTACTATTATCTAATGGAATTCTTTTGTGTGGCCCTGTAAATGAATAATAGCTATATTTTCACCTTATATTTTATAGAATGCATATTTTAATATGTTTGACAGGGTATAACATTTTTAAAATTCCTTTGAAGCGATTTTTCCCCATAGGCCGTAATGTAATAGTAAACTTTTGATTCGCCCTGTAGATAAACTAATCATGGTGGAAACTTCATTTTCGATAGGACTTGTGCTAGGTTAAACGTCAATAACGTCCTAAAATTTCATGGCAATCCGAGTATATTAACGATTTTTCCCCATAGGCCGTAATGTAATGGGAAACTTTTGATTCTCTCTGTAGATAAACTAATCATGGTAGATACTTCATTTTCAATAGGGTTCGTGCTAGGGTAAACCTCAATAATGTATAAAAATTTCATAGCAATCCGAGTATATTTACGGGAGTTAGAGCGCGGACAGACGGACAGACGGCCAGACAAACGGAATGCATAAGCACTTTTCAACTTTGTTGGAAAGTGCTAAAAATCAAACCAACCGGAAATGAAAAAAAAATCAATCCGATCCAAACCGAGCTGCAGGTTTAATCGGATAATAAAGATTTATTCGACCCGATCCATTGCTGTACCCAAAACCTAAAACGTAAGTAGCCCAATGCGTCGATGTACTATGAAAGAATAAACAATTATATCTGTACCAAATTATCCGTTGTTGGCTAAGTTTAATATATTCAATTTTCGCATTTAAAACTGGATTAATCTGGACATAAGGGGAAATATCAGATACCCCAAAAATTTTATTAAAAACAAAAAAAAAAAAGAAAAAAAAAAGAAAAAGAAAAGAAAAGAAAGAAAGAAAGAAAGAAAAAGAAAAAAAATAAAAATTGTAATTTAAGAAATTACCCCAACCATTTGAAAAATGTTTCACTCGATACATTCATCTATCATTTTAAGCTAAATACCAGTTGTTTTATTGTGTATTATCCGTGCCACTGCTATAAATGACTTTATACATGCTGCAATTTGAAGGTACGGTTCGTTTAAGTTATATCACTCTATTGTCGCCAAGCATAAAAGTTGGCGACGAAAGAAACATTTCAAACTATTTAACATTGTTGGTGCAAAAGTAATCATTATTAAAATACAGCTTTGGCATATACTGTTATACTTGTAAGACTTTGGCATATATTGTTTGATTTTACAGAGCAGAATTTTGGTGATGGAGGTTTTAAACCAAAATCGATCGCAGCACATGCATCTGTGAATGGGTCCATCAGACATCGAATCAAAAAAGTTTTTTCCCAGTTTTTCCCAAGCCGATTGCTTTTTAGTTTTCTTTTTAGGTGGTGGAAAATCAAGAGTAATAGCTATAACATTTTCCGGCTTGTTAGAATCACTATTGGCACTCAAATTTTCCTGGTTAGAACCGACCGATAGTAAAACGCCATGGCTAGTGGATTGGTCGCCCTGGCGACATGATGTTTTACAATTAATCGGTTCGGCATTAAATTGCTTCCTTTTTCGTGATCGCCTTTCAACACGTAATTGGTTTTCAGCGGCTCAATAATCTTTTGATTTTATCATTTTCTGCATTGAAAGACGTTTTTGCGCCAAACCAAATACAGTATTACTCAGTTATCCCGTCGACCAATTTCGCCAAATGATACGAATCGCCAAACTAATAAGCAACTTATACATGTTGACTAAATTTTTATTTTAAATAGCAAAAGAAGAAATAAAAATCACTTTATGATTGTTTAAGTACGCGTATTGTGTTTAATATCATTGAATGCGATATTCACGTTCATTCATTTCTTTGGCTTCGGCTTTTTCCGTATCTGTTAATTTCCGTCTACCCATTTTTAAATTTGTTAGTTTTCTCCTTTATTACAATGATTTTAACCATTTTAATTTACTATTCAAATAAAAATTCTTCTAAAAGTAAAGAATTTAATTTAAATTCAAATAAAAATTCTTCTAAAAATAAAGAATTTAATTTAAATTCAAAAGTGGTAACATCATTCAAAAGTGGTAACATCATTCAAAAGTGGTAACATCATCGGGTCCATTCTCCCGAAAACAACAACCATTTTTCAAATGGTTAAAAAGAAACACTTGAAATTCAAAACGGTAAAAAAAGATAACGTAAATCTAATGCGTCTATTGAGTTCAGTTAAAATCTATGTATCTGTACATGATTTATTAATTTCCAATTTTCTTTATATTACATAGATGCAGTTAAGAAATGAAATCTAAATGTGGATGGAGGTGATGGCACAGACTGTTACAATCTATTAACGCGAGAGTTCGTCCCCTTTTGAATTATAGTTGAGGTAAAAACTCCAGTTTTGAATAAGTCGCACTAAATCTTGAACGGATTCATTAATTCCCGTTTACCGAATTTCTGAGAAGAACCACTCAGTCATTGCTAGAGCAATTTAAAACATAAGAATATCAATAACCCTGAAAAGTAATTATTTCTATGAATGGGAAATAACACATAATCAAAACCGATAAACATACGACTGGGGTTTAATATTTAAAAAAAGCCTAAGAATTTAGTTTTAAATAGGATTACATTTCTCATTATACAGTGGCACGATGTTTATATATATATATTAGTTTTTTCGATAGAGTTAAAAAGTATTTATGAATTCGACTTGTCTTTCCATGCGCCAACTCTAAGAAATACAATCCGATTGTCATAGGATTGGGATATGTTAAAGGTTTACTATGGCATGTTTGGCATTGAAAATGAAATGTGTAGCGTTTATAATTCGCTTACAGGGAAGCTCAGAATAATTCAGTTAAAATAGGATATGGAGACTGACGTTGTGTTACCGTAACATTATATTTGCGAATTTATTTTCTTGTGGATAGTTTTTCAACAAAATTACTCGATTATATTGGATTTATTTACAAAAAAAAGTTAATAGATTAGAGTTGTAAAAATTTTTCAAGCATATTGAATTTGATATGCATTACTTGGTTACACTAATAGTTTAATAGATTACGGCGTGGCTAGCATTTAATATTCATTTTGAGGAACACAGAAAACAAAATCCTTTTATAGTACTATACTGTCTAGGAATAAACTTACTACGTTTTCAATTGCCGTGCGAATTTTTAAATTTTTCGCGAATTATTTCGTCTGTATAAATTCTATATATCATACTGATAGGCTATGAAATTAAAAATTTCTTCAAAAGAGGCAAAATAATATTGTTAAACTTGGTTTATATCTAATTACATATATATATGTTTTTTTTTTTTTTTTTTATTGAAATGAGCATTTAATTTCAAAATCTACCTTCGCCTATAGGACAAGCCGACAGGAATTTTCTTAAAAATTGTTTCCTTACTTCTCAAGGTTGCTTTAAAGTTGCAATATTGAGGGATTTTTATAATCTCTTTTAACCACTTTTATTTTTTATTTTTATTTTTATTATTTATTTATTTATTTTTAAAAAAGTTCTTGGAGATCATTTGTATTTTATAAGTATTTAACATGCCAAACTTCATGATTCTACGTTTTTCAATAACACATAAATCCCATTAAGATAAAGTTTTTTTGTTATCTCCCCCCTACTCCCTTTGGAGTAAGTGATGGTGATGCATAGCCTATATTTGAACAACACAATCCAACACAATCATTTTGGGATCATTCCTTTTGAAATCGTATCTGTAGTTGCAGAGATCCCCCTTCCCTACAAAGAATTAAAATTAAGCTCTTTACAATATAAGTATAGATAAATTAAATACTTTCATTCATTTTTAGGTGCCTACTATTAGGTAAATACGTAGCACTTATAGTTGTCTTTCAGTCCGTCCGTCCGCATATCACAACGCAAAAACTACCTAACCAAATAGTTTAAAATTTAAAATACATAATTATTACATAATTTTGTCGAGTCATTTCAAATTTTATGAAAATCGGATTCATAGATCAATTACAGGGTCAATCAAAGTATTCCATTACGTTGCGATAAATGGGGGAAAAAAAGTTTCGAATGCATTTCAATGGTGTTTCACTCATTCAAACATAATAAAATTGACATGAATCTATGAAGTATATATATATATATACTAAATTATACATTCTGTACAATCTGTGATGCAAAGAATATTTATTATTAAATTACAGGGCCATACAAAAGTATTCTACTACGTAATGCTATACGGAGGGACATTGTTTGGGATGTGTTTTAATTACATTAAACTATTTCATATTTTATGAATATAATATACGTTGATGAGGTGCAGTAAAATGACTTCCTGTATATTTACAGGAACACAAAGATTTCGACCACTATACTGTATCCGAAGTACTGTCTACTATATCAGCAAGATCTGAATATTTTTTAAAAATCGTTTTCGTACGAACGCACCTCATTTGCTACGCTTCACGTGCAATTTCCAACTTGTTTTAATTATGTATCTTCAGTAAGCGATTTCATGAACTTTCCTTGTATATTTTCGGCCGTAGCAACCACGTTTTTCTTTCAAGTGCAAAATATTCCGTCTGAAAGAGACGCTTTAATAGCGATTTTTGAGCCATTTTTAATACTGTACACCATCGAAAAGTGTATGAACTTTTAAACAGAATTGAAACTTTATTATTATTTTTTTTTTTGTTTGCACAACTTCGATTATGATAAGCAAGTCCTACCTAATTTTTTTTTTAATCTAATGAATAAGGAGGGGGAAGGCGCACTAATAGTAATATCTGGTGCAATTTTCATTAATGAATAATTGAAAAAATTATAAAGTTATGAATAAACTTAAACAAATATTTTGTCTGTCTTTTTGGATATAGCTAGCAGTTTCTCCTTGAATTTTTAACTTTTCCTTCAAAAAGGGATGCTGTGATGCACATTTTTGTAAAATTTCATTTTTCGCAGTTATGTTGCCCATTAGCGGCTCATGCAGCGATAGATAGCGGTGTTATGATAAGCCGGTTATTAGCAAACAGCTGATCACAAGAGAGTAAGGAAAAATTATCCATAAAATAAAAATTATGATCTAGATTTACTATTTTTCTTAACTTCGATTCATTGATTGAAGGAATAAATTTAATATCTAAATTAAAGTTTATGTAGTAATGAGCTAAGATATTGAAGTATTAACGTGTGAAAATACTTTTAGAACTTGTGTTAAAACTTTTTAGTTTCATTTATGAAAACTATCCTCCTACTTTGGATATATATAAACGAGTTTTTCATGCAGAATTATCCGATTTGTTTAATTTTTTTTTTTTTACAGATTCAAAGTACCGTGCGAAAGGGGAAAGGCGAAATTTATACTACCAACTTCATTTTATGGCCTGTTACAGGAAAAAGTTGGTTTGAAGGAGATGCCAAATTCTAACTTAGTCCCGTGAGCAATTTTCCCTTCGCATGCCCCTGCAGGTTCATTCTGATAAGGAGCTTTCCCAATTACATTTGGAGTATCATTTATTAAGTATAAAGTATTGAACAGAGGCTAGTCACCTCTTTAATTTAGTGAAATGGAATTTTCATGAATTGGAATGGAATTATATCAATTTGCTTCAAATTTGGTAGATCGGTGTATTTTGATGAGGCCCTTTCCTGATTAGATTTCACGGCTCGTCAGTCAAGTATAAAAGGAGTATGAAGGAGGGGGCTAATCCACTTTAGTTTCTTTTTTCATGAGCGTTATTCATTGAAATAACTTTATTATATGCATTTGTGTGTATAGGCTATGAGCTCAATGGCATCCATCTAACTGGGTACTTTTGTGTTTATTTTTATAGTGTCATAGTTGTTTATAAGACTAAAGCATTTATGCAAAAAAAAAATAAATAAATAAATAAATAAATAAATAAATAAATAAATAAAATCAATAAGATGCTCTATTTTTCCTCAACATTCGTGTAAAATAGCCTATAGCAGTGTAGCCTGTGTATAACAGAGTGAAATATATGATTTGTAACCGAATAACGGAGATTAATCGATTCAAAAAGATGTAGACTTTGAATAAACTTTAACTATGAACCGAAAAGATTTTAGGAATTAAAAATGCACAAAAATCATTTCATACATTTTTTAAAATATTTTAAAATCTCATAAATTAGTTACCTTTTCTGTTCTCTGGAGTAAAAACACCATCTCATGAATTCGAGTCTTTAATTAAACTCCATGTTGCAGCTAAATAATCACTCCGTTGCAGCTCTGTCATCCGCCGACTTGTACCAAACAGATGGGGACTGCCTAGTTGACCGAGACTTGGCAATTTTTCGAAAATTCAGCCGTTCTTATCTACTTAAAATATACTTTTACAAAGATAATATAATAAAGGGAATAAATATTATGAAATATTTCTTGCACATTTAAGCATACATATGGAATATAAATGGAGGTATGTATATAAGGCCAAACGTATTTGTGCGTAACGCATACATCATTTTGCAGATGACAAAACTTTCCCTTGCAATTCGGTTTTCCATTATTTGCTACTGCAATTTTTATACATCTAAACGTCAAACATTCTCAATTTTTATATCGGCGTATAGAGAAAAAAATGTGCTTTTAACTGCAATTTGTTTGAAAGCTGTACCTCAATTTATTTTTAAAATATTAATCTTTTTATAGGTTTTTTTTTTTTTTTTGCTAATTTTGTAATTGGTGCAACAGAAATGCGCCACATTCTTTTAAAATTGAAAAAAAAGGAAATTAAAATTTTGTATAAATTTTGAGAAGTCTAAAATAATAGCGCATTTAGATTTCAAGTGAAATTTTATGATCGTGTCATTTTTTTTTCATTTTTACCAAGCATAAGAGCCTCAATTGATAACATCATCATAATAACTTATCTTTATCATATTTTACTTATTACATATGAGATTATAGTTTAATTTTGATAACTTGGGCAACTGACTTTTATAGAAATGGTATTTCCTTAATTTTAGCTTAAAGTAATATTTCTTTTAGAGTTAAAATGACCAGTATAGGATGCATTTTTTACTGTAGCTAATTTTGTACGTTGTTAAAAATCAATGAAACAGTTACTTCTAAAACATTTTCTTTCGTTGAAGTTCGACGGGTTTCACCTCGTATTTTTGAAGGCACATTGGTTAATTCGCCAATACTTTTAGCTATACAATATTAGCTGAAGAAAATCACTCCATCCTTGGTCCATGTATTGTACTTAGTGTACAGATTGCAGTTCTAATATTTAGAACATTTTTTGAATGTTAATAATGTTTAAGTACTCAAAAGTTAGCAACATTAGCGATATTTAGCCCTTTAATTCCTGTTGATTAGCAGCGTTATGTTAGGCAACTGAGAACCACTTAGCTTTAGGAGGTTCCGAAGGCCATCTGATAGGTATCTTGGGAGACAAAATTCATTCAATTAATAAAGTTAATGACAATATTTCGTGAGCTAAATTTTTAACTTTGTGCGATATTTTTTTTCCTGAAAATCTGTTTATGATGTATTATCACTATTGCACGATTGCAGTATAGGTCAGCACTTTAGGAATCTGATTTATCGTGACCTTCTGCATGTGTCCCACTTTAATTAGTTATCTGCTGAAAAAAGGATCCATTTTAAACAAAATGCCAATAAGAGACGAATACTTATACCAAATTGTACTTATACCAAAATACATGTTAAGTACCTACGACACTTTAAGGGAAAGATGCGTTTTCTGTTGTACTATGCTATTGAAAATCAGGGAAATTTAACGAGTGCCCTGATAAGACCTCAGTTGTGACAATAAAAGTTTCAATCTGTTTTTCAAGCCTGCTGTAAAAAGGCAAAAATGCTCATTGCATGTATTTTTAACCCAAACGATGGAAATTTTACGCAGAGCAATTATCTTTTTAAAAAAATTGCAATCTCTCATAAAACAACTGTTTGACATATTTCTGGTTGATGGTAGTACGTGCCTAATGTTCTAATCTAACATTTTATTCACTCTTTATATATAAATTTTAGACCAACGCGTTAAAAATCAAAATTTATGAAAGTTGCATACTTTCACCCTCACCTACTCTTTAAAGCAGAACCGACCACTGCTCAATTTATTCTTTAGATTACTTTTTAAGATCTAAAAAATTGGTCTCCAAATTTGATCTGTTTACGAATGCGTTTCAAATTTTGCTGAACAAAATTAAAGAAAACTTCAGGATAATAAATCTAATAAAACAATATAATTCATTGCCTATAATTTTTTTTTATTTAAATTTGTAAGATTTTGTAATATTTTCAGCATACTTAATCTCGTTCATACTTAAATAGTTTTTCTCATTCTGCGGTGACCTTTTTGATAAATATGAGAGAATGCCTGTTACAATTTATTCTCAATCTACCCTAAACCTACTATTAACCTGGGGTGAGAAAAAATAGACCGCGTGTAAGAAAAAACTAAGAAAATGCTTCCACTTATTGCTTTATAAACATTATTTTAACTATTATATCTTTGAACTTATTTAATCATTAATGCTGAGAAATTTGAAACTTTACATATGGCTCCACAATTTGCAGCTTAAAATAATAAAATGTATTACAAAGAAGTTAAAGGCAGATATTAATATGAAAAGCAAAAGAAAAACTTACCAGCATACTATTTGACTCACCCCTTGCACCACTTGATAAACAAAATTGCCAAAATCGCAATTCTGAATGTAGGTTTCAGATTTATGCTTTCCATTGCTATTTTGTTTTTAGCTACCTACAATGAAATTTAACGCAACAGAAGGAGAAAATAAAAACATCCATTTTAATGGCCGCAGGGGATATATGAACTTATAAAGAAAGCCCTTATGAGTATCGAAAGTACCGTTTGAACTTTAAAACTAGAATACGAATAGGCGAATGAAGTAATCTCATTGAACCTTTGGGATGAGATAATGTTTGTCTAACCTTTTCAGAACATTTTCCCTATTTTTGAAAACTTCAACACATAATATCATTTATTTTGCATGAAAATAAAAGACTTCTCAAGTTGATGCGGCTAAACTTCAGTGGTCGCGTTGCAAGGATTGCAAAAGATCTTTGCAGTTAAGTCAAAGACTGCGACGCATATTTCAAGCCTAGCTGAAACATCTTTTTGTGTAGGAGAGAGGGAGAGGGTCATTATATTTGAAAAATGGCGTTTAGACATTTGAATACAGTTTAGGAATCTGAGTGTGATATTTTAAGTATTGCATGAAGTCGTCATCCAAATCAAATTTTTTATGTGTTATAGAATCATGGCGATTTAGCTGTATAACTTGCTTATTATGTATGAGGATTGAATTCCCGATAAATCGACATATCTACCAATCTTGGTAGTCGAAAGTTTAAGTCATAGATATTATATCTAACACATTCTAAAAAAAACATTCTATGCACCTCTTGTTTTGGGCAGCATATTCCTAGACAACAATAAGAAATCTTAATATCTAATAATTTAAATGGATAAAGTATAGAATTTTAATGGCTAAAATAACAGTCAATTTATTACAAATTTCTAGCACAAAGTTTTACTTACAAATTTGGGTCAAGCTAAGAAACTGTTTACGAAAATATTTTTTTCATAATTATCTTTTTTAAGATTCTTCAGCGAATCTTTTCAAAATTTACATCTAATATTTACGCTACAAGTGAGAAAAAAATACAAATATTTTGGTTACAATGAAACATTATGTATAAAATTTTAAGGTCAAAAACTTGCCTATCTACTTTATGTAAATTTAAAGGCAACTCGGAATTGAATCGTTCCTTTCGCTGGGCCTTTGCAATCAATGTTATTCAAGCTTTCAAACATTACACTAACTGTTTGTTTCTTTTCACTTTTAAATCAAAATACATTTAAAATAACTTTTTTGTGGAGACAGGCCTTTTGATAATAAGCAAGAAAAATATATCAAAAGGTAGTTTAATATTTTTTAATCAAAATGAAATTCAACTGATAAAGTAAAATAAGAAACTCATTGCGCTTAAGGGGATGTACTTTTATAATACGAGAGCACAAGAGAAGTGTTAAGAATAAGACTGTGGAAGAAATGTAACATATTTTATGATTATTTACCAGGTCCTTTTTTTTGGGGGGGGGGGGAGTTCGGGGATAACCTTACAAAACAAACAATAGTTTAAATATAAAAATTCTAATATTCAAAATACAAATAAAAGAATCACGAAATTTCAACTTGAGTATATTTATAAAAATTCAAACGATAATATCACCTATGTTTTTTTTATTTTTTTTTATATATATATAAATAAGAATTATTGCTTGCATATGCATCATGTTTTAATTATTTAAAAAAAAAAAAGATATTTTCACTGTTAGATTTCAAATTTTACCTCTAACAACTGTACTGAAGCAAGTCCTAGTAGCTCAGTTGGAAACTTTTTTAACTAGATCAGATTCAACAGAAATTATGTATTGGATTTGCTTCCAATTTAGCTGTTATTTTAATTTATTTTAAATTTGGTATACCAAATTTTACTGAATGGATATAGATAGTTATATTTTTTATTTTAAGCTTGATTTATACAAGTTTTAAATATTACTTACAGACTGTATTCTGTTTCAGTTGAAAATTTTTAACACGAACCATTTCATCAAAAGTGCATGTCCATTATTTAACTATAAGATATCCATGTTTGACAGAAATTCATGCTAAATACCTGAAAAAATAAATATGCTATTCCACTTAAGTTCAGTATCTTGTATTTTATTACACGCTTTGCATATTTTGATATTTTACGTCTCTATAAAACTTAAAATCTCTCACTTTACTAATGAATACATTTTATATGCTATCAAGAACTGTACAATGCGTCATTTGAATTTGTATATTATTTCGGATGTTCTAATGATAACATATGCATTGCTTGTAGTGTAATAGCACAGATGATTATAAAAATGAAATTCTGCGCGGCTGGAGGTATTTTCAAGGTTTAATTTATTTTTCCTCCTACGCTTTAAGCAGATTTCACAAAAAACGAAGACATTCTCAATTTGACGCGTGCAATTATTTTAGTGCATATTTAAAGAGCAGCTGGAAAACTGTGCGACCGTTTCATGAGATTTTAACTCCCTGACAGCTAATCTTAATAGCAAAATTGTAACATTTTTTGTACTGAACTTTTTGTACAATACTATTATAATTAACATTTGCCTATTTAAAAGTCTCTGGCAATAGTACTAAAGTTCCAAATGAAACGAAACTTCGGTAGCGTTTGTCGTTAATCTGAAAACTACACGTTAAACTATAATAATTGAAAAAAAGCAGTGGTCTGTGAGACCGGTAATATTAAAGGTTAATAAAAGTTAATCTAATTATTTACAAAAGCTACAGTTGGCAAAAAAAGTATTTGTACACTCTAAAATTTTTAATTTTTAACTAAATAAAAACAGATATTTTGTCAAAAATAATTTTAATACAGACTGTTTACCGTGCGTTTTAAATTACACAACAGAAAATTTCGATAAAGATGTAAAATAATTTTCTAATAGGAAAAGTTTAAAAATTTCTTGCAAAAAAAGTATTTGTACATTTCTCCATCCTGATATGTACTGTGTTTTATAATGTTTATAGTTCAAAGGACTACTTTTACAGAAGCTGTTAATAATTTTTGAGTTCATATTATATTTGTCTGACATTTAATCTAATTTGCTCTTGAAATAATTGAGTATAGAACCTAATACTAGAGAGGCACCTCTAGATATATGAAATCCTATGATTGAGCATAATAAAAATTTAAATTCGCAACAAGAATTTATAAAAGCTATTAAATTACCATTTACAACTATTGGATGTATAGTGAGAAACTATGAATAAATTAAAAGCATCGAAATTCAATGAAAACCAGGACTTCTTAGCAAACTAAAAATGAGGGAAAAAAGGAGTGTTGTTTAAAAAGCTTTAAAAAATCCTATGCGTTCGGTTCAAAAATTTGCTGGAGACCTTCCGACATCTTCTCGCATCAGAGTAATACCTCAAACACTAAAAAATATTCTTCTGAATGCAGATTTAAAAGGAAGAACCTCAAGGAAAAATCCATTCATCAGCGAAACAAATAGGCGAAAACGCATAGTATTCGCTTTCGCATACAGAAGTAAATCATTGGATTTTTGGAAAACAGTAATTTTTTCTGAGGAGGGAAAATTCGGAATTTTCTTACCATCAAGCATTTGAAAAAATCGGCGTAAAAATAAAACTGTTCTAGATCCAAAACGTATACTTCAAACTATCAAGCATGTTGGGGGGAATATTATAGTTTTGGGGTGCATAGCTTCTAATGGAGCAGGACATTTAAAATTTATTGACAATGGAAAGAAGGTTTAACATACATTGATGTGTCGCGCCATAAATTATTAAACTGTGCCAAGAAATTATGCATAGAGGAAGCTTTTCACTTTCTGCAGAATAACGACCAAAGCATACTGCTGTGATCATCAGCACATGCTTACGACAATACTCCAAGACAACTGGTAACTCTTCTAAAATCTCTAGACTTGAATCCAATAGAAAATTTGCAGATGCTATCGGATGCAAAAATCCGAAAAAAAATATGTATAGGTAAAAAACAGTTTTAAAGAAGCTTTTATTGTGTCATGGAATAACATTAACCAGACCGATACAAAAAAGTTGGTGGAATCAATGTCACACCATCTAGAAGTAGTCATAAACGCTAAATGAATTCGCACAAAATATTAATTTGTATCATTTTACTAAATTTTCATTAATTATATTACATTAATATAGTGTACAAATACTTTTTTTGCATTATATTTTTGTATATTTGTTTATTATAATGCAAAAAATCGATTCGTTTAATTTTGTTTTTGCTTCTATAATATTATAATGCATTAAATTAATGTATTACAGTATTTTTTGCTTAAATCTTTTGTTTAATTTCATTATAATTTAAAAAAATGAAGTGTACAAATACTTTTTTTGCCAACTGTATATCGTATTTGAAATAGAAATATGTTTTACTTAGAATTAAACGTCGCACGCCTAGATAAATTAATACTTTATTTTTCTTAATGGCGGGAAAGGAAATAAACGATTTTAAATATTTTGCCTTTTTAAAACAGCCAGTCCAAGTTTTGTATGTTCATTAACCAGAATAAAATTAGAATGGTTCCAATAAAAAAAAATCTCTTTGTTAAGTGTTCAATTTCTTCTTCACTCCTGAGACAAATTTTACGTGAGACCTCTAAATCCAGTTTAATATGAATGCACAATAATTTTAAAGATATATCACTCTGTAAATCAGTGCATTTATCAACCTTTATCTGATATGACACAAAATGTAATGTTATTAGTGTGAAGCAGTCTGTAAGACCGCAAAATCTAAAGATGAATAAAAAGGCACGTTTAACTCATTGCATGGTGTTTTTGTACTAAACTTTTTGTACAAGATTATTATAATTAACGTTCACCTATTTAGAGGTGTCTGGCCAAGGTATAAATTTCCAAATGAAACAAACATTCGATAGTGATTGCAGTGAATCTGAAAATTTTAAGTTAAACTATAAAAAGTGAAAAAGACACTGGTCTATGAGACCGGTAACATTAGTTAATGGTTAAAAATAAAAAAGCAATTTTTACCATTCTAGAAACATTTCACTTAACTTAAACGGTATTACTTACCGTCTCCTCCAAGTGGCACCAGGATTGAGGTGGGTAAAAGCAGTTGAAGCTTAGGTTAGAGGCTTAGCTAGAGCCGATTTCAAATTTCTCAAAAATTCAAAAATATCTTTAATTTTTTATATTTCAGCTGCATTTGATGTTATTTATGCACAAAAGAATGGAAAACTGAGTTTGCGTACTCCATATATCGAAATTGCAGCTCCTTCCAACTAGGGCTTATTTAGGTACAGATACACAAATTCCTAAATGTTTAAACAAATAACAGTGCATAAATAAAATATATTTATGCTTTTTTAAATAACTTTGTCTTTATTCTTATTTACTTAATATTAATCTTTAATATTAAGTAAAATAAAAAAAAACTACAAAAACTTTTTTCATTATTTTACTTTTAAATTTTTTTTGGTTTTTTTTAATTTTTAATTTTTTTTTTTTTTTTAAATTTTTTTTTTTTTATTTTTTTATTTTTTTTTGTTTTATTTTTTTTATTTTTTTAATTTATTTTTTGTCTTTTTAATTTTTTTAAAGAATTTTCTTAATTCTAATGTTACAGAAATTAAAAAACAAACAAAAGAAAAAAGGCTCCGCCTTTTTATACAAGTACTACCATTTTCTTTGTAGTAAAAAGAAAAATAAAATATACAAAAATAATGTATTTTTTATACATTTTCTAAATATTTAATTTTAATTTTATTTTAAAAAAAAGTCTTCATGTAATTCCTTTACACTAAATTCCTCAGCATTCTACAGCCCAGAAGCAGCAATTTCGGGTATCTAGCCGCAAGTGTCGTTACACGAATCGTTACACGTAACACGAATTAAGCGGTGCGTAGTCGCACCGCTTAATTCGTGTTATATAATCCTAAACACCCAACATTTTCACAAATGACAGAAAAAAAAGAGCATAAAATAGAATTGAAATCTAGGATACTTTGCATTTTTGTTAAACATATTTTCTTTTGTAATAAAAAATAACACGTCTGTCGGCGTGTCTTATTCAAGCATATTGAAACAGCAGTCTAAATCTGTAAGACATATTAGCACCCAGACTGACGTGTCTATGTCATCAAAAAATTCAGCCAAAACACAATCAACAAACACCCCAATCAAAGAATCCCGTGATATCTGTTTACCTTCGTCAGAACCTGTTACTACTTTACACACAACTATTAAACCCCATTCAACCAACCAACCAACCCAGTTCTCTCTAACTCTCCCCCTTCCGGTTTTCTGCCTGCCAAACTGTCCAACTCTGTCTCTGGTTGATTGTCTCAATCTGCCCTGCAACTCTCACCCTCTCTCAATGCTTATGTGTGTGTCTATGCTATTTCATAGTGTGTGTACCTTTCTTGCGTGCATCTCTGTCACAGAGTGTGTGCGTGTCTATCTGACTGTATGCATGTCTGTCACATTGTGCATTCATCTGCATACATGCAAATCTCTCTGTGCATGCATCGATCCCTCCATATGTATCTTTCTCTCTCTCTCATGTGTGCGTATGCATCCGCCTTTGCATGTACTACTCAATCCCTCTACGCCTGTCCCCCGTCACATACACTCCCACATACATACATCACACACCCACATACACTCCCACATACATACATCACACACCCACATACATTCCCACAGACATACAACACACACCCACATACATGCATCATACACCCGCATGCATCACACCCACATGCATCACACGCACACACAGTCACACGCACATTCACACATACACACCCACATACATATATCACACACCCACATACACTCCCACATACATACATCATACACCCGCATACACGCATCATACACCCACATACAACCCATGCACACCCACATGCATCACACGTACACACCCACTTCACACGCATATCACGCGCGCCTCATACACACACAGGAGAGAGTCGCAGATAGGGAGAGAGCAATACGTGCAAGGGTGGCTGCATCCACACACACATGAGAGCGAGAGATAAGGATGCATACAGAGGAGTATCGATGCATGCAAAGAAAGATCTGCACATATACAGACAAATACACACCGTGACAGAGGTGCGTACAGTTAGACAGACGCACACACGCTCCGTGACAGAGATGCGTAGCAAGACGGGTGCACACACTGTGAAACAGCATAGGCACACACACGAGCACGGAGAGAGGGGGGGAGGTGACAGACAGAACGGGACAATTAGTCAGAGAGCGAGAGTTGGGCAGTTTGGGAGGCAGAGATCTGGAAGAGGGAGAGAAAAGAAACAGTTATGTTTTCAATTAAACACCAGTTAAATTATAAAAACTGAAAAACATAGTATAGTTACATTAAATATTTAGCGGAATGGATGCAAAGTATCCTAAATTTCAATTCTTACCTCCTCACCTTCCTCTTCCTCTGCCGCATAGCCCGAGCTATTGGAGGGTCCCTGAAGTAATCATCTACGTTATACTGCGGCCTGTTGAGTGGCGCAGGGCGAACTATAAGAAAAAGAAAAAAAATGTAGGGAGGCATGAAAAAACAAAAAGTTGATAAAAGAATACAAGCATAAAATGGGAAATGTATACATGAGAAACAGAGCACTCATTCATTAACAGCCTGAATTAGTCAAGCGACGACATTAGAAAGTTATTAAACTAAGTGTTCTTATAATCTGTGTACAAAAATGTAAAACTGTATGTTGTTTTAATCAATTATTTTTAAACGATGGCAGTTAAACAACAAGAAGCATTTTTTCATCGGGTTAAAATGATGTAATATATTTTGGTGTAAAGCATTCATTTTAATTTGAAAACAGTAGTATATATGCATTAAACTAAGTGATGTCACCTACTTCGAAAAAATAAATCCTAAAATAACAATATACATTTCAGCAATAATATTTCACATTAATTTTAGTTTATATTTTTAATACATTCTCTTGCTTGGAATTTAGCATTAAAAAAAAATAACATTTCAATATTTTTTTTTTTTTTCGATAATTATCCGCCACTTTAATTACGTATGAAAAACTAACCTGGTGACGTCGTCGTCATATTTTAAATCATTAGCCATTTTTTTTTTTTTTTTTTTTTTTTTTTAAATAAAATATTGACATTTTATAGCAGTTATACAAAATAACGTGATTTTCACAGAATTTATTTATCACAAATACATGTTTGACACTCTTTTATCTTACAATCTCTAGAATGCTGGTTTGAATAAAATTCAGTAAATGGAATATAATATTCAATGTAAGAAAGTTTAGAAAATAATTCTGGCTGGAGATATAGCTGGATAAATCTGGATTGAGATTTGACATGTAAGGAGGAGGCAAAACCACCGATTAAGCAATAAATTCATCTTTCACTTCATATCCCTCTGATTTCTAAAGGATCATTGAAACGCGGAACAGGAAAAAAGAAATTTAAAAATATATAAATCTACAGTTTAAAATATCTCTGAAACACAATCTTTTTTTCTCCCCATAAGATTGTCCATTAGAGTCTATTCCTACAAATTTTCATAACAACAGTGTATATGAAAATATTTAGCCATGACTGGGATGCTTTTTCCAAAAATTTTTTTTTTTTTTTTTTTTTTTTTTTCTTTCCACGATTGAAAGCCACAAGCAGCTTTATTGCTTAAATAATAAGCATTGAAGATTCCAAACACGGAAAAGGGTGTCTGTAAATATAACTTTATTAACTTTTGTGCAATTTTGGACCCCCTCACCCCCTTTTCGTTATCTTACATTCTCATTCGACGAATTTCCCTCCCCTCCCCCCCCCTCCCGCCCGGTAATTATATCGTTGTCAAAATATTAAAAACTTTAAATAACAGAATTTAATTTTTTTTTTGTTTGGCGTGATATACTGTGCTGTATTGATTCAAATGAAGATAAGTTAATAAAACATCGTTTTATATCAAAAAAGACCCGGATGCTAATGTAAAGTCTATAGGACGTTCTTTTCAAATATCTCGCTCATTTTTTTTAATATTTTGACGTGATTTTTTTTTTGGACAGATGAGGACGATCTATAAGCAGTAGGGTGGATCGAAATTTTTTTTTCACAGTGTCAAAACCTACCTATGCGGAAAAGATGTTCTCTTGGATGGAGATTAAGGGAAAAATAATTAAAAAAAATTAATTTTAAATTTTACTACTGCCACAATGAGGTTGAATTTCGAAAAAAAGTGAAAAAAGACCTAATTTTGGCTAGATGATTTTTGATTCAAAATAATAGTTTAAAAAATTATCCAAAACCTACCTATGCGTAAAAGATGTTATATGTTGAGTATGAGAAAAATAATTAAAAAAAGTAATTTCAAAATTTAAAGCTGCCGCAATGTGGCTCAAATTTATGTGTTTGAACTTTTTTATGGTAATTTTTTTTTTTTTTTTTTTTTTTTTTGTAAAATAAAATATGAATTTTAAAATTTTTAACATTTATTGCAATGAGGGGATATTTGATTGATTACAAGATAAAAACTTTAGTTTCTTATTTAGCAGCTTCATTAGTATTAAATCCAGAAAAATCGTCAACATTGCAATTGGCGATAATGACGTTCGGTATTGAAAATCGACATGAGATTTTGTAATTCAATTTGATTTTTATAAAACCGTCTCTTATATACTATGGTGCATACACAGCACAAAATACTTCCGTGACTATTTTGATTATTAGTTTTGTAGAATGAGCGTTGCGAGAATAGATATTATTGATAGTAGATGTTATTGCCACTGGAATGATTGCTGGATTTACCTATTGCTTCTGAAATCATGTCGTTACTAAATCCGTCATGTAGTAGAGGTTCGACACATTTTCCTATTTAATTAAATCTATGTAATCCGTCGCAAAAGGTCAAAAAGCTGGTAAATGGCAAACATAAATATTTTTTAATGTAATGGTTAGGATTACAGCAGACCGTTTGATTTCACTCGCTCGCTTTTAGAATTCATATACTGACCTAAATGAAAATACAAAAAGCTTCTAACATGCTGCGAATAACCTTTCTATTTCACCAGTGAAACATTTGTGCCCAGCCGCGGTTCCATCCACGCTGCAAAAAGATGACATAGTGGAACCTCATTAGTCTGTAACTAGCACAAAAACCATTGTAGTGGACGCTTGAAGATCAGTTCCATATTTCACATAACACATCCTTTAGCATCTATATTAACAGATATTCCGTCACAACCGATCGCAACCAACTTTGTTACATGTATATTATTGTTAACACGTGACAAAAAAATGTACGTCGTGTTTTCAAATTGTTTGGTACTCTCCCAGAATTTACATATATGTGGCTGATGTATTCAGAACCAAGTTCTTTTTTCAAGCTCAAGTCTGCTTCTATTATGATTTTTCTTCTGTTGTTTTCTAGTGATGTAGTCTGTCTTTACACCCATCAAAGTTTAAAGAAAATGGCCATGATCATAATCTTTTACAAATGACTAAAGAGAATGACTAGAACGATTGAGTGGTCTTTGGCCTGTTTTGTCATGTCGATTTTTTTCTGTCAATAGCATTCGATTCATAGTTTTGTGAGATAATGCCCACATATAATGTCCACATCTTTAAGTACACCAGACACGATGGCAGCACTTGCTTGGTCGGAAATGCCCAAACTGTCCAATATTCTGGCTGTTGCCAATCTTCGTCACTACAGGTGATGTGACACCTAGCTTGGCAGCATTTTGGCTTTTCAATGACAGCTGATGATGCAGAAAGGTGAGTTTGCTCTCAATACGTCGGTTTAGTTTACACTCAATATTCATATTCATATTCAAATCTATTGAATTGAAAAAAATAGAAAGTACTTTCGAAAATGGCCCAAAAGACTAGTAGCTTTCAATATCTTATTTTGTTTTACAAGAATTGAGAAGAGCGCAATATTTGTCGTGAAACCGTTTAATTTTTCTTAAAATGCTGGTGTGGTAAATTATTGAGATTAAATCTCATTTACAGGTCACTTGTAACTTATTAGCAACTCCTTCACACTGGCAGGAAATAAATAGATGTTGACTGATTCCTTTCTTCGGTTATTTCTTAAATACCAATATATAAGTTTTATAACTTTTTGTAATAGGGAGCATATTTACTGGCAAATAAAAGCCAGACCCAAATAGGGTGTAATTCATATCTCTCTGTCTCTCTCTCTTTTTATTTTTATTTATTTTTTTAACAACGCTCTGGTACAGTAATATTCAAGATACAGTAAGCTACACAATACACAAGCAGACAAATCCTAACTGAGAAAACTGGAACTGCCAGTTTTTCAAAACTTTAAATCATTTGCAGCAGTATTAAATTTCGAAATTAGTTTATTTATTTATTTATTTTTTTTTTACTTATATCCATGCAATATAATATTTCTTACGCAAAGGTAGGTTTTGATTGATATTAAAATTATTTTGCGTCAAAAATAAATCTAACCAAAATTAGATCTTTTTCCAATTTTTTAATATATTATCGAATTTTCAACTTTTTTGTAGCAGTATTAAACTTTGAATTTATTACTTATTATTGTTCTTTTACTTAACCTCCATACGATATAACATCTTTTCCGCATTGTTGGATTTAAAAAATTATTAAAATAACTAGCTAACCCGCCCGGCGTTGCCCGGGTCCGTATTAACAATATTAAACGAACTTGAAATTTGTATTATTTTATCATTAACTCGAAACTTGCAGAAATGCATTGTCAGAAATACGTGGCCACTGACTGTTGTTTTTTAAAAAGAACTAATCTATCGCTTCACCGGTAAAAAATATTAATTATTTTATCATATGTGTTTTAAATATCAATATAGAAAATTATTTTAACGTTTTGCTTGAAAATATAACATTCTTTTGTTAATATCTTAAAATCGTCTGCAGTCAGAAATCTATATTTTAGATTAATATTTACGAGTTGGCGCATTGCCAAGATTTGCTTCCTCTGGACCGAGTTGGCGCATTGCCAAGATTTGCTTTTCCCTGTGCCTCAATTAATTATTCAATTAATTATCCTCGGAATTCCTTTTATTTATAGAGATTAGTTTTTGACAAAAATAACCTAACCAAAATTCGGTCTTTTTTCAATTTTTTCGAAAATTCAACCCTTTTGTGGCAGCATTAAATTTTTAAATTAATTTTTTTAATTATTTTTCCCTTAATCTCCATACAATAGAACATCTTTTACACATAGGTAGATTTTGATGAATTGTAATTTTTTTTTCGCCATAGACAATCGATCCACCCTAATAAGCAGTCTAGTTTTTTATTTTTTTATTTTGGATATATTCTTTTTATATTAGAATAGCTACAGTTTCATAACCGGTTGAAACCAATTCTAAAAATTAAAGTTTTTTTTTTTTTCTTTTAATGCGACACTAAAATCGAAAAAGCAGAAACTAGTCCGCTTATTGATCGTTCGCAGTTATCCTTTGGAAAAAAAAAATCCTGTAAAAATATTAAAAAATGAGTGCGATATTTGAAAAGACCGCCCCCGTAGACTTTACATTAGCATCCGGGTCTTTTTCAGTGACTAGCGTTGCGCCTTAAAAAGTCTATGAGAGAAGAGAATGGTTATACGTACGGCGTCCGCCTCTGTTCCAAGCCAGGCGGGGTCTTTGCGGGACCACTGCAACAGCTGGCTGCGGCGGAGGTGGAAGGGCAGGCTGTACAGGTAGAGCCGGTTGAGGTGGCGGGGACTGCGGTGGCGGGGACTGATGTGGCGGGGACTGCGGTGGCGGGGACTGCGGTGGCGGAGACTGATGTGGCGGGGACTGCGATGGCGGGGACTGATGTGGCGGGGACTGCGGTGGCAGAGATGCTGCATCTCTTGATGTTCTCCGTTTCTTCGCCTGATCCTAAAAAGCATAATAGAATAACACAGCATTAATTAGATGAAGTATAAATATCTAAAATATCTGTCGCGGAATGAAAATATCTGTACAAAGTAGCAAATAAACCGAGTGAAAAATTACCTTGCCGCCGCTCGAAGAGGAGCGCTTGCGACCCCTTCGTCTGCATGGCCCAGGTGATGATAATGGACTAAGTCCATCCGAGTCGCCCCCTGCAAAATCAAACAATTGTTAAGCATTTCAAAGAGTGGGGGTATTTTATTAAATGGGTCGTACAAGTTGATTGTACTTTAAATCTCTTAACATTCGAGATTTAGGAAAAATAATAGTAATAACTTACTTTCTTCGGGCAGATCATCCGACCCATCAGGTTCTCCATCTTGTCCTCTGTAAAAATATTATTCAAAATGTAAGACATGCTGTTTCATTATTATATAAAAACACTGTTCAAACAAGATAAAAAATAACTTTTTTTTAAATATTAAAATGTACGTGTGAGTTGTTGTTGTTGTTGTTGTATTTTGTGTCGGCCTATTATCTACGCTAGGGATATAGGCCCAGGGGGAGGGATGCCCTTCGTGGGGGTCTTTCTAAGGAAACCTAACCCGTATTTACGCAAGGTTCGAAGAAAACCACGAAAACTCCGAACGGTTAGGCCGACGGCCACGAATGGGTTCGAACCCAGCACCTGCCGTCTACCAGTTGAGGCCAAATCCTCTCGGCCACTGGTGGGGCACATGTACGTGTGAGATAGAATAAAGTTTTGGGATTGGCACATCCAACTAGTTAACACATAAAATATTTTTTTAGAAATGTGAAACCTCCAATGCAAAATAAAGTTACAATAAATTGAAAAACATTTCGAAATGTTTAAAACCTGTGTCATAAATCTTTAACATATATTTCTGCTTCGATATTCCCTAATTTGCTTCAGATCAACGACACTTATTTCCGATGTCATTTTGAATCACAACAGTGTATAAAATAAAATAAAAATAGTTTTTGAGAAATTCTCATCATTGTCTGTCATCAACTGTTTTTATAGGGTGTGCAAAAAAATTATTGTACTCAAACGGGTCCAGCGGCTTTACAAATGTATTAATACATATGTAAGCATTTTTTTTAAATGTTTTAAGTAAGATTTTAAGAAAATCTTCCTTGTTAGGAAAATTACTTACCCCCTTTGAAATCCTGCAGCAGACTGGGCCATGCCGTCCTCGAGATTAACTTCGTTGACTATAGCCTGCGCTGCAGGACCAAATCGTGCTATCATTCTATCGATAGTCCTCATGGCACGATCATAGGATTCCTGGAGCTGCTCTTTCTCCAAAATTATTGCTTCTAAGTTTTCCTAATTTCAAAGAAAAATAAACATTTAAATAAAATTTATAAACACTGCTATGTTTATTACATTTACAATGTGCCTCACACAAATAAAGCTACCATGATTTCGAGCCGTAATCGGATACGAAACAAACATATTAAAGGAAGACTATGCAGAAATACATATTAAAAAGGAATAACTCCACACTTGATCAGGTAAAAAATGAATGCATAAAAAAGAGCGAGGGGGGGGGATATCGAGCTGAAATAAAGCCACACTACTTTTAACAGCAATCATATCCGTCATGCTTCCTTACAAATTGGAATATATGATGTGGCAAACCTTTTACTTTTCCCTGGAAGACATCAGTACTCAGTGATGGCGGTTTCAGTTCTGCCACAAACTTGAACCCTCTGCCTTTGGCATTTAAAGTTCTACTAAGGATAATGCACGCATTTGGTTGGAGATTGAAATGAAGATACAGGACAGGCCATTCCAAAACTTGTCACAAATCATCCGAAAACCACTCCGATGAGGATTTTGCAAAAGCTGTGGCGCTTTTTCCTGCTAAAAAAATCTAACTTAGCCCATTTATTCTCTTTTCGGGCAATAAATGAGTGTCTAGCAATTCTTGGTAATTGGTAGCCTACATGCTAGGTTAAGTTTACTACCACAGTCGAAACCTCCGAAATCCACTAATAAGACTCTATCGTGCTCTCTCCTGCCACACCAATACAAAACAAGACAGTAGGTGCCATCCAAACTAATTTTTTTCTTATGTAGGAATATATCAAGATGCCACTGGTCCTTCCAGTTTGATGATATTTGGCCCCATCAATATGGGTGGATGGAGGCTTATCAATGGTGTTTGGAGGCTTCGACTATGGCTGTAAACTTAATCTGCCTCTTCTCTCAGACTGTTTGAAAGCCCACCAGTTACCAAGAATTGCTAGAAACCCATATACTGCCAACTAAAGACATAATTGGTGGGCTATGTTGCACTTTTCAGTAGAAAAAAAGACCCCAAAACCTTTTCAAAATCCTCCTAGGACTTATTTTTGGATAATTGGGGACATGTTGTGGAATGACCTGCCCTGTATTTCCCTCTTAAATCCTAAGAAAATGCGTGGAATATCTTCAGTAGAACTTTAAATGCCAATGGCAGACAGCTTAAGTCTGTTGCAGAATTGAAGGCCTCCATCATTTAGGCCTTTTATAGTATTAATGCTAAAGTCTTCCAAGGATTGGTAAATGGTATGCCATATCGTATATTTCAACTTATATACAATCATGGCGGATATAACTGCTATTAAGGCTTTCTTTAGGCGGGACACTCTCCGCCTCCTCTTATTTATAGATTCATTTTTTACCTGATCAAGTGGGGCAAGAAGTGAATATCTCCTTGTAAATATGCTTTCCTATATATCCTTCTAAATATCTCTTAACATATCTGTTTCGTTCTCCTGATTTTATTTCATCTTTCATAGCGGCACAAAATCATGGTGGCTTTAAATGTGTGGGGCATGCTGTAAGGAAAATTTTCAGATTTAAGTAACACTTTTGACTTTATGAGATTTAAATTTAAATGAAAAAAAAAATAAAATCTATATCGTATCAATTCTGATTACGTTAAAAAAAATTTTAGCTCTGAAAATTAAACATTGGACGTACGCATGTGTATTTACGCTTTAGAAAATAGAATAATTTTCTCGATAATAATTTTTTAAAAAAGTGTGAAATTTACGGTTGTAATAATTTTACGTGTAAAGTAAGTGACTTAATTAATAAAAGGAAAGAAACACAAGTCTTTTTTTTTTGTTTGTTTTTGTTTTTGTGGAGAAAATGAAAAAAGTGCATGTCGAATAAATGTAAATTTATCGCTCATTGCATCACTGCTGTCCAGCAATGAAATTGATCCAAATTTCAAGATTTATTTTGCATTAAAATGCGTTAATCTGTTAGCTAAAGATGCATTTTGCTGTTGGAAAAATCTTACAAATGTAGTTATGGGGAAAAAGGCTTTTCTGGGCTACATGTCGGTTACTGATCAGATAAGAGGAAATTTCATACTAGATCCTGTGTTTCCACTCCCGTGAACTTTACTTTTGTCGAGATGGGTCGTTTTTATGTGAGTGGGAGTATATAATGTCGCATCTCATGCTTAAAAAAACTATAGAACCTTTCATAAAAACTATCACATAATCTTTAAAGCACTCATGATGAATTTAAACTATTTTGTAAAATTTGATTTAAATGAAATTAAAAGAGAAACAGGGTGTTCAGAGCAAAATGCTAAACCCTGTTTTAGCGTATAGGCGTATAAGAAGTATTTTTTATAAAAAAAATTGGTGTGTGACATTTATAGTTAAAGTTATTGAGAATTGGATACATTTATTAGATTTGAATAGTCAAACATCAAAATTTTATAATAATAATTAAAAAAAAAACATGAAATACCCTAAAATACACCCAGCCACAAAAAGTAGTTATTATGTTAACGATATTATCGTCTTTGCTTGAATATCTAGCAATTGAAAACTTAAAATGTGAAAATTAGAAAAATGTCCAAATTTTTTTAAGTTGCTATCAGAAATATGTTTAAATATCAGTTTCCAAAGCAGACATTCCTTCATTTTGCCTAACCAATCTTCATTATGTTACTTCCATTAGGCTACTGGATATATCTCTAAATTTAATACATTATTTTGAGGAAAACAGAAATGAAACTGGAATTAAGGCTCATTCAATTTAAAAAAAAACCTTGGTGGAATCGCTGTCTTATCTTATTGTGCTTTTGAATTTTTAAAACAAGATATTTAACATGAAAAACTTTCAAGTGGAAGTAGAAGATTGCAGGCAAGGTGTGAAACGAAATAAATATCGAAAACTAAAACAAATTTATCTTGGAAATCAAGGAATGATATGATAATTTAAGTAAATGTCCATCTGTCTGAGCATTTTATATTAAAAAAATCTTATATTTCTTCACAGAGGTTTTGTATAAAATCGTTAGACAAGTGTGTGAACAGCCTCTTAAGAAATTGCAAAGTAATAAAAGCATTCAATGCAATGCCTGCATCACTGCACGATTATTCAATAGAAGTACAACAAAAAATGGCTTCGATTTCCATATTATATTTAAAATTAAACTTATTTATCAGTTAAAAAAAAAAAAAGTTACTCGCAATTAAATTTTTCAATAAAACAAAAAAAAAATTGCCATTCTGATGTTGTAGATCAAGATCAATTTTTTGTGAATCGATGGGCTAATTAGATGTGAATAACTATTCGCTTTCCAAGCAGCTACAAAAAAACTCGAGCAAAGCGCACAAATATAAAATTCAAATAACTTGCTGCTGTGAAAATATCCCCGTTTTCAACTGGGACCAAACTTGTATATGCTAAAGCGTACACATTAAATTTTGTTTAGCTCTATCCGTTATTTCATTTATAGTGTTAAAATTTTTATAATGCATGCAACCAGTTTTCGGCGCTCCAGTACCTGTAGCCTCTAAATATCTAAATCTTCAGCCAACATTTGGAACTAAGGTTTGAACGGAGCTGCAAATCTTTGAATGAAATTTCCTCATCTTACGTTACAGATACTGTTACACCAAAAATTTCTTCAACCTACTACAAAAATGTTATTAACAGTGAACTTTCTGTAGCAGCAAAAGTCACAATTTTCGATGATATATAACGGGCATACACATTAGTGGCGGATCCAAGGGAGAGGTCACGGAGGTCATGTCCCCCCCTCTGAACGAAGAAAATTTTTTAAGGAAATTAAAAAAATTAAATGTATATTGGATTTTTTCAATTTTATTGATCGTTTAACAATCAGAATCTTTCTAATTCTTTCAGAGCCGTAGTCTTTTTAAGCCGTCTACCCAAAGCAGGTAATTTCTGACCTAACCGTGAAGAATTTTTTTTTTAATCTTAGATGCGAGATGCATTTATTCAAAACAGTTGTGGTTGATTACCGTTTTCCCTTTTTCGATAAAAGCAAAGAATCTTTCGCGAAATCACCTTAAACTGTAGAATTTTAAAATTAATTTCAGTCCGTGACAGTCAATGGCTCTCTTATGTCGGCTTTTAATAACTGTTAAGTCCTAAAAATTTGCATATGAGGCTCAATTTCTTGAACGATTGATATTATATAAAAACGAAAAAATCTTCATTTTCTTGGCATCTGAATAAAATGCATGCATTTATATTTTTAAGAATATTTAAGCAACTTCCTTATTACGAATGAAAATAACTTTCCAAAAGTATCAGAAATATGGCTATTTTGAATGTGGGGACAATCTTACATAATCTTAATGAGCAAAAATTTCTTTCTAAGAGACGTGCCAACCACTAGAAGAAAAGAAGCATGATTACCCTCTTCCTCTAAAAGGAAAGCTGCGCCCGTTTTTGATACACACCGACACATAGACAGACAGACATTCATGTTTTTCTGCACCAGTGTCTACTGAAATGTGTTAATCAGTAGAGAGCAAGAAGTATACAAAAGTAAGATTATAATATTTAATTCTATAATAGAAGAAAGCAACGAATGATAATTCTAAAAATGTAATTGAGACGAGATAGGCTCTATAAATAAGTTTCTGTTAATTTAACTGATTTGCGGGACCGATTTGTATTACCTGGTGCTGAAAATATTTTATTTTCTATTAAATCTTTACCTTTTTCAATATTCTGTGCATTCGTATCCGATATTTTTTATTTATTTTTGTAAAAAATTCCTTTTTTTTTTTTTTTTTTTTTCAGAAACAAGCAATTTTTTCATGAATTAGGGGATGTGCATACATAACGTTATCATTTCAGAGGGGAAGGGAGGGGGATACGACACATGAAATAGTAAGACATCGCTAGATAGTCCAGTCATTTTAGCACCTTTTTTTGCAAATAGCGGAAAAAATTAGAACAAAGCTGGATTTTTGCATAGGTGCTAGTTAAGGTATGTAGTTTAACATACTAAAAGTCCCCATCGATCCGATGTGAGCTTCCGCCTCCAGGGGGCGCTAAAGAGCTTGAAATTCGGTTTTATGTGAATATCTCACGAACAATGGCATCTAGACAAAAAAGTTCAATTACAAAGATGTAGATAATTTAATTTCCGACAAAAAGTGTAATTAACATTTTTTTGTCACACCAACCCTTCCCTGCCAAAAATTAAGATAAAGTAAACATTATTGAAAAAATGTGCAAGAACAATCATAACGCGGCGAAGAGGCAGAACAAATACTAAACAACTTTCGATTCTCCCCCCCCCCCATTTCTCCCCCACTATCTGTATGGCGTTTTCGCGCGCTTGTGCAATACATCACCTGAAAATAATAAGGTTCTATCTGGTTTTTGAAAAAAATCGACTTATCGATATAGAAATGTTCTATTTGTATCTCTCGATTAAAATAATGTCGTAATATAATTGTAAGGTTATATGTAAATTATATATAACATCATTTTGATGCAAAAATGCCTTCATAGATACAAATAGAGCCTTTCTATATCGATAAGTCAATATTTTCAAAAACACAGATAGAACTGTATTTAATATAGAATAGTTCGAATAGTCATTGCCCAATACGCTATCTCTCTTTGCATTTGTCGAAATGTACCACGTACAAGTACTTACCAATGTTTTATTTTCATTTGGTGCTCATTTCGCTAGTATGAAATCACCCTAATTTATTGAACGAAGTATTTATTCTTTGTGAGATTTTAGGAATGGAATAATTTTATTTTCAACGCATGTTGTAGAAAGTTTTAAATTAGTTATGACAGTTTAAAATGACTCTTTCTTAATTGCTGATTCTGAGCGAAAAAATGGAGATTGACAAAATAGTTCATCTTGTATGAGATGAGGACTGCGTTTCGAAAGATAAGTAAAAATAGGGGAAAAAAGCGACTGAAGTCCATTGTGACAGCAAGTTCGGAAAGAGATGACATTAAGTGGAAAATATTTGAAGAAATGGTTAAAACAATAATGAATTTACAGTTCATTCAAAGAGTAGGAAAAATTATTCACGAAAGGTTTCTATTAAATCATACAATAAATCTATTGCAAAAAAAAAAAAAAAAAAAAAAAAAAAAAAAGATCAACATCCGCACAAATTGATCATCCATTGAAGGAAAACTTAAGAAATGACAGACCCTTGTTTGAATTTAAGGGAAAATATTTGTTATATTCTGATACATTAGACGAAGATTTTTTACAGAAGGAAAAAAAATAAAGCTCTAATGTATCGCGTTTTTTAATCTAATCATTAACATAAGACATGTCTCATATCTATGCTTATGGAGAAATTTATGGAGAATGGTTTTGAAGAGAAACAAGCAGGAGATGATGCAGACACACTAATTATTAACACTATTGAAGTATCAAAGTCTGGTGCGCTTACTGCTTTTGTTGGCGATGATGTTGACTTGCTCGTATTGTTGACTGCTTTAGCACCTCCAGAGATAGAGATATTTTTTATTAAGCCTGGAAGAGGACGAATTGTAACCACCCTGTATTCATCGCACATTCTTAACAATGATGCTGTTCTGAAAGATCATATATTGTTTTTCCACACTTTTTCAGGTTGTAACTCAACATCAGCAATGTTTGGGAAAGGTAAAATATCGTTAGCGAAATTTTTGAAAAAGGAAGATCATAACATACAAGCTGCCAGCATTTTAAAAAGTGATCAAGTATCTTAATTTGAAGGCAGGAAAAAATATTTTTCTAGCTTTATACGGTAGTAAAGCAGAAATTTCTCTAAACAAGTACCGTTATGTATGATTCAAGAAAAAATTTGCTGTAGGTAAAAAAAAAGTCTTTTATTGTTGCCTCTTACCAAAGATGCAGCTAGATTGTACAGTTTACGTATTTATCATCAAGTACAATACTGATTGAGCAATAAACTTACTTCCTGAGAACTGGGGCTGGCAAAATGCACCTAATTTGGTTCCAATTCCTGCTACCTTACCGCCCGCACCAAAAAATATTATTGAATCTATTTTTTGCACTTGCTCCAAAGGATGTGGAAAAGCATGTGGATGCCGAAAAATTGGATTGAAATGTTCTGATATTTGCATAAATTGCTGCTGAGTTTCATTTCATAATACAAGTAAAATTGAATTTGAAGACGAGGAAAATATTGACAATATCCTGCCAACTGCAACGGAGGAGGGAAGTGCTGTTTCTGTGATGATATCGAAAGGCAAACAAAAAATACGGAAAGCAACACAACAACGAAAGAAATAAATACAGATAATGACGAATCTGAATCGAGCGTAGAAATTGAAGCTGTGCAAAGAATTACTAAAGCAGTTAAACGACTGAAATTGGATTAAGCCAGTCACTATAACTGGAATATGCCTACGGAAGAAACCACAATAATAAAAAAAAGCGCACTAAGTGATTTACCTCAAGGGTAGTGTGGAAATAAGCATAAATGTATATTATATATTCACTTTCCCAATTCAAAGGTGAGAATTATAGATCTGTTTGCATAATTTTTGTTAAACGTAGCAGCAGATTTTTTGTATTTTTATAATTTTACTTTCAAATATGTTCACTTTTTTACATTTTTGATAAGGAAGAGTTAATGTGACAAACAAATGTTAATAACACTTTTTATAGGAAATTAAATTATCTACAACTTTGTAATTCAACTTTTTTCTCTAAATGCCATTGTTCGTAAGATATTCACAAAAAACTGATTTTCAAGCTCTTTAGCGCCCCCTGGTGGCGAAAGCTCACATCGGATCGATGGGGACTTTTAGTATGTTTAACTACATAACCTAACTAGCACCTATGCAAAAATCCAGCTTTGTTCTAATTTTTTCCCCTATTTTTGCTAAAATGACTGGGCTAAGAGGGAGGGAGGATAGTTTTTTATCATTTTTGATCCAAATCAAAAGTTTCTCTTTTTATTTGTAAAATAGTCTTTGATTCAAAACGGTATTTTATCTGTTTTAATCTGTTAGCTATTTTTCGGAATAAAAAAAGGTATTAAAATCCCTAAATCATTATAAAATTATTTCGTTTCAAAATATAGAATAGTCCAACATTTGATATTCTATTTTTAATATATATATTACAAATTACAATTTTTTTTTGCCAAAACTAACCTTTATACTACCTTAATTTTCTTATAATAATATTCCGTACTTACTTCAAATTATTAAATTAAAATCTTGTTTCTAGATCTAATCTGTTAATCTTTATGGAGACGATATAAATTCTTAATTCGCCTTAAAGAACATGTATTCCAGTATGCATAAATTTAAAAAGATGGCTCTAAATTAAAAAAATTCTTAATTAAACTTTATTTCTTAATATTCCAAATAAAACTAATTTTTTCTATGTTTTTATCAAACCTTTTTAAGAAAGTCTTATTAAATTTATTCCAAAACCATACCTTTCAAAAAATATTATTTTATTTTATCTATTTATTTATTTTACCTCAGTCAACATTTGATAGTGTGCATATCAATAAATTCATTTCTTTTCTTTTTCTCTTAAAATTAATCGTCTATAAAAATCCTCTTCCTAAGATATTTAAAATTCTGAGTCGATTATAAATTGGTTAAATAATTTTTTTTAAATAATATTGTTGTCTGTCAAATGTTAATCTCGACTCTGGGTATGAGTTATGGTTACATAAAAGAATGACGGTTTGAGGCTAGAGAATGTTCTAGAATTTTCTTTTTAGATTTAAAAGCGGAAGCCTCGAGAGGTGGTAGGAAGAAGAAGGATTCTTGGGTGCTCTCTTGCATGAGTACGGCTGGATGTAGTAAATGATAAAATAGTTTTTAGATGTTTCGGTAAAATATTGTCTGCAACAGGAGCTTTTCTCTCTATTATAGCTACAGTTCAATAAAATGAACTTGCAGCAGCCAAGGAATGATTATTTGCACCTTCTACATTTATTTATTTTTTTCTCGCTGGCCATGTCTTCTGTGCGGAGAAAGGGAAACCTGGCGATGATGTTTCTGCCCCCCTAACTTTAAATTGTCACAATCTATTCAAGAGTCCGACAGGGTAGCTAATGCCTGTGCTGACTTTTTCGGATTTTAAAGAAATTTGCTATGGCACGAAGCGATAATAAAAACTGTGGATCGCTGAATAATTCTCCCGTCATTATTGGTGTGTTCTTAAACAAGAACTGCCATATTCTCTTGATTTCTGGATTGAAAAACAGAGAGGTTGTTCCTGTAAAGTGTTTTGTGTCTGTATGATTTGAAAGAATTAATACTTGCTTCGAGTCTGATTGTGGATTTCCTGACGCTTGATGTCGATCTGTCACCGTCGATGCATAATTTGTGATTCAGTATTCATGGTCATATTGACCAATTTTTGAAAATTTATGACTTCAAAGTGGTGAGTATGCGAGAAGTATTTGATGAGGGATTTAAAGACGACTGAATTTTATTGAAGATTTTTCGAGAAACTGTAAGTCATTTTATTAAATGTTTTGATTATTATTTCTATTCTTTTTATAATTGAGGAAAATATTTATTATGTATTTATTTATTATTTTATTGATGAGAGTAATTTGAAGTTAATTTATTAATTTACTAATTTATATATTTATTTATTATTTATTGTATGTTATGGATCTGATATAGTAATTTTGAAAAATTATGTAATCGATAGAAATTATTAACTTTGAACTTTATTGCGAATGATTTTACGATCAGGATTTAATAAAGAAAATAGAAGTTCTTCATGTATTCTAATGAGTAAGAATTAAAAAATTATGGAAGATCCTAAATTTGTACCGTTTGACCCGAGTTCTGGAATGAACATTTTGTCTTGGTTAACTTATTTTGATACAACATGTGAAAAGGAGAAGAAAAATCTAGAATGGAAATTTAATTTTATTGCTCAGATAATTTTATTATTGCGCAAATTAAGATCAAATATTGCGCTTGAATATTTGAAAGGGGAAGCGCAAAAAATTTATATCAATGACTGTTTAAATTGTGCGGATTATGAACAATTTAAGAAATTTTTGATAGAAAGATTCATTGAATTACACATCCCGAGTTTTTCTGACTTTTCAAATCTGAAATTAGATAATTTAGACAATTTAGAAACTTATTTTCGTAAAAAAGTGGAAATTGGTAGGAAATTACATCTTAGTGAAAGTCTTAGTCAATCTTTTCAACCAACTAGGCCCTGGATTCAGCCAGTTAGGCCCAATAATACACCTAGGAATTGGATTCCCCAAAGACAATCTTTCAAAGGCCTAGAATTTGTCAAAATAATTATATTCAGAATTCATATCTTTCAAGATCTTGTAGGATATGCACAAATAGGGGTGTGAGTAATGCTTTTCATTGGGAAAGAGAATGTATTTTTAGGAATGAGTTGCCATCCTCTGATACTCTTCCAAGTAGCTCACAAACTAATTCTCATAATATTTGACAATTAATTGTGTATGGATATACAAATAATTATAATTTACCATGTGTTGTAGATACTGGCTCAACTATTGCAATATTACCACTTAAATTTTTTTTAAAACTTAATGCTAAAATTGAGACTATACCCTAAATAACCATTGGTCAGGCAAAAGGATTTTTACATATAAATAAAAAATGTAGTGTTTTTCTAAAAGTGGGTAAAATTAAAAAATATGTTAACTTTTTAGTATGCAATACAAATTTGGATTATGCTATTTTGGGTTTAAAGAATGTTCTAAATTTAAGTTAACCATAGAATGTAAAGATTGTATTGTAAGGCAGGGATGGAAAATTATAACTTACAGTATATCCATACATAATGAGAGATCCCTTCATTTCAATACAGTAAATATGGACTAAGTACAACAAAACAAGGATCAATCTAATGAATTTGTAACCTCAGATACAATTACAATCACTAGATCAAACTAAATTCAAGACAGTACATTAAATTTTAATTCTTATTCTTTAAAAATGTTCCCACCATAATTTTCAACATCCGCAGGTATGTTCTTGGAGCGCTACTAGAATATTACTTGTTTTGGGAGTTTTTGGGGTTAAATTGGGCTCCTTATGCAGGCATAAGGTGTACACTTTGATTGTAAAAACTTACAATTGATGTTGATAATTTAATTTAGAGTGTATTTAAGTCTAACTATATTTACTCATTTATTTGACATTAGTATTATTCTATTTATTCAACAGATATTTATGTGATAACAGTTATAAAATCTGATGATTCTACTCAAAACTATAACATAATATATGATTTTCAGTGATTGTGAAAACTACAGATATTAAAGGTTTTTCAAAAAAGCAAACTATTTTTATTTCCATTTCTCAATTAAGAATGACAACTTTTATTCCTATTTGTTTTTATTATTAAAGTTTATAAACCATGTGTAGATAAAACATTATTCTACATTTGGCATTTGGAAACTTATAACCAAATTTGACAATTTTGTAAAAGAGTATAAGAGAGGAATTATTGTAAGGAAATACTGGTTGAGAGTCCATTTTCTAAATAGATTTAATTCTATTTGGATTTTGGAATTATTATTTTTTTATGTATACTTTCGGCCAGCAAAAAATACTTTCTTATGCTATTAGAAGATAAGAAAATTATTTAGTTGCTATGTAAATATTTTTATCCTCAACCAATATTTTCCCCATCAATAATAAACAAATTGTGATATTTTCTTTTGATTATACTCTTGTTTTACTATTATTATTTTTATTATGATTTCTATAATGAAGTTTAATATTAATTATACTCTTATTGAGAAATATTAGGATATGGAGTCTTATTATGCTACTTATTATTATTGTTATTTATTATTAATTTTTGAAGTGATAATATTTATTATTAGAAATTTGACATATTAAAAAATGTTGGACTCCAACAAAAAACATAAGATTAAAACCAAAGATTAAACAAGATTTGAAGATCTTTAATTAAAGAGACTGTATTCACTGGACATTGAAAAAGACTCTTTTATACATTTTTGAAAGACTTTTTTCACTGAAGGACTTTATTTAAAATAAACTGCTGATTAAGACAGTGAAATTCTATAAACTCCCATGAAGGAGATTTCTTATTGTTTTTATTGTATTTTTAATATTTCTTGCTTATTAATATTTATAACTTATCTACTTTTATTGTATGTATTATCTCCTATGCACTTACAAATAGTAAGTGATATTGTAACATTATTGTATTTCTTTCAGGTAAATGCTCCTACCTAAATTTAATTCTATTTAATTTTCTGTTAACTATTTTTTTTTCGCTAATATTTTTTATATTGCGTTAAATTTCTTTTCTTCCATCTCTTGGCTTCCTGAGTTTGACAGTTTTATTCCAACATTTAACTTTTCTAAATTATTATATTTCTGTTGCCTGAACTTGTAGTTTTATTTAACTATCAATTTCATACAAATTTTGGGGAGGGGAGATAATATTACAAATTTTAAATTTTTTTTCGACAAAACTAACCTTTATACTATCATAATTTTCTTATAATAATATTCAACTTATTAAATTAAAGTCTTGTTTCTAGATCTAATCTGTTAATCTTTATCGAGACGATTTAAATTCTTAATTCGCCTTAAAAAACATTTATTCCAGTATGCGTAAACTTGAAAAGATGGCTCTAAATTAAAAAAATTCTTAATTAAACTTTATTTCTTAATATATTAAATAAAACTCATTTTTTCTATGTTTTTATCAACTCTTTTTAAGAAAGTCTTTTTTAAATTTATTCCAAAACCATACCTTTCAAAAAATATCATTATTTTATTTTATCTATTTATTTATTTTACCTCAGTCAACATTTGATAGTGTGCATATCAATAAATTCATTTCTTTTCTTTTTCTCTTAAAATTAATCGTCTATAAAAACCGTCTGCCTAAGATATTTAAAATTCTTAGTCGATTATAAATTGATTAAATAATATATTTTTTTAAATAATATTGTTGTCTGTCAAATGTTTATCTCGACTCTGGGTATGAGTTATGTTTACATAAAAGAATGATGGTTTGAGGCTAGAGAATGTTCTAGAATTTCCTTTTTAGATTTAAAAGTGGAAGTCTCGAGAGGAGGTAGGAAGAAGAAGGATTCTTGGGTGCTCTCTTGCATGAGTACGGCTGGATGTAGTAAATGATGGAATAGTTTTTGGGTGTTTCGGTAAAATATTGTCTGCAACAGGAGTTTTTCTCTCTATTATAGCTACAGTTTAATAAAATGAACGTGCAGCAGCCAAGGAGTGATTATTTGGACTTTCTACATTTATATATATTTTTTTTTCTCGCTGGCCATGACTTCTGTGCGGAGAAAGGGAAACCTGGCGATGATGTTTCTGGCCCCCTAACTTTAAATTGTCACACACAAATATATATATATATATATATATAAAATCACGGTCCAGAAATCTTAGGTAAGTATATCTGAAAGGAAGCTTGTGTTTAATATAAATAAAACCGAAACAAAAAGAATGTTGTCAATTTGTTATGTGTATGAATGCACCCTTTCTCCGCTTGGGACAAGTGCAATAAGACTTTATTACTGTTAAATGTTATTACCTAACAACAGCTATTACAAAATAATTTTAAACAGTACCTACTTTTTTTAAATGTTATTTGATCTAAATTAATATTTTATCGACTACTCTTCATTTGAATCAAAGCATGCGAAAAATAAATGTAGCCAGTTTTGTACATTATTCCAAACTAAATAAATAAATTCTAAAAGTAAAAAAAAAATACAATTTGATAACAATATTATTATTGGGGGAGGGGGGTAAGGCGTGATAACGTATGATATCGAAATGGGGGGGGGGCTCTAAAATTACGAAAAAGGTGATCCCGTTATATTTACAAGCTCTTTATATGATAAAACGGTGAACTAATTAAGCAAATGCCATTGACACATTCAATGATTTCTACGAAATGTGGCTACTGACTAACAAGACTACTGCTGATACAGAAGAACTGCGTATGCATCAAATTTTTAGCACAAATAGTTGCGTAGCACAAAACATCATTAATCGTATATCGTCTCGAAATTGGCTGCATACAATTATTTTGGCCGTGAATTTAATTTCCGTGAATTTAAAGTTTTGGAATAGAATGTTTATCTAAATTTATTAAGACTAAATTTGTCTGGATTTCATTTGTGTTCATTTCTTTTAGATTTTTGCCGGAAAAAATGTTAAGTGTTTAAAAAAACAACAAAAAAATTACTGTTTTTTAATAAACTTTTATAATCCGCTACTGAAACTCTAAATTTGTAGATACAATATACGGCAATGAATTTTTATTATATGTGCGTATTTGTAAGAAATTGAAGCGTTTCCATGAGGGCCTAGAAACCATTAAAAGTAATATTTGCCCAGGACGCCCTTCCACACCAACCACGGATAAAATTTAGGATATTTATAGGATTGAATACTTCACTGTATTCCTTAAGACCAGACTAGTAATCGAAATTATCAACTTGTTTCTTGATAATTTCCGTAAAAAAATTTCTGAATTTATTAAGAATAAGTCACACAAGCTCTGCTGGACTATCCGCTTTATTCGTCTGGTCTGGCACCATCTGACTTTCATGTGATGTCGAAGATCAGTAGCGCCGACTTCCGGGTCTGCGGTGCATACCCTGAAAAATATCTGTGGATCTTGCAGTATCTTGGCAGACCCTGAAAAATGCAGGCATGAGATTCTTCCGCGGATCCGCGATTTTAAGGTTTTTTTTTTCTTTTGTCGCTTTCTGATTTTTGCCGTTTCGCGCGCGAGGGATTTGTTCCGGGATTTAAAAAAAATCCGTGTCGGCTTGGCCTATAGGTGGTGGTAGATTTCGAAGAGCGCTCATTTCAACAACAAAAAATAAAATTTCATTACAGATAAATCCAAATAAAGTTGACAAAAAATCGACGCGCGGCAAGAAAGAGCTCACACTGTAAAAAATTTGACCCATTTGCTGCAGCGTCACTCCACCGCTTTTATAGAAAACGGTTAATTTACGGTGTTATGGAGCATTCTCATTGGGCATAAAAGAGATAATCTATAAAAGCTGTGGGGTGACGCTGCAGCAAATGGGTCAAATTTTTAACAGTGCACGGAAGGCAACTCCAGCACTGTTTCAATCGATGGAAAATTCGCACAGAGCGTTACAAGGATAAAGGTAGGTTATATATTGAAAGGAGATAACAACTGAACATGTAAAAGTTAAAAATAAAATATTTTGCAGTGTTAGACTCACTATTTGCCAGCCAACCATCTATTTTTAAAATATTGTTTTTAATATGGCTATTTTTGGCGTTAATACGCGGTGCTTACATAGTATCTTTACATCTATCATATATATGAAAAATATCTATTCTAAAATTGGTTTCAAAAAGTTACACTGCACAGATAGATAAAATATTCAATAGGGAGTGGCTTTGGGTTCTATGGATCATGTCGCAAATCCGTTTTTTCTTTTAGAAACTCAACATGAGGAGGCGGGGGGGGGTATTTAGTAAGTAAATTGTTTTACGATATCTATTTATCTTACTTCTAACTGGTTAATTCGGACGCCTCTGTCGTTGCACAATTTCATGTATCGCCTAAGTTCCTGCAGGTGATGTTCTTCTCTGTCTGGTGCAGCTAAAAAAAAAAAAAAAAAAAAAAAAAAACATAAAATTCTATAAGAAATAAAAGTTATGAGAAAATAAATCTTAAAATTCATTTACTTCCTCAATATACTGAATAACTAATGAAGCAGTTCAAAGTTAAATCCAGCGAAAAATCAAAAACTGTTTTATTTATTTATATTAAAATGTAGTTCAAGTCTAAAACAACTCGTCAAATGGGACCCAGTTGTTATTTTCATGTTACATAACATGAAACAATATAGAAGGATTCATGTAAACAATTTTTACTATTTTGACCAATTCTCAAAATTCGTATGAGCTATTGAAACAGAAATCGATATATATGAATATTCAAAATTTGTTTGTTCTTTTGATAAGTCTTTCAATGCATTTATACGGGATTTTCTATTTTAGATCATACTTCTATAAAATTTCTAAATTTGTTCAAATGTGCCTCGGTGGATGTAGTTTTGAACTTAAATGGATCACATGTGAACTCATGTGTAAATAAGGCAAAAATAACTTTTTGTGAATAAAAACTATGATAAAAGCTAATCAAATGCGTTCTTTCCGGCTGTGTGAATAACTCAACAAATATTTCAATATAGTTACAAGAAATCATTCGAAAAATTATACACTAACATGCCGAGGAGTCCTTGAGCCAAAACTGTGTTACTTTCATACACTACCTGGCCATTGATGATCGTCCACTTGCGATTTTAGACATTTTGTTAAATATCTCAAAAAATACATGAGCAATTATCCTGAAAATCTCAGTGTATAAACATAATACTACAGGTGATACATTTCCGTGAAGATTTTTTTCCCGAAACTTTATAGGGGACCGTCAACAAATTAAAAAATATTGAATATCTTTTGGAAAACCCTGTCAAAACTAATGTAGCAAAAGCTCTCAAACTGTAGATTGTGATTAAATGGTTTATTGTAATAAACTATGTTAATTTTTATGTCGATAGCATGTATACTCGTTGAAAAATTAAGGTTTTTATAAAAACAATCTCAAATTTTCAAAGATTTTTGCTTATAATTTGCAGAGTTCTTAATGAAAAATAATATTATTTTCTGAAAATGTGACAAACAATATTGCACATAAAACCCTGTAATCAGAATTAAAAACTAATAAAAATTATATGAAAAATGAGTAGGTTTACTAAGTACTTTTTCACTGCACATGCTTCAACGATATCAAAATCTCATTTTCATATTATGTTAGCTAAATGTATAAAGCTACTTTTGTGAAAGTCGCAACTTCATAGCTTGAAAATTCTGAAAATAATCGTCAATAGAATAAATTACAAATCCGTTATTCCTATAATTAAGAAAAAACAAGAGGGGTTGTACCCATATATTCATTGATTAGTGTCAATATAAATTAAAAAATATGGGACGTACTTCTACATTTGGATAAAATACCTCATTTTTTTGGTTCATTTTGGGAACAACGGATTTTCAACTTATTCTATTGACGATTATTTTCAGAATTTTCAAGCTATGATTTTGGTCTTTTACAAAAGTTGCTCTATACATTTAGCTAACATAATATGCAAATAATGAAATCTTGATATCGTTGACGAATGAGCAGTAAAAAATTATTTAGTAAACCTACTCATTTTTCATAAAATTTTTATTATTTTTTAATTCTGATTACAGGAAATTATGCTCAATGTTCTTTGTCACATTTTCATTAAAAGAATGTTATTTTATATTAAGAACTCTGCAAATTATCAGCAAAAATCTTAGAAAAATTTGGGACTGTTTTTATAAAAAAAAAACCTTAATTTCTCTACGAGTATACATGCTATCGACATAAAAATGAACACAGTTTATTACAATAAGCCACTTAACCACAATCCGTTTGAGCAATGCAGTTTGAGCACTTTTGCTACATTAGTTTTGACAGGGTTATTCAAAAGATATTCATTATTTTTAATTTGTTGACTGTCCTCTATAAAATTTCGTCAAAAAATCTTCGCGGAAATATATGCCATGTACCATTATGTTTATACACGGAAAGTTTCAGGATTATTCCTCCTGTATTTTTCTAGATCTTTAACGAAATGTCTAAAATCTTAAGTGGACGATTATCAATGGCCAGGTAGTGTATAAGTTATTGAATAATTCTGTTACAGTGTTTAAACTTTTTTCTAAATGTTATGCAATATGTATTGCAAAATTATGCACCATAAGTTAAATAAAAAAGAATATTACCCAGTTAAACTGGTGGTATAGAGCTCACAGTCTATACTTGAACGAAATCTGATAATTCTGCATGAAAAATCCATTTACATAAATTAAGGGTAGGAGTATTAGCCCCCATTCCCCTCCTTAATATTTATCTAATGAACACCCAATATTAATCATGAAGGTGCCTCTTCAGAATGATCCTATAGCTAAGATTTGAGCGAAAACTGATAATTCTGAAAGAAAATCCCATTTATATAAATTATGGGATGGGGCATTAGCCCTCGTTCCCCTTCTTATACTTATCGAATGAACTCTCAAAACTAATCAGGGAAGCGCCTTATCATAATAAGCCTATATCCAAAATTTCAAGTAAATCTGATATTTTTATCAGGAGTTATCGCGTTACGTACGTACATACATGCGTACAGAACGGGCAGGCACATACGCTCTCAGGCTTTGATAGCCTGTGAGCAAAAATTTGGTAAAAATGTGACATAAAATTTGATAAGTATCTTTTTTTTCTGTTAACTAAATTTTACTTTTATAATATAAAATATCTTATTATTTTAAATAATTTTATTACTTAATATGGGCTAAGAAAAAATAAATGCGTTTAAAACTGGAAATCTTTAAATAACAAACATTAGCTTATACAAAAATCCACATGTTTTTAGCTCACAGGCTATCATAGCCTGAGAGCTTATGCGTCCGCCCGCTCTGTATGCATATACGTTCGTGCGTGCGTACGTGCGTGCGTAACGCGATAACTCATGATAAAAATATCCTATCCACTTAAATTTTGTATATAGGTATATCCTGATAAGGCGCTTCCCAGATTTGGTTTTGGAGTTCATTCGATATGAATAAGAGATGGGACGGGGGCCTCATGCCCCTCCCCTTAATTGATATAAATGTGTTTTTCATACAGAATTATAGGTTTTCGTTCAAAATTTAGGTATAAGATCATTCTAATGAGGCGCCTCCGTGATTGGTAATTAGGTGTTCATTGTATAAGTATAAATAGGGGGAACGGACGTTCTAATGCCCCTTCCCTTATTTTATATAAATGGGTTTTTTATGCACAATAATCAGATTTCGTTCAAATCTCTGAATAGTTTTGGAAGTTTAATGGTTAAGTATAAAAGAGAGGGGAGGGGGATAACTCCTCTTAACCACTTCAGTTGCGATGGGTATAAGGAAACAGTGCTTTTAACCCCGAGTTATCTCGGGGCAGACGGTTAAGTGGTTATTATATAAATAAAGTTAAGAATTTATTTTATATATATAAATAAAGTTAAGAATTTTCCGATTTGTTTTGAAATTTGGATATACATTTTTCATATGATAAAACATGTTCCTGATAATTTAGGAGGTTCAATAATTAAGTAAAAAACGTGAAAAAAAGGGACTGCTTCCCCTCCTTTGGTTTTTTTCGATCGGAACTAACCTTTGAAAATAAAAGGCTGTAATGTGCAATTAGTGGATATAGCCTGTGAGCTCAATAACATGAGTTTAACTGGGCAATATTCTTTTTATTATTGTTATCTAACTTTCAGTAAATTAAAACTGAAGAAATCTAAAGACATTAAATTCCTTTCTCAATATTTAATAAAGGCAATTAAATTTTAAAACAAAAAATAAAAATATACTGAGAGACTCAAGAAAAATACACTTGTGAACTGTTCCCATCTGCCTCCGAATGTTCTGTTCACAAGTGTCCTTTATACCAAATTAAGCACAACATATACTATATATATATATATATGTTGGGCATGTGTACATACCCCACATATATATATATGTGGGGTATGTATGTATATATTATATATAATTCTATGAGGAAACAAAATGCTTTGTTAATTTACCTATTCAATGTTTCTGCTAAATATAATACTTATGTTCTACTTTTTAGAAAAGTCTTGAATGAATTTGTATTTCAATACAAATTGTTATTGTAATGTTATTGTAATTGTGTTTTAATGTAATTTTGGAAGATTTTTACATTACGCTTGTAAAACAAATGAATTCAAAAAACAGAACTTAAAATTGTTGATTGCTCTAAAAACTCTCAAAAGATTATATCAGTACTGCCATCTTTTGACTAATATTTTTTTAACTTTAAATTAACTGGGTAAAATATGTAATGTTCGCAGGTGTTACCGCTTCCGGAGCTCAAATTCGTATTTAAATCTGAAAAGCAGGAAATATAAATATCTTTTAAAAACTGACTTTTATTAAAATAAAGTGTACAATTTTTTTCAGTTAGATCTGAAAAAATATATATATCATTAAGAACTTCTTAAAATCTAAAGATTTTTATATATGTATATATAATGATATGACGATTTGCTGTAATAATATATAGATTTTCGTCGATAACATCTTTGCTGTAGTAAGAAGTCGATTTACTTGAAATAATAAACAAGTTTAGCAGCCGTAGTTGGAAGCCATGGAATTGTGTTCCTTGGGAGTTTCTTCAATAAAAATAATAAGAAAATCAGTTTTTAGTTCTTTATTTTATTAGATCAAGCCATAAGTTATTCCACTTGTCACCGTTTCACACATCTATCACTACAACATTCGCTCTCCAAGTTACGTTATTTCGGTGTTCTAAATTAGCGGAAAAAAATGAGACGGGCGACCTAGCAGCTCAAGAGGCAGACGCATTCTGAATGCTCCGAAAACCTAGAATGAACTCCAACACTCACACGGAAAAACTAGCCCCTCCTCAGACTGCGTCAGTAAATTAAAAATCCAATTAGGATTAACTTCGAGGCTACGCGTCAGAAATCATCACCGCTGATTGGTATAAGAGGCGTGGTCCTCCCATAGGAACTCAATAATATCTCGCAAATGGACTAACCTACTAACATATCCGCGCATTAACACAGAGCAGACGATCAATAAAAAATAAAATTAAAATCTCGATAATATTCTAAAAAGGAAATATTTTACGAAATCGTTTCCTGCACTTTTTGAGAAACAAGCAATAGATAATTAATAAGTTAAATAAAATAAGAAAAAGAATTTGAGCTGTTAAAATATTAATACATTACGAAACTAAGATTAAATATATATTCCACAAATTTAGAATTAAAAGCTCAGAGAGAACAAAATGGCGCAAATTTTTTTTATTTTATTACATATACAGGGTGTCCGAAAAATCTGGAAACGGCTGAATAACTCGAGAAATACATATGAGATTGAAAAACGTAAATATACGTGTTAAATATTTTTAAATAAGCTACTCTGTGATACCAAATTTGACATTCGAAACCGACCCCCTGGGGGTCAGAGGGGCTCCAACTTTGAAATCTTAAATTATAACCCCCATTTTTTACTGCAGATTCGGATTCTACGGCCAAAAATACGTAACTTTTGTATTTGATGTTTATTTCAAATCTTCGTTTATCACGGTGTAATCGAGCATATTAAATCGATACATATTCCCGCTTTTCCAACGGGATTTTCCCTAATCGAAGCTGATTGGGCAGAATTTATGACGTCAAATTCCTCGTCTTTTCCAATAATAGCGTTTCCTGAAAATCATCCGTGGCGATTATTTCAATAATACTACACTGTTAAAAATTTGGCCCATTTGCTGCAGCGTCACTCCACAGCTATTATAGAATATCTCTTTTGTGACCAATGAGAATGTTCCATAACACAGTAAAGTAATCGTTTTCTATAAAAGCGGTGGGGTGACGATGCAGCAAAAGGGTCAATTTTTTACAGTGTACTTTACTGTGTTATGGAACATTCTCATTGGTCATGAAAGAGATATTCTATAAAAGCTGTGGAGGGAAGCTACAGCAAATGGATTAAATTTTTAACTGTGTAGCACTACCGAAATAATCGGCACGGGTGATTTTCAGGAAACGCTATTATTACAAAAGACGAGGAATTTGTCATAAATTCTCCCCAATTAGTTTCGATTAGGGAAAATCCCGTTGGAAAAGCCGAAATATGTATCGATTTAATATGCTCAATTACACCGTGATAGACGAGGATTCGAAATAAACATCAAATACAAAAGTTACGTATTTTTGTCCGTAGAATCCGAATCTGCAATAAAAAATGGGGGTTATGATTTAAGATTTCAAAGTTGGATCCCCTCTGACCCCCAGGGGGTCGGTTACGAAGGTCAAATTTGGTATCACTGAGTAGCTTATTTAAAAATATTTAACACGTATATTTACGTTTTTCAATCTCATATGTATTTTTCGAGTTATTCGACCGTTTCCACACTTTTCGGACACCCTGTATATTAAATAATGAGAATCAAGATACAAAATTTAACTCCACATTAGTAAAAAAAAAAACATCATCATGGTTCAAAAATGGATAATACTATTATGAAATTCTTGGTAGAAAAATATTTTTTATAAAAAGGGAGTAGTAGAAATATGTTACCTGTACAAAATATACTATCTTTTCATTCCTCAATAAATATTTATGATAAAATAAAATTTATAAACATACATGTTTTTACCTTAACATACAGGGTGATTAAAAAAAACGTGGACAAATTGATATGACAAATCAAGCATAAAACAACGATCAAAAATCACGTAGGAACATAGGGTCGCAAACTACTTATTGAGTCACAAATACAGGGTGTTTCATTCCAGCTACATCCGGTTTGAAAGTAAAAATTTCGAGGAAAATAAAAATATTGTAATGAAAATGCAACGATATGTACCTTATTTTGTGTGAAATGTGATAACGTTACGAAAAGATCTCCAAAAACGTATTGCTCAAGCAATCGATGATACCGCATAAACTGATTATGATAGTCCAAAATGTGAGGTGACAAATGCATACTGCTGGTGCGCATAATGCGAACTTCTACCACATTTGTTTGGTGTTATCACACTTAAAACAAAGGTGAGAATGTCTGTTAAATGTTTTATTATAGTATACTTCAGTTTTCTCAAATTTATTACCGTCAACCTAAATTGAGTTAGGATGAAACACCCTGTATTTGTGACTCAATAAGTGGTTTGCGGCCCTATGTTCCTAAGTGATTTTTTATCCTTGTCGTATGTTTAATTTGCCATATGAATTTGTCCACTTTTTTTTAATCACCCTGTATATATTTTTTCTAAATAACTGAATATATATCCATATATTTTTTAAAGTTTAGTATGTTTTAGTTTTTAGGAAAAGTCAGAATATCTATTTTTTAGTTTGTAACAATAGAAGCCGCCCTTAGCAACCAGGTTTTCTACTAATGGAGACCACATATGCATGTATTCTAATTAACTTCTATATTAATGGCTAAATGCTATTTATTAATGCATGTAATCAGGGCTTGAATTTCAGGGCGGGATGGCGGGAATCGCGCCGAAATTTTGAAATCCCGTTCAAAAAGTATCGTGAGCGAGAGGCTCCCGCCCAAAAAAAATCACGAATTTTCGGAAAAATTTCATATTTTGAAACTACGTTAACTTTCACAATCTTTTTGTGATATTTTCGTGCGAGTTTTTTACTGCAAAAAATCGTTGGAATTCACGATATTTTTCCGCAACCGATTGTCAAATTTAGCATTTTTTTCCGCGATCGATTTCGTGCGATTTTTCGTCGCGAGAACTGAGTACTTCCGTTTCGAACTCTCCAAAAATTGACGCATTCAATTCCAAAAGTTATGAAACATCGTTTATCAGCCCGAAAATTCATATAGTTATGTCCGAATTTCCGGGCTAATAACCGATTTTTCATATCTTTTGAGCCGAGCTGAATTGCATATTTTCACAATCAATTATATCAATCGTTCGCAGAAAATGGAAACACAGAAAATTTCGTTAGATTATCGCGATATAAATGCCAATTTTCTCAAAGAATTAAAAAAAAATAAATAAATAAATAAAAAACTTGACTTTCCATAAAAGATCGCGATAAAACAAAATTTCTTAAATCGCGAAAAAAAGGCTATTTTCGTCAAAGTATTGCTGAATAAAAATCCAATTTTCGTCGGAAGCTCGCAAAAAAATCGCTATTTTCGCCGAAAGACCGGAAAAAAATGGTATTTTTATCAAAATATCGCGAGAAAAACACGGTTTTCGACAAGACATCGTGATTAAAACGCGGATTCCGTCAAAATATCGCGAGAAAAACGCGGATTGCGTCAAGAGATTGCGAAAAAAAAACGAGATTTTCATCAAAATATTGCGGAATAAAAATGCAATTTTCAACGTAAGATCGCGCGAAAAAAGCCATTTTCGTTGAAAGATCGCTGAAAAAAGGCATTTTCGTTGAAAGATCGCGAGAAAAATGCAGTTTTCGTTGAAAGATCGCGAGAAAAATGCAGTTTTCGTTAAAACATCGCGAGAAAAACGTGGATTCCGTGAAAAAATATCACAAGAAAAACGAAGATTTCGTCGTAAGATCGCGAGAAAACCGTGATTTTCATGAAAAGAACCGCGATTTTCGGCAAGTGAATCGTTAAAACATCGCGAGAAGAACGCGTATTCCATCAAAATATCACAAGAAAAACGTAGATTTCGGCAAAAAATCGCAAGAATACACGATTTTCGACAAAAGATCACGCAAAAACACGATTTTTGGAAAAAGATCACGAGAAAAAACGCTTTTCAGCAAAAGATCGCGGAAAAAATACAAATTTTGTGATAGAATTGCTGAAAATGTGCTGTAATATTGTTTTCAACAACTTTTTTGCAATTGAGTGGCAAATTAAATATTAGCTTGCCATGTTTGTTAATTGATGTTTTAAGTGAAAACATATTAAAAATTAAATGGACAACTAGCTAAGATTGCTGTGTAAAACATTGCGTCAGAAGTATGAACTTAAAATAGAAACTTTAATTTCAGAACTACTTATAATATTTGCATAAATAAATTCACTCTTCCTTCATGACCTCTTCTCCCCCTCCCATTCACTCCTCAAAAATAATATAAATAAAATAAAGCTTCTTTATTGACTTACATACGTGCTATTTAAAATAGTTTCTCATTTTCTGGTTCACATGCTTTTCTTCTTTTTTTTAACTTTTTGCAATCTCATGTCTGTTATTCCGAGTTATTGATAAAAATTGTTTCAGTGGTATTTTGTAATGTCAGTATTCGTGTAATTTTTTAAATAGCACGGGACGAACCCTATTTAATATCAGCAACCTCGATTATCCGGAACTATTTTTTTCGGACTCTCGAAAAAATCGTTCTGATGAAATGTACATAAAAATTTTCGGTTTTTTTTTTTTCATTTAAAGGAAAGGACGTAAAAGGCAATAAAATAACACAAATTTTCCACCAAGAACGAAGTCGGTCTGATTAATAATTTTTGAGATATTTGTAATCCTGTTTTCCACATTCTTCGATTTTTCATGACCCTGTATTTTCTTCAAATTTCAATTCAAAGATATGTTTTAATTGGAAATGAGACGCTTAATCTAACGCAGTAAACTGTTAGTTAATATGATTATTGTTTTTGGAGTTATAAGGATGTTTCTTTTACACAATCCGGCACTACTTGTGTAGTTTGGTATTTTACATAATTTGTCGAAATGGGTTCATCAGCAATTCATTAATGGAGCATTACTATGTATATTAAGAATATTTAAATATACGTTTAAATTTTGCTTTGGAATTGCAATGCATTTTATAAATAGTTTTCACACATTTTATTTTCACATATTATATAATGCATATTCATGATGGGTAAGTATTACGGTGGCCCTCAACGACTAGTTTCGTAATCTGGCCGTTAAACCGAGACATTAATACAATTTTATTGTTAAAATGCATTTTCTTTTTCTCATAGTCTATAAAAATGCGTTTAAACTAAAGAAAAAATCCATTTTTGATGAATCTAGTCAAGAATCTAGTCGATGAATCTAGATTGTATCTCTTTATCATTCCGCAATTCCAATGTCTCGGAGAGAAATTGCTAATCAATTGGGTATTTCACTCCGTTCTGTTTGCTATTATATTGATAAACACAAGAAAATGAAGTTAGTTCATTGCTTTCTAAACGGGGTCGCCCTTCTAAAAGACTTCTATCGATTTTTTTTTTTTTTTTTTTTAGTCGGAGGCGAAATTCAATTCTGCAATGGGAGAATCTACATTCAACTTGTATATAATTTTATTTTAGACAGGCGCAAATGATAAATTGCCAGACGTTGTTTACGCGGCATTTTGTCGTATTTTATTAATCTGATTAAATTATAATTCTTTCACTCATTTTATTCTACATACATAATTTAATTTAAAGCGGAAAATTTAAAAATTCGTGACTTTCACTTCTTTTCTCGTTGTTTATATATTTCCTTTTTTTTAAGAAAAGACGTTCTTGACTAACGTTCCATGTAATCGCATGGGTCTGGTAAAAGACAAATACGTTGCGACATTCTGCATGCCAATGTAGACAACGCATGAGTTTCACAAGAACACTGGAAACGCGTGAAGCACGCATTGGACTAAAAATCGACGCTTCTAACTACAATTGTTTTCGATTGTGTTGTGTGAAGGTGTCGTACAGAATAGAAGGATTGTGCAAATAGTGGTGTTAAAAATTACAAAATGGGAAAATATGTTTTCGAAATAGTGTTATGATTGTTTATAGTGCTTTAAAGTGTATGGTGTTCACAATGTGTTGCACAGCAGAACACTATTTTTTAAGAAACTATTTACAACACTATTCTAATACAATTAACATCAATATCTTTAGAACACATTTCTAGAATCAAGGTCTATTGCAATATATTAAGAACACATTCTAGATGAAAGGACTAGAGACAGAAAGATTGAGAACACAATCACGACACAGAAAACGTTTCACAATACATTAATTTGTGGTGAATTTGGTGACAAAAAAAATTCCGAAATCTGTTTATTTTGAGCGTTTCCTCTCAATATACATAGAAAACATTTTAGAAATGATGGATTACTTACAGCTAAAAACATGTATAGGGTATCCAAAAAAATAGGTTTCACCTTTTATCTTTTATTTATTTATTTATTTATTTATTTATTTATTTATTTATTTATTTATTTGTTTATTTATTTATTTATTTATTTTTTACTTTAAGGAAACACAGAATATTTGAATTTACAGGAAATACCAAAAACAACTTTTTCAAAATATTTAAATACGAATACCATGCAATTAAAGCGTTTGTGAGATGGAATGACACTGTCTGCTGGTGCCAAGAATTTGACACACACCTGTTTTCCTGCGTGCCCCCCCCCCCCCTCATTCGGATTATCATGTTAGTAATATAGAGTGACCTCTTCCGTAATGTATCAAATAAAATCAGCGCTATGGAATTTTTATTTCATTTTCTACCTTTTATATTTTAGTAGTAACTAACAGGACTTGCGACAACCCTTAATGAATGTCCCATACGGGACAAAAATGAAAACCGATGAAATTAAATAGCAAGAAAAAAAATTAATTGCCATTTTCCCAGTGGTTGATATATCAAGTAAAAGAAATAAGTCAAAAATTTAAAAATTAATTTTTAAAATTTCAGCCTTGAACTGCGAATAACAATAAATTTTGCAAAACTATTAATTTAAATAAGCCAGATAGTAGTGAATTATTTAAACTTACCGTAATTGTTTCCAAATAATCTAAAACTAAATGTCTACATATACTAATTAAAAGAAGTCTGAAATTTCATGTCAAACGTAACAAACTATGTGCGTTTGTTCTATAACAAAGTTTGAAAAATATGCAGATTTTTGTGCTAGCATACAGTACTTCATATTACAATAAAATACCAAAAACCTTTTGTGTACCACTGTAAGTACTATCTGCTGTCTATTATATAGGAAGTAAACCTCAGCAATGCATAGCAGTTTTATAAAATGTGAAACAGCGAAATACAATTAAAACGCCTCCAGAACAATATTTTCCCTTTAAACATTATGTAATGTAGTATTTTTGTGTGGCCTTATGAATTAATAACAAGGGTTTATTGCACCAAAAAATTGTACAAACAGTATATTTTAATACATACTTCATAAATGCATGTCCACATTTTATATTTGAATAAGCTTTAGTGTTGCATCATTAATATTCACTTTAATCTTTTTTTTTCCTATTGTTCATAATGTGACAGAATAATTTAGATCTACATGTAAAGTTTCATCTAATTGAACTACACATCCAATTTTTGTAAAATTTGAAATGACTCGTTAAAATTATGCAATAATTATATAAATTAAATTTCAAACGATTCGGTTTTGCAGTTTTTGCTATTTTATATGCGGGCGAAACAGGGATGACTTTAGGTGCTGCATATTTATAGAATTACAAACACACCTAAAGATTAAAATTAATTATGAATAAAAGCAATATGATTTAATGCTTAGTATGCATTCAAGAGAGACCAAACTGGTCGCCAAGGACGGCTAGTGCATATATAAGTTTTGAACCGCATTTGTTTTGGATTGCGTGGTGATGATTGACGTAGATTTGGAAAAATGTTTAAAATTTCAACAGTATCCTTAGAAATTCTGGTTCATAAAGTATTATTTATAACTTTCAGGTACAGAATTTAGCTAAGCAAAGGAAACTAAATATTCACCTTCGACACCTGCTGCTCCAGCCTCTGGGGATTCATCTCCGTGCGGCAAACGGAGAACAGGTGGATCTTCTGGATCGGCTTGAGCTCCAACATAGAGTTCTAAAGTAGAGTAATAAAACAGTGTTGTAAAAAGGGTCTATTATTACTCTCTAACTATTAAAAAGGTAAGCTAATAATAAAACAAATAACAAGATCTCTTTTCGTTATTCATTAGGTTATAAATATGTTTATTAGTAATAGTTTTAAAATTTATGGTATTTACGGAAGCCTTCCAAAATTAGAATTTTAGTAAATTTAATACTATATATATATGTGTGTGTGTATTTTTAAAGGAAGTATAAAACAGAATTTAACTAACTCCCCCCCCCCCTCCACACACACACCAATATATAGGGTAGATGTGCCAGTAATATGCCACCTCGCACTTTTTGGTTTAGAAAAATATAATAAACAATAGTTAAGCTTTTGTTATTTTTTCTGAACTCTACCTTTCATGTTTTGTAAGCTGGATTAATTTTTTACACTTTTCGTCAAAACAATTAGGAAGCAGAAAATAGTTTCACAGTTTTTCTGTTTTTCACTGAAATTCTTAATGAACATGCCAAGAACAGACTTTACTTACTTAGTTTATATCTTTTTTATTTTTCCGTAAAAATTGAATGTTTTTGTTTGGTTAGCAATATAAAACCTTGAATTTAATATACCAATGGCCATTTACAAAATTTTATTTATCTTTGAGATTTTATGAGGGGTGGCCCATTACTGCATTGCTTATTTCGTGATTTTCCAATAATGGACCACCCAAGTGACCAATACAAAAAGTGTTATTTCAGTAAAGATAAAATATTTTGATTTAACTGAAAAGCTAAATAATCAAATTTAATACTTAAATTTTACCTATTAGAATTTAATAAAGGCAATTTCTTTATAAATAGTTGTTTTAAAAAAGCATCCAAAATTGGTACAAAACACAAGCAGAACATTTGACAAAATCTAGATGTCCCGTTACAAAAGAAGTTGTTTTAAATTGGTTCAGAAATTTAAAATCACATTTGGAAGAAGATATTAATATTTTCTCCCGAATTCTAAAGCATACAGAGAGAATTTTCAATAAGGTTAAAACAAGGTTTCTTTTGTGCTTTTAAAACAAAGAAAATTTTGGGATCAAAATCAGTTAAAGATGTGTATTATGTAGTACCAAATAACGAAAAAGAACAAACCACTGTTACGGGATGTTTTTCAGCAAATAATGCGATTGCTCCATTGGTGATAATATATTCATATAAGCATCTCTGAAGGGAAATTGTGGAATCAATCTGTGCCAAATTGATGGGCTATATGATTATCTGAAAATGGTTGGATAGTGCAAGAACATTTACCATTTTAAATGCATTCTAAAATTCCGTATTGAATAATTTGGACTATCGGAAAGGGACGATAAAATTGAAGATCTGTAATTTATATTTCACAGTTGCACAGCACATCATTTAGATAATGATATGAATGAAGATTGGAGACTTTTTTTAATGCCTTATTTTATCTAAACTTGATTTCAGTAAAACATTGTCTTTATCTTATAAATCCTTTAAATTTAAATATTTTGTTTTATATTTTTACAATGTAAATCTTTTAATGTTAGTTAATAATAAACAGTTAATAATATCATTAATACTTTGTTTTATATCCACATTATAAATCCTTGATTATAATAAATTCATGACTTAAATTTAAATATTTTGTTTTATGTTTTTTCATTACAAATCCTTTAATGTAATGAATTTCTAACTTAAGTTTTAATATTTTGTTTTATTAGTATGCTTTCATTAAGTTCTGGAGCAAAATGCAATGGAAACAAGTTGGAAATTGCACGTGAAGCATAGCAAATGAGGTGCGTTCGTACGATAACGAAGTTTTAAAAATATACAGATCTTCCTGATATAGTAGACAATACTTCGGATACAGTACAGTGGTTGAACTCTTTGTATTTCTATAAACATACAGGAAGTAATTTTCATTACACCTCAGCAACGTATATCATATTCATAAAATGTGGCACAGTTTAATATACTTAAAACATGTCCCAAACAATGTTTCCCCGTATAGCATTATGTAGTGGAATACTTTTGTATGGCCCTGTAATTTAATAATAAATATTCTTTATATCTTAGATTGTACAGAATTTTTATTTTAGTATATATATACGTCATAGGTTCGTGTCAATTTTATTATGTTCGAATGAGTGTAACACCCTTAAAATGGATATGCAACTTTTTTCCCCATTGACACTGTAATGTAACGGAATACTTTTGATAGTCCCTGTAATTGATCTATGCATCTGATTATCATAAGATCTGAAATGACTCGACGAAATTATGTAATAAATATATGTTTTAAATTTCAAACAATGAAAATGCATTTTAAACTTTTTTCCCCATTAACCGTAATGTAACGGAATCCTGTTGATTTTCCCTGTAATTGATCTATTCATCCGATTTTCATAAAATTTGAAGTGGCTCGACAAAATTATGTAATAATTATGTATTTTAAATTTCAAACGATTCGGTTGGATAGTTTTGCGTTGTTATATGCGGACAGACAGACGGACAGACAGACGGACAGACAAATGGACAGACGGACGGACTGAACGACAACTATAGGTGCTACGTATTTACATAATTACGGACGCACCTAAAAACAATTATCTGTTATTTTTTGCAGGGTGGTCCATTACTGGGCTTTTGGGTGTTTAGACATATTTCTATTATTTAAAATTAAATTTTTATTTCTATTGGGAAATGTAACTGTGGGATTAGTTAAATATTGTTGAAAGATTAATATGAAAAAAATTTGAATACAATAATTATAACTATTAATAAAAAAATACTTTTTAGAGAAATTTCTTAAGGGGGCCTATTACTGGCACATCTACCCTATATATTTATATATACACAAATGCTCCGCAGTGCTGCTACGCATTTTGTTAAATTATACACATTTCTAAATCAATTAGTCGTGTAATTCGAATCAAGTTCAATAAATTAATACCGTTTTATAATGACGATTGTGCGTCCAAAACACAGAATATAAATTGCCTTCAATAGATTATCTTTATTTCAAATACCATATATGAAAAATGCGACAAGGAGTTCTTTTTTTGTACAAATTACAGAAAGTTGAAAGAACATGTCGGACGTATCAAGTGAGACGCGTTCCTACTGTAGTTAAATTTTAAAAATATTCAGATCATGGTGTAATATAAGACAGTATCCCTAATGTGTTCGAAATCTTTTTTTGTATCCCTGTAAATATTGTCCAATTTCCATTATACAGGAGTGAACTTTCAGCGACGTATATCGTTTTCGTAAAAAGTCAAATAGTTTAGTAACAGGGTTCGTACAGACTCCTTGGACTCCTTAGAAACTACTTAGAAATGAAAACGCTCCCAAGTAGTACTTAGAAGTACATAGATAAACAAAATACCCCTTAGAAACTCCTTAAATTGTATTGCGGTTTTGCACAAAAACAATAGTGCTCAAAAAAAAAAAAAAAAAAAAAAAAAAAAAAAAAAAAAAATCGCAATTGTAAAATGCACGGTAAACTCTTTATGCACGTCATTCATCAGAAGCACAGCAGTGATTGGTTGGGACCATACTAATACCCACCAAAGTGATTTACTTTTCACGGGGCAGATTCAGGGATGATTCTTTTCCGAAAATTTGAAATTGGGTTATCAGTTCCGCATAGTTGCCAACTTGTACGGTTTTGCGAGCGGAAAAAACAATCGCAGAGAAATGCAAATTTCGTGAAAGGATCGCCGAAAAAGCTCACATTTCGTGGAAAAACGACGATTTCGTAATATTTTTGTCGACGAACTTTGTCAAAATATCGCTAAAAAACGCGAATTTCCTGTGCGAATGGCAGTTAAAACGGCAATTTCACCAAACATCAAATATAAAACGCTAATTTCGTCTGAAGGCTGTGAAAAAACGTCGATTTCGTATAAAGATTGTGGTTATAATGCCGATTTCATTAAAAGATCGTGGGAAAAAAAGCCAATTTCATCAAAAGATTGCAGAGATAAAACGGCGTTTCCGAGAAAAGATCGTGTAAAAATACAAATTTTATCTAAAAATCGTCGAAAAAAGGTCGATTTCATAAAAAACAGGAAAACGCCAATTTCGTCAGAAGATGGCAGAAAAACCGCCGATTTTGCCAAAATATACAGATAAATCGCTGATTTTGTCTGAAAATCGCAGGAAAACACTGATTTTGTCTGAAGATCGCGGATACCCCCCCCCTCCTCTCGCGTTGGTAACTTGCGGAATCTCTGTGGAATTGGGGCCGAACAAGTGGCATTCCACATAAATAACAGCAAAAGTGGCAAGTTTTTAAAATTTCTTGGACTCCTTGGATTTTTCCTTCCCAACTCTGTATGAACCCTGAGTAATATTAAACGCGCCTCAAACAATATTCCCCCTATGCCATTTTATAGCGGAATACTTTTATGTAACGCCGTAAATTAATAACAAATATCCTTTTAACCACTGATTGTACAGAATTTATATTTCAAAATATATTTCATAGATGCGTATCAATTTTAGTATGTTCGAAAGAGGGTAACAATTAAAATTCACTTGAAACTATTTTTTCCCATTGGGCGTAATGAAACGGTGCACTTTTTATTGCCCCTGTATTTAAACTATTCACCTGATTATCATAAAATTTGAAATGATCCGGTTGGATATTTTTATCTCTGTTGTACGTGGAACAAAAGGACGGACGGACAAACTGAACGACGATTATAAATGGTACGTATTTACATGTGTACACTCTCAAAAAAACTTCCGTCTTTTCACAGAAAATGCACTGGCAGCACTGCTGCCAGAAATTGTCTGTATATTGACGATTTTCTGTTTATTTTTTTCTCTGTCAAAAGAGGAAAAATATCCGTCACTTGAAAAAAGTTTGGAAAAAAATCAATGCGGAAGAGGCGGGGATCGAACCAAGGATCCCAGGATTACCAGACCAACGCTAATCCACGGCGCTACGGCTGCTCATGATGATTGTGCGTTAAAATAGAACCCTTCATTTCATATGGTGTGGGTTGGTGTATTTCGTTAAAAAGCTTTTAATTATGCAGTTAATCTCGGAAAGATTTCATTTTTAATGAAACTGTGGCTGGGTTTTTTTTACGTTTAGTATTAATATAGTATAAAAATGTGAATTTTAAATATATTACGTAGAATGTTAGAGAAAAAACATGGATGTTCTATTTGTGAGAATTTTTGAACGAATAAAGAAAGTAATTGTTATTTATTTTTAAATTCGAAAACATTTTTGTCTTTTAAAACTAAATTAGACATTTTAATCAATAGAATATTTTTGTTTTTCATTTTAAAAATAAATTCGAACTTATTACTAACAGACCCAATGCGCATGCGTGCTGGATATAAACGGAAACTTTTCCTCATTTTTCGACGCTCGGAATGAACTCACAGAACAAATACGTTTTCTGGGAGAACAGAAATTATTTGTGAAAAAATAACGATAACTTAGTGTATATTGACGAATTTTTCTGACAGTGTACCAATGTACCTAAAAAACTTCAAAAGAGTGTTTTTTTTATATATATGTATAATTTTGCACGATAGAAGCTTGCTTTAGTGAAAGTACTTTAGTATAAAATAGTGCTTGTGTAAAATATTTACTGTATGAATATTGAGGCAAGCTCAGAATTTTATTTATAAATTTGCTGTAACAATGTACAATGGGATAAAATGCAACAGTTTAAAATCTACATACCATTTAGTATGACGTTTAAACATTAGAAATAATGACAAAATAATGCCGGCGGTTTAAACCGGAATATTGTCTTTTTCAAGGGAAAATAAAGATTAAACTGACATAGGCACGTTATCTTGACCTATGAGAGATGGAGGTAAACGGTATGTAGATTTTAAACTGTTATGTTTTATCCCAATGTACGCCGTTATAGTAAATTTATAAATAAAATTCTGAGCTTGCCTCAATATTCATACAGTAAACCGCATTGTAATGTCCGCTCTTAACTAGTAAAATATTTATTGTTATTCATATTCACTTATATTCATATTCACAGATAGACAAAAGATAAAGGACTATGGAATTCCTTTGCTGACAATCTTTGGATTGTAGCAATCGGAGAAGCTAATAAAGATCCTGTTACAACTTTTGCAAGAATCTTACTAGCTGATGCTTGCTGACAGAACTCACCATGTTAAATAGCCGCAAATAATAATATTTAGCCTATAGTACAGTTATGCAATGGGAGAAAAATAACAGTGATAAAAAATACTTACGCCCTGTTCTCCAAGATCTTTCCAGCTCGACTGAAAAATAAGAACAACACAGTTAGAATGTTTCATTAAAAAGAATACGAAACATCATGCTCATATTTAATATTGATCAAACATCCGTCGAAATTAAATGAATACAGACAAAACAAAACCATCAAATTATAAACTTACTTTGCTTTTAAAACGCTGCCTAGATTAAAGAATATATTTATATTAACATTAATTTTTTCCATAAATCATTTCAAAATTTTCACGATTATTACAGTCTTCAAAAATATTCATCAGCGATTCAAATAAAATAACAAGAACACTAAAAGTATCTAACTGTTTACATTCAATCTCATAAAATCTGCATTCAACTTTGAAAAGTCCTTCCGGCAATGCTGGGAGGAAGAGGTAGCTTTCATATACTTATTTATATATTATTTATTTTAAATTAAGTTATATTATTCAGACATACGAAGCTCAAATTAGTGAAACCCGATTTTATAAGATTGAATGCTAGTTTTTGTCAATACTGATTATTAATAGGAATTTTTAAAAATTAGACATATTTTATTCAACCTGGTTTTATTTTAAGCGATTTAGAGCGTCGCGAAATTCCACGATATCATGAAGTGTATTAGAGGTCTACACGGGCCGGGCTCGGGCCGATTTCCGATAATGGCATTCGGGCCGGGCCGGGCTCGGGCCTTACTTCTGAAGACTCGGGCCGGGCCGGGCCTAGTCACTAATCCTTTCGGGCCGGGCCGGGCCGGGCCGGGCTGGGCTCGGGCCTTAATTTTTTTGCTGGAGTATCGGGCCGGGCCTAACTTTTTTTTTCCGTACGAAGCCGAGACTGATTCCATTTTTCCTAGTTTTCATGGACCAAAATAATCAGTTCCTATTGAATCTTCCTATATGAAAATCCTTTAATAGAATTAAACACACACACACACAAAAAAAAAAAAACATGATTATGACAGAATATTTTTTAAACTGAAAACTGAAAGTGTCTTTTAAAATGTTCATCCATGCAAAATGAATACAACAATACGGGAGAAAAAAAATATATTAAACATTTACATCAGTTAAGAAGGGAATGCATTTTTTTTTTTTTTCGTTCCAAAGTGATTTCGTCTTTGGAAATTTTACCATATAACGCTTTTTCAATTTTTTGTCTCCATTACAGGGAATATGGATTAATAATACTTGTGATAACTGAAACATTTACATACAACAAACAAAGATTCATTTAAAAGCATAAATATCGCAGCCTACGGCACTTCTGCATAAATGGAGCTTATAAACATGGAAAAAAAAGACTAATATTTTTTTTTGGTCAGAACTCTTCCATAAGATTAAAAATCAATGTACTGTAGAAATTCTCTCGAGCCGGGCCGGGTTCGGGCCGAATTTTAAATTTTTTCCTGACCGGGCCGAGCTCGGGCCGAAATTTTAACTTTCGGGCCGGGCCGGGTCGGGCCATTATTTTTTTCGTTCGGGCCGGGCCGAACTTTTAACTTTCGGGCCGGGCCGTGTCGGGCCAATATTTCTTTCGTTCGGGCCGGGCCCGGGGATTTCGGCCCGTGCAGACCTCTAAAGTGTATGCCATTTTAAAGCAACATGATGGATAAAACAAACCAATGAGCTTGGTCGAAATCTTAATTCATGTGGACATGCACTCTCATATCGAAATCGATTAATATATACGAGTGCTGTCGCGGGCAAATTGATTTTTTTTTAAATGTCACCCACATTAGAAATTCAAACTGCTATATCTCAGGCGTTTTTTAAAGATAAAGACAAGGCAAAAAATACTCCGGAATTCATTATTAAGATAAATACGTTCGAAAGAATCTTTTTTCAATTTCTATTTTTTTATTTGTACATCATTATACATTTAAAAGATTTTTGACAAACTTAAATAGCTGCCATTTTGAAACAAGATGGCGGATGAAGTTGGCTAGTGAACTCGGTCAATACATTGATATGTATTATGTACACACGGAGTTATATCCAAATCAATTTATAAATATGCGTATTGTCGCATAACAAATTTCAGACCGTTTCAAAATGTCAACCACACTGGAAATTGAAAGTGCTACAGCTCATATTCAAAATATTAGAATAATTGAGAAAAAGTAATAAGAAAAATTATTTGTCATTTATTTATTTTTTATACTAAGTAAATGCAATTAAATTTCTTATAAATTAAATCTGGAATGTTTAGATAAGATTTTAACATTTATAAAATATAAAATACAGCACAATAAATTAGGTATACAGCTTCCTTAAACACACCAGAATATTAGAATAAAATTTAGATTGGTTCAAAATATTAGAATATTTTATTTTACGCAACAATATTACCTTATGAATATGAAGTAAATGGTAGTTAATATTTTGTAGCATCCCCTTTAGCTTTCATAACAGCGTACAATCGATCTTGCATACTATATACAAGGTGTTTACAAACATTTCTATCAATATTAGCCCAAATAGACTTTATACGTGCCACTAACTCAGTTTTACTTGAAGGAGGATTTTCTTGGAGTTTTTTCGTCATTATACACCATAAGTTTTCGATGGGATTAAGATCTGGTGAATTTGGTGGCCAAGGAAGTACCTTAATGTTGCGTTGGCGGAAGCAATTCTTAGTTGACACCGAGGTATGCGGGGACGCTAAATCTTGTTGAAAGATGAAATCATCTTCAAATAAATCTTCTGATGATGCAATCATGTAATATTCTAAAATTTCTTGATATATCAGAGAGTTAACCTTTTCGTAGACGATGCATAACTTTCCAGGTCCTTCTGCACTCATACAACCCCAAACCATGACACTAGCAGAAAATTTTACGGAACGTTTAAGGCATTCTTTATCAAATGCTTCTTGCTTCATTCTCCAAACTCGAATACCTTGATTACCATATGAAACACAAAACATACTTTCATCACTAAATAATATATTTTTCCAATCTTCATTGCTCCATAAACGTCTTGATTTACACCTGTTCAATCTTATACGCTTTTGTCTTGCAGTCATGAGAGGTTTTGTTTTCGATACACGAGATTCAAATTTAAATTTATGGAGACGTCTTAATGTTGTCGATGTAGAAACTTCAACTCCTTCTTCTTTCCATTTTCGGTGCAAGAATCGCACACTTTTAAAACGGTTTTTCTTAACTATACGCTTCAGTTTCCTGTCATCTCTAGCAGATGTTTTTGGTTTTCGGCCACCATTTCGGCGATTATTTTGAAATTTTCCAATTTTTGAATATTATGTTAGTATTTTACTAACGCTCGATTGCGAACAATGTAAATAATTCGCTATAAAACATTGATTTTTACCGTGCCGATACAAATCAACCATACGAAGTTTAGTAGATTCAGGAATATCACTCACACGGCCCATTTTAAGACGAAAAAGAAACAAACTGCAAAAAAGAATACTGACTTTAAATAAAATAGTCTGAATTTAATCAATGATGCCACCAGTTAAGAATTGATAATAATTAAAGGAGAATTAATGTGAAATATTCTAATATTTTGAACCACTTGAATAAATATTCTAATATTTTGACTTTTTAAAATATTTTTTTTTTTTTTTGCAATTAATCTTTTCAAAAATGATATTAAATTTAAGATAACAAGTAAGTTTAATCAACAATAAGTTCTTAATAAAAATATCGTTTGCATATTTTCATTAAAAGACATTAAATTACCAAACGATATTTTCAATTTCTAAAAAAAAAGGTAATTATTCTAATATTTTGAATATGAGCTGTATAACTCAGCCATTTTTCAAGATATAAATGAAACAAAAAATGCCCTGGAATGTTTATATTAAGATCAAATATACACAAAAGAAAAATCTTTTCCAATATCTCACATTTTTGTACCTAATTTTAAATTTTAAATAAAATTAAATGTTCGCCATTTTGAAACAAGATGGCGTATGACGCTGGCTAACGAACACGGTCGAGATATTTGTATGTACTACGTACATACCAAGTTTCATTCAAATCTGTTGATAAATACGTTAGTTATAGCATGACAAAAACCAGATCGTTTCAAAATGTCAGCCATAAGAAAAATTCAAAGTGCTATAACTCAATCATTTTTCAAGATAAGACAAAATAAAAGGTGTTCTGGAATCGTTGTTTAAAGTTCTAACACATAAAAGAAAAATATTTTTCAACTTTTAATTTCTTCGCATATAATTTAAAATTTTATTTAAAAAAAAATTTAAATGGCCGCCATTTTGGAACAAGATGGCGGATGATGCTGTCTAACGAACTCGGTCGAGACATTTATATTTACTATGTGCATACCAAGTTTCATTCAAATCGGTTCATAAATACGATTGTTATCGCATGACAAAAATCATACATACATTATATATATATATATATATACCGGGTGTCCCAAAAATAACTTATGGATTTTAAAATTCAATAACTTGCAAACGATGACAGCTATTTAAAAAATTTTTGCAGGAGGGTTATGTATAATGTCAGGAGTTTTTTACCGTAATTTTTTATTTTAGTTCGAATTTCAAACAATAGGCGGCGCTGACGGCGATTGAAGCCAGGTGATCAGTGCTGAGTGAGGCGTTGACCTGGCCTTCAATCGCCGTCAGCGCCACCTATTGTTTAAAATACGAACTAAAATAAAAAATTACGATAAAAAAACTCCTGACATTATGCATAACCCTCCTGCAAAAAATTTTTAAATAGCTGTCACCGTTTGCAAGTTATTGAATTTTAAAATCCATCAGTCATTTTTGGGGCACCCGGTATATGGTTATACATATACAGGGTGAGTCATAAATGTTGAAACAGTAGGCTATCTCCATACTTCCAATTGCAAAGTTTCATAAAAAAAAGTGAATTTTTTGATAAGATAAGTTGCAACTCCACGGGGGGTCTATTTTAAAAAATACGAAAATTAAATTTTTATACGGCCCCCAGAGGATAAAACATCCAAGAAATTAGAAAATTTTTCCTTATTCATTCCTGAACTGAACAAAAAAAATTTCATCTTGATATCTTCAAAACTCAGAGAGTTATGACAATTTTAATAAATCGTAAGGTTTCAAGGGATCAGACACAAATTGAAATGCGTGTAATTGAAGAAACAATGTTGCTGTAATGGGTTCAGGAAACATTTATTTTATTTATTTATTTATAAAGTTGGAATTTTGAATGCTTTGTGATGGTTAACCATATAATTTGTAAGCATTATCACATCATAAGACTTCTTAATATTTTTTTTTTTCAAAAAAAATAAAATAAAAATTGAGTAAATTAAAATTGTTATAACTCAAAACATTATTTGTCGCGTTGAATTTTTTTCTTTTGATTAAACGAATATGTCTAATTTTCAATTTTAATTTTGCATTTTAAATAATATTTTTTAAAAAAAAATAAAAGTATTTAAAATAACAATATTAAAAAAAAGTATTTTTTGTAAACAAATCATATTTTTAAAAGTAAATTTTCTGAGCTGAAAAGTTACCGTAACCGACGGTTATTAACGTATGTCAGTTTAAAAATGAGAAATACTGAAATAAAAACATTTGATGCAGTAAAGTGCATTTAGTTTTAAGATGGGCTCCTAACGTTTAAATGCTGTATAGTTTCGATTTCAGATTTTCTTTAAGTTTTGCTATTTTCACCTTTAATTACTGTTTAAATGCGTCAGTTGATTTAAACTTTATTTTTTTATCACGTCGATTTCAAATTTTTTCAGTGTGCTGTGACTCACAGACAGACATTTCATAAAAACATGTTTTTCGGTATCTCTGAGCCCTAAAACGTGTGAATCCATCGAAAACCGGAATTCAAAATTTTCATGAATCCAATACTTTCTTCTTGTAAAAATAGAAGAAAGCAAAAATAATTTTAAAATCTTCATAAATTTTGAAACTGAATACAGTAAAACCTCTAAATAACGGACACCTCAGGAACGCAGAAATTGTCCGCTATTCGGAGGTGTCTTCTATTGGGAAAATCAAAGATATTCAAAAAGTGCTAAGAAACGTTTAACATTTTATCAATTAATTTTATGTGTCCTAAAACCTCTTTTATATGATTAATCAGAAATTAAAATTATTTTTTAAGCAATGGGCCTAAATAAAACTGTACACACCTTTACCCATTGTTCATTACATACTTGTGAAAAAACCCTGTTACAAAAGTTAACTTTTGCTTGCGATTACATGTTCAAAGTGACATTACAGGACATTAATAGAGGTCCGGTCGGGGAAGGGATTGCACTTTTTGGTTGCTAAAAGCATAAAATCTTAATTTTCGGAGGGGACATTTCAATGCTCTGGAGGATGTCCCTTCTTGGCAACCCCTTCAATTCAACTCTGAACGTGGAGGGGGGGGGGGATTTTCCCCAGCTCATTTATCACAAAGTTCCCTGATAAATTTAGAGGCCTTTTTACTTTTTTTCCTTTTTTTGTCCTTAAAAAATACCTTTTCATCCTTTATCGCCTTAAATAGTGTCCACTATTCGGAAGTTTCGTTATTCAGAGGTTAAACATACACAAATTTAGGTTTTGAAAATGGGGATTGGAAAATAGTCCGTTAAACAGAGGTGTCTGCTATTCGGGAGTGTCCGTTATAGCGGTTTAACTGTAATATAAAGTAGATTTTTTAAAATATTGCTATGTAATTTATTAAAATATATTTATTGATTCTGCTAATAGAAGAGTCATTTTCGCTATTCCTATATTTACTAAACTTATTGCCTGCGCCAATAAGTTTTTAAGACACTTTTAATGAGAGTTTAATTAATATCACTTAATTTGATAACACTTTTAATAAGTGTTTAATAAGACGGTCCGTTCAATGAGTCTTGCTAGTTACGAAGTTGGTGGCAAGGTCGAAATATTGCAGACATCTAGCATAATTTCATCGAAGTTTAAAGCAAAAAGCTTTTATTTTATATCTAAAAGTTTAAGTGTTGTCTTGGATCGATATTTAACAATACGTAAATTTATGGTCGATCCCTTAATTGTACTTCAAATGAACTGATTTTGCTGCACTCAGAGGCATGCTTAAGTGGTGTAAGTCAGGAATTTTGGAAAATTTTGGATATTAATATCTTTCGGGGATTTGCAGATATCGAGATGAAATTTTTTTTGTTCAATTCAGGAAGGGATAAAGAATTGTTTTTCTAATTGGAAGTTTTATCCTCTGGGGGCCGTATAAAAATTTGATTTTCGTATTTTTTAAAATAGACCCCCCCTTCATGGAGTTGCAACTTATCTTATCAAAAAATTCATCTTTTTTATGAGTTTTTGCAATTGGAAGTATGGGTCTAGGGGCAATATTTAAGGAGATAGCCTATTGTTTCGATATTTATGACTCACCCTGTATATACATATATATATATATATATATATATATATATATATATATATATATATATATATATATATATATATATATATATATATATATATATATATATATGTCAACATTTGAACGGAGGGTGGTTTTGGGGTCTGGGGGTCATGATCGGTGAAAATATACCAAAATTTTCTGAAAGTGCTTTCTTCCGGACGCACAGTGGGGCAAAAACCGTTTTACGGCAAAGTTACGATTTAGGGAATTTCGATTGTCTAGTTGGCTAGAATAATATTTGGAGAGTCAGAATCTGTATTTAAAAAAAGATTTTTGTTTTGCCCTTATAAGCATTATCATTTTAAAAATGATGCTTGAAGGAGTATCACTTAGAGCGAACAAAAACAGCAAAACAACAGTTCCTCTAAACGCGTGCTATATTTTATAATATTATCCGATTTTAATGATTTGAAATGGATTCACACTATGATAGTATGTACTTTATTTGCATGTATTACAAAATTTATATTAAGCACGTAAAATTTAATAAATTCATTGTCATTTTTAATAAAAAATTTTAGAAAAAAATTTATTTTTTTGCTTTTAAACATCAAAAAGTTTAAATGTTCCACAGTGTTCCGCAACTAAATTTAATGGAAATAATAACTTGGGCTATTGTCCAGTGATTCATAAAAAACCAGCTGCCTAAAACTGCCTTTCTGCATTTCACGCATATTTTAGTAACCGCAAGTAAAAATGCCACTTTTTCGCACCCTCAAAAATTTTGAAATTGACTACTTTTTACATAATTTAGCTGATAAATATTTTTCAAAATTTTGAATTATTCAATTTTATAATAGTTTATTTCCTATTATATAGTAAATAAGTACTATACTCATAAGATTAGATTAATTTGATAAGTAAGCTTAGTAATGAAAAAATGAAAACTATGAAAAATCTATTACTGATCCGGTAGAATAACATTTTCTTATCTTTATAGGTAGTAATTTTGTTTGTTCTATTATAATTAGAAGAATTTTTTTTGTCAATGGCTATATTTGCTAGATCAAACTACTGAGCGTATTTCATTAATGCGAGTAAAAATCATTATGAATATCACTTTCGCTTATGTTAGTAATTTGGATTTGATTTGCAAGTGAGGATGTGATGGCACATCTATTCTGAGTACATTTAAACAAATATTTACCTATGAAGATGGCAGGAAGTCTAATATATTTTTCTTTTCTTCCGTGCTACTAGAATACATAAATATTGCGAATAATTCATGAATCGTCAATTTGAAAATATCGAGATCTTCATTTTACTGATTTTATCGGGCCAATCAAGATCCATTTTTCTTTTTCAAGAAATACGGAAGCAACTGTCAAAGAATGGGATTGCATTAAATACTAGCAGAATCAACTTATTTCGTTTAATACAATCATTGATATAGAAGAAAAAGTCATTAAAAACGAATTAGTGTAATACTCAACGTTGCTACTTATGTGAGACAGCATCAAAACAGCATCTTACCGCTCTGACATTTTTTTTATTAAAAGTGGATTGAGATAATTTAGAATTCAGAATATCTAAGTTACATGCAAAGATGTTTAGAGAGGCTTTACACCTGGCACACAACTGGATAGAAAAAATGAAAAGCTCGTACTCCGCATGAAAAGGAGAACACTGAAATTGCAAAATAAAATATGCAAAAAATATTTCGTTTACAATCAAGACTTCTCGTCGAAAAACTAAATCCCAGAATTGAAATCCCAGAATTGGAAGCACAAATGATGGAAATACAATTCAAAGATTCTTTGAAAACGCAACTATTTGTTACTAAACGAGCATATACGAAGATTTGATTAAACGCTTCTATGCCATTAGTAATTTCGTGTAGCCATGTTATTTATTTGATAAACTTCGAAAATTTTCCCTTACAAATAGCTCGTAGATTTGAGCAGCACCTCTGGTTCTATATGCTTACACAAAGTACACTTTCAGTACACAAACTACTTATTAATGACAACGAAATAACATTATCTTCATTACTGCCAATTTGTCAAATGCCATAAGATACTCAAGAATCATGCAACAAACTGATCAAAAGGCATCGAGAAGATTTATCGCAAAGATGCAGTAGCGAGAAAAAAAGCTATTTTTACGTCTTTTAATGTCATCAGATTCTTTCCTTTCCAATTTAGGTAAATTATCGTAGAAGAAATTAAAATCATTGATCCTAAGAGTCACAAGATCTTCCAATACCGCCAACAAGTTCTGCTAACTATTTCGACACCTTGACCTCTGAAGAATCTTTTTATTATACTACAGTTGATTCTAAAGGTTAATTTCTGGAATATATTTTCGTTTTTATTTTAATAATATAAAAATTAAATAGTCTAATGTTTTACTTTCCATTAACATACTTAAATTTCGTTTAAATATGTCTTGGTTTTTTGAAAATTCCCTTTTAAGTTTACCTCGAAATTTTAAATTTTATTTAAATCTTATTGTTTTTACTCTTAATCTGTAATTTTATTTATTTATTTATTTTTAAAATTTAACTTTTGAATCCTAATTAGCATCCTGAAAAGTTTACGAAATTGCATATAAATTGAATAACTTTCGAGACATTTTAATTTTTATTCGGCCATATTGTATCCGCCATTTTTTTTTATTTTAATTTTGTATTTTTACTTAGCATCTTCAAAAACACCTGTATACGAATTTTCGTACAATTTGATTAACATTTTCATATTTTGGCCAGCTTTTCGGGATTTTGCCCCACTGTGGGACGGCTGCAATAGGTAGCTTTTTATTTTTTGTAATGAAAGTAACCTAAAAATACTGATCTTTATGCGTTTATTTTTAAGATATTTTATTTTCTGCTATTTTAAATTTCTATATCTGATTCGTAAATGAATATACAAACAAACCTAATATACCTAACCTCATATACATCAAATATCATTTATAATAAAGTATTTTGTTAAAATATATTAATGTAAATCCTTTTCAAACGTTTGTTTCACTAACAAGGAACGTCTCCATTGGGGGAATACTCAGAATTTTTTGAAAAAATACGAATTAAACTACTCATATAGGTAATAAAGGATCAGTGAAAATTAGCGGCGGAATTACATTATTAGATATGTAAAAAAATAAAATAGTTTGGAATAATTGGCGTGAAAAGCTGAAAGCGACGCGGGATTTGGCGAGCAGTGCATTTTCTCGCCAAAAGCAGACGATTTTAATGAATCTGAAAATTGATTTTAATTGACTTCACTGTTAAAAATCTGCAGCATTTACTGCAACGTCACTCCACTACTTTTATGGAATATCTCTCGTCTGACCAATGAGAATGCTCCATAGCACGGTGAATTGACCGTTTTCTATAAAAGCGATGGAGTGACGCTGCAGAAAATGGTACAGATTTTTACAATTGCTGTACCTTGTGCAACACTGCTAAAAATCTGCTGCATTTTGTTGCAACGCACCCCACCGCTTGTATATAATATCTCTATTCCAACCAATGAGTAAGCTCTATTTCAAGACCAAGTAACCGTTTTCTATACAACCAAGGGATTGCGTTGCAACAAAATGCAGCAGATTTTTAACAATGTATTTTTCAATTTGGAACCATTTTAAATCAATTTAAATTGTGTTTTAAATGATAAAATATATTAATTTCATTTTGTTATAAGTAATAAACGGATATGACAAAATTACACTTAAAGTAAAGTAAAAATGCAAAACTAAACTTATTTAAATAAATTGAACATAGAAAGTTTTTTCTTTAAAAAGTATTCGAAGCGTAAAAGCGTATTTTTCAAAATTTCGTTTTTTCGCCAACCGGAGATAAATCGCCAAATAAATGAAATTTTTATTATTTTTTTACGGACGTTATAAGGAGGTTCCGCCGAAATTTTTTTTATAAACATATATAACTATATGAGAAGAACATTCTGAATTTTTTTCAGATTTTTCTGAGTATGCCCGTATGGAGACCTTCCTTGTAAGTCACATTCACCATTTTTACGATTTTAGAAATATTTAGAAATAGCTTTCTATCTAATCAAGCCACGAATAAACTAAAAACACCAAGTCATATTGACGTTCATTTCCAATTCGTGACTTTCATTTGATTCATTGCAAAAAGTTCATTTCTAAATGTAGGGCGAAAACGATTTTGAATGGGGATTGGGCTTTGAGACACTATCGTCTAAACAAAATCTAGCGATGTATCCAGATAATATCGAGGCCAGATGTTGACAAGAAATTGCATTGTTATTATTATAAGTCAATTGATCGGCAAGACATTCTATGCATGTAATCAAACGTAAGGCATTTTGTCAAATAAAATAGAACGAGATTTGGACATTTTAAAAATTGCATGCATACTTTGAACGGCCCATTTACCTAAGATTGGCGAGGAAAGGGGGGGAGGGGGAGGGATTAGAACAGACGAACTTTGAAAAAACATAATAAACTAACAACCCAAATAACTGAGCTTCTAAACAATAATATAGTGTTTAACTTAGTGTTGAATTCATGGGTGGCCCGCGGGGAACATGCACTCTTTGAAACTATAAAAAGTGCCAAGAGCATGTAACTAGGTGGAAAGAGGGGTAGTAACAGAAAAAAACGAGGAGATAAAAGCTTTATAATGATATATTACATGAGATGGTATGGAAGAAACAAAAAAAATGCCCCCACCCATGGGGTCAAAGTAAATCTCAAGATTTACAGATGGGCGACCCCGGCCCAAATGCATCTTTTGTTGAGGTTTCAAAATAGGGATTTATAACAAAATAAAACGAGGATTAGACTTTTTTTAAATCGCAGTCATAATTTGAACGATCCTGTAAGTTAAGAAGGGGGGGGGGGTTAGGACGGGCGAACATGAAAAAAAAATTGTGGCACTCCGAGAGTGCCGACAGAAGTGAAAGCTTGAATAATTTCGTGTGTATTTTTTGAATCGTTAGGATATATAATTTTGAATCGTCTGGAAATACTTTTAAATGAATAAAAAAAGGTTCTATAATATTAAAAAACATATCAATATCTAAAAAAAAACCGCGCGATACCATTATATATTGTAGTCAACTCTCTATAACTACTTTCTTACATTTTAAAGCGCGATAAAAAAAAACACCAACCAAAATTAGACCATACTGTCGATACCTTAATCCTTATCCAAATAAATCATTTTGTATTCATGCCTGTTACAATATCTGTAGATTACTTTTTGAATTATTCAAATCGGACATTCCATTCAAAAGATATTACGAATTTAAAGATGATCTAAAGAAATAATAGCGCTGCTGAGCACTCGGTGGCCAATAAGCTTAGCGATTACGTGTGTAATCAAAACATTGCGGGTTCGAACCCCAGTTTCGCTGAAATGTATCAATGTTTTTTTTTTTTTTTTTTTTTTTTTTTTTTTTTTTCGAAGAAGTTTAAAAAATTAAAATTTTAAGCCATTATGGGTCCGTAACGTGACCTAAAATGATGGGAGAAAATTTCTTATGTTATATTTGGAAATGTATGAAGGATAAGCTTTCAATAGACATATTGTATCAAGAAATGAGAAAAACCCCCTCTGCCCCCCAAAAAATGGTCCTATAGGGAAAACCGGGAAACTGGAATAGCAAAAAGGACGGGCGAGAAATAGTTAGCTATACTGTAATTTTTCTCCCCACTGTAACTCCTATAGAAGCAAAGATATAGTCTTTTAATGATTGAAATAAAGTGAAGAAATAAGCAAAATTAGGTGAGTGATCGACAGGGGGGTGGGGGGTCCACAGCTCTGGAAAAGCCATGTAGCTTAAACTTTTAAGTTAAAAATGGTAGAGAATAAAATGAGCAAAATTTTAAGGTGTATATTGGGGGAGGGTGCAAGCCCCCCTCAACATTTTTTTTTTCTTTTGAAGAAACAAAAAAATATGCCCCACGGCGGGGCGCAGATAAACCCCGAACGGGCGGAAGGGCAATCCCTTATTTATCGTTTGTCAAGGATTTAAAATGTGGATCTAAATTACAATAGACCGAGAATTGGACATTTTAAAAACTGTATGCATATTTCGAACGACCCTGCAAGTTAAAACTGACGCGGAAGGGGGGGGGGGATTAGAAGAGACGAGCGTGAAAAATAAAACATAATAAACTAATACTTCAAATAACTGGACTTCTAAACAAAAAATATAACGATTTAACCTAATCAAAATAATGGGGTGGCCCACAAGGTGTACCCTCTCCCCAGAAGTTATAAGATTTTATGCTTTTTAATGCACAAATTGCGATTGCCCCTCTCTTACAAAGGTGTAAAACATGCTTTCCTCCGGAGTCGCGGAAAACTACCTGCATTCAACGCTGATTTAGCCTAGAAAAAAAAAATACAATTTTATTGGCATTTAAGAATCTTCCAAAATGCGCTTTCAATTTTTGTAAATGAAATGGATTCCAAAGATCGACATCGAATCTAAAGATCCGAATCGAATCTAAAGATGGACATCGAATCTAAATATCGAAATCGAATCTAAAGATCGACATCGAATCTAAAGATCGAAATCAAATCTAAAGATCGACATCAAATCTAAAGGTCGAAATCGAATCTAAAGATCGAAATCGAATGTAAAGACCGATCTTACGGGCAGAATCGATTTTACATTTTTACTTTCTTTTGTAACTTTACAAGAAGAGAGAGTTAGATTCGTGAAAAATTTCGACTTCCCGTTTTCGATGGATTTATATATTTTAGAAGGTCATTAACACGATTTCATGGTTTTTAAGAAATATCTGTTTATGTGTGTGTCTGTCACTCTGTGAGTCTGTATATGACAAAAATTTCTGACCGTTCTATCTCAAGAACAAACGTGCGGAATTCCACAAAACTTTAGATTTAGTTTGACCTTGATATAAACTGAATCTAATTAATTTTTGGTGTATATCGCCTAACAGGTGGTGCTGTTATGTTGCATTTTTTACGATTTGCGCAATAGCTATATCTGAATAACGAATGCACGGGTTTTCATGAAATTTCAGATTCAGTTAGTCCTTGACATGAATTGATGTTTTTTTACATTTTGAAGTATATCGCTTCTCAGATGGCGTTGCTATGCACAATTTTTCACAATTTTCACTCTGCGCCATGTGAAAGGGGGATCGAAAGGAGGCGGTTGTCCCGAGCGCGGAAATTTAGGGGGCGCCAAATTTTTACTACTAACATCACTTCTAGCCTATCACAAGAAAAATTTAATAGGGGGGGGGTCTATTGGAACTTTGAACCGGGCGCAGTTCTCTTTTCGCACGCCCCTGCTTCCATTTTAGCTTTATCTCAAGAACTTATGCAAGGACTTTCATAAAAATTTAGATTCAATTAGTCCTTGATATTATTTTATGCTAATTACATTTTGGTGGAAAACGCTTAGAGATATGGCGCTGCTATACTGCATTATTCATGATTAACGCAATAGCGCTAACTCAAGAACGAATATTCATAAAAATTCAGATTCAGTAAATCCCTGACATAGATTAGTGGTGTTTAGTTCTTGGTGTAAATTGCCCTACAGATGGCGTTGGTATGCTGCATTTTTAATGATTTCGCAATTGATGTATCTCGCGCTTTTATGGATTTTCATCAAAATTCAGATTCAGCTGGTACCTGATAAAAATTTATCCTGATCAATTTTTGGTGTACATCACTCAACAAAAAACGCTATTTTGCAGGGGGTGGGGGGTCTGAGATTTCTTTAATTCTTCTATCTTAGAAACTAATACACTGAAATTTTGAAATTGGCACATCCGACTGTTTTATCTTCGACTTTTGAAGAAAAATGAAAATTATATTACCTTCAGAGAAATCGATTAAAAATTTAAAGTATCGATTAAATCGAGTTGACCGTAGTATCGATTAAATCGATTTAAAAAATCGAAATCGCCCATCACTAACTTGCAGTCGTTAAGATATTGAAAATGGCACAAAAATCGGTATTGCTCCTCCCCTTTCGACAATTTTTTCTTTCAAATTCAGAGTGGACCAACTAGCCATAGCAAAACACCTACGCAAAAAATTTGGTTCAATTCGATGCATAATTTCATACTTTTTAATCGGTAAAATATTGAAAATGGCACAGAAATCGCTATTGCAGCGCCCTTTTTGCACGGATATTTTTTTCAAATTTAGGGAGGACCAACTAGCCATACATTTACACAAAAAATTTGGTTCAATTCGTTGCATAAGTTCATACACTTTTATTCAGTACGTTATTGAAAATGGCACAAAAATCGTTATTGCAGCGCTCCCTTCCAGCGGAATATTTCAAAGCTGAAGGAGAACCTGCTTGCCACAGCCAAAAACGTTCATAAAAAATTTGATTCATTTCTATGCATATCTTGATATACTTTTTGATGGTAGAATAGAGACATATGCACACACGCACGGACACACACAGACAGACATTTTATAAAACCATGTTTTTTTAGAATCTCTGACCCCTAAAATGTGTAAATCCGTCAAAAACCGGAAATCGAAAAAAAAAATAAATACAAAAGTTTCTTCTATTGAAGGTAGAAGAAAGTAAAATGTCAATTTGTAGAGAATCCCTTATCATTCAGCTGTTTTCAGAGGGCAAAGTAAAAACAGCTAACACAATAATTATATCTTTTTGAATTTTCACGATATTTGAATGGATTTCTTTTATGAGTTACTCCATAGAATTGACTATTAAAAGAGGTAAAAAAGTCGCTTTTATCTTTTGCGCATGCGCAGATAAAAATTATTTTATACAACTACTCATCTTTCATAAAATATTCAATATACATATATTCCAATTGCGTTTAATTTTTTTCAACTACATTTTGCCAATTTTTCTGAAATTCGCGGTAAATTTCGTCAAAAACCTTACACGATATAAACAAAAAAATTAGAATTTTTTTTAATTTTTCCAAAAAATCCGCTATTTCACCATAAAAATACATGCTATTCTTACAAAAATCAGTGCACATAATGTATAGTATTCACATACTTGTATTCTGCAGCGACAAAGCGTTTCGTGCACTTTCATGTACAGGGTGCTCCCAAATACGTATATATATGCAGAGTTTCCCCCAAGTTTAAAAAGGGGTAGGGTGCTACTGTTCTGAAAAGGGCACTTTTTACTTAACCATCATACTAGTATAGGTTAAGTCTTGCAATCGTTTTGAAAATTGAATTTTTTTTTTTTTTTTTTGACGGATTTACACTTTTAAACTCGAGATTTCGAAAAACATTTTTAGAAAAAAAAATTCCCTTCCTTCTGTCTGTCTGTCTGTAAAGGCTCTATCTCCCGAACAAATTGAGATAGAGACTTAAAATTTTGTATGTACATAGTACGTAAGAATGGGACGAAGCTTATTTAATATCAGTAACCTCGATTATCCGAAACTGTCTTTTTCGGAATCTCGAAAAATTCGTTCTGATGAAAGGTATATAAAAATTTTCGAATTTTTTATTTAAGGAGTGGAAATAAAAGGCAATAAAATAACACAAATTTTGCATGAAGAACGAAGTCGATCGGATTTTTAGTTGCCGAGATATGTGTAATAATGTTTTCCACATTCTTCGATTTTTCAAGACTGCATTTCATTCAAATTTTAATTCAAAGGTATATTTTAGTTGGAAATGAGACGCTTAATTCGAAGCAGTAAAATGTTAGTTGATAAGATTATTATTTGTGGAGTTATAAGGATGTTTATTTTTTGCAATTCAGTACTACTTGAGTAGTTTGGCGTGTTGTATAATTTGTCGAAATAGATTCATCAGCAACTCATTAATAGAGCATTACTATGCATAATAAACTAATTAAATACACGGTTAAAATTTATTATGGTTTTGTTATGTTTGTAATGTTTAATATATGCATATAAATGATGGGTAAGTATTACGGTGGCACCAAACTACTAATTTGATTTTTAAAGGCACTTTTATAGAGTTGAATCTAGAATCTTAAAAAACTGCTAATTTTGTCACGTGTAAACACGAAAAAATACACATTTCAAAAAAGGGGCGCGCGAAAAAAAAAAAAAAGCACATAGTTCGTAACGAAAGTAGAAACGCTCCCTCTTTTTTCCCACCTCCGTTGTAACCTTTCAGAAAATTTCCTGTTTTTTTTTTTTTTTTTTTTTTTTTTTTTTTTTTTTTTTTTTTTTTGGAGGGGGCTAAGGATTTTTATTGTGATTCTGTCGGATTTTTTTTTGGCAAAAATTAGAAAAAATAAGGTAGTCATTTCTGAAAATTAAAAAAATTTGGTCTTAACTCTAAAAATTTTACGTAAAATATATCGCACATTTTGACAAATAATCGGAAAAAATCATTTTCGTAAATTAGTGGGAAAAGATCGCAAATTTCATTATAGGATTGCGGGGAAAACGCGAATTTTGACAGAGGATCATGAATGCAAATTTCGCTCAGGAATCGAAAACAAAAATCGACAAAAAATCTTGAAAAAAGGGACATTTCACCAAGAAATAGCAAAATACGACAAATTTCGTCAAAAGATCGCGAAAAAATGCGTTTTTTTCGAGGCCCTGCGATGAAATTGTGCTTTGATGAAATTCGCGTTTCTTCAGCGGCCCTTTAAAAAAAAACGTATTTTTTCTGCGGTCACTTGACAATATTTGTTTTTGTCGGCAAACACAACAAAATTCACGTTTTTTCCACAGCCCTTTGACGAAATTCGCGTCCTTTCGATGTTTCCTGTACGAAACTAGAAGTTTTTCAGATTCTTATTTGCATCGTTTTTGTGACTCTTTGATAAAATTCGCATTTTCCTTAGTACTTTGACAAAAATCACGCTTTTGACAGCTACATTTTGGTGCAATTAACACTTGCTTCCGCGATCCTCTGTTGAGATTACCTTCTTCGTTGAGATTTATAAACTTTTTCCTGCGAATCTTTAACGAAATTTATTGATGGAATACGCATTTTTTCCGCAAACGATTGACGAAATTTTTCGGCGACCATTTGTTGAAATTCGCGATACTTTTTACACCTGAATTTTTTGATTGATGACCTTTTTTTCTCTTGTCTTGAATTTTTGGAAATTATGGAACAGAATCATCCTTGGTTAGGAAAACAAAATTATTTTTCTTAAATTTTCAATATTTTTTTAAGCTTTTTTAATAATTCATATTTTTAGACACAAAAATGAAATGCAATAATTATTGTTTTAATAATACTATATGAATAAATAAAACCGATATATTTTTTTAAACTATTAAGAGAAATTTTCTTTACTTTTTTAAAAATAGCTGTGCAAGATTCAAATTCAATTATGAAACAATGCTTTTTTGAGTCTGACAATAACGCATTTCTTTTAAAAAGGGTCAAGACGAACTTATTGAAAAAGACTTTTTTTAAGAATACTTTTGTCGAATAAACGGTTCTTTTTGTTTAATGAACACATGCTTTTAGGAGTCACATTTAGAATGATTTGGGCAGTGAAAAACGGATTGTGAACAGAATTGTGCTGGGGAGCGCCAAATGTATACTACAAACGTCCTTTTTGGGAGTCACAAGAAAAAGTTAGGAGAGGGAGGGGGACGTCGAATTCTAACTATGCCCTGTGTGCAATTTGTCTTCACACGAAAAAGATTGTGAATCAAGAAATCCGCTTTTGGAGCAATAAAAACACAATTTTGAAGCAGGAAAATAAGTTCATAGAACAGAAACTTTCACTTCTGGCAATTATTTCACGAATCGTTTGGCAAAACTTTCCATTTTATCGCGATTTTTGGACAAAATTTGTCGTTTATTTACGATTTTTTGAGGAAATCTGCCGCTTTTTCGGGATTTTGTGACGAAATTAGCCATTTTTTTCCGCGCTTCTTACCGGAAATTAGTCGTTATTTCGCGAGCTTTTAACGAAATTTACCGTTTTTTCGCGATTTCTTGCGACTTGCTATTGCTGAGATTATTTGCTTGAATTGCTGAGCTATTGACAGCTAATGAGAGCTATTTTTTGCGTTCTGTCACCATATTTTTGGTAATTTACGCGCTATGGTGCGACCGCATCATCGGTGAGGGGCTGCGTTTTTTTAAATAGAGGGAAGAGGAAGAGGGGGAAGAGGGAAGCCATTTTTTGACTAAAGGATAGGAGGGGCGGAGTGCCCCTCTGAAACACTCTGGAGGAAACTCTGTATGTATTACGCTAACGTATGTGGCACAAAAATCACGGTTATTTGTTAATTGTTTAACCCTTTCCAGCGCACTACTCTTTAAAGTTGGAATTTAAAGAAAAAAAATTAGGCAATCTATTTAGGTCTAGAGGAGTACACAGGTATTTTTTTTGTAAAGATTGCACTAACCATTTTAATTATACAGCTGTTGCCGAAGTGGTAATCTCCCATAAGTAAAGCATTGATAAGCTCAGTGAGAAGAGCATTGCTGTGAAGCGCGTGTTACAGTAAAACATTTTACCTATTATTTAAAAACAGTAGAGTTTGATCTCTGTGGTGCTGCCATCTAGAACTCATAAGAAAGATTTAAAGTAGCCATTAGAGTAGTTTTTGAAATATTCACGGAGTTTTTGTGTCTCTAAACAGGGGTAACTTTAGGTGTTGCCGACCCGGCTACACTGCGCGTTAATAGGGGTTAATGGCAACGCCCAAATAAAACGCATCTTGCCAGTTATTGTGTAAAAATCCTTTGGCATGATATAGTCCGAGGTAAAGTAAGTTTATTCACATTTTGTTCTTTCGCTGCAGTTATGGAGCTTCAAAAAATCGTTATCTTATTTTTCTTTCCTATTCATTTTTATTCTTTTGTCTTAAAAAGTAAATTAAAAATCATGAATTTTAAACATTTCAGTTCCAAATTGAAGTTATGTATTACACATAAAATACAAAAAAAGTCACTGTACAATACTTGGCGAGCCAGGTTAGCACAAAAATACCGAGTTCTTGATTTATCAGCACAGATGTCACATGCACTCCACATTGTCGCAATTTTTTTCTGGCGCCAATTAGGCGAAAAAATCATTTTCAGTACCAGTTACATATATATTAACTGTTTTGTATTATTTTAAAAAGGAAATAAACAAAAAGTTTAGTTAATAATTTTAGAACAAAGTTATTTTTATCATTTTAAAATAGTAAATTAAAGTAAATAAACAGTGCATTTTGTTGCAATAGCGCCAATGTGGTGCGCATATGACATCTGTGCCCAATTCTTTAGCAGAACCATCTAATTTGGTAAAAAAAATGAGCAATTCAAATAAGTTATGAAGAAAAACAGTATGATTTCATGCTTAGTATACATTCAAAAGGAAGACCAAACTGGTCGCCAAAGATATCTACGAATAGGTTTGATAACGAAGCGTCCTTTGGACATAGGTTTGTTAATAAACAAGTGCGCTCCTGCAGGTAAAAGGAGGCACTAACATACATTTTACAGGGTGTTCGCAGCTTGCCTTCTATTTGGTGAAGCAAATAGCAGCGAGCCACGTAGCAAGCTATTATATATATAAAACCCCTCTGTGTATAAAAATTCCGGGGTCAACCTATCCACGAGAAAAAGAAACTCATTCACCAATGAAAACGTTTCATAGTCGTAATAGAGCATTCTCATTGTTAAGATTTACAGTAGGAGCTGTAAACGACGTCACTATATTTTACTTCGCTTTGAAATCTTTCCACGATTTCAAAAAGTACACTGTTAAAAATTTGACCCATTTGCTGTAGCGGCACTCCACAGCTTTTATAGAATATCTCTTTTATGACCAATGAGAATGCTCCAGAATACAGTAAAGTAACCGTTTTCTATAAAAGCGGTGGAATGACGCTGTAGCAAATGAGTCAAATTTTTTACAGTGTATATTTATACTGCTGTTTGTAAAAAATGCAACACCATGAAGGAGTCATCAGAATTAAATTAAATTTAATACACAAACGACTTGTATTGGTACAAATAAATGTATACATTTTCAAAGCAATAAAACAATATTAAGTGCCCGAAATTAGTATTTGGTATGGCCACCACGCGCTGCAATAAGTGTTTCTATACGACGTGGCATGGAGTCAAACAGATGTTGAATGTCTGCTTGTGGAAGAGCAACCCAAAGTTCGTCTTTTGAAACTGTAGGACGCGGATCACGAGCGAGACGCCGACCAACCATATCCCACACATGTTCAATAGGCGACATATCCGGCGAATAAGCAGGCCAAGGAAGAAGTTGGATATGTTGGGCTGAAAAGAAGTCTCGAAAAATCCGTGCAACATGTGGGCGTGCATTATCCTGTTGAAACACAGCTCCAGGGATGCCTTGAAGGAAGGGAACGACTTCGGGCTCCAGCACTTCACGGACGTACCTGTTGCTATTCAGATTACCATCAATTCGTAGCAGCTGAGATCGTCTATGATACGAAATCGCACCCCAGACCATAACTCCAGGTGTTCGGCCACTATGACGTTCGACAACGCACTCTGGAAGGCAACGTTCACCGGCATAGCGTCTAACACGTATGCGGCCATCATGGTTCCACAAATTAAAGCGTGATTCATCAGAAAAGACAACTTGTTGCCAATCAGCCCGCCAGGCTCTGTGTTCATCAGCCCATTGCAGACGCAGCCGTCGATGATTTGCCGTGAGGGGGGTCCTGTATAATGGAATCCTTGCACACAATCCACGGTGCAGCAGACGTCGACGAATTGACGAAGCTGACATTAATACACCTGTAGCAGTAGACCAACGTGCTGCCAACTGCCTGGAGGAAGCTGTACGGTCAGTCACCGCCATGCGGACCAGGTGTCTATCATCGCGCGCTGACGTCACCTTGCGTCGTCCACTCCCAGTTTTTCGAGTTGTCCGGTTCTCTTCGGTCCACTGCTTCCAAACTCGCATCACTGTGGAACTGTTCCGCTGCACACGAGCTGCTATTTCGCGATAGGAAAATCCTTCTTCACGCAGGCCGATAATTCTCCCCCTTTCAAACTCCGTAAGTTGTTGAAATTGGACCCTATTTCGTCGTGGAGGCATACTAAACGTTCGCCACTAACAAATAACCATGCACTATTTTCAACGTCCCGCTACAGCCCGTTACTTATACGCTTTCAACATCCGTCCAGAGGGCGCTGCTCACACCACGCATGCGTGGTGTCTCTGAAACTTTACTACTTTGCATAACATCCTATAATTGACATTTGATGCAAATTTCATTTCATTCGGGTGATTCCTTCATGGTGTTGCATTTTTTACAAACAGCAGTTTAATTAAAACTTTTTATTAAAGGAAAGCGAAGGTGCGTTTTAAATGTAATATTGTTAAAATTTGTATATTCGGGTTGCTTTAATTTTTTTTTCTTTACAGCCGTGAATGACTCTTGAGAATTTCAAATCTATAAAAAACATTATGAAAAGTTGCCTCCAATTTTAAAGGCAATCTATTTCCTGACCACTGAAACCGTTCCATAGTCGTAATGGAGTGTTCTCAATGGTCATATTTACAGTGGGAGCTGTATATGACGTCACTACATTTTACTTCGCTTTTAAATCTTTTCACGATTTCAAAAACACTATTTAATTTAAACTTTTTATTTAAGCAAACCGCGGGTGCGTTTTAAATTTCATTATAATCCCCACCCCCATCTACCAAATAGGTTTACTATAGTTTTAAATGCAGATTTCTGTTGATTTTTTTTTTTTTTTTTTTGTTAGATTTTTTTTCTCCCCAAATTTAATCTCTGTATTTATCAAAATTGTTTCAGCCTAAAGTGGCTGTGATTGACCACCAGTTGTTGTAATTTTTATCATCCTTTAAAAATGCAAACAAGTCATTTTGACGGGCTATCTTCTAGTTATAGATAAATATTGGGCACTTAATTAAGTGGTGGTTACCATTATTTCCGAATAGAAATTTAAGAAAATCTCTTAAATAGATGATTTTTTTTTCCAATTTCTTTTTTTGCTATTTGTATCCCCACTTGTCGATCAGTATATCCACGGATAGATTGAAAATCCGGGGTAATGTTCAGATTTAGGTTTATTTACGAAAGTGTAGTCATCATGGTGATGGAAAGTAAAAGTGAAACATTCAGCAAAACATGCATAGCACACCTTCTGATTTATGGCAAGCAGAATGTTCATGTCGAATGTTCCACAAAACATAATGCGCCGCGGAGTTAAAAAGTGAAACTAGAGCACACTGTAGGACATGCATGGTTAGGATATTTAGATTATAGTTAGTGTTAAGTTAGTATTTGGTTATGGTTAGATAACAGTATGGTAACGGTTAGGTTGCGATTAGGTTGCATTTATATTACGGTCAGTTTTAGGTTATATTTAATTTTCGGTTAGGTTACAGTTAGGTTAATTTTAAGTTATAGTTACGTTAAGATTAAGTTGTAGTTAGGTTATGGTTAGATTACGGGTAGATTACAATAAGGTGACAGTTAGATTACATTTGTGTTATATTTATGTTGGGATTAGGTTAGGGTTAAGTTGCAGTTAGGTTAGAGACAGGTTATAGTTGTGGTGTAATAAGGTTACTGTTAGAGTTTGTTCACAGAATGAACATTACGCTTGCTTTAATTAAACATACACACATATTTTTGTTGAATGGCTCTGAAATTATGATACTACTAGCGGACCCGACAGACGTTGTCCTTCCTGGCACCGACTCCAGAAAATCAAATAAATGTACGTAAATATAGCAATACGCACGATAAACACTACGCTCTTAATTTAATTTCTTATTATAATTATGTAAGGAAATTATTTTTCACTTTTCAGTATTTTTTGAAGTCGGTTCAAAAACAATGCACATAAAGGTTTTCTTTTATTAATATACCGTAATTTCGGGTGTATAAAGCCGCAGATCAAACAATTCTTTTTCGACCCAGAATTTTTTAAGAAAAAAATATGACTAGTTAGATCGCCGTAAATATTTGTTTTCAATCACTAAATAAGATTTCTGGGTCCAAAAAGAATTGTTTGATCCGCGGCTTATACACCCGAAATTACGGTAATAGCGTTAATATAAGAAGTAAAACTTACCGAGTGGAGGTACTTTAATAAAGCTTCCAACATCCACAACTGGTGGCCAGCTTTTGACTAAAAATAAAAATTAATAATTCACAATGATAATAATTAATAATTAACTTATATCTGATAGGCATTATTAAAACAAATATGAGCATGAAAAAAGCCCTAACAAATATTTTGAAATTCATATTTGAAATTTCATTTAAATATTACAGGAATTTTACGCGGAACATGAATTTCATTACGTGCTGAAAAAATACTTTACAGATTTTATTTATTTATTTATTTATTGTTGAAAATAATTTAAATAAAACATCTTAATTTTTTTTATAATTAAATTTTGTTTTTATGATTAGGGATACAGTGGACTCTCAAAACTAATTTTTACTTACCCATCATACGTAGTATAGGGTAAGTCTTGCAATCGTTTTGAAAATCGAAAAAAAAAATTTGACGGATTTACACGTTTTAGACATTGGAGATTTCGAAAAACATATTTTTAGAAAAAAAAATATTGCCGTCCGTCTGCCTGTCTGTCTGTCAGTCTGTAAACGCTCTATCTCACGAACAAATCGAGATAGAGACTTGAAATTCTGTATGTACTTAGTATGTAAGAATGGGACGAAGCCTATTGAATATCAGCAACCTCGATTATCCGGAACTATTTTTTCCAGATTCTCGAAAAATTTGTTCTGATGAAAGGTACATAAAAATTTTCGAATTTTTTTTATTTTAAGGAATGCATGTAAAAGGCAATAAAAAACACAAATTTTGCATAAAGAACAAAGTCGATCGGATTATTAGTTGTCGAGATATTTGTAATCTTGTTTTCCACATTCTTCGATTTTTCATAATCCTGTATTTCATTCAAATTTCACTTCAGAGATATATTTTAATTGGAAATGAGACGCTTAATTCGACACAGCAAACTGTTAGTTAATATGATTATCATTTTTGGAGTTATAAGGATGTTTCTTTTACGTAGTTTGGTACTTTCTTGAGTAGTTTGGCGTTTTATATAATTTGTTGAAATTGGTGCATCAGCAATTCATTAATAGAGTATTACTATGTGTATTAACAGCATTTAGATTCAGTTTTGGAATTGAAATACATTGTATAAGTTTTCACATATTTTATTTTCATATGCATATAAATGATGGGTAAGTATTACGGTGGCCTCCAACGACTAGTTTTAATTTTCAATGATTTTTTTTTTTAAATTTCTGGAAATAATCACAATATATAAATCTCTTATTTCACAATTTTTTTAAAAAAAATTATTCAGTAGTTTTTGAGATACATTTTTTTTTTAATTAACCAAAAAGGGCAATATTTCAAAATGCTCCATGCGAAATTCTTTAGGCCCAATTTTTCTGATTTTTTATTTAAAATGCTCTCTATGTAAGTGTTAACAAATGTTACTACGCATTTTTAGCATATTACTTGTAAAACATTTTTAAAAAATGATTTTAACTTAATTCTTTTGTATTTTCCGTTAAAAAATCATTAAAAATTTCATATAACTGAAATTTAAAAAATTTACATGCGTCTAAAAAATTTATTTCTTGTAACATTTGTTAACACATACATAAAGAGCATTTTAAACAAACAATCGGAAAAATTGGGCATAAAGAATTTTGCATGGAACATTTTGAAATCATGAAAAATACTAAAATATTCATTCTGAGAAAAACAGGTTTTAGTAACTACAGTGGTTGTAATTGCTTATAATTTTCCTACTGACACAGTTTCAGCTATTAAGAAATATAATATCATTTCTAGCTTATATGTAAGTGTTTTATGTTTTTATGGTAAATTCACATAAAATATGTGATTTCGACAGTAATTCATGCAAAGGACGTGAAGTATCTGAATTTTAAAAAATCTTCTCAAAAGTAACATTTTGTATTTTCTAATGAATTTTTTTCAAATTTTACTAGAAATACTAGCGAGCTACGCCCGCTAGCTGGACCACTTTTTCCAAACGAACCTCGTTATTAAGCAGTATATAATAAGCAAAAAATTCATTTAATAAGCAAGTCTTGGTGTTCGAATCCTCAGGCACAAAAAAATAAATAAATTAAAGAGCCATGGTCCCATTAAAAATATGTAATTTCGCACTGTGGGCCACGTGCACTTGAAAAAAAAAATTGTGGATCGGAACTATGGTCGCTTCGCGCCCATAGTCCCGTTAAAAATATTTGGTTTTGCACGGTGGGCACTACGCGCCCTTAAGACATTTTTCCGTATTTTTTAGTTCATCAGAAGCAGATTTTTACGCAGATTCTGAATATGTAATCAGTTTTTTCTACTTTAAAAACTGTCTGCATGATGGTTTAAGAAAAAACGCGCAAAAAAAAACGCAATTAGCGCCGGTAGAAAAAGCGGTTTTCGGCTGTTTCTTCTTTTAGCCAAAGGGGGAAAATTCAGGTTCTTCACTGCAAGGTAGCGCAGTGTTCTGCCTCGTAGCTCCGTTTGAGCGCCGTTTGGGATTTGAGATATTTTTCGTTCCGATTCCCAAGGGGTTTTTAATTCATAACTTTTTTAATTTTGGTCCCACGGTCTCTAAAATGCCCGAAATGACTTCCCCGGAATTTTTCCAATCGAAAGACACCTCTCGCGACTTCCAACTCGCCCGCGTTGCGAACTGTAATCGGCTTCAAGCAGACAGACAGAGGCGCACGGATTTTATTAGTATAGATTCATGATATAAATACCTCTTTTTGTTCAATTTTTTTAATATATTAAATATTTTTAATATTTTAAATATACTAATATTTTTTAATTTACGCTAAAAAGATTGGGGACAAAAAGCAATTCCTCTAAATACATTATAAACAAACGCTTAAAGACACAGTTAAAAGTTATACTTAAAGTATTTTTTGCGAAATCACAAAATCAATGATTTCAGTGCAAGATAATAAAATTTTGTATTTTAAAACTAAAAACTAGGCTAAATTTTACGGATGTGAATAGGAAAAAAGTAAACAAATGGGCGTGGCACAATCAGCTGATTGGACAAAAATGCTTCTAACTCCAGTAAAAATAGTCGAAATTGAAAAATTCTTTTTGTGTTCAATAGCAGGGAGTTCATATAATGTTATTATGCTAAAAATGAAAATTCGACAGTTTGATTATTTTTGCGATTTTGAAAGTCCCCTGTTTACTACGGCATATTTGATGTGGAAAATGTCATCTCTTTAGTATTTATAGTTAGCTTACAGTGATATTCGAAAGAGCTCCGATATAGGTGGAAATGTTGTTTGCAATTTTATTTATATTTAATCGCTGAAATACGCAGCAGAAGGACTTACTATGGAACAGGGTGCGTCGCCGTTCATTGCTCATTTTAGAGGGATATACAAACGAATTCTGTTACAAAACTGTCTTTTAACAACAATGAATGGAAGTGGGTTACCCGTTGCACTAGCTTCCTAATTTAACTAATTTCTTTTGCTTGTTACTTGCGTGTAGGAATTGTATAAGTTGTCTAAGTGTAGCACGAAAGATCTCATCGTTTCTATTTATTGACGAAAATGGATAAAGGGGAATTATATATATAAAATTCCTCCGTGTATAACGATTCCGGGGTTAACCCATCCACGAGAAAAAAAAACTTATTGTGACCAATGACAAATTACATTGTGAAAAGTTATCTCCGATTTTAAAGGCTATCAATTTTTTGTCCAATGCAAACGTTCCAGAGTCGTAATGGAGCGTTCTCGTTTGTCAGATTTACAGTTTGAGCTGTAAATGACGTCACTACATTTTACTGTGCTTTGAAATCTTTTCCCTATTTCAAACACAATATTCACACTGTTAAAAATTTGACTCATTTGCTGCAGCATCACTCCACCGCTTTTATAGAAAACGATTACTTTGCTGTGTTGTGGAGCATTCTGATTGGTCATAAAAGATACATTCTATAAAAGCTGTGGAGTGACGCTGCAGTAAATGGGTCAAATTTTTAGCAGTACACTGTTAAAAATTTTACCCTTTTGCTGCATCATCACTCCCCAGCTTTTAAAGAATACACTGTAAGTAACACACATAAAGTAACCGTTTTTTATAAAAGCGTTGGAGTGATGCTGCAGCAACTGTTAAAAATTTGACCCATTTGCTGCAGCATCACTCCACTGCTTTTATATAAAGCAATTACTTTTACTGTGATATGGAACATTCTCATTGGTCATACACTGTTAAAAATTTGACCCATTTGCTGCAGCGCCACTCCACAGCTTTTATAGATTATCTCTTTTATGCCGAATGAGAATGCTCCATAACACCGTAAAGTAACCGTTTTTTATAAAAGCGGTGGAGTGACACTGCAGCAAATGGGTCAAATTTTTTGCAGTGTAAAAGAGATATTCTATAAAAGCTGTGGAGTGACGCTGCAACAAATAGGTCAAATTTTGAACAGTGTAATACGGTAAAGTAATCATTTTCTATAAAAGCTGTGTAATGACGATGCAGCAAAACAGTCAAATTTTTAACAGTGTTTAATTAAAACTTTTTATTTAAGAAAAGCGAAGGTGCGTTTTAAATACAATATTGTTAGAATTTTTATATTCTTGTTGCTTTACTTATTTATTTATTTATTTTTATTTATTTATTTTTATTTATTTATTTTTTTACAGCCGTGAATGACTTCATTGTCACATAACGAATCACGATTGTTCACTCTTAATTGTTGACATTTGTTTTCGATCTTATAAAGTATTTTCTTTTAAGTATTAGCTAATGGTATAGAATAGTTAATTCACAAATGTTTTAAAATAGCATTATTAATACATGTTTTGCATTATTAATGCATGATAATTTGCATGTTTTGTGTGAAATAATTACTGTAATTTTGTGAGTGAAATTCATTAGCGGCATATTCTATGCCATTATTTTACCCATTCACTTAATAATTTAGCTACCCTCTCATATTCGTCTGGAAATGGCCAAAATCGGAAAAATTTTTATACATTTTGGATATTTTTATTATTTTCTCTCAGTATGTTAAAATATTTTTGGCTGTAGTTTCACAATGTATTCTTTTATAATTGATATTTTACCTTACTTTATTCTTTTAAAATTTATGCATTTACCATTTGTTCATTGCAATCCCTCCCCACCCACCAGATAGTTTTGTTATAGTTTTAAATGCAGATTTCTATTGATTTTTTTTTTTTTAGATTTTTCCCTCATATTTAATCTTTGTATTTTTCAAAATTGTTGTAATGTTTTATCATCCTTTCAAAAATAAAAACACGTCATTTTGACGGGCTATATTCTAGTTTTTAATAGTTCTGTAAGGTCCCTAACTGCACTAAATGTTGCATATATAGGTGCCATGTGTAGATGTAAATTCATCTCTTCCCCTCTCCCTCTGTGTGTGTATCATATCATATCATATATATTATAAAGCAGAAGTTCTGAACTTCCAAACGAGTGTTTAAATAAACTACCCGATGGATTTTTTTGCCGATTGTATCATTCGATAGGAAATATTTTTCCGAAGGTTTATGATTCAAATTTACAGGGTTAACTCTGATTTTTCGTAGTAAATTTCGTATTTTTCATTATTTTTGACAAAAGGTTTGCCAGTAGCTGTTTTTGGCGAAAATTATAACTGCTAAAAGAATTAAATTGGATATATCTATTAGAAATATTACAAATATCTTGCAAATAATAGCAGAAAATAACTACTGATAATAATAATAAAGAAAGACCGCTTAAATGAGGCGTAATATTATAAAAATATATTTATCTTGAAAATGAAAAAAATATTTGTAATGCTTAAAAAATAAATTAACGCGAAATATAACAATTGGTTCCACTTTTGGCGACTTATCCCTGGCGTTAAAATAAAAACATGAACTTCAGAAATTGATTAAATGAATTTTGAATGATAGTTATTTTCCTTTTTATTCTTTCTCTTTTTTATCGAATTTCCGTATAATATAACTTACAGCAGAAAAAAAGCAGATCTGATTGTAAAAGACACTGTAAGTTGTGAATTACTATTCGTTTCTATACCATTTTCATCTTGCTTTTGTCGCCAAAGAATGTGTTTTTAAGCCGAAAATGCACTACTGACTTAATGCCTGATTTAGGTTCTTAATGGTCGCAATAATGTTGTTGTTTTTTTTTTAAGTGAAGATAATTTTTAGAGTATATTTTAATATTCAATCGTAAATTATATAGATATGAGTATAACTCTTATTTCTTTTTGCAAATGTTTTCATTGTTAATTTAATTTTTCTTGCGCCATTTCGTCAATTTCACTTACAGGAAAAATTTCAGTTTTAAAATTTAAAAACTGAAGAAGGAAAGATTACCCCATCGATTAAAAATCTACCCCCAAATTCCAAGATTAAATGTCAATAATGGATGATCGTAAATGTCACATTCACTTGACATTAAGTATAATATAAATGTACTAATTATGTCATCAAGTGGTTTTTAATTCGACATTTTATTTCTGCTTATATATATGTTCTGCTAATTTGTTTTTCGTTATTTAAATGAAAATTTATGCTAATCTATGTAATCTGGCTAATAGTTTGGCGATTTGTATAATTTGGCGAAATTGGTCGACGGTATAACCAAGTAGTGCTGAAGGAAAAATTTTGCAATTCAAAGTAAATTTATGCAATTATGCGTTATTACTATAGATAAATTCAACATTTTGAAAAAAAAATTCCCGCTGAATAAAATTTACAAGTCTTTTTTAATTGACCATTTCCTCTTCAATATTTCTTCAATCAAACTTTTGCTATTCACTTTCGCGCAGGCTAACAAAAATGTATTTTAAATATTTTATTAGATAAAATGTAAATAACATTTTTCTATTTTTAAAAAGTATTTTTAAAATTTAATTCTATCATTATATGTCTTACAGGACAAAATAGCAGAATTACTTTTAAAAATGGTTTTATCTGTTAATTGTATGTTATTTGTTTATTTGGGTGTTTGAATTTACTTTTTTAATCAAACAATGCGATTTTATACCAAGAAGGCATAAGCCGGAGCGATGTTCACAATTATTAAATTCTCTCACTTTCTTTTAAATGTGTGAGAGCATTTTTAGGATATTTTTTTTATGTTTAATTGTAAATATATAAATAGCAGTTATAGCAAAAAATGCGTATAATGTTTAAATTTTAGTATAAATGTCTTCCTCATCCAAACTGTAAAATAATTTAATTACAACTTTTTAGAGTTTTGGCGCAGATGTCATATACGCACCACATTCGCACGATTGCAACAAAATGGCGATTTTATGCCATACATGGTAAACCGACTATGGCTGTTTATTTATTAATAAACTATTTATTAACTTTCATTTTGTTTTTTAAAATAATATAAATCATTTTGTTCTATAGCTATTAATTAAACTTTTTTATTTATTATTTTTTTTTCAAATAATCCTTACTAATATTATTATAAATCGGAAAGTGAGTTTGTTTGTTTGTTTGTTCCGCTTTCACGCCGTAACTACTGAACAGATTGCTTTGAAATTTTGCAGACGTAAAGATAGAAGTCCGGATTAAATAATAGGGTGCTTTTTATCCAGGAAAAAATTTATATTTCCGAGGGAAAACAAAAATATAGTTTGCTTGATGGATGGATTGGAGATGGCGCTGTGTGTCGTTTAAAACAAGATAAAATAATGCGATAGATGGCGCTGGGTGTTTTTAAAACGTGGTAACGATGTGCAGTAGCTGTATAATAGTTAGGTTAGGTTAGTTTAGTGCTTTTTTTCTAGGTAGATATCTAAAGTAGTTATTGTTTTTTCGATAGGTAATTACGACGCTTTGTTGGTCGTTTAGATTGTTATAGTTTTGTTTGAGAAAAGTAAAGGTTTGGGAAAAGTAAAGGTAAGGTTTAGTAAAAATACTGGTCGGGCCGCGATGCTGCGCCAGTGCAAGCTGTTAGTTTGGGATGAGTGTACCATGTCGCACAAAGGAGCTATTGACGCTCTCATTAGGACTTTGCTGAATATAAGGGACTGCAAAAGCATAATGGGAGAATTGGTAATTTTATTAGCAGGTGACTTCCGGCAAACACTGCCAGTCATACAAAGGGAAACTCCAGCAGATTAAATAAAAGCGTGCCTAAAATCGCCCAAGTTGTGGGACCATGTCATAAAGTTTCAATTAACCACAAACATGCGAGTGCGATTATTCAACGACATTCAATCGGGTCATTACGCGGAAACATTGTTAAAAATCGGTGATGGGAAAATGACAGTAGATGCAGAGGGAATGATAATTTTAACGAAAGAGTTTTGTAATGTTGTGGGCAGCGAATCGGAGTTGGTAGCAAAAGTTTATACTGACTTACACCATCATATAAATGATGACCAATGGCTCTGCGAACGCGCAATATTAGCACCAAAAAATGAAACGTTCACTAAAATAAATGAAAATATTTTGAATGAAGTTATGGGAGAAAATACTGAATATTTATCTGTAGACACAGTGATAGAAACAGAACATAGTACCTCATATCCTGTGGAGTTCTTAAATTCTTTGGAATTATCTGGGGTGCCTTCTCATAAATTTAAACTAAAAGTAGGTGTTCCGGTGATGCTCATGCGTAATCTCGATGCCCCTAGACTGTGTAATGGTACCAGGCTGCGTGTCACTCAGCTTGGGCGGAACATTATTACAGCCACTATTTTAACTGGCGCAGCAAAGGGTGAAAGTGTACTCATTCCTCGGATTCCGATTATTTCAACAGACCTCCCATTTCAATTTAAAAGACTACAATTTCCTATAAGGCTTTCATTTGCAATGACCATTAATAAAGCACAAGGCCAAACTCTAAGGGTTGCTGGAGTACACTTGGAAAAACATTGTTTTTCGCATGGTCAGCTCTTTGTAGCGTGTTCCTGGGTTTCCAGTGCCCAAAATTTGCATGTTTTTGCTCCACAAGGGAAAACATATAATATAGTATACCATTCAGTTTTGGTTTAACAACTAATCGTATTCAGAGTTACATCGCGCTTCTTACATTTTTCCGTGGAAATGAGAATTTTTCTTATAGTTGTGCATTATACCGCAATATAACCTAATTCCACGCAGACGAAGCCGCGGGCGGAAAGCTAGTATATCTATAAATCATATATTTGGTATAGGTAAACGAATAGAGATTTTTCTTCAACTAAGAAAGGTTGAAACTAGTTTTCGATTGTATTTTTTTTTATGTCTCGTTCAAGTGACGGAAATCTATTCGTTTCTACCCTCTGTCTGTCTGTTCGTCGCAGAGTCCGTACACAAAAACTGTAAAAGTCACACACTTATGCAGTTTCGTGCATAAAAAGCTGAA